>JARHVA010000003.1:1135000-2335000 GCA_037957365.1 Torreya grandis | reverse complement strand
GGTGTGTGCCAAAATGATTTTTAAAATATTTGTAGAGAAACCTTATTCACTAATACATTCTATTGTAGTTTCTACTTAGTCTTGATTTCGTGCTTCAACAATTGGGTGTGTTCGTTCTATAATAATCGATTTTGGATGTTCAATTTTAGACAATTCTCACATGGTATCAAAGTGGGTTTTTGGTGTCAAATACTGTTATTTATGTTGTTGTTTATTAAGAAATATTGAGTAGATATGATTTGTATTTTAGCATTAAATTTTAATCAAAAATCTATAGATCTATGTTCATTTGTGGTCCATTCTCATATTGCAATACAAAATTATAATTGGCATTTTCCATGTATGACCTATGACTATGTGTTTGTAGATCAGAGAAGGCATTGGTTGTGCTACATTTTATGCATGTCTCACATTTGAAGATCAACCTGATATAATTGGGCAGCTTTGGATTTGCTCGATTCCAGAGATTATGTAAGAGAATTTGATTCTCTTCACCCATTGCTTGCAAATCTCCTTCCTACCAAAATGACAGTGCATACCACTCAACGGCCTCAGGGTTGATGATCCATCCTCCACTTGACAACCACTCATCATTATCTCCATTGGACAAGCTCTATTATTTTCATCTCGATTTACCATCCATCCTCATCCACAAGGCATCGAGTCTTCTATACATCTACAACAAAGCTCTACAATCAGTCAATGGAAGCCCCCTTTCACCATTTTGAAGCTCCCTCCATATTCTTATCTTGAATGCTAAGTAGGTAGCTATATCTTCCCTCACTTTGATCCGTGTCTATGTCGGCTTCAAGCCCAGTCCACCCACCTAATTCTATCATGCTCTTGTTGTTAAATCTGTCTCCACAGTGAAATGGTCATTCAAGAAGGTGGAGTGATTTGAACAGCTACTGTAACTATTTATTTTTTGTTTGAAGGCTGAGCTCAAAGAAGCCACCACTACCCTCTCCAACCTCCACATAGCACACTATCCTTCATGCTCAGATCAATGGGTTCTATTCTACTTATAAAACCTGGTTTGATCCTCAGCCACTGCTACCCAAGTGTGCATTTTTTATAGGATTTTTTTTGTTCCTCAATTGTTTAAAAAAACGAAAAGTAAAGCCTTATTGTAAATCACTAATGTCATATGACATTATATTGTTAATAATTTATTGGATATTTTATGCTAATGGAAGACATATGATAAAGGAGGTGATATTGAAGTGGAGATTCTTGACCGTGGAGTTGAATTTCAAATTGGTGGGTCATATTAATTTTTTATTGTTTTTTTATAAAATAATATATTGTAAATGAGTAATAAGGAGATGTTAAAGAGAAAATATTTTGTTTGATTATTAATTTTTGTCATTTATTTCTCCTATCAAAGATAGGAGGTGAGGCTCAATTTAGTAGGTGGCCAAACCCCCTCATAAATTAACCAAACATTCTTTGCTTTCTCCTTACTTGTCTCTCATACAGATGCATTATTGATAGAATCCGATGTCCTCCTACTTTCCCTGTTTCCATTTCATGTGTATTAATTTGGTCAATTATACTGATTGTTCATTTTCATGGACACATTATCAACTAAGTCTAATGTCTATTTTTTGAGACATGCATTATCATTTATGCACTATTTTCTCGTACCTATCTAGACGTATTATCGATTAAGTCTGATGTCCTCACATTGAGCATGATTGTAATTACAAATATAGAGGGTCACTATTGATTTTCTTGGGGAGATTATTGTGGGCCCTACATTATCTCTTGCACACATTCAATTTTTTGTAACTGTTATTTGTTTTTATTTAGTGACTACTTGCACATATTGCTCTTTTATTCCTAGATGCATTGTCAGTAGAGCCTAACATCCATTTGAGCATGCATTGTCACTTATGCACTGAATGCTCTCATCTTATTGGGCTCATTTTTAAGTGTAGTTAAAATTCCATCTTTAGAGCGTCACTATTACTATCAGTTGTGATCATGTGGACTTTACTTGAGAGATACCTACAAATGAAAGTTGATCCTACACCAGTAGATCTTATTGTAAAGATAGACTATGCTTCATGGCAATTGTACATGGAATGATCACTCAAAGAATGGGAACTTATTCCATTCTTATATGGACAAATTCTTGATCCTAATGACCCAAGTCAATATGATTATTGGGCTGACTCTTGTGACTGTCTATGGTCACTTACTGATTCATGTTTCATGGGATATACACCATCATGTGGAGCACACAGAGTGTCCCTCCATAGTTTACAATAGTTTTTAGAGTATTTTCAGAGATCATACTGAGATTTATATCATTCCTCCTCCTCCTATTGTATCTTCTAAGACAATTATAGTCTCTTCTCCTGCTTCTATTTCCTATGATGATACATTCCAGGTGGACAGTGCTCTTCCTTATGTCGAGCCACCACTATAGGATGAGATTTTTCCTGAGCTCAGTTGTTCTATTGCATATTCTACTTTAGTAACTAGACAAGATGTTATTCTTCTAGAACCATCATAGATTTGCACTTTGAAGGACTCTACTATTTTCAGTGAGAGTACACATATTGAGGGCATCGACGACTCATCTCTTCCTATGGATTTTCTCTTTTTAGTTGGTAAGCCATGCACCACACTTCACATGATAATTATTTTAGTGAATGTTCTATGTCATTCTTTTGATTGATCTATTTTAGTGGTATTACCTTTAGCTTATGTACATGTTCTTACCAAATCTATGCCACAAATCTTATTTGGACCACATTCATATATCTTTGTATTATTGCCTTCATTTTCCATTGTGGAATGGGTAGACTTTCAATACACACATTACGTTCTGCCTTTTATAAAGATAAGAAACATTCTTCGATGCAGATGGAGATTCTATAATCTTCAAGTAGAGGATCTCGTCATCAACCTTCATCATTTTGTGAGTTGTACTTGGAGTGCAGACTGATTACTGACAATCTTTTTGAATGTATGAGAATGAGGGTCTACCACAAGAATTTTTTGATGATGATGATGAGGTTCATGAAACATTTGAGGTTAAAATAAATATTTCAAATTATATTATAATTTTTATCACGTAAATGCCTATGTTATTTATTCATAACAGTGTATCTTACGTGGTTTTTATAATGGTTTGTTCAATCCCATATTTAATATAGGACTAATCATATGAGGGAGATGTTGATTTACTTTTGTGAATATAGTATGTTTGATGAGATTGGGGATGTCAAATTTTAGGAGCTACAAAATCTCAACCTTCATAAAATGCAAAAGCATAATATTGATTTCGCTCAACCATAAAATCACAAGTATAACTATACCAAAAAACACTCACAAATTAGTTCTGAAAAGTTAGAGTATAATGAAAGGAGATAGAGTAACCTAGACTCCATCTTTGAAAATTTGTAAAATTTTCAAAGAAGACATGTTTTTAGGAGGCTCTTCAAAAAGAATGGCAAACCATTTTTCAAAAATTGTCTAGGAGAGCTTATAGTGAGATGAAGGTGGCAATGCAAGTTTATGATGCTGAGAAGAACCATGCCAAGAGAAAGGACAAATTTTTGAAGGATAGAGAACGGAAGAAAAAATGCAAAATTTACAAATAGTAATTGTTAATTAACATTTGTTTTTATTCATTAGAATTTAATCTAAGTTAGCATGTGTGTCATCACAGGTTGAGGAGAAACATGTAAGTTGTGGGGTTGACAAGGTCCATGTATATGCCCCTTATGATGTTAAAGAGGAAGAGGTTTTCTTTTCCATTATACATTTAAAATCATAGTCATTTTTTTTGGTTTATATCATTTCAATTTGTTGATATAAATATTTTGTGTAGGATGAAGGCATTCTAATAAATATGTTGTTAATGAAATGGTGGAAAGAAAGGGGTGAGCATGAGGGCAATGAGGCATGTTTTTGATAATGTAAACTGCAATTGAATTTTTTTTTTATATATAAACAATTTTCAAATTCTAGACACATTTTTGTAGTGTTAAGGAATTGAAATGCAAAATAAATAAGCAAATAAAGATTGAATTTTTTTTATTGGTAAAAGAAAGTTGTGGGATCCCCCACCCCTTTTATTAATCAAAAATATTTCTTACAATAAATATGAATCTGCTAAATAAGTCCAAAGTTACCTCAAGGGTAACATCCAAACAAAAACAAAAAACTAAAGCTTATTAAAAGCATAACACCATAATAATGTCATTTAAAGATAAAATACCTTTAGGTTCCCAAACAAGAGTGACTCGTAATTTCCCACAAAACATCCAAAAAAAAATCCTTCTTTTTTAGCTAAATTTCAACCACTTTGCAACCACAAAATTAAACTATCTTCCTTAGCAAAAAATGAAAGCATCCATAACAAAGACAAAAAATCCCCAAATAATAAGGGAGAGTTATTTTACATATCACTTCTGGAAAAAAAAATCTATAGCTAAAGCACAACCACTTGTGTAGCAAAAAACTAAAATATCTTTTATAGCAAAAAAACAAATCTTATACAATAAAGACCAAAATATCCAAAAAAATCCAAAGAGCACAAAAAAATTCTCTATAAAATTCTTAAAAATATACAACCAAACATCTAAAATTAAATCTAAATAATCACTTTAAAAGCTTACTTCCACAACCAAAGGTCAACAACATCTGCAACCAAAGGTGAATAACTTCCACAAGCACTACACCAAAACCACAACACTACGTAGAAGCAGCCATGGCCAACAACATTAAGCTCTAGCCCTATTACTATAAGAATTTAATAAAATATTATAGGAAGCCTTATGTTTAGAAGAAGATTCCATATTTTTTTACCGAAGTCCATTCATATGGACCAAACAAGGAGGAAGAATTATATTTCAAAGGGATAACTAGTAGATCATCCTAAACAAACCCAACAGTTGGTCCACTATCTGAAAATGAGAAAGCTTTGGGAATTCCAAAAATAATAATAGTATTCGAATTAAGAATACTAGAAGATGAAGGCTTCAAAGAACACAAATACACCACCATTAGAGAGCGATAGTTAAACAAATAAAAGTAAGATTTGTTTGAAACATCCTAAAACTTTTTCCAACTTTTTAGACATAGAATATATCTCCATTTGAGCCTCAAAATCAACACAATTTTTTTGATGAAATATTCCAACCCTTATTTTCAAAAGTGGAAATCTTCTTTTGACAAGAGTTTGTTAAATTATGCATAGATCCACCACCATCGAAGAGCCATAGCTATAATAATAAAAGTATGATTTGTTTGAAATATCATGGTAATCTTTCAACTATTTAGACATAGAATCGATATCCTTTTGAGCCTCAGAATCAACATAAACATGATAATGAAAAAAATTAACACCTTTCCACCACATTGGCTTCCGACCCTTATTTATAGAAGTGTAAACCTTATTTTGACAAGATTCTACTAAATGACCCACTGCAATGCAAGATCTACATCTAAATGCAATCCTCTCAAAATCTAATTGTTGTACCCAAATATGATCCTCAATATTTATCACCACCTCTTGTGGTAACCCTATGGGCAAATCCCTTTCCACACAAATACAAGGAAACACATATTGGGTGCGATACCTTGTTGATAGAGGGATATAAAGGCACTTCCCTAAAGTATCTTTAACTATTTTGAGGGAAGAATTACCCAAAAATTTCAAGGGAAGGTTGAGTAATTTCATCTAGATCGGAGCTAATGGAAAATTATGAGTTAAGAGGTTAAACTCAAGGAACCAAGGCTTCAAGCATACAATATTTGAACCCCGAGACCAAGGCCCAAATTTAATATCACTTCTATGTTTTCCTATAAACCATTAAAAAAAAAATCCCCTAGTACAAAGGTAAATGGATATAATAGTGGATAAAAGCGACTGCCATTTTTCATTAATATAATCATGAAGTTTAGGTAGGGATGGCCAAAACTTTTGAAACCTAAAAATGATCCCTGATTCGAATAACACTCTTTCATTTACAACACCTTATCTAAAACAAACTCATCTAGATCAAACATTGGGATCAATCACACACCTAAATGGAAGGATGAGAAGAAAGAGATAATTTTGTCCATATTGGATGGAGAAGGATATGGGGTAGAAGTATATATCAAAATTTGAGGAATCAAATATGGAGAAATAGTTAGAGTCCCAAATCTAAAAAACTATTACACTGAGGTGAATTTGATTTTAGATTTGATATCAAAGTAGAGGCAACCAAGACTTCATCCTTCATTAATCTCATGCCTATAAAGTGTGTATCCTTGGTCACAGATCTTGGCCCAACACTATATTTAAAATAAAATGTCCCCTCTTCTAAATGGTACCTTACAAACATTAGTTATTTCCATAAATGAAATAAGAGGATATAGAGGGAAGGATGACACAATAGCAGGAGGGATGAACACAATAGGTGAAGTGGATATCACCTAACCATCATCAAAACAACACATAAATCCTAAGAATCTCATGACCAATCCAAATCCATTACAGAAGAAGAAGAAGCGGTAGGTAGAATGCATAGAGAAGAGGAAGTCAAGACTAGAATGGTACTTAGGAAGAATAGGGTAGTGGTGTGGCTTTGCTTAGGTAGCAATTGAGGGTACTGTTATACCCCAAATTTACATCCTAGATAAGGCAATTATACCTTCTCAAATTTGGGATAACATGGAACTATCTCTAACTATATGCAGATTGCTACAAGAGATAAATCTCTAGATTATGAGCTAGCTCCCTTGATCTATCTGTTTAGGCTCACACACTACACTAGGATAATCACTATTGGGGAGTGAAAATGGAAGAAGGAAACATAACATTAATCTACACTAATAGAGGTGATAGACCAAGAATATCTCCATAAACGTACTTTAAACTTGCACTATGAAGGTAGATTACAAAAACTAATCTCAACACAAGATTCTTCTAGCATAAGTGTTTCTACATGGAGGTAGATTGCTATGCATTTATATAGGTAGGTAAATAGGAGGTGTAATCTCAGACACTACTAATCTCTCTTTACAAATCAAAAACACCTAACAAATAGTTACACTTCATGAGATATGTTAAAAGAAGTTTACTCACACAATGCATACAAGAGAAGAATATAAACAAGAAGAAACAATCATCACTTGTCATCCAGATAGACTACTTAACATAATTAGGCAAGAATTATAGAGACTGAACCAACTTGAGAAAACTTTATCCAAAGGCAAAACAATATGTCAAACTAGAAGGGCTTTGCAATACCAATTGTGGATAGTTTATAATGCCAAAATAGCTTCAATATATAGAGCATATGAGAGGAGAGAGAAATAGTGACGTTGAGAGTCACCATGCCAAGTGTCAAGTCTTGAAGATTAGTTACAATGCAAGAGGAGTTAGAGAATAGATCATGAATTTTTCTTAGATAAGTGTCCATCTGAAACATGACATCTTCTTGAAATTGGTGTAGGGACGCTTCATATCCTTTTTGAAACTATTTTCTTGATGATGAGTCCACTTAACTACTTAAAATTATCTTGGAAGTCATCGACACATGTGCCCTGACCTGATAAGGTGGAAACATGATTTGTGTAGATCATTATACACTTATCTAACTGATGATCTTCCCATTGCCACTTGTTGTGACTTCCTTGCAGTCACTCATTAACCTTCTAGGCTTCAATTTTCACACTTATCATTATGGTGACTTGCACACACTCAAGGAGATTCATTATAGAGATGTGAAACACCTCATCAAGACTTATTTATCCTCTAGTCTATCATATAGACTTCAATGAAAACTCAAAATCACACATCTCACAATCAACTTGACAGTCATCCTATTTCTCACTGTTCTTTCCAAGACTACCTACAATAACCAACTTAGTAGAGAGGTTTCCATGCATGAATGAGATGAGAATGAGATATTAAGAGTCAAAATACATATCTACACACCTTCCATTAGGACTTTCACTTGTCTATTCTTCCTACACCTTTAAATTACCTCAAATCTTACATAAAACATAGAATTTGGCTCATCTATACAAGTGATAGTACATAATAATTGAGTGATAAGGAGTTTGGGAGAGTTCCAAGTAGGTCCAAATCATATTTTAGTCTAATTTAATCCTTCTGGATTCATTATTATTCATATATTTCTCATCGGGCTCATATGAGGGTTTTAGGAGGCTTTTAGGTCATTTAGGTTCTTAATAATGATTCATAAAGGTTAGGCCCTTAACCTTTGAACCAATGCCATTGGTTTTAAGTTCATGACCTCCATCAAATATCCCTAAGTGATTGATAACCCATGCATCTTATTCATATATACATATATATGAGTGAAATAATTTGGATCTCGAGTTCTTACTATGCATTCTAGACACCCTTGAGATAAATTGAATCCAAAAATGGCCAATCTGAGTTGTTTTCTACAAACCATTGAGTCTCATCTTTCATTGGTGTTATACCAAAAACTTTCACCCTAGATAAATCAATAGACCTTCTAAAATTTAGGATAACATGGAACTATCTCTAAGTATATGCATATTGCTACAAGAGATAGATCTCTAGATTATTGGCTAGCTCCCTTGATCTATCTAGTTAGGCTCACACACTATGCTAGGATAATAAATATTGGGGGGTGAAAAGGTAAGAAGGAATGATAAAAATAACCTATAGTAATGGAGGTGATACACCACGGATATCTCCACAAACATACTTAAAACTTGCACTATGAAGGCAGATTGTTAAAACTGATCTCAACTCAAGATTATTCTAGCATAAATGTTTCTACATGGAGGCAGATTGCTATGAATTTATAGAGTGGGTGAATAGGATGCATAATCTCAAACACTACTAATCTCTCTTCACAAATAAAAAACACCTAAAAAATAGTTACACTTCATGATATTTGTTATAAGAAGTATTACTCACACAATGCATACAAGAGAAGAATGGAAGCAAGGAGAAACAATCATCACTTGTCATCTAGATGACTACTTAACATACGTAGCTAATAATTTTAGAGACTAAACCAGCTTGAGATAACTTTAATCAAAGGCAAAATAAGATGTTAAACTAGCAGGTCTTTGCCATATGAATTGTGGATAGTTTACAATGCCAAAATGGCTTCAATATATAGAGCATAGGAGAGGAGAGAGAAAGAGTGATGTTGAAGAGTCACCATGCCAAGTGTCAAGCCTTGAAGACTAGTTACAATGCAATAGAAATAGTTAGAGAATATATCATGAATTTCTCTTAGACAAGTGTCCATATGAAATATGACATCTTTTTGAAGTTGGCACAGGGACACTTCATATCATTATTGAAACTATTCTCTTGATGATGAGTCCACTTAACTACTTAAAACTATCTTGAAAGTCATTGAAACATGTGCCCTAACCTGAAAAGGTGGAAACATGATTGATTCAGGTCATTATACACTTGTCTAACTGATTATCTTCCCATTGCCACTTGTTACTTCCTTACAGTCACTCATTAGCCTTCTATGCTTCAATTTTCACACTTGTCATTGTGGTGACTTACACACACTCAAGGAGATTCATTGTAGAGATGTAATAAACCTCATCAAGACTTATTTGTCCTATGGTCTATCATATATAATTAAATGAAAACTCAAAATCACACTTCTCATAATCAACTTGACAGTCACCTTGTTTTTCACTAATTTTTCCAAGACTGCCTACAACAACCAAATTAGTAGAGAGGTTTCTATGTATGAATGAGGTGATAATGAGGTATGAAGAGTCATAATACATCTCTACACACCTTCCACCATGAATTTTTATTGTCTATTCCTTCTTGTACCTTTAAATTACCTTAAATCTTACATAAAACACATATTTTGGCTCATCTTTACAAGTGATGGTATGGAACAATTGAGTGGTAAGGAGCTTGAGAGAGTGACAAGTAGGTCCAAATAATCTTTCAGGCCAATTTACAGCTTTTGGTTACATTATTATTCATATCTTTCTCATCGGGCTCATATGAGGGTTTTAGGAGGCTTTTAGGTCGTTTAGGTTCTTAACAATGATTCATAAAGGTTAAGCCATTAACCTTCAAACTAATGCCACTGGTTTTAAGTTCATGACCTCCCTAAAATATCCCTAAGTGATTGAGACCCTATAAATATCATCCATATATATATGAGTGAAATAAGTTGGCTCTCGAGTTCTTACTATGTCGTTTGTACACCCCTGAGATAAATCGAGGCAAAAAATGACCAATATGAGTTATTTTTTGCAAACCACTGAGTCTCATCTTTCATTGATATTATACCACAAATTTTCACCCTAGATAAGTCAATTATACCTTATCAAATCTAGGATAACATGGAACTATCTCTAAGTATATGCATATTGATACAAGAGATAGATCTCTAAATTATGGGCTAGCTCCCTTGGTCCATCTATTTAGGCTCACACACTACACTAGGCTAATCACTATTGGGGGGTGAAAAGGTAATAAGGAAACATAAAAATAACCTAAAGTAATGGAGGTGATACACCAAGGATATCTCCAAAAAAATACTTAAAACTTATACAATGACGGCAGATTGCTAAAATTGATCTCAACACAAGATTCTTCTATCATAAGTGTTTCTACATGGATGTAGATTGCTATGCATTTCCAGAGGTGGTTAAATAAGAGGTATAATATTAGACACTACTAATCTCTCTTCACACTTCATAAGCACCTAACAAATAGTTACAGTTCATGAGACTTGTTAGAATAAGTATTAATCACTCAATGCATACAAGAGAAGAATGAAATCAAGGAGAAACAATCATCACTTGCCATCCAAATAGACTACTTAACATACTTAGGCAATAAATTTAGAGACTAAACTAGTTTTAGAAAAATTTATTCAAAGGCAAAACAAGATGTCAAACCAGTAGGGCTTCACCTTACCAATTATGAATAGTTTACAATGCCAAAATGGCTTCAATATATAGAGCATAGGAGAGAAGAGAGAAAGAGTGATGTTGAAGAGTCACCATGCTAAGTGTTAAGTCTTTAAGACTAGTTATAATGTAAGGATATAGAGAATATATCATGAAGTTCTCTTAGACAAATGTCAATCTAAAACATGACATCTTCTTGAAGTTGGCGTAGGGACACTTCATATCCTTTTTGAGACTAATTTTTTGATGGTGAGTCCATTAAATTGATTAAAATTGTCTCAAAAGTCATTGACACATGTGCCATGACCTAATAAGGTGGAAACATGATTGGTGTAGGTCATCAAACACTTCTCCAACTAATGATCTTCCCCTTACCACTTATTATTACTTCATTACAGTCACTCATTTGTCTTATAGGCTTCAATTCTCACACTTGTCAGTGTGGTGACTTGCACACACTCAATAAGATTCATTTAATATATGTGAGACACCTCATCAAGACTTCTTTGTCCTTTGGTCTATCATATAAACCTTAATGAAGACTCAAAATGACACTTCTCTTGACAGTCATCTTGTTTTTCATTGTTTTGTCCAAGACTACTTACAAAAACAAACTTAACAAAGATTTTTTCATGCATGATTGAGGTGAGAATGAGGTATTAAGAGTAAAAATACATATCTACACACCTTCCACCATGACTTTCACTTGTCTATTCCTTCCTGCACCTTCAAATTACCTCAAATCTTGCATAAAACACATAATTTATCTCATCCGTACAAGTGATGGTACATCAAAATTTGGTGGTGAATATTTTGAGAGAGTGAAAAGTAGGTCCAAATCATCTTTTAGGGAAATTGACCCCTTCTAGATGCATTATTCTTCATATCTTTCTCATCAGGCTCTTATAAGGGTTTTAGGTCATTTAGGTTCTTAACAATGATTCATAAAGATTAATCCCTTATGCTTTGAACCAATGTCACTAGTATTATTTTCATGAGCTCCCTTAACTATACCTTAGTGCTTGAGACCCCATGCATCTCATCTATACAAATATGAGTGAAAGAAGTTGGCTCTCGAGTTTTGACAATGCATTCTAGACACCCTTGAGATAACTTGAGGCCAAAAATGACCAATCTAAGTTATTTTAGACAAACAATCAAGTCTTATAAACCTTCCAATATCCCCTAAAATATCTCACATTTATTGGGAAGATCATATGGTCATAAGAGTGACATTAGAAGCTTTGAGTTTCAGGCTTAGTTCTAGGTTTTGTAGGCATAGGCTGGGTTTCTGAGAATGTGACCACCTCTGAGTGTTCATATTGATTGTAAGAATTTTAAATACCTTATTTACCTTCAATTCAACTCTACTCATCATCCTATAGTCATTCAAGGCTGTCCATTTCATCCTTTTACCATGGATGCACTAGGTTTGTAGGTTGTATTACTTGCGGAGTTTCTCTAGTCTGAGACAAAACAATGAACACTTCCACTATTAGTATGACCTAAAAGAGACCATGGATATTTATTTCAACAAATTTTGACCTTATAGTCCAAGTTTAAAACCCTAACCATGCTTTAAGAGGTCTCAAACATAACATATTCTTAAAACTAGCTTCTAGGCCTGTGACTATGTGCAGAATTTGGATAGGGCTTAAGAACCTTTTAGCTATGATTGTATCTATTCATCCTTGCCTCTGATAATCACATGGAAATGTGTAAATGTGAATTTATCACTCTAAGAGTGATTTCAACATAGTCATTCCATCCTACACCTTTACCTGCCTTCCAAACATGCATCCTTCATTTGCTTAGGCTAGTTTGTATCTTGAGTTAGACTGTAGGTGTTTATTAGGTAGGTCAAGGGATTCCTGAACGTGGTGATACCTATTTGAGCATTGTGTTTCATGATTTTTTTCTCCTCAAGTCACTAGGACCATATCACACCTAAATGGGCTCATTTTTGTCTTGAGACCATGCACTCATCCTTCTACTATCAATACACTAAGTGTTATTTGCAAATTTTATTGTTATAGGTTCACCTTAGCCTAATGACACTGTAGTTCTCTAGGTATTTCCATTAGAAAATTATTTGAGTTGAAACCCCACTCTACCATCATTTTATCTTGACTTGACAACCTCTTCTTGTGTCAAGATGTGACCTATAGGCATAGGCTATAATAATGAATCCATTAGGCTTACACAGACCTCATAAATTTTCACCAACAGATAACATTATGTGAAGCAAAATATATTTTTTTAGAAGCTAAGGTAAACACCCATTTTTCAACCTTCTTCAACTTGATTGACTATAGGTGTTGTTTGAAGGGGGCTTGATTGTGTTTGATCTTGAATTGACTCTAACAACCAATCTCGAATCTTTTTCAACGGCTCAATTCTATTGTTGTTATCTTGAGTATCTTCTCAAAACCTTAGAACTCCTTGCTTCATCAATATGACTATTCAAAGCCTATTTCCAATTGGTTGTAGATGCTCCTTTTGAACAGTTGATTGTGCTTTTAGAAATTGACTATGCTTTAAAACCTTTCTCATACTAACATTGAGCATCTCAATGGTTTTATAATGTTTCTGATGATGTCTTGAGATCCTATGAGTGTTTTGAAGTTCCAAACTCATCAACATCCTTTTCTAAACACTCCTACATAGTCCTCAGGGTGACTATCTACTAGGCATGTGAGTTCAATCTTCAACTTCACTTGGTTTCAAATGTTTTGAGATTTCATTTCCATTGATCCATTAAATTTTGATTAGACCATCACCATGCTCTGAGAGGTTGAAAACAATTGTATTACCTTTAATATGAAGCTACTCATAGGAGAATAAACTTTGAAACTACCAAAACATTGTTCTCAGTTTTCACAGGTGTTCACTCCTAGCACAAGAAAGTGATTATGCCTATCCCTCCATGTTCACACATGCCAAATAGATTGAAGTCTACATGAAATGGGTGGATATTCTATGCAAATCTATGTACACTACTTGGTTCACACAGACCAATCACCAAAGTGTAATCATATGAGAAAAACTGAGCCATTAAGATTGTATAGGTAGTTTGGAGGTGCTAACAATATAAATGATTGTTCATACAACACAAACCACCAATATTGAAACCATGACCATGAAATGGAAGCTCATAAGGATTACTAACATCCACCAAGAGCACTCACTCAAACTCCTCTTCTCCTATCTATACCAAATAAAAATTGTTGACCCTTTTTTACTTGTCCAAGAGAGTGATTGGAGAAATAAACTATTGTTTGACAATTTTGGATCTGTTGAAGCCACTTGAGCCTAGAAATGACCTATGGGGATCTCAAGACACCTTCTTGAATCATTCACACGTGCCAAATGAGTCATCTTAGTTCGTACAACTATATGAAACTGACCTTTTACAGATGATTTTATTTATTTTACATTGAACCTGCAACATTTCAATTTCAAAACTATCTCTAACACTTCTTTGATATGTGGTACGTTATCTTGCTCTTTGACATTTTTATTTTTGATGAGATTCACATACAATTCATTCAAATGACCAAAAGGTGGAATAAAATGACATTAAGACAAATGGACAAGTATGATAAAAGCTAAAAAATATTTATGACCCTCAAAGGTGTGACTTGACTTCATTTAAGGCCATGGTGACCATTTCAAACATAGGGGACCTTATGAATTTTTTTAATATGCACGGGGGTTGACCCAATTTGACCTAGGGTGAAATTTTGGTCAATAGGGATAAATCTCTCCAATTCCAGTTGAGCCTTTAAGAGTATCTTTGTTGATGGCCACGTGGCTTGTGATTATAAATTAGGCATTGAAATTATCAACAACATCATCACCAAGGAAGTGGAAGGGGAGTTGATTAATTATGTCATTATGAGATGTTATGAGTTATAATTCATGATATCAATGCACATGTCTAATTTTTATTATTATTGGGAGTTGTTACCCATGATTTCAATGCACACTACCTCAATACAACATGTGACTTGTAAAAGTCAAGATCACACATTCTCAAAGTTTGATCACATGTTTTAGAAATTTGTGCTCATAAATGATAGTTGGGAGTGTTATGGTTTACATGAAGGTTGTTAGAGCAATTAATAATTAAGCATTATAAATGTCATTAATACAATAATACACATCAGTAAACAAATAAATAATAATATATTTTATTATTTATATTACATAATTTTAACTAGGTGTAAATAAATAATAAAATATATGTTATAAAAATTTACCATTGGGTGGGAGGTTGACCCTGTTGGTTATAATGGTTCACTATGCTTATAAATGATTTACATGGTAAAATCATAATTCAATTCAACCCAACATATTCATACTTGAGCATTTCAAGTTTTGTGAATAAATTGTTTGATAAGAAGTATAGAGAAGAAGTAAGAAACATGTGGCCATTAGGAAACAATATTCTCATGCACACTCCCCCTCAATGGTAACTCTAAGAGGCCGAACATTGTAATAAACTTAGAAAACTTGATAACACCAAGTGGTTTTATAAAGATATATGCCACTTGTTCATCTATAGGTCAAAATTGGACATCAATATCACCATTGATGACTTCCTCTTGGATAAAATGCACATGAACTTCAATATCATTAGTTCTTTGGTGTTGCAGTGGATTTTTTTTTAGCGTTATACAACTTTATCACAAAAAATGGTGGTACTATGAGAAACATCCAAATGGAGTTATTCTAAAAACATTTGTAGCTATATGAATTCTTTAACAACTTCCATAATACTTCTATACTTTGTTTCTATAGAAGAAATAAAAATAGTAGCTTACCTTTTTCTACTCCAAATGATAACACCTACAACTGTTGGTGTAGGTATTTACTACACTTACTTATTCATCTCGATTATGTGGATACTAGGTCTTTATTAGGTGAGTGATGACAATATCATGATATCATCATGTACTTGTGAGTGCATGGAGTCACACAATGATTGGATAAGGTCATCCATCCCACTTGGTCCCTTGAGTGCCTAGTCCACTCAGGTCACTTTTCCATTGTGTTCCCTTAGTGCTCTCTCCACCCATAGTGGAGGAACCCATCCACTCACCTTGTCTAGCTGAGTCATCATGCACTCAACCAACCTATTTATGGACCTCTCTTCCAAATAATTTTTAGTGGTTGTGTGGAGTGAGAGCTATTGTTCAGTATAGTAGTTTGTCTAGTGTAGAGTTTAATAGCTTGTTTAGCTTGTAGGCCATTTATTATTGTGTTAGAGAGCCCATTAAGCCTTTAAGCTTAGGTGTGTGCCAAAATGATTTTTATAAGATTTGTATAGAAACCTTATTCACTAATACATGCTATTGTAGTTTTTACTTAGTCTTGATTTCATGCTTCAACAATTGGGTGTGTTCATTCTATAATGATCGATTTTGGATGTTCAATTCTAGACAATTCTCACATGGTATCAAAGTGGGTTTCTGGTGTCAAATACTGTTATTTAAATTTTTGTTTATTAAGAAATATTGAGTAGATATGATTTGTATTTTAGCATTAAATTTTAATCAAAAATCTATAGATCTATGTTCACTTGTAGTCCATTCTCATATTGCAATACAGAATTATAATTGGCATTTTCCATGTACGACCTATGACTGTGTGTTTGTCGATCAGAGAAGGCATTGGTTGTGCTATGTTTTATGCATCTCTCACATTTGAAGATCAACCTGATACAATTGGTCAGCTTTGGATTTGCTCGATTCTAGAGATTATATAAGAGAATTTGATTCTCCTCACCCATTGCTTGCCAATCTCCTTCCTACCAAAATGACAGTGCATACCACTCAACGGCCTCAGGGTTGATGATCCATCCTCCACTTGACAACCACTCATCATTATCTCCATTGGACAAGCTCTATTATTGTCATCTCAATCTACCATCCATCCTCATCCACAAGACATCGAGTCTTTTATACATCCACAACAAAGCTCTACAAGCAGTCAATGGAAGCCCCCTTTCACCATTTCGAAGCTTCCTCCATATTCTTATCTTGAATGCTAAGTAGTTAGTTATATCTTCCCTCAATTTGATCCATCTCTATGTCTGATTCAAGCCCAGTCCACACACCTAATTCTATCATGCTCTTGTTGTTAGATCTGTCTCCAAAGTGAAGTGGTCATTCAAGAAGGTGGAGTGATTTGAACAGCTATTGAAACTATTTATTTTTGGTTTGAAGGCTGAGCTCAAAGAAACCACCACTACCCTCTCCAACCTCCACATAGCACACTATCCTTCATGCTCAGATCAATGGGTTCTATTATACTCATAAAACCTGGTTTGATCCTCAGCCACTGCTACCCAAACGTGCATTTTCTATAGGAGTTTTTTTGGTCCTCAATTGTTTAAAAAAATGAAAAGTAAAGCCTTATTGTAAATCACTAATGTCATGTGACATTATATTGTTAATAATTTATTGGATATTTTATGTTAATGGGAGACATATGATAAAGGAGGTGATATCGAAGTGGAGATTCTTGACCATGGAGTTGAATTTCAAATTGGTGGGTCATATTAATTTTTGATTTTTTTTATAAAATAATATATTGTAAAGGAGTAATAAGGAGATGTTAAAGAGAAAATATATTTTTTTATTATTACTTTCTTTCATTTATTTCTCCTATCAAAGATAGAATGTGAGGCTCAATTTAGTAGGTGGCCAAACCCCCTCATAAATTAACCAAACATTCTTTGCTTTCTACTTACTTCTCTCTCATACAAATGCATTATTGATAGAATCCGATGTCCTCCTACTTGCCCTGTTTGCATTTCATGTGTATTAATTTGGTCAATTATACTGATTGTTCATTTTCATGGACACATTATCAACTGAGTCTAATGTCTATTTGTTGAGACATGCATTATCATTTATGCACTATTTTCTCGTACCTATCTGGACATATTATCGATTAAGTCTGATGTCCTCACATTGAGCATGATTGTAATTACAAATATAGAGGGTCACTATTGATTTTCTTGGGGAGATTATTGTGGGCCCTATATTATCTCTTGCACACATTCAATTTTTTTTAACTATTATTTGTGTTCATTTAGTGACTACTTGCACATATTTCTCTTTTATTCCTAGATGCATTGTCAATAGAGCCTAACATCCATTTGAGCATGCATTGTCACTTATGCACTGAATGCTCTCATTTTATTGGACTCATTTTTAAGCATAGTTAAAATTCCATCTTTAGAGCATCACTATTACTATCAGTTGTGATCATGTTGACTTTACTTGAGAGATACCTACAGAGGAAAGTTGATCCTACACCAGTAGATCTTATTGTAAATATAGACTATGCTTCATGGCAACTGTACATGGAATGATCACTCAAAGAATGGGAACTTATTCCATTCTTATATGGAAAAATTCTTGATCCTAATGACCCAAGTCAATATGATGATTGGACTGACTCTTGTGACTGTGTCTATGGTCACTTACTGATTCATGTTTCATGGGATATACACCATCATGTGGAGCACACAAAGTGTCCCTCCATAGTTTACAATAATTTTTAGAGTATTTTTAGAGATCATACTGAGATTTATATCATTCCTCCTCCTCCTCCTATTGTATCTTCTAAGACAATTATAATCTCTTCTCTTGCTTCTTTTTCCTATAACGATACATTCCAGGTGGACAGTGCTCTTCCTTATGTCGAGCCACCACTACAAGATGAGATTTTGCTTGAGCTCAGCTGTTCTATTGCATATTCTACTTTAGTAACTATACAATATGTTATTCTTCTAGAACCATTATAGATTTGCACTTTGAAGGACTCTACTATTTTTTGTGAGAGTACACATATTGAGGGCATCGATGACTCATCTCTTCCTATGGATTATCTCTTTTTAGTTGGTGAGCCATGCACCAAAATTCACATGATAATTATTTTAGTGAATGTTCTATGTCATTCTTTTGATTGATCTATTTTAGTGGTATTACCTTTAGCTTATGTACATGTTCTTACCAGATCTATGCCATAAATCCTATTTGGACCACATTCATATATCTTTGTACTGTTGCCTTCATTTTCCATTGTGGAATGGGTAGACTTTCAATACACACATTATGTTCTTCCTTTTACAAAGATAAGAAACATTGTTTGATGCAGATGGGGATTCTATAATCTTCAGGTAGAGGATCTCGTCATCAACCTTCATCATTTTGTGAGTTGTACTTGGAGTGTAGACTTATTAAGCATCATCTTTTATGGGGTCTTTTAGTCTCCTCTTATTTTTTTCTCTCTTTCTAGGGGGATTTTTTTTCCCTCTGGGTTTTCTCCTTTACTCCGCTTTGTGAGAGATTTGTTTATACTTGGGTACCTGATCAGGCTTAGTTGTCAAGACCCAACTCTACTACCCACCTAAGTTACACTTAAAGGGGGTGTTGGTGTAGGTATTTACTACACTTATTTATTCATCTTGCTTATGTGGATAACAAGTCTTTATTAGGTGAGTGATGTCATCATGCACTTGTGATTGTATGAGGTCACACAGTGAGTGGATGGGGTCATCCATCCCACTTGGTCTCCTGAGTGCCTAGTCCACTTAGGTCACTTTTCCATTGTGTTCCCTTATTGCTCTCTCTACCCATAGTGGAGGAGCCCATCCACTCAACTTATTTGGCTGAGTCATCATGCACTCAACTAGTCTATTTATGGGTCTCTCCTCTAAGGAATTTATGTTGGATTGTGTGGAGTGAGAGCTATTGGTCACCATAGCAATTTGTCTAGTGTAGAATTTAGTAGGTTGTTTAGCTTGTAGGCCATTTATTGATGTGCCAGAAAGCCCATTAGGCCTTTAATATTGGGTGTGTGCCAACAAGTTTTTTTTAAGCTTTGTATAACAACATTCTTCACTAACACATGCTATTGCAGTTTCTACTCGGTCTTGATTTCATGCTTCAACAGTTGTGTGTGTTCTCTCTATAATGACTAGTCTTGGATGCTCAATTTTAGATGATTCTCACAACAACAAACTTAAACACATATCTAAAAGTAGATTTGTGATCTATAATATCACTTGCATGGTCAACATCATAATAACCATATACATTAGCATTATCAATCGAAGACTAATATAAACCAAAATTTTACAGTTCCTTTGATATATTGAAGTACCATTTTTTAAATTTCCAATGATCCAAGTATGGATCTTGCATGAATATGGAAGCAACATCTACAACAAATGAAATATTTGGCCTAGTAATAGTTAGAATAAATTAAACTACCAACTAGTTGTGTGTATAGAGTGGAGTAAACTTTTTCACAATTAGGTTTTGGATCAAACTTAACACCAAATTCAATAGGGGTAGATGTAGTCTTACAATCAAGCATATTAAATTTTGCAATAAGGTTATGGGCATACTGAGATTGAGATACAATGATTGAATTTTTATTCTAAAATACAACCATTCGTAGAAAATGATGAAGAATACCCAGATTGGTTATTTTAAAAGATTGACTTAGTTTATCTTTGTATTTAAGAATTAAACTAATTTGATCACCAATAATAAGAATATCATCAACATATAATATAACTAAGATAAAATGACTATTTTCAAATTTTACAAAAAGATTATTATCAGAATAACTAGAGAAACCTAATTATATAAAATAACTACTAATTTTATAATACCAAGCTCAAGGAGCCTGTTTTAAACTGTAAATAGATTTATTTAACTTACAAACATAATGTTATTTTTTAGGTTCAGGGAAACCTTTAGGCTGAGTCATATAGATTTCTTCTTCTAGATCACCATCAGGAAGACATTTTTTACATCCATTTACTGTATAATACAATCATTTTGAGCTGCAAGGGTAATAAATAATCTAGTAGTACTCATTTTTGCTACACGAGCAAAGGTTTCAACATAGTGAATCCTGAGTTTTTGAGTAAAACCATGAAAAAATAATCTAATTTTGATTTTGTCAATTTTACCAATTGAATTGCATTTGATTTTGTAAAGCCACGTAGAACCAAAAATATGCCTTTTAGATGTAGGCACGACAAGATCCAGAGTCTAGTTTTTAATTAGGGCTTTATATTTAGCTTGCCTAGTAAATTTTGATTTATCATCTTGAATAACTTCCTCAAAATATTGAGGTTCACATTCATACATAGTCATCAAAGCATGATAGTTATGTTGATTCCTTTTTAGTTTATTAATATTATAAATAATAGATGACTAAATTAGGGATTCAGTCCATTTAGGTATTTTAGTTTGAACATGAAATGGAGAATGTTCCCTTTCAGCCTCTAAGGCAATGTTTCTTCATAAGAATTAACATCATAGCCAAGTTCATCAAAAGTAGCATTTTGAGGGGGTTCCACAAAAGTCTCATAAAATAATTTCTCAAGGATATGGACAGTCCTATTCTCAAATATTTGTGTTTAGACGGATCATAAACTCCTAATCCTTTAGTTTTTCCTCCATAACCCTTGGAAATACAAGAATAGGAGGTAGGATCAAGTTTCTTTCTTTTTGCTTTAGGAATAAATATGGAAGTAGGACTACCAAATATCCTAAAAGTGAGCGACACTCAGTTTCTTATCAAACTATTATCACACTATGATTAAACTTTGAATGATTCACCCAAATAGTTATTCATAGATTTTATAGCATTAATTATCCAACTATTATACATATTCTATTCTTTGCATTGTTAACTTATTGTGAATTTTAATTGTAAATATCTATTCTCTTCACGTATTAGGGAAATTATTCCTCACAAAGAGTAATAGGTGTTTGAGATCTGAGATTTAACAAAGCTTAATGGTGAAATGTGATTTTTACTATATGGGTTTTTTATTTTATGTTTTTACAGCCTTCCCATCAATCTATAAAAAACTAGGGTTATAAAAAACTAGGGATGTTATTAGGAAATCACAAACCTTATGTTTTGTTGAAGCTAAATTTTAGTGATTAAAATTTACAACATGTGACTTTTGGTAGACAAAGAAGTTTGATATTTAGACATTAGATCAATTTATGATTTATTATAATTTGTCGACCTTTCAATACTGTAAATTAGATTTATAAAGTCATGTGCCTTATTGTTTTAAAGAGGTACTTATAGGAATGCTTATATGGATCATAGTATTATGGAGAGGTGTTTTTGTTGAATACGATTTAATCTTATCAGACAAAGATGTTCTTAAGGATAATCTAGTGGTCTCCTCAATTATGTTTAGAATATGAATGGTTGTGAGTCTTTGTATATTTTTCAATGAAAAGTGGCATATACTTATCTTTTCATATTGTGATTACTATTAACAAAAGATATGAGTTAGCTGACCAATTTTTCTAAATGTCCAAATTTTTCTTATGTTCTACTCTTCAACCTTCCAACTAGAGTCTTGACTCTTAGATTATTTCCAAGCTTTATCCTTTAATGCATTGTTTTAAATTTTGGGTATTAGCTTTGCTAATCAATTTTTTGCATGGATCAACTAGATAGGATATTTGGAATGAATACCCGATACTCATTATGTCTTGATAGACTTCACCATCTATTGATGACCTTTAAACTTCAGTGTGGCATGAAATTTGGTTGTTATGAGTGTAATCAAGACTGCTACAAATCAATAACACTTTCTGATTTGTAATTGTATTGAATGTTAAATTTCAATGTTTGGCTATTGCTACTCCCCCAGCATGGAAAGGACAAAAAATGTCATGGTTAACAGGAGGAGTTTGAATCTAGCTAATCCAAAAAATATATAAAGTATTTTAATAATGAGATCAACATACCAAGGAAAAAGTGCAGGTGGCAGACATACAAGTTTTAAGATAACAATTCACTTTAGTTTTCAATGCTTTGAATTTTGATTGGAATTCATGATGTAAATGCTAATGGCCACACTCCCAGAAACAAATAAATAGTCTTTAAATTTTTTAAGTAATTCGATAAAAGTTGGCAACTATTGACACCTTGCATGTGAAATGTTGAAGAATAAGGTTGAATTATACAAAATATAAAAAAGGGTTAACTCATCTAATTAATGACAAACTTACAAAAGAAAAAAATGAATTTGAATTGAAGCTTGTAGAATTGAAGGACAAGAACCTCAAGATGGAGCTTGAAACCCATAGTCTTGAGATGACAAACAAGAACCTTTTTATATTACATGAAGCAAACAAAAAAATCATCGAAAATTAATTGAACAAGATCAGTGCCATTTTATCTGTTAAGAAGTGACATAAACAAAATTGGAAGTCATTGAATAAAAACACAATGGGTTTTCCTAATGAAAACACTAAATGGTGAGACAATTGGAATAAAAATCTAATTGTGAACCTTCTTTGTGTCTTCATTTTAAATTTATTGTTGGCTTGTTGTTGTCATCTTTATCTTTTTTGAATACTCTAGACTTTATGAAAATAAAATTCTAGCAATGTATGTGAATGCGAAATAAATTTTAATTTTTCAACTTGTGTTTACTTTTTGCCAAATTTTATCCATATTTTGAATGTCATATTTCTAATTTGTTCCAAACATATGTAACAAAGAATGTGAGTATGCAAAATTATTTAAAACTCGTAGCTTCTTATCTTCTAATAATAAATGAATTGTAAAGTAAAAGACATGTATGTGTGTAGTAAAGTGATTTTTTGGTAAAGTATATGTCTTAGCTAAATGAATCACTTGTAAAATATTTTTAGCATAAGACCAGGGTATGATAAAGAAAATCCATTATCCTTGTGCATTTCATTTGTTGATCACACAAGTATTGATTTTTAAGAAAACACTGGTATGACTCTATAGGGGAATTGGTTTATTGGTTTGTATGTGTGAGGTTCCATAAGTTTTTGGCCCACATAGTTGCACATATTGGAAATGCAAAATCAGAGAAATTTGCTCAAGGAAGAAGCTAAATAATGTGATAATTTTTATAATAGAAATGTACTTTAAAACCTTGCACTCACCAATACATCCTTCATCCTTGCACCAGTCTTCCTAAATTAATCCATGAATTATGATCAATCCTTAAACTCTTTCATTAATTCATCAATTGGAAGGAGCGTCATATCTTCATTATTGCCCAATGCACACATGATGATGCCCAACCTATCAAATATATTCATCCCGATCTCCTTATTTGTATACATGTATAGATTTTATAACCATGCCATATGGACATTCCAAATGCATAGAAATACATGACATCCAAAACAACCACGATGAAAAACAAAAAAAATATAATTAGACAAACGAACTTAACTTTTTTGTACATCAATAAGAGAAATATAATTCCAATAAATCAACTTATTTAATGGCTTGAATTTTAGTCGCAACATCATATGTGATGAATGCATTCACGTTCTAGTCACTTTAGAGCTCTTTTCCCCATTTATGTGCATATATCAACAACAAATACAATTGGTACTACAAAAACAATAGATGAAAATCATCATCTGCATGTGCATGATGCAAGAAGATAATTATATTTTGAAATCATGAATATAAAGGATTGGAAGCGAAAAACTTACACCATATTTATTCATTGAGAAGGTTGAATCCATTGAAATTGTATAATTGTGTGAGTGGCGGACCGTCATCTAACACATCCAAGGTGTTTGGATCCCCATAATGAATGGAACATCACTTCCATTGGGCCTTTGATATAATAAAAAAGTATCCTTGTCATCTATATGCCACAAATTCACATTCATGGCATTTTATTTGTGTTTTTTAGACCAGATGGACCGTATGCTTTTGTATGCATTCATCACATCCTTCCTTGTTAAGCATCCATCCCTCCTAATTAGCAAGTCTGCTAAACCCTAATCCATATAGTTTCTTTTGTAAAATGTGTCAACAGGAACACCCATTAGGATAATTGACTTGGTGTGTTATTTGCATTCAGTAGACAAATTTGGAGCAAATGTACTCCATACCTCATTGCTAGTGTCCTTCACACCATGGAAAACCCACCATTAGAGTCAACATGAAATGTATCATTATATTTAATTTCTACAACTTGAGGTCTACCATACATCAACATAACATAAAATTGGCATTGATGACCCCTTTTTTTTTAAACCTCCAGACTCTCTTTTGTCACAGGTTTATCCCTATTGTTGGGGACCGAATGCATAACAATAACTACAATAATACACATGTTACTAGATTCACATATCAAAAAAGTGAATTAAACACAAAAAAATTGGATCATGCTTCAAATATAAAATATATATTTATTTTATGTGGTGTGTGATCATATAATTCATTTACCCTATGTTGTTTGCGAATGAATGTTGTCTATGTACCATAAAAAAAAAACATCACCTTTTATGAAATCCTCAACACTAGCAAGAAGGATTGTTACACACAGATTAATGTCCCCACCATCTTCATCGATTGAGATCAATTCAATATCATTGCTTCAGAAACGGGGATTCCCTTTTCCTAGATCTTGGACCTCGAGTTTTAGCATACTCTCATTTATTCAATCTTTCCATCCTATCGAAAATGAAATGAAATTAGGATGCTGCATGAACACTTACAAACTTAAATATTTTTATCTTTAACACATATTTGGTAGGTTATATGAACAAACATCTAGGCAGCAGAGGGTGTAACAATACAAAATTGTGTAGGTGAAAAACACACTTTGTTTATCAACATTTTTTTTGTATTATCCTCCAAAGTACTGTTGGAAAAAAGACGCATGTTTGCATTGACTCACGACAAACTTTTATTTCATCTCAATGATATTGCATTGATTCTTGACATAATTACATTGCAAATTATCGCAGACCTCTTCCAAGGGGCGTCCTAATTTTGTAAATGTTTTACTCAACGATGTTACTATTCAACCTTCATGTCCTTTACTACTTTTGTTTTCAAACAATCACTTGAATGCCAAGGTTATCGCAATGAAGGTTACTATAAGGTGTGCCTAGTTTGTGAGCTTACAAACATACTTAACTCATTCATAAATAGTGTCGGGCCAATATTTTAGAGCAATAGCTACAGAGGATTGAACTGTCTTGTACCAAATATCTCATTTTTAATGTACGATGTGAGTAAATTCCTAGGGATAACCGCTTGCCAATACATCATAGATTATAGACGACCAAAGTTTTCCTAAGACTAAGTTTCAAAAATACTTATGGGATCTTCCTATAACCTTGAGGGTTTGTGGAAGCTCAAGGTTGTATACAAATTTTGTCTAGGGGCCTATGATGATGAGTTGAATCCCACCTCACTTAATTACTTCATAAGTTGTGAGCAATCAGAAGCTCGAAATAAGTAAAGGGGTTTGACAAACCTATTTGGTCTTGAAAAATGGTGCTTCTTGGGTTCTTCAAGGGACAAGTCTTTTTCAAAAAATCCAAAGGGCACTTCAAAAATCCAAAGAGGCTTTTTAGGGCAAAAAGGACCAATCAACTTTTTTGAAAGTACACTTCAACTTTTTCGAAGGGCTTCTTCTTCTCCAAGTGGACAGTTGCAATTTTTTCAAAGGGTATGTTACCCTTCAGAAGGACCATTTCAAAATTCTCTAAGGGTATCTTTCCCTTCAGGGGGATCATTTGTGAAAGTCCAAAGGGACACACAAAAAGTCCGAAAGGTCTCTTACCCTTCGAGAAAGTCCATTGTGAAAACCCTGAAGAGTAATTTCGAAAACAAACACGAACAAAAAGTCCAGAAGAATTCCTTCGAACAAATTATCCAAAAAAAATGTCTTCAAGAGATTTCCTGAAAGAAATAAGCCAAAAAAGAAACCCAAGACCAAATGTCCAAAGGAAATCACGGGCCAATGGACGTAAGCGACTAACTGTTGGAAGTAATCAAGTTTGCAAAGCCCAAAGTCGTAAGACTTGAAAAACAATAAAGTGATAAGACTTCAAGATGGACAACCCTAAAGTAAGTAGGCTTAAAGAACCCGAATTACTCTGCATAGAGTAAATCAGATTTCTCCAAGTACTCTACTTAAAAGGATTTATAAGTGAAAGATCTAGGAAAGTCCGAAGTTGGAAAGTTCAAAGAACCCGAATTACTCTGCATAGAGTAAATCAAGATTCTCCAAGGGCTCGACTTAAGCTTGGTCCAGCAATGCGAGAATCATGATGCAACGAATGAAACGCTGCCATGTGACATAACTAGAGCAGAAAGGGCTAATCAGTAAAGGACAAGTGGCACAAAGATGTTCAATAAACACAGGAGAGTTCGAGCGATTGATAGCTAGAAGTTATGAAGGTTCTCATCCGTCATGGTTCACTGCCCACAATCGTCGTTCAATTCTTAAATGCATCATGCTAAGAAAAAATATTCCAATTGCTCACAACATGACTTTTTAGACACGTCAAAGAAAGTAAAAAAGACGAGAGTAGCTCGAGAGGATTGTCGAGTGATCCTAAGCGACACATTTAGGGAGAACAAGAAAGTACAACATCAAAGTTCCCGCCATCGACGACTTCTTTTCTCTTCCCCCTTTTCTATATATATATAGAGGCCTTAAAGCTACGCAAATGATCCCCGAATTGGCGATAGAATCACTCTGCAAAAATCACTTTGTAAAAGACTCTTTTGAAGCAATACAAAGAAGACTTTTCTATTTCTTGTTAAAACAAATGTGCACATTTGGTTTCATTTTGCAAAATGTATGATTGTTATTCATCACCTGCAATTTCTTTCAGCACCTTGCTTTTAGTCCTCTCGATTTTGTGCAAGATTGCGTGAAGTTTCTATGTGTCGAGCTCCTTTGAAGTGTTACCAGTTCATAATGTCTCCCTCAGAGCTATTTTGTTATCCTTTAAAATGTAAGGCTTCTCTCCAACCTCTATGCAAAGGCTCCATGCCTATGGCCTTGAGACAGAACCAGAATACCCTGTGTCATGTTTGGATTCATCAGTAATTGGCTTTTTTTCTAGACCAAGTGGATCACTTCTTTTGATCCATCACCTCTATTACCCTAGATTTTCTTTTCAGTCATCCTCCTACCCCTTTTCCTTAGCAAACAGTAGATTTTAGTGTGAGATCAAGCGTCAAAGTGAAGAACTAACCTCATAAAAAAGCCTAGAGGTTTAACTTTACCATAAGATACCCGCAACCTAAGGTTGTTTCCATACTTGTCGTTGGAAGTGAAGGGGCATGAAGAACTCTCTCACAAGGGTGCAATTCCAAGCTGTAACAGAACCTCTCAAATCATATATTTTAAGTTGTGTCCAAAAGGCCCCATGAATGTTCATCCACATGTTGCAAATATAAGAATGCCACATATATATTATGCATGTTTTTTTAACCCAAATGTAAAGTTAGTTTTAAACCAATATATAATCATTTTTGTCCATGTTGTTTTCATAAAGAAAGCAATGGATTACATTTGCCGTTCCTTCTCAATAACAAATATGTACAATGCTTGTGTGCTAAGTAAATCTCTTTGCCTTTTTAATATTACTATAATTATCTAAGGAAAAATAATATTATGATAATGATTACTCAAAGAACATCTTGAGATGACTTGATAATCCCATAAATATTAACAAGTTAAAATGTAAAATATTTAACATCAAACAAATATTAAAGCTAGCAGTCATGGAAAAAAAATAGAAGGGAGAAAAGAGGTACATGCCATTTGCAACATATAACCATCAATGATAGTTGTCAGGGGGTTGAGCACTCCATGTAATGCAGCAACAATTATTTTTTATCGTTAAGCCATTCATGGTTTCTAATAAGATGGAAATTTTATTGTACAGAATAATTGCACAATGCCAATGGAATGAGCGTTTGTGAATGAAACTATCCATAGTAAAGACTGACGTTTTAATAATAATTAACTTTCTACAGCTCTTCAACTATAAAATTTTGTCATATAGGATGGGTCTATATGTCAATCATAGTATTGAGATCTGACTCAGTGAACACATTTTAGACTTGGACTCGAAATTGGCAAAAACAAAATAATGAGACAAACTCGGCAACGGACAATAAAAATCTTCAAACACAAAATCTTCACAATTGAAACCACTTAAATTTATCACCTTATCATGCCACTCTAAGTGGCAATAACCACAAACTATCAAAAAGCTATCAATCTCTTGCACACGAGTTCATACTAGTATTGGCTAGGCAATGTGAGCTCAATCATATCCAACACAAATATATGCATAGTTAAATTCAATATGTAGAAGGCAAGTCAGTATTTAGTTAACCAGTAATACATGACTTTCTTTCTAGCAAAAGTCTCATATATTAGTAACATAACCTTCCAGTGTCATTGTAAGATCAATAGGAAATATTTAAAGAACTTATTGCTCTAACCTATTTTTATTTGTTTTTTTTTTTTAAATAAGCCCATGGATAAGTTCTTTAAATTTTTCCCATTGATCTGTTAATGACACTTCCAAAAGGTGGTGGTGTTAGTTTCTATTTCTAACTGTATTTGGAAATATTTTTAACAAATACTGTAATATCAACCCTAAGGATGTAAAATGAATGCAATGTTTATCTTGGTAAATATTACTCCTTTTCTTTGCACATACTATATGCTATATAGGCAATATTATGGTGAGAGAGCGCCTAATATATTCAATCCAAATATCAAGTGACAAAATATAAATATAGATGCCATCAGCTCAATATTTCATTTTGAAATTAAATTGAAGGACACTGTAAAGGATGAATAGTAAAAAAGAACCAACCATTTTAACCATCTACAATAATAATACTTTTTTCAAAATTAAAATGCATGTATAATGCAATAACAATTTTAATGTTGTGAAATAGAAAAATATTGAGTTGGCAAGGACCTCAAAACTCACAGGCCCCTGCTGGGCTTTGGACTCTGCGGTTTGATTAGACACAGAGTCACAATACTATAAAAACTTACCGATTTCTTTTAGAATACTTAGGAACTGGCTTGAACAACCTAACAATAATGATAGTATTTAATGTTGTGAAATAGAAAAATATTGAGTTGGCAAGGGCCTCAAAACTCACAGGCCCCTGCTGGGCTTAGGACTCTGCGTTTTGATTAGACTCAGAGTCACAATACTATACAAACTTACCGATTTCTTTTAGAATACTTAGGAACAGGCTTGAACAACCCAGCAATCATGATGGTATTGGTCTACTCCATTGAACAAAACTACTGTTACAGAATTTTAATTTACATTTGACACAAAAATTGCTCTAAAAAATAAAGCATGTGACATTGTAATCACATGGCAAGGAACAACAACAAAAATTTGTTGTGTATGGAAGATCATGGGATGGGTGAATGTCAGAAAAGGTTTGAGGGAATACAAAGGTATAACATATGGATTCTGGCTGAACTTAGAAATCGGTAGTTGGCCTCTGTCAGATCCCAAACAATGTGTTTACAGATGAGCTTCTATGAATGATTGGGATATGTTCATGTTCTTTTTGGAGTTTATCAATCAGGGAATGATGAGTTGGCCAAGAAAAGCTTTTTGCAGAGAAATCGCTGTAGTCATAAACAGGGGAACCAATTCTTGATGGAACAACCTCTTTCTTTAGTAAAGGCTCCAGCCTAGATAACACTTCCTGGAGACAGCATGCAGATTGACGTCATACATTGCCATGCAGTTTACTTCAAAATTCAAATTAGATTCCAACACCACTTACTTTCATGGATGGACGTCCAGACCTCTCGAATGCGGAACACTTGAGAGCCAACTCTGTCACAGTTCTCACCTCCTCAATGTTGTAATCATCCTTGAGATTTGGGTCTACAATTGACTCAATGTCACCCTCCTGAAACTTGATACTCACCTGACATGCAATAGGATTTATGATTTTGTTTTTTGGATTGAAGAGCGCTTTCTATTAATCATACATAAAATACATTGCTAAAGTTACAAAATAAAGTAGTAGATTGGATCAAACTGTAAATTGACTATAGTAAAGATCTCATAAAGCCAAATTGGTTAATTTATAGTGTAATAGAAAGCATGCTTTTATCTTTGACAGGGTACCGATTATATAATAGCAGCTTTTGCCTTTCGAGTTAAGGACACTGTCAGTACCCATTCTACAAGATTGAATTCATCCAGGCGAGAATGATCTATGGCTCTTTGTCCTGAAATTAGAACAAGTAAAACTACTCCAAAGCTGTACACGTCACTTGATGGTGTTAATTGACGCCTCAAGAAGTATTGTGGATCCAAGTATCTGTGAAAGCATAAAATTTGAGATCTTAAGAGTATAGAAAGTAACCGTGAATAAAATAAAATAGATCAAGTTGGAACCCTCTAACTTTGTATCAGTTAGTCTGTTAAGTTCTATGGAGTTATAGCTAGAAATGGAAAACATAAATTTTTTGATGAAGAACATTTTAAAGAATCAAAAGTGGACATGGATGCTAGTCAACTTTAGAAACCTGTGTCACTCAGTATAAACCAAGAAAGCCAATCGCCTTTCCTAAACCTACTGTTATGCTTTTATATATAAATATAAGCAACCAGTTAATTTATGGTATACATCACATGCTTTCTAAATAAGCTTCTAGGGGGGTCTGCATGCGTGTCTTGGAGGGTTTAGCAAATTAACAGCATAGGAATCCAGAGCCTACTAGAGTTGTAAGCAGTAATCAGATTCACAGAATATTCTAAGAGCCTCCTGATCATATATACTTATAGCAATCATTTGTTCAAGCTAAACCATATGGGTGCTGTACACCGTTAATAAGCTAACGTATAATCTTTCACCTTGAACTAAAACTGTCCCTGTAGGCCAACTTGAACCTAGGATACCAACATAATAACATTATCATTCAGACCGGCCTGTAATCAAGATGTCTACTGAGGAATTTTCTAGCATAAACACCATATTTAGGGTGCATTTTTCAACAATCAATCATCAGTCTCTATCATTGAAACTCTGTGCCTTATATTCTGGGATTACAACTATTTACTTTATATAACTTGAGTTTCCAATCTGTACATACTTCTTGAAGTTGGTTTTGAAATTGTAATTTGAGAAAGGAGCATCTCATGAGTGTAGCACACCAAGACATCCCATAGTACAAGACCTTTTGTGTGAGGTATAATTTTCATTTATCTTATGTATTGATTTCTCTGTATGGAGCCTCTTTAATTAATTTCTTTATGCCTATCTAACTATGAAAATTCATATTTTGCATTTATCCTTAGTACATGGCCCAAGAGTGGTGGCTAAACACCATGATGGTTATTAAACTCAATTTGGGATCTTATTCCCCTGTTTGCATTGTTGTCTTTTCTCTTGGGAGTAATGAAACAGTGATGTCGAGGAAGGTAAAGAGGAACTACCGATAATGATAAAGGTGATATGAAAGTTGTATTTCATTATCTAACAAATCATAAGCGTGAGACTCTCTATTGTGGTCATTTTCTCAGGGATATATAGGAACGAGCCCCTATTGAGTTCTATTTCCTAACCCAAGAAGTTTAGCAGGATAATTAACCACCACCATCTCCCTCTACAGACTGAGTCAGTGTATTTCAGGCTGAGAGTTTACAAAAGATCTCTTATCTCCACGTTTATATGTACGTATTAGGAAGGTTGTTTGTGCCAAGTAAAATCCTTCCTTATTGACATATGAACATAGTTGTTTCAAGTTGAGTTGGAACAATTTGCAAATATATAGAACCATTGTTGCAAGTTATGTACATACCATTTTCTCAAAACCTATTGACATTTTTCTGGTAAATGAAAATTAACCCATATTACCAAAGTAAGTAAAAGATCTTGTTTATAGTAGGTTTTATAATCATGAGGAAATCAACACTCCCACTACCAAAATCATTAAACCAAAAGTTCAGAAGGGAGAAGGGACCCTATCCTACAAGTAAACTACAGCAAAATAATCTCATCCCACTGAAACCAAAATTTGCAAAGAGCTTGCCTATCAACCCACAACCATAGTCACAAGGTTTGGGTTCGGGTTCAACGAGAATAAAGTTCGATTCAAAATTGCCCATAAATGAAGTTCGAAAAAACAATCGCCATTAAATTCGACACATATACGCATAAATAATATTATAAATAAAAAATATAATCTATAAATATAAAATAAACATTAAACAAATTTAAAAACATTTAAAAATAAATAAAAACAAAAAATTAAATATAAAAAATAATGCTGCAATAAATATTTTAAAAACAAACTATTAAAAAAAAACATAAACATTTAAAAAAAAAAACCTAAATACAAGCTCAGCTCCCCCGATCACAATGACAATCTCTCCAGCTTCTCCCCTACGCTCCGGCGTCCAGCAAACAACAACGGTGGAGTCTGCCCAGAAGACCTCCACCGCTCAGTGCACGTCTGCCCAGCTTGACTCTTGTTCTGCGCATGTTCATGTCCGCCTCCTTGTTCAGGCTCAGCAGATCTCACCTCGTTTAGGGTTTTTTTGGTGTTTAGCAGAGAGGAAGGGCAGTTTCGAAGGAACATGAGGGGTTTTTTTGTAAAGGTTTTTTCCCCTGCGATTTCTTTGGCGAACTTCCCGAACTTGGCCGATTTTTTCTACCACACCAAAAGTTTGATGAATTTCGAATCTCATACAAAAAATTCGCCGAACACTGTGACTATGCCCACAACCTCGAAATCATCCCCAAACAAAAACAACAAATCCCAGAGCCTCAATTTAGGCAGTAGACATACATAATAGAAAGATATTATTTGCATGGTAATGAACCCAAGAAAATCATAGAACAACAAAGAAATCCCAAAGCATAGAGTCCAACCCTTTCTTCTCCGCATCAATGGGGTATTTAGAGTCATCTTGTAGTGACATCTACCCCATACCTCAACAAACTGCCTTGTGAATGAGATTTCAGGTTTCCACCTGCCTTTTCGCAAATTTATCCGCAGAAATCAGCAATTTTCTCACTAGGAATTCTTCTATTGCTGCCTTGTCACATCAAGATTTTCCTTTGTTAGTAATGGTGATTTTACAATTAACTAGTTCCATTTGATGCTATTAGTACTCTTGGATTTGCACAATGTTGAGACACCTGCAAGTTGTGGCAACTCCCAAAACAATCTTCTAGCAATGAGATGTATCAGGATCATTGAGTTCCATTCACATCTATTCAAGATCAAACAAGTACTAGTCACAGCTCTGGTACACGTCTTTGTTGTGATCTCTAGTGTGTAGATTCATATTGTACATAAAGTTTTATACGAATAATAAATGAATAAAGCATGAGTAACATGTTGTTTGCTGATTAGATTAGGAGACATCTGATTAAAAAAATGTATACATGGGTGGTTCCAACAGGCTGGACTCTAGCCATTGCACCCATTCCTCCTAGGGTCATATGTAAATATGTACGTTTCTCTTGGGGAATAAGATCCATCATAGAGCACTTGTTCATGTCATATCATTTTGGAAGAACATCTTCTGCTTTCTCTATGTACCCATAGTAGTTTATATGAATAAAATGCTATTTCAGCATTCATCTGTCGTGTGTACTTGATGGAAGGGACTGTTTTCCTATTACTGTGATATGTTCCTATACTACAATGGGTTTTATGCATAATATTCATATCGAAGGTTTAGTGTTTCAATGAAGATTCCCTCCTGCATTTCTGGCATAATTGCTGAGGATAGGATCCGCAATGTTTGTGCAATTCCCATCGCAAGCTCCATTGTCAATGGTGCTTAGAACCGTAGTATAATACCTACATTTCTGGCATCGTTTCCCAAGTGTTTGAGGCTGTGGAACTTGGGCTCATACTATTGCAAAAAATGGAAACATTCAAAAACTAATGAGGAGTTTGATTTGAGCAACAACAGCAAAAAGGAGAAGCAAGAATTAGCTAAGGACTTGAGTGAGGTCTAGGATACAGCCGCAGCGGACTTCGGCTGAAGGAAATCTGCAGACACAAACTTCCTTCGTGGACATGGTTGACAATCTTGTGTGGAACAAACATGTAAAGTGCATGTTTGTCAGCCTTCCAACATTCATTGCTCATTTCTACATTGAATTGAGAAGCCACCGCAAGGAAAAACAAAGAGGCTAAGAGAGCACATCCTCAAGCGCTATAAGGATAGAGTAGACAGAGAAAGAACAGGAAAGATGGAACAAGTGATACCATTGAGGAGTTGTATGAATTATGAGTTCCATTTCTACACAAACCAGTTGCTGCCTATCGTGAAGAGGACTCTTCCTAGACCAATAATACTCTAGACGTCTTGCCAGGATTGAGGAGAGAGATCAAAGGTGAAGATTATCAAGGGCAGCCTCAAATTATGAACTAACGACACCGATGGTGTTTGAACTCAAGAGAGATGATTTAGGTACAACCACTTGGATGGAAAGAACGGTCCGAGGAACAAGTCGAGTTCTTCAATGTAGGACTAAACACAATTTTCAAAGGGTGGACAATTGGAGGTGAAAATGGGGACCCTAGACAAGAAGAGGGTGGTGAAAGACGTTCGACCCTAAAAAGAGGAAAAAAAGTTACTAAGTCACAAATTTGGGATGGAAGCTGTACTTTTTTGCTTGGGAATAGGTTGATTGGGTCTTAGGACTGGAATTGCTGATTAGGAACTGGAACGATTACAAAACATTCAGTATAACCAAAAAGGACGAGGTTGCCAAGCCAGAAGACGAAGGGCATTTGGGCAATGCCAGTTGAATGAAAGAAGGGGGATCCCCCTGAGGCACCCACCACCAGCACCAAAACCACCAAGGAAACCAGGCACCGTGGCAAGTCTGCCACTAATGGGAGATAGGTGAAAGTTATCTAAGCTCACAGGTGAGAGCAACCAAGCCCTGACCTTGCAAGGCATTATAACATGTTACAATTTCACTGGTGCAGGTCCTTTTCAACAACATTGAGAGGAACTACAAATGATTGATATGTGGAGCAAGACAAGACGGATATGAATACTTGGGACAAGTTGAGCAAAGCTTTCGAGAGGGAATTCAAGTTACTTCAGGATGACAAGACCTTGGCAGAGATTTATAACATGAATGACCCTGAGCCCAGGGGGAACCTAGTGGACAACACCCTAAATGAGAAACTACATGTGTTTTATGCATGTGTAGAAGCTATATAAGATATAATGCAGAGAATCAAGAGACTGATAATATAACTAGAACAAAGTTCTATTAATTTTTGTGTGCTATACATGGCATACTCTTGAGAAAGATGTATGGCTGTCTATCTTCTATTCTAATTGCTATTTAAAGCTACATATGTGTCTACATATATTACAAAGCTGCTAAGGCAAAAAGAACCATTAGGAAGTCAAAACGGTTGAGCTTCCATGTGTGACTCTTCACCTTCCAACGATTGAGCTAATTGACGTTAGAATTGTAAGGCTTCGAAAATTTGGTGTAGGGTGTTTCCCTACAAAAGGGGCGTTGCCCCTCAACCCCGCAAGGGCTAGGCCCTTGACAATTACATGTTTTACGCCTATCGGAATGGAGGCAACAAGTTGTTAGCACCCAGTGGTACCGTACAATATGAGTTGGCCTTTGTAGTGTGGCATGGAGGTGTAGGACCTTGACGAAGCCAATGGTGGATACCACACAAGGCTTGACACATGCATGGATGGCGCCATGTCCAATCTACACAAATTTTATTACGCCACTACAAGAGCATGAGTGGCATATGTTGAAGATGGATTGACAATCTTGGAGGTACATGAACCTTTGAAGATGATTTTGTAGTATTGCAGACCATTGAACATGCTTCGAATTTCGGATCTAGTCTGTTAGTTATGTCAGCTAACTACTTCCACTATTCTCTAATATGTAAATGTGCCACTTGGATCACTTGTAATACTTCCCACTAGCTATTTTCTGCATAGTCGCAAGTCAAGAGGTTGATCAAAAAGTACAAAGGGGTTTGCAGAGACAGAATCAGGGCTAAGACGATCCAAACCAAAGATTACATAACCACTGGTTGGTTGGTCGAATACTCATAGGAAAAAAGTGTAAGTGGTTAATCGCAGCTCGAAACCGCTAGTTTTTTTGGGTCATGTTAGGGCTCCCGGCAAGTGCCCACAGAGTACTGAGTAATACCTGTAGAGTGCTCGTTGGGTACTTGCGAGTACCCAACGAGTACTCTATAGGTATTACTCGCGAGTACCTGGAGGGTGCTTTGCAAGTACTTGCAGGACCCTGTGGATGCAACTAGAAGGGCCAGAACACATCCAGACAAGTGGACGTGAGTACCCAATGAGCACTCTGCAGGTATTACTCGCGAGTACCTAGAGGGTACTTTGCAAGTACTCGCGGGACCCTGTGGATGCATTCTAGACAACTAGAAGGGCTAGAACACATCCAGACAAGTGGACGCTAGTAAAACGTTGTAAAAACATAAAAAATTGTCCTATAAATTTGAGTAGACCCCCCTGATGTGCTCTTGAGTTGGCCTAATGGTGAAGAACATGTGCTCTTGGAAGGGAAGTCACAGGGTCAAATCCTGCAAGGGGTAAGGTATGCACAGACTCATATTCGTGGCACAATAAGGTGCCTCCCCACGATGGGAGTACGAGGTGGTCCCATATGCCGTAAGTTTCCTTGCAGACCATAACCAAGCCACTACCTGGCATCATCGACCTTAAAAACTATATTATTATTATTATTATTATTATTACATTCACACAAGATTTGAAGCGTTCAACAACGAATTGGCACAAGCAAATTCAACAAACACTTCCAGGGTTTTCTTTAGTTTTTTTTTTTTTTTTTTTTTAAATTTCCACATTGTAAATTAATTCTAAATGAATTGCAATTTAATTATAAATGTGTTTGGTAAATAATCATGCATTTTGTTCTTTCTGCATTCCATTCTTTCCCGCATTGTAAATAATCATGCATTACAATTTATGCATATTTTTTAATTTGTTTTTAAAATTCTGCATTGTAAATTAATTATTACAATTTATACAAATTATAGTTTATGTATTCCATTATAATTTATTTATTGTAGATAAGATAAGATAACTATATTGATGTCCAATGAATGACCACACAGGTAGGTCAAAGGGACTATAGATTACAAAAGTGTGTTAGGGACAAGCGGGAAACCAAAAAGGTCTCCAAAAATGAGAACAATGCTGAAAGAAATAGTACAAAACAGAGCAAAGAGCAACAATGCTCAGAGCCAAAGAAAGAAGCAGAAGAAATGAGCAACCCACAAAAATTGCTAAACATTAGGGAAGCAGGAATGAACCCTAAGAAGGAAGAACCAGGAGGGGTTCCATCAAGAGTTCGATCTAATTCTCCTAGCATCCGAGGCCAACGAGAAGAAGCTTCGGATAGAAGTATGACCCGAAGAAGAGGAGGTAGGGTGTCTGGTTTGTCCTCCATTCTGCTGTCTAGAGAGTCATTCGCAATGTTTTCAATATTTTATTCTAGGGTTACATTAAGATGTTTAAAATTAAATTTACAAGTTTATCATTTATTTTTAAATGTATTTTAATTTGTGTGAAACGTTTTTATTTTTTATTTTTTTAATGTTGTTTCAAACATGTTTGCAAGTTTACTGTTAGTAAACAATGGCATCTATTAGTGCATTGGGGTCAGATTCAATCAGTGGTGGGCAAACGGCTTCCCCCATTACTCGCAGTCGCATGGATGTTTGGAAGCATGTCGTGCAGGTTAAACCGACCCAAACAATTTCAATTTGTTTGTTTTGTTCGAAGATGTCAAAAGATATCAATTGCATGAAGTACCACCTTTTATGCATTCCTTGTCGTGATGTTACGTCTTGTCCTAGTGTAACAGAAGATGCAAAACTAAAGATGATTGTAGAGTTTGCATTGCTAGACAAGAAGAAATTAGAGAGGGTAAGGATGCAAGCAACCATATCACGACCATTGCTCCCTCATCGACAGAGGAAGAAGATGCAACATTGACATAAATTATGAACTCTACTTGTGGTCCACACAAGCATGCATAAATTGTGGGCTCTACTCGTGGTTCACACAAGTGTCCAGACACATCTTCATCGAGTTCGAGCCATATACAGAGGTTTTTTGTGCCTAGAAACACACCTACGACACAACCTTCGCTACAAGGTACAAGATGGAACAAGGAGACACATGCAAAAGCAGATAAAACATATGCAAATTTTTGTACTTCAACAACCTTCCCTTCAACGTGGCAAATTTTTGTATTGAAAATATTTGGTGATAGCATTGACAGTTGTAGAGAAAGGGTACAAGGCACCTTCTTCAAGAGACTTGAGTGGGAGGTTGCTCCATAATGCAGTTGAAGATGAAAAGGTAATTGTAAAAGATCAAAAGTTGTGGCATAAGTTTAAATGCACCATTCTTTCTGATGGATGGACGGATGAAAAGAACCACACCCTCATCAAATTTTTGGCATCTTCAAATGGTGAGCTGGTCTTTTTGAAATCCATTGATGCATCTAACAAAATAAAGAATGCAAAAGCTTTGAGCTTGATGCTCGAGCAGGTTGTTGTAGAGGTGGGCATCGAGAATGTTGTCCATTGTCATAGACAATGCAACAACATATGTGGCAGCTGGGAGACTTATCAAGGAGACATCTATCAGTGTTTTGGACCCCTTGTGCAGTCCATTGTCTTGATCTTTTTTTGGAAAACATTGGCAAATTTGATTGGGTGCGACTGGTTGTAGAAGTTAGAGAGATCACATAATATATATATAATCACTCTTGGGTTCTCAATTTGATGAGAGAACACACCAAGGGGAAAGAGCATGTTCGAGCAGGTGTCACCAGATTTGCAATGCACTTTCTTATATTGCAAAGTTTTTGTAGTTTGTTGACTTCTTTGAAGTAGATGTTTGTGAGTCAAGCTTGGATGGACTCGTCATATTCCAAAAAAGTTGGAGTCAAAGTTGGGAAGCCAATTTTCAGTGAGGCCTTCGAAAAAATACCTATAGAGCTTGTCAAGGTAAATTGCAATTTCAATTTAATGGATCTCTTCCTTGATGGATCTCTTCCTTGTTGCATATGTATGGGCTTCTGAAGAAGGTAGAGACATCAAACATTGAGCAATTGAGTAGTGTTTGGACATGAATCAAAGAACTGGTTCTCCATGTACTCAGTTGATGTTCTTCTAGCAGCATTCTTAATTGGATTGGTGTGTAGGTTGAGCTGTGTACATAAAGTGTGTATGCAAGCAAGTGGCATTTAGTATGAGTTTTGAACAAGTTTTACTATAACGGTTGTTCATGAAGATCATTAACAGCAGTACCCTGTAATTAATAAAGAGATGGTGACAAGAGGAGGAATCCACTCACTCTTATGGAGTTTTCTTGTTATGAATTTCTCCAAGGTAACTTGTGTCTCTCTTTTAATGTGTGTGACTTTAGCATTTGTTTATCCTACATATGTGTGCTTTGTTCTTTTACAATCTAGCATTCTTTCAATTCAGTTTATAGCACCATAAATATCGGTTTGGTAGCAAAACAACAAGCTTAGCAATCAAGTATGTTAAACATAGTAAAGGATTCGTATTGATGAATTTGTAGTGGAGTCTCCACACGATTATGGATCAGATTGGTTAAAGCACATTTAGTTCCATTGTATGGTTTTCGTGTGACTATTTTTCCATTTTCATGCCCGTTACAAGAGCCGCAAGCACTAGTGGTGAAGGTTTCTTGGTTTCCTTGCAGCAAGAGATTTCCTTGTTGGAAATGGAATAGAGAAATCAAAGGTATGGCCCATCTTGATGAAGAGAAACTTTTGTCTAATGAGGATCGATTCTGTAAATTGGAAGAGGATGTCGCTAACATCTCTCTAACCATGAGCAAGATGGATAAGCTTCATAAGTTGGAGTCCATTATGGGGATTCTCATGGTGAAGCTAGGAATTTGTATAGAAGCTCCGAAAGCAAGCAAGGAGATGAAAGCTCCCGAGCATGAGGTGGAAGAAAAGCCCCATGCCAACCGAGCTCCACCACCATTCAAAGTTGAAGCAAAAATTAAGATTCAATTGTATGAAAGAGAGGTGAATGCAGGGAGGATAGAGCATTGGCTAGCTCAACTTGAGATGTATTTCAGTTAGTATCATATTAATGAAAGTCAACAAATTTGTTTTGCAAAGGTAAAATTAATCAATCCTATTTTAACTTGGTTTGAAAGTTACAAATCTTGGTTTTTAAGAAGCTTCCACCAATTACTAAGTGGGATGAATTTAAATTACTGATCTAGAAAAAAAATTATCCTATTTGTTATGAGGAAGAGAGGTCCATGTATTGGCAATATCTTAGGCAAATGCAAAACCAAAGTGTGCAGGAGTATACAAGCAAGTTTTGCAAAAAGGCAGTCCAAATGATCAAAGATATGGTAGACCATGACACCCCAATGAAGTACGTGGTGGATTCAATAGCCATTTGCGGAGGCCAGTGCTCTTGGCCAAGCCTACATATGTAGATGACGCGTGTTTTTAAGCTCACTACTTAGAGATGGACAAAAGGGTGAGTCCATTTATGTAATGTCCTTTTTTTCAAATTAATTAAATTGGACCCGAAGCCTATTTTTATTCCCATGGGCTAAAGGGGAAATTGATAAAAGGAAATAATTTAATAATCATGTTTTAAGTTGTCCTCAACGTCACTTTATTTAATAACATGAAAAGAACACTTATTTGTTATTATTATGTGGGACCAAAAAGGTGCATTAATTATAAGGCTAAGTGGAAAAATAAAAATAAAAAGTAATTATTAATTATTTTGTAGAACAAAAAAAAGAATATTAAATAAAAGTAATTTTTAATTACTTTTAGTGTTTTGAGAAGAAAAGGTAATTATTAAAAGGTTGGAACGAAGGAAAAGGACATCATAATCATTTGATCAATTTTAAAACCCTTTTAAAGCTTGAACATTGATTCTTCAACTTTTCATCATAGAGGACAAAAACCCTACAGTGAAAGGGCTTGAAGACGAAACCCCTCATACCCAGAAGGTGATTCCATCCAAGGATCGCATCAGTGCTTACCAAAATCAGAAGATTTTGATTTCAGAGTTTCATTCAATAGAGAAATTTACAGGAATTTATGGTCATTTAGGACAAGGGTTTAATTTTGTGACGTTGTTGGGGTAAAGAAAAATTCTAGAATTGTTCCAGAGGGTCTGCCCTAGCTGGGAACCACCCATTTTGGCCTCATTTCTACTATTGACAACATGCAAAAATCAGATCGACGCTTTTTGGAGACTGTTGTTGCACACAAAAAAGTTCAGAGCTGTACGAATTCGTACGACGTCCGTACAACAATCATAATTTGTCAGACTAAACATAATTGTAGCATTTTAGGGCAGGTGTACTGCTCTGAGCCGTTTCACTTAGGGTTTCAAAGATTTTTATGCATTTCAAGCTGATTCCAAATCAGGGTTTGGTAAAAAATCAGTATTTGATTTTTTAATGTTGTACTTTTCTAGAACGAAATAAAAGCTCACTTAATTATGGATTATTAATTTGTAGCATATTGTCATCTTTGTTTTATGAAACTCCTGTCTTGATTAAAATTGCAAAAAAAAAAAATCATAATTCAATATTTAGCTTGAGTGGGATATTTCAGTGGTATCAAAGTTGTGATCTCCCCAACGTGTGAATCATGAGGACAGTACAAGAATCCATGTTAGAGATGTTGAAATCTATACAAGAATACCAAAAGGATCTAAGAGCATGGCTAGAAATAAATAAAATGGAAAAGTCAAAATATGAACCTCAAAAACCTACAGAAGAGCAAAAGGAATTCAGCATGCAAGTCAAAGGTAAGAAGATCTTATCTAAAAAGGAACCAAAGAACGTGGTTGAAAAAAAATTAACCACATTACAAACAAGTGTTGAGGATGTAATGAAGAGCCAAAAGCGGTGTAATGAATGGCTAAGGAGAGCCAAGGAAGCTAAGTTGATAGCCATTCAAACAAAACAACACCTACTGAAAATTAAAGGAAAAAATTCTCCAATTATGATGGAGGAGCATGAGAAAGAAGAAAAAATAGTGTCACAAGAAATTATAAAAATCAATGAAGAGCAACAGGAATCCAACATACAAATAGAAGTTGGAATTAATCTACAAGGTAGCAGTGTGGAGGAACATAAAATTGTGGAGAAGTTGGAGTTTGGCTTCGCTAATTTTTATGCTACAGATCCCGATCACATAGATATGATCACAATCAACCAATGTCATGAGACTGAAATGACATGCATAGAGGCAATTGAAGAAATAGCCACAACTTTAGAAGTATTAACTCTTAATGCAAACAACAATTTATATGAAGATCAAATCAGGGTATCCGTGCAAATAGTCATCAATAGGGTGTGAAGGAAGCAAGTGGTGATGGTATCCTATCATCAAATGTTCAAAGGAACACATGTGGAACAACTATGAATCTGATTTTCAACCTTGATGTTGTTGTCATCACCATTACCAGCCACCACATTACTTCACTTGCACTCATACAGGGGTATTTGTAGGTATCCCCAGTTATGGGAAGGAGTACTTTTCAATTTGTGACTACTAGTGGGGAGTTTTCAATGCTTGCACGGCTGCCCACCACTTCTACACTGTTGAATGTGACACAGGTTTGTCATTTTTGTAGCTGTTACATCATCTTTATGTTGTTGGTTTTGCTGATTTCAGTCATTAACAGCTGCAAGTTTGCATATTTTAAGAGAATATCAACATTGGGTGAGTACACACTGACCTTGTGGGAAGTCAAAATATGGAATTGCAAATTTTCAAGGTTGATTTGGGATCTTGGTATTTTATGAATGGTTCAAGCATTGCTTGAGGGCAAGTAATTTTGAGAAGGGCAAACTCTAATGTCCCTTTTTCCGAATTAATTAAATCGAAGGTCCCGAAGCCTATTTTTATTTCTCATGGGCTAAGGGGAAATTAATAAAAAAATAATAATTTAATAATAATGTTGTACGTTGTCCTCAACATCACTTTATTTAATAACATGAAAATGACACATTATTATTATGTGTAATGTCCCCATTTTCATGAGCATCAATTCGTCGAAGGATTAGCCTATTATGCGACTCTCGTAGGCTGATAGGATGGATAGAGGGTCTTGATGGAGCTTGGCTTGGCTTCGACTAACAGAATTTTTCCAGTTGGCTTTCGTTCGGGCTCTTTCGGACACGTTTGTCTGAGCTCCTATTTTTTAGGGATTTTGGCACTCAGCGGAGCACCCCTGTTATGGTCTAGTCATGTGCGGAATCACTCCCTGGTTCACCAGCTTCAGACGGTTCGAAGATCGGACATGTATTGAAGGAGATATTAATATTTGATTAATTTAATTAAATATTAATTATTTGGCGGATTTTAATGCCTTAGGCGTTTTGACCCAAGGGGGCGCTCATATTGAAGGGGGCCGTTTTAATTATATTTTTATAATTAAAAATTGTCTTAGACTATGAAAAATTAAAAGAAAAGAAAACCCTAATTTTTAATTGTGAAACCCTAATTAGGGTAAGCGCACTTTTTCAAGGTTATAAGGGTTTCTCATTGGTAAGAGCGCCATTGATGTTGAAGACAAAAATTTTTGCTAAGGATTTTCTGAAAAGACTGAGCCAAGGGTTTCCAGTATTCTATTTGCATTGAAGAACGTGCAATCTTCAGTGTGTGCAATTCAAAGGTTGTGAGATATCAGTTGATCTATTGCCGGGTTGAGAGATAACTTCACACAGAGGTTATCACAGAGGTTCACAGGTATTTATTTCATCAGGGTTTGATCCAAAAATTATCCAGAACAAGACTCTCAATTGTGGCGCAATTTTCTAGGGTTCTGGAGTACAGTCGTACCAGGCCGTACTATTTTTACTACCGCCGTACAAAATACGTACGGTACTGCACCAGGCCGTACAGTTACAGCAAAGGGTGTATTTGTGTTCTGGTGCAAAACGCCTTCTTTTTGGCAATTCTGCTGATACCCTTTTGGGCGCCTAGACATCTATCATCTTTCTGTACCTTCAAAAGCACGGAAAACGAGTTATTTATTGCAGCCATACCAGCTGTACCGGATCTAGGATTTGCAAAAAAAATCAGGTTTTTGAACAATATTTTATATTATTTTTATATGCATGACAAAGATATTCTATTGTAATCATCTCGATGAATAATAAGATCATAGATTAGCCAGTTAAGAGATTATACTGCTATTTATTATTTATTTGAAATTATTTTGCAAAATCGCATTCTTCTTATTTCATACATAAAACACAAAAAAATCAAAATACACAAAAACAGTGCAAAAACAGTGCAAAAAAACACTCAGTTTTAGAAATCAGGGAAACAGGGGTTTCTACATTATGTGGGACCAAAAAGGTGCATTAATTATAAGACTAAGTGAGAAAAAGAAAATAAAAAGTAATTATTAATTATTTTGTGAGAAAAAAAAAGAATATTAAATAGAATTAATTTTAATTACTTTTAGGGTTTTGAAAAGAAAGGGTAATTATTAAAAGGTTGGAAGGAAGGAAAAGGACATCATAATCATTTGATCAATTTCAAAACCCTTTTCAAGTTTGAGCAATTACTCAACTTTTCATCACAAAGGACAAAAACCCTCCAGTGAAAGGGCCTAAGGAGAAACCCCTTATACTGGGAAAGTGATTTCATCCAAGGATTGCATTGGTTCTTACCAAAATCAGAAGAGTTTAGTTTCAGAGTTTTATTCAATTGAGGAATTTACAAGAATTTATGGTCATTCAGAACTAGGGTTTGGCTTTGTGAGGCTACCAGGTTAAAGAAAAAAATTAGAATTGTTCTAGAGGGTCTACCCTACCCAGGTGCCACTCATTTTTACTATTGAAAACCTGAAAAAATTAGATCGCAACTTTTTGGGAGCTATTGCTGCACAAAAAAAAGTGCAAATCCATACAGATCCGTACCATAATCATACTCTGTCAGACTGGACAGAATCGTAGCATTTTATGACAATTCAAACTATTCTGAGTTGTTTCACCTAGGGTTTCAAAGATTTCTATGTGTTTCAAGTTGATTCCGAGTTAGAGTTTGGTAAAAAATCAGTATTTGGTTTTTTTATGTTGTATTTTCCCTATAATGTCCCCTTTTTCAAGATTAGAATATTATTATTATTAAAATAAAAAGTATTTTTAAATACTTCAAATAAAATAATAATGTATTAGTTGCCAAAAAGTAACTTATGTCGACAACTTGATTCTAATTTGTTTTGACTTAAAAGGGGACCCTTTTTGGTCGTGGGCAAGTTAGCCCTTAAGTTATAAGAAAGTTGCTTTTTGAAAATTTAGCTTTCCCTCTAAGTGGAATGCTCACCTTTTCAAAAAGTTTTTTGAGGGAAAGGTTATAAAAAGAGGAGGAGAAGAATCATTAAGGGCATGTAATTTTTTATCAATTGAAATCACAAGTTTGAGCATGTTTTGCTTGACTTGCATCCATTGGAGACGAAACCCTTCATTGAAAGACTGAAATAAGGATGAAAACCCTTAATCTTCAATGGGGTAACTCTATTTCAAGGGTTACATTGAGCAGAAATTGGTAGTTTTAGACTTCTAGGACAACTTTTATGGGGAACACAACAGTGTAACTCTATTTTAAAGGTTACATTGAGTAGAAATTGTCAGTTTTAGACTTCTAGGGCAGCTTTTGTGGGAAGCACAACAACTGAAAGGGTTTGTGAGTGGGACGCAACTGTTGGAGGCCCTTTTCTAGGTCATTGAACCACCTAGCAAACCTTTGTGAGGCCAACGAATCCCCTGGAGACTTCCCTAGGGCAGCGAACCTATTGGAAGAATTAAATGTGTTGTTGAAACTTGAGACAAATTTGATGAAGGTTTGTGGAATTTGATCAGTCATAATTTCGCTGGTATTTTATTGTAATTTTCAATCATATATTTAATTCAAAAAAATGAGATTTGAAGGTACTATATTCAGTTATGCTACTTGTGTGCAGCACACCCCCACCCGGGTAAATCTTTTTAACGTGACCGGCGGAAACGAGGTGGGGACGCACCGTCGGTACCACGGGGGACGAGGGGTCTTGAACACGTGACCGGCAGAGCACGACGGAAATACCTAACCAAATGAGCTACACCCCCGCCCCTACTATATTCAGTTATGATGTTTATAATTTTTGACAATTATTTTGGGGAATGAAATATGGTATTTGTGCCCTAAAATTGGCATCTACAAAATTCTGAATTTTATTTGCTTAGGATTTGAATCAAAAAATCAAAAATTGCATGTGTTTATGTTAAGGTTTGTTGGAAAACCCAAATTGTCTTAATTTTGCCCTAAAAGGGGCATTACATTTCCAAAACAGAATAAAAGCTCAAACTTAATTATCGATTATCAATTTTTTTAATCATCTTTGTTTTATAAAATTCTAGTCTTCATTAGAATTGCAAAAATCAGAATTCAATATTTAGCTTGAATGGGATATTTCAATTTACCTCTTCAAACACACCAACACAGAAATGTGGTTCTAAACAAAAAAAGAAAGGTAAATAGACCAGTAGACATAATGATACTACTACTTTTTCTCAAAAAGATACTAAAGGCATAATTATTGAGTTTGGAATCCGAATCCGTTCGGAAGGTAAAAAACAATTAGAAAACCTAGAATTCTTGAATAAGTTCGAAAAAATCCGAACTGGAATGTGTGTGTGTGAGAGAGAGAGCATAGTTTTATAAATATGCAAAATTGACAAATACAATGAAAACTATTGATAAAGTAAATATAAAATGTTAATATTATATAATATCTATCATTTTTGGGCAATTTTTTCCATAGAAACAAAATAGGGCCAACCTGGATGAACTTACCCAGGGCAACCAAAAAATCCGGATCGGGTCGAATATTATGCAAAACCCTCCGGATTCAATAACTATGACTAAAATACATTGTGAGTATTGTGATGTTGAACATTCAAAGGAGACTTGTTGGAAATTACATCCAGAATTGCATCCATACAAAGGCAAGAAAAAAAAAAGGCTCTGACTTTATTTCAAGGAAAAGAAGTTGGGTGCAACTCCAGTGTGGGTGAGACATTATGTTGTAATGCTATTCACAAAGACATATGTTTGGGCAGCAATTATGCTCAAGATCAAGGTGAACTTACACAATTTTTCCCTATTAAAGTTCAAATTAAGAAGACTCAAGTGGATGTTTTGTATTCTTTCTCTCAAGCAAATTTGATAAGCAAGGAGTTAGTGGACAAGTTGGGATTTGAAACTTACAATTATCCTAATCCGTATGCTTTGGTTGGATAAAGCAAGGAGTAGAGTTAGAAGTGACCAACCAATGCAAGGTCATGTTTGGTAGTGATAAACATTTCATTGATGAAGTCATAGTAGATGTTGTGCCTCTTGACATGTGTGGTGTAATATTTGGCAACCCTTACATATTTGGAATGCCATTTTCATTTGAAGAGCCAATAAATATCATTAGGTGAAGGATGGTGAAAGCTACATCATCAAAGCCTATGAAAGCAACTCGAATATTTTCTTGGTAAGTGCCTCTCAAGCCAAAACATTGGTTAATGCTAGTGAGAAGTTTGCTTTACTTCTTTTAAGAGGTATACAAGATAAAGAAATGGCTAATAATAAGACTTCTTGTTGCATGTTTACTAATAAAAAGAAGAAACGAATGGGAGAGTTACTGTCGTTGTTCAAGAAAGTTTAACAAGAGTCCACGGATATGCCACCCGTGGGGCCTATTGAGCATGAGATTCAATTGTTACTGGATTGTCCTCTTCCAAATTTGGGTATCTATCCGCAGTACTTGGTGGAGGCCAATGAGGTGAAACAACAATTACAATCTTAGATCAATAAAGGTATAATCCATCCTAGTACTTCTCCATGTAGTTCCCCAATTGTTTTAGTACCTAAAAAAGATGGTTCATGGAGATGCATTGATTATAGAGAACTCAATAAGTTAAACATTACGAATAGGTACCCTCATCCACATATTGATGATCTTTTAGATCAACTCCAACATGCCAAGTACATTACTAAGTTGGATTTGAGATCCAAGTATCACCAAGTAAGCATTAAAGAAGACGACATATGAAAAATAGATTTCAAGGCAAAGCAAGGATTATATGAATGGTTGGTACTAACTTTCCGGTCGTGCAATTCCCCACTACTTTCATGTGGTTGATGAATGAGGTATTGGGGCTATTTAAGAAAATATTTTTATTTTCAGCAAAACTTATGTTGAACATCCAATACATTTAAGAAAAGTTTTGCATGTTTTAAAGGAGAATAAATTATTTTTGAATGAAAAAATACGAATTCTCACATCACTTGTTTATTTGGGGCATGTGGTTGGAGATGGGAAGTTGAAGATTAATTTGGCAAAGGTAGAGGCCATCATGAATTGGCCTAGGCCTTCCAATGGGACTGAAACAAGAAGCTTTGTAGGTGTAGTTTAGTATTTGAGGAAATTCATCAAGGCTTTCTCTTCCATAGCAACACCTCTACATGCCATTATAGCAAGGCATAAGTCTTTTACTTGGACTAAGAAACAACAAGATACTTTGTTGAGTTTAAACAAAAGATTATCAATACTCTGTTTTTAGCTTTACCTAACTTGCATCAACCTTTTGCGATGGAAACAAATGCTAGTAACTATGCTATGGGGGTTGTCCTATTACAAGGAGGTAAGCCCATATGTTACCATTCAAAGTTATTTCATGGTGCAATTCTGAATTATTTCATATATGATAAAAAAATGTATGCCCTGAGTCAAGCGGTCAAGAAATGAAAGCAATATCTCATAGGTAAGGAAACCATTGTTTATACGGATCACCAACCTCTCCAATATTTACAAGTACAAATCTAAACTTCAGCAAGCTAGACATTATAAATGGATGGGTTTCTTGCAACAATTTTATTTGGTTATCAAATATAAATAAATGAGTGACTAATAAGTTGGCAAACATGTTATCAAGACCTCCTTTGTTTGCAGCTATGGGCACCATAACCCTTCTTGAACCTTGTGTGCATGGATCTTATGTAGAAGGATATGAGTATAATATAGATTTTGGGGAAGCATTTCTTTAAGCAAAAAGACTCCAAGGTGCAGGTTTTGAACCCAAGGATTATTATCTTAAAAATAAGATTCTCTACAAGATGGGTAAGCTTTGTGTGCCTCAAAGAGGCTTATCACTTGGAAAACATGTTATCAAAACTTGCGTTGATTGTAGCTATGGGCACCATAACCCTTGTCGAATCTTTTGTGCATGGATCTTATGTAGAAGGATATGAGCATAATATAAATTTTGGGGAAGCATTTATTCAAGCAAGAGACTCCAAGGTGCAAGTTTTGAACCCAAGAAGGCTTATTAACTTAAACATAAGTTGCTCTACAAGATGGATAAGCTTTGTGTGCTTCAACGAGAAAGAGTTCAGCTAATGAAAAAAGCACATACTTCAAGATTTGTGGGACATTTTGGAGTTACAAAGACAGTAGCACATTTATAGAGGTATGTTTATTGGCTAAATATGCAAATTGATGTTGATTAGGTTATAAGAGGATGTGTATTGTCTAGTACAACCAAGCCTAGTAACAAAAAGTTGGGTTCATACTCGCCATTACTGGTTCTTTCTAGGCCATGGGAAAGCATTTTCATTGACTTTTTAGGCCATGGATTACCTGTCAAAGAAGGGACATGACTATTTGTTTGTAGTTGTGAACAAGTTTAGTAAGATGTGTATTCTTATTCCTTGTAAAAAGACACTTAAGCAAAGTGATGCAGCTGAGTTGTTTTTTTGTTTATGTGTGGATTCACCTTGGGTTTCCTAAATCTATCATTTCATATAAGGATTCAAGATTTGTTGGCAATTTTTGGTCTGCATTGTGGGAGAATATGGATACAAAATTCAAACGTTCTATCGCTTTTCATCCACAAACTCATGGGTGGACCGAGGTGGTGAATAGACCATTGGTGCAGCTCTTAAGAGGGTATAATAGGAAGCATTCTAAGACTTGGGAAGAAAATTTAGTGTATATTCAGCAATCCTATAATAGGGCGTTGCCTTCATCTACCAATAAATCTCCTTTTGAAACTTGTTTTGGTTAATTACCTCAATTGCATTTGATGTTTTTTGGGGTCAACCATACACGGGAAATGGGAAAGTGGATCCTAAGATCCACAAGGTTGAAAGGTTCATTGAGAAGATTCAACAAATTCACGTCCACATGCAAGGGCGGTTGGAGGAGTCACAGGGCAAATACAAAGCACACCATAATCAGCGTATGACTGAACATAGCTTCCTTGTTGGAGACAAGATATGGTTGTGCTTGAGTAGAGAAAGATTTCAAATGGTCCATTTTCCATTTCAGAACAAGTGGGTGAGACTGTTTTCAAATTCGATTTGCCTCCTTGTATGAAAATATATTCAGTTGGAAAAGTTGAGAACTTATGTCTCTTTGAGCCTTCAATGCTAGACGATGGAGGAGATCTATTGCTACCTTATATTGAAGACCTTGCTCCTGAGGTCAGTCGGAATTGGAGAAGGATGTTATGCTACAAAAAAGGGTAAAGACAACAAGAAGAGGAGTGCAAGAGCGGTGGCAATTTGGGTTAAAATGTTAGCTCCCCAACAAAGCCAAATGGTATTCCCAAGAGGAAGTGGGGAAAAAAAATCCTCTAGAGTTCCTAAAGTTTTTGCGAGTCCAAAAGCCTATAATTTGGGAGTCATGCTCCAAATTTGGGATCTAGTACGTTAGTTATGTCAACTAATTACTTACATTATTCTCTAATATGTAAATACGCCACTTGGATCACTAGTAACACTTGCCATTAGTTGTTTTCCGCACAGTCACAAGTCAAAAGGTTGATCATAAAGTATAGAGGGGTTTAACGATAGAGGTTTGGGATGATCCAGACATCCTAGATGAGAAGATGCCAATAGGTCCCTATTAGCACAAAGAAGTGTTTCATTAAAAGTAATGGAACAGGAGGTTAATGTAGGGGACAAATTCGAAACTGCCGGTTCTTGCAAACAACAGTTTTGCAACCAACCAAACAATTATAAAATCTGTTGGTTCATGCAGGTGTCAGTTTCGACCTGCACAAAGTGTCGGTTTCACCCATAGACAAGAGATAGATAGAGGAATGGTTGCAAACATTCCACTTCCAAAACTTGTTTGTTTCAACTCCTTTGGTGGGTCTCTTCTTTTTTGCATATGCATGGGCTTCTGTAAAAGGCAAAGGCATCAAACATTGATTTATTGAGTAGTGTTTGGGCATGAATCAAACAATAGGTTCTCCATGTATTCAATTGATGTTCTTCTAGTAGTCTTCTTGATTGGATTGGTGTCTGGGTTGAGATGTGTGCAAGTAGCATCCAATATGAGTTTTGAAAAAGTTATATTGTAAAGGTTGTTCATGAAGACCATTAATGGCAATACCCTGAAACTGATAAAGAGATGGTGACAAGAGGAGGATGTAATGTCCCCTTTTTAGCTCGTTACTGTTTTTTGGTAGATTAGCCTATTACCTGACCCTCGTAGGCTAATGCAGATGGTTTGAGGGTCTTGTTGGGCAGATATCAGAGTGTTTTCTTCTCCAGAGCATAGTGTGGTTCAGGTTTGGCCTTTGTTTGGTGATTTAGGACTCAGTTGTACAACTATTTATAATAAGTCACCTGGTCATGGGAGTCCAGTATTGCTATTTATAGTAAGGTACCTGGATGCAGTGAGAGTGCAATGGTTGACCCCCAAGTTCGGAGGAAGTGGAAAATGGGTGATTAATGATGAATTTATATTATTAAAATTTATCTTTAATAATAATTAATTATTTTAAAAGGGTGCATATTATAAAGTTATATTTTTTACTTTATGTCAAAAAGGGGCCATTAATAACTTAAAAGTTAATTAATAAAGTGCCTAGTGGTGGGGCGCCTAATTAATGAAATATTATAAAATCAAAAGTAGAGGCAAATGAAAAATATATTTTAATTGATTTAAAAGCTTTGGGGGTCGAGCTTGTTGAAGAAGACTATATAAGGCATCAACAAGAAGCTATTGGCATTCATTATGCATTTTATAAAATTTGGCTCTTGTGAGTTTGGCGTATGAGAAGAAGAGACCTAGGGTTTCTGCCTTTTCTTGACAATGGAGAATGTGGTATCTTCGTTGATCAGCATTCTGAGGTTGTGAGATATCAGCTGAAGATTGCTCAGTGAGTTGGCTTCATCCAGGAGTCAATATTGTGCATAATAGAGAAGTTTATGAAGGGTTTGTTATCAGAAATCAGAATTCAGAATTCATTGTGTGCCGATCAACTTCAAAATCTGTAGCTGTTCATTGTTGCTCATCACAGCCTTGCTGGGCCGTACACAACAGTCCTTAGAGGCCGTACAGTACTTCAGCTGCAGGCCGTACAATCTGGGGGCTGAGGCGTTTCTTTTCTAGGCTGAAACGTCTAGTCTTGGGAGCTGCAAATAGTTTCCTTAGGGGCGGCTAGAGGCTGGAAACAAGCCTAGTGCATTGATTTGGAGGAGAAGTCATTGTCGGTTGCAAATCGTCCACCATAAGGGTTTGAGAGTTGCTAGTTACCAATTCCAGATTTTGCAAACAATCAAACTCAGCATTTCTGGGTATGTCATAGATTGTTATTTGATCAACTGGTGAAATTTTTATTGATTGTAAAGGACTGATATAACCTATATCAGCCCTGTCATAAGTATATACAAAGTGTAATCAGACCAGTTATATGATCAATAAAGGCATATTTGCAAGTGGGTTCCTTGATATATGAGTATGCAATCATTTATTTGTCATGTCTATGTTATTATCTATGTTTTGGCATTGAAACATCTTTCAAACCAGCCTTAGAACACTTAGAAATTTATATCAGACTTAAGGAATCAGAACTTAGACACTTTTCATGCCAAGTGTTTGACGAAATGTCAATCCATTCAAACTGAGTTTTTAGGACATAATAAGACAGGGTTTTTACACAGGAATCCCCACTTGTCTCGAATTTTATCACCTTGAATTTCTCTAGGTTAACTTGTGCCTCTCTTTTGCTATGTGTGACTTCAGTATTTGATTATCTGGCATATGTGTGCTTTGTTCTTTTACAATCTAGCATTCTTTCAATTCAGTTTATAGCACCATAAATGTAGGTATGGTAACAAAACAAGCAGCCTTAGCAATCAAGTCTGTTAGACATAGTAAAGGATTCATATTTATAAATTGTAGTGGAATCTCCATACGATTACAGATCAAAACAATATCCACAATTATCACAAGTTGTGAGAATAGGCATATCGGTATCACTAGAACTGCTTTTGGAAGATATTCCTAGATCAATGAAGCAAGGGAAGAATGACTCGTATGCACATACAACAGGAGGCTAAAGGAATTGATCTCCAAGAGGGAGAATCCTCTTGCTGATGGTTTGAAGAAAAGATGGTTTGTCAAAAGGTTAAGACTAAAAATTAATACTAAACTAAGAATTGTACCACCTATGACATATAGTGATCCATACGACAGTCATGAATTTGGAGATCGAAGATAGAGCCACTGAGAGTTTGAGCGCAACTAGCAACTTGGAGAACACCTTTGAGCCCCACAACATTACACCCTAAGGAAAGACATGACAAGGATGTGGAAGGAGTTGAAGGGTGATGCGGAAAAGGAAAAGAAGGTAGTATGGTCCATGACTTGATGCACAGAGGGTCATACAATGTGAATTGTTTGAGTATCCAATTCTATGAAATATGTAGCATGGATGAACACCCAGTCAAGGAATTTCCACTAAAACCTCAAAAGCAAGAAAGAATAAGTATTGGTTGTGGAAGCATCAAGCTACAAAGAAGCTATAAATGGTGGATATCAAAACCCAAGACAGGGACGTGGTCAAAAGGAAATAAAACCAAGTTAGAAGAGGATGATGCATAAAAAGAGATGCAAATGGACATCCTATATTTCAATGCATAACATGTAATGAATGGGGATACTTTGGGTTTATCTCGAATGTGTTGATGGGGACCAAGAAACCATGATGAAAGAAATTATCTAAAGCATAAAGTTGTGAGCAATGTTAATATGGTGGAACCAAAATGCAATGCGGTAATAACAAGGGCACAAGACAAAACTAATCAATACCAAGACCTGATAATAGAAAAGAAAGACTCGCAGATGCAGGGGGCCAAGTCCACTAGGCTATAGTCAACAAGTCCCACACAAAAGAAAAAGCATCAAGTCCAAGTGAAATAACCAGTCATCAAGGTATTTTTTAGGGGTGAAATTTTGCCCTTCGATGAATTTTAAGGGACCAAAACTTGGGTTGGGCAAATAGTTAACATAGAAGGTGTTTTTCAAGTTTCGCCTAAATTATGACACAGTGTAAAAATTTATAATATATCGCCAGGAAATAGATACTTTCATGCAATCAAATTCACCCTAATTCGATGTCATTTGTAAATTCATCCAATATTTTTTGCCACAAATTATTGATATAGCAGTGTACCCTACCAATATTTTTGCCTACAAACGCAAAAAAAATGCTTGTGCAGACAGTATAAATATAAAATAAATATTAAGTATAAGTTGACATTTTGACAACTTATACTTTAGGTTATATTTTATATTTATACTTTCAGGATGTTTGAGAGTGATTTCGGACCTCTAGGAGATATAATGCAAATTCTAGATTTTGGAGGGTCCTATTGGATTTTAGACTTAGCCATATTTCAGGGTTTCCGACTTAGCCATATTTCAGGATTTCAAGGTTTTAGACTTAGCCATATTTCAAGATTTCACAATTTCAGGGAGGCATCATAGGAGGTAAATGGATAGACACTCTAAATAAGTTGGAATAATGGTAGGAATGATGGATGACTTGTTGTACCACAAATAATATTCGCCTCAAAACATTATATTTTTCGCCTTATGTAATTTATTAAATAACAAACATTCGCTAAAGTCATATGCTTTCTATCGGAAATTGATAACTATTTGCTTATGTTATGTTTGACAATGGCTTGAGGATTCGCCTACCCTTCTTCATCATATATATTTTTCCAATCCTTAAAAAATACCCTGCTAGTCATCCATCCACATTGACCCTTACTAGACAAATAGCCAAGACAATGTTTCCCATCAACATTGGAGAGCTACCATAAAATATATTGTCCTTACAAACTAGGCTTGAAGCACCACAAGACGAGAAAAATGTAGATACCAACAAATGAAGACAATGTTTTGAATCCCATGACACTAATGATAAAAACAATCGATCCTATTTTAGTTCACATGGATATTCTGGGAGGGAAACTTACAAAAATGGCCATAGATTTTGGCACAGGAGTGAATGTGCTTCCAAAGAGCACCTAGAGGTGATGGAGCAAACTGACACTGGCCACCTACATTCAAGTTGGCCATGAAAAAACAATTTGGTGTTGAACGTCTACAAATATCAAACCAAGTCAAAATCCTACACTCTCCTCTTCCATGAGCCTATTACGAGTAGCCTATTAAAATTTATAGTCCAATTTTTTTTTCATGTATTGGCTCGTACCATTTTCACATTTTTTGCCCACCCCAACATCTTATTTGATCACTTTACTTCTCATGTTTATAAGACTACCACATATATTTTATCACCAACTTTGACACTTCAAATTTGAATAACTATTGAGAAAAAAAACTTGGAAGTTACTTCTTAAAGCCACAACAAGGGGTGAATAAATGGTATGTCATATGAAGTCCACGAAAAAAAAATGTAAAGTCATGCATGTAAAGTTTTGAGTGATCAAGTTTAGAGTGAAACAATATTATTATTTAAATAAAGTCTTGAAAATATTATTTAAATAATTCATTAAATATCTAAAGCAAGTCTGCATTCTTGCTTAGTTTTAATTGACTATTATTGTAAGAGTGAGGCATAGTGTTGTAATGTTCAAATTTGAAGGTGCTTGAATTGTCAATGCATATTGAAAGTGCAAGTTGTTCCTTGAAGTTAGTTGCAATAATTAGTTGAGCTTTGAGTCAAGGTTAAGTCATTGAACCCCACTATGTTTTAAAAGATAAATAATTTATTGTTTGGGCAAACTTGGATGTAATCTTTGGATGAGTCATGAGTTGGATATAGTCATGAATTGGCTGTGGTAGTTCGAGTTGGTTGAGTCCAAGTTGGTAGTAAGCACCAACTACTAGCTAAAGCTTTTATGTCTAAAAGCAATTTAAAGTTAATGTAAATGGGGGGAAAAGGCGGGAGGAGCGCCTTCATGGCGGACCAACCTTCAATTAGGCTAAGACTTTGTATACCATGTGCTCACTGTCTTTATTTTCTAAGTATCTCCTCACATTATTTTCTTTCTTTCTCCACATTTATTTCATACATGTTCAATTATGTCAAGGAATTATCATATGAGTGGTGTCACACGTATGAGCATTGTGGGGCATGGTATTTTCTACGATAACAAGGAGGAGTATGCGTGATTACACTATCACCAACTCACGACCCCTCTGCATTGTGTTGATTGAAGGTGTACGAGATCTTTGCTGACATTCATGGAAATCTCAAGGGGATGGACAATGACCTACCCATGTGTGATTACACCTCGCTAGCCCATTTCCAATATAACGCAAGATCAAGGAGGGTGAGATAATTGGAGGTGAAGCTTTTGAGTTGTATGAGATCAATCAAAGTTACCACCACAAAACACATTGTTATCAATATCTTAATTCAACACCTCCAAGAATAGGTCCCCCACAAATACCCTCATTTTGAGAAAAATAGTTAGAAATAGGATTCAAGAGGGTGTCTAAACCATCCAATTGTCCTCTTGCACCATTCGCTTTCCACGGACGCCTCCAAAGGAGAGAAATGACCTTTTCCAAATCAATTTCAAGAAGCTTAATTTATTGTATACAAATTATACAAGGTTTGTCATTAGAAATGCAATGGTTCACTGCTCTTTTTCTAGGGTTGGTAATATGGCCTTCGTTCTATAGTAAAATATGCATTCATGGTCTTAGCCTACCCAAACACCACCAAGTTGCTACTCTATATCACATTTTTTCATGATTGGATTGATGGTCTCTTCTAACCAATGCCTCATCAACCTTTTTCTTCGTCATACTAATGATCTTAAACTATGGGGAGACTTTTCGGTTTTGAAGTATACTTTGGGGTTTCCTCCTCATTGCATTTTATGGCTTCATATTTTCCATCATCCATCAAGCCTCGCATGGTTGGAGAAGCTACTAGAGTGTGATCATGTATGAGAAGAATACCATGGGCCTCTTCAAGCACCCAATCACAATTGGGAGGAATAACATCAATGGCCTTCTCAAGAAAATTGAGTCATCCTCCTCACATTGTCTGACGATAACTCTTTTAGGGAGCACTACCCCTCATGTCTAGACAAAACTATGTTTTGTTGCTCAGGGGAAATTGGGGTGTAATGCATGATTATTTCTTCATATTTTTCCTAATCATTTTTAGCCTTTTATTGCTAGGCTACTTTGTATTTGTCTTTTCTCATGCATTCTCAAGATTTATTTCTTTATCTACCTCACTTAAAATGGAATAACGGATGGTGTTGGTTCAAGATTGAGTATTCATTACTTCAATCCAGTAAGGATATGTTCTAGGTTGAAACTTCGTGAAACTTTCCTTGTCAGTGTTCTTCAAAACTGAGTCTATAGAGAGGCAAAGGGAATAATACAATAATCATGCCTAAAATAGTACTCTTGGGATCTTACAACCTAGAATATTAGGATATAAACCGAATGAGGGCTATAGGCACTAAAATAAGGGTCATTTATGTTTGTACTAATGTCCAGTCAAACATTTGTATTAAGTCGACACATTTTGAAAACAATGGTTGTGTCATGTCATGCGGAATATTTGTGGGCTTGAATTTTTTTTTGTTAGTCACAATTGGTACCCATTAGGTGGTTGCAGATCGTTGGTCAACCGTCAAACCAACACCCCTATTAGGTTGACATTGATACTTATAGTACAAATCAGGAGTGGCTCCAAGAGTTCTCTTTTGCACACATTCTCCCTAGTATTCTTGTTGTCTACGATTGATGTACATTGTACATTATACAAATACAAGTGAAGTGCTCTATCTATTTCTATGAGTTTTCTTTATACATTTAAACATTTTTTATTCCTTGAACTACAAGTGTTTGGTTTTTTACTGCATTTTACATTCCTATACAAAATTCCTAGCATTGTTGTCTATACAACCACAAGATGGGTTAAGGTGACATTGCTGAAGATTTGTCCGACTCAAAGCCCTGAAGGACAGTTGAGACATTTTATGGGCAGGGAGTTTGATCTTACGAAGTCCAACTAAGAATGAGAAGACTGCATAAAAGGGGACTTTTCCTTCTTGTGGAACATTGTCAAACAAGAGTATATCAAGCAAGAGGTCAAAGAACTGAAAGTAACACTGAAGGAGGTTCAAATCAGCCTACACTTCAATGAAGCAGCCGACCAGCTATTGGCTAGTTCTCCCGAATTCTCGGGCCACCATTATTTGATACTAGAATTTTTGCGTGTGGAAAAAAGATAAAAGAATGGAAGAGCAAAAATTCTATAGATTTACAAAGACATAATAAGTCAAGAAGAACAAGAAAGGAACGAAAAAAGTTGTCAACGTAGTGAGGACCAAAGAGAATAGTAGTTGAATTCACAACCTCCAAAATGGGAATAGGACATCGAAAACCCCAAGGAGAGCTAATAGTAAAGAGACTCACATGGCTGGCAAAAAAGAACACCTAGAAAGGGTGAATGCATTGTGTCAAGTATGAAGATTATTTTTGAAACTAGGGGTTGAACAACCTGTTGAGCACGAAGGTGGAGTTTTAGGGGTCCATCCTAAACTCGCTATGGATATGATCCTAACGGGAGAAAAGAGCCAAAACGTCCAACTCCTATTGAGCAAGAGCAGACTCAGGATACAAAGATTTCTCTGGGCTAGGTAGGAATAGGTGACAAGGATCTGACAATGTTTGTGAGTAGTCACCAGTACAAGAGCATGCAACATTATTCTACAAGAGGAGCATATTGCAATCTGAGAATCTCCAAGAAGAATGCAGAAGTTTTGGATCCCCATTATATCAAGCTGTAAAATTAATTCATTGAAATTTAATGTTGAGTCTAGTAGAAAGAGTTACGAGTAGCGAGGTTGCTGGTTCTGGAATTGTGGTCAAGGCACATGGCAAACTGCTTTGATGAAAAAGGAGAGAATTTCAGGTTAATAGTGATAACATAACTGGTGAAAGCACTATAGTCTTTTAGTTTTTGGTAGGCATGCTATTCAAGTTCAATAGCATATGAATAGAATATTATGCTAGGGGAGAGCGAGACATAAGAGAAAAAGACGTTTTTCCTGGGAACAACTTCAACAGATATAGACGAACATGAAATTATATGCATGCAACCAAGTAATAAGAAAAAATAATGTTTTTCATCCTGGAAGAACTATATAAGCAAAGTGAATCTTGTCCCAAATCCTATCATGGATGTTGAAAGGCAGGATCATGAATAAAATTATAAAACAACACAACCTAGTCCAAACATCAATATTAAGTCAAAATATAATGAACTAGATAAACAAAAAGAGCCGAAAGAAAAAGCTGACCAGGAACTATGAGCACAAAGAACAGACCAAGTTGTGGATACCATTGTGAAGAGAGGCAAAGAGACGATCAAGTTGTCTTCTCAATTGAGACAAAAGAACAAAATGAGCAATTCAGAGTGCAACAAGTTGAATCACAAGATGACCAAGTTATCTCTGCCATCATGTCAGAAATTGATGATAATTTAGTTGTTCAGCAGTATGACGTCCAAACTGATGACACATACAGCAGCCTGACGAGCAGGCAGGTTTGAAGCCTATCGAATTGCAAGTTGGGCAAGTTGAGTGTTCAGTGAATGAGAAACCTGATGCATAAATAGACTTTGACAGGCAAAGAGAAGAAGTCGAGGGAGTGCAAGGGCCAAGACAAGAAGATGGCCACAAGGTAAAACCAAGTCAATTAGTTTGAGCTATTAAAATTAGTCTATCCTTGCAGATTTCGGAAGTGAAGGCACAAAGTACGAGGCAAAGGTAGATGGAAACAATACAAACACACAGAACACAGATGAAGAATAAAAGTGCCGTGCAACACAATTTTTTAGGGCAGAGTAAAATTTCATGTCATAATGGCAGTACGGACCTCCAACAGCACTGTATGGATATTGTCCATATTCATAACCTTAAAAAAAATAACTTTTTGTTGGCCGATCATATGAAAGACATGAAGAAGGTTCTGGGCATTATAGCTTAAAAGTTCTTCAGCTGACTTAGAGCTCCAACCTCAAATTATGAAGACTCCCTGATGAAGTCACTCCAGGGAGCATACCTTGAGTTTGTCTCTTTTTAGGTTGAAGAATAGTTTGTCCTTTTGCTTCAAGTATATATTGCCTCTTTTTGTTTGATGAGGCTTATAAACTAAGTTTTTAATATATGCAATGCTGCGATCTTCTTAATGGGGTTTGGTCCGTTTACACAATATGTGTCTAGTTTTTAATAGGAGTATATGCTTTTGTGTATGTCTAATTAAGTTTAAATATGTCGGTTGACATCTTTCCCACGTCTTTACGCACATTTTGAAGATTGATTCTACTGCAATACACTTCTAAGGCTCTTTCACATATGATAAGAGTATCTCATAAAAAAATTAGGGTTTAAAATCGTATGTATACACAAAACACACATCAAACGAAACAAATTACAATTTCCATAGTAAATTAAATTGAAAACGCAGATCCACAGATTGAAAATAACATAACTAGTATTTTAGATACATCTTTTAGGTTCCTACCAATTATTGACACTAGTACAATTTTTTTAGGTAATCTATTTTAACTTTATTTTGTGTGTTTTATTTTGAGCTTCTAGAATAAGATTTACGTAATTCGTTAAAAGGTTACATGATCCAGCATGAGATTTGTTCTAGATTCATCTAACTCATAAGATATTGTAGAGAGAATTGCTTATGGATAAAACTGTGCACTTTTTAGATTTAAAAATCACTCACAGTTTTATCCAGAAGCAATTCACTCTACAACATATGGACTGCGGAAATACTCTCATAAGATGCTGTCAACAATAGATTCCACCCAAATCCTATAATATATAAAAGATGCTAGATTTCTAGAAGTGATGGATCCAAATTTGGAACTAGATTTAGAAGCATTGGCTAGTAGCACCTAGATGTGTACACATCATATGTAATGAAATAAATAGAACCATGAATATTACCGTTAAGTTTAATGTAGGCTTTAAATTTTTAAAAAGATAATCTTGTTAGAATCAAACCCAGGCAAATAGAAAATTGAAGGTTTTGTTGTGTATGGATCATTTAAAATTTTCCAGCGGATAAAGAACTAGGCAACAATACTAGCTGTCAAGAAAATTGGTCTATGGGACTCCATTCAAACATAAAGCCCAACTGTAAATAAGTCTTTCCCATTGGTAGCTGGTAACGTAATTTGTTGTCTGAAGTTTTATCCATTTTATCCTTCCTTTTAGCACTTTCACATGACAAAAATACTCTTGTACTGGAACATAACTGCTTGCTTCACATTCTACAATTACTTAAGATGACACTTTTATTCCCTAATCTATTTCACATGCTGGTATATTTTCCATTAAATGATTTAACATAGATAAATACATAGATTTCAATCCCATACCCTAAAGTACCAGCTGGACCAGTTGTAATGTGAGTATCAACAAAGTCTGGTGTGCTCTTAGAGATGCCGAAATCTGACAATTTTGCATTGAAGTGTTCATCCAACAATATATTACTCGGCTTGATATCCCTATGTATAATGGGAGGTTCCTACACATCCAAATAAGAGAACAGTACTAAATTAGTAGCTCAAATCTGAACATTTTAAATATGTATACTCATTTAATTGCTAGCATCTTTTCTCTAAAATTATATGCATATTTTATTTGGATTTTTACAAACCTTTTGTTCCACTTGTTTCATAGGCATCTTATGTTGCATAGATTTTTAACTAGCCCTTAATATAATATATACCCTCAACATTCACTAAAATTGTATATATAGGACAAAATATATTTTCAAAATATTTGACAACTGATTGTTTATGAACTTCCTTCTAAAAAGGCTGTTATGAATTATGTTCTTCTGGAAATTCATAAACAATCAGTTATCATCAACTTTCTTGACATGATATGCCATTTGCTTTCCTCCCAAGTTTACTGCCAACTGAATAATGTCTCTTCTTGTGCATTCCAAAGCATGTCATCTCAGGAACTCTTTAACATTAATAACGAATTAGTACTGGATGTGGTATAAGCCTTGTTACCAAGTTGGGAAATCCTGATCCCTTCAGGAGTGTAAAAAAATCCAAAAACCCAGAAATCTTTAAAAAGTTCAGAAAAATCCAGTCTGGAATATATATATATGTAGGACCATGATTTTATACATATGTAAAATTGACAGATACAATGAAAAAAATTAACATTGCAATATAAAATGTTAATGTTTTTAATATTATATTACTATATAAGGTTGCTGGGTGTCCTAAAACCAAAAAAAAAAATCAATAGGGCCGACCCAGATTGAACTTATCTAGGCCGGCCAAAAAAACCAGATCCGGCCGGGTTTTGTGCAGATTCAACCAGATTTGGTAACTAAGGGTATAAGTTACACATGAGCATTTATGAAAAAGTTAACATCCACATGCACATGCACATAACATCATACAGATCTAGAATATAGTTCATGACAACAATTTCAAAACAAAAATGAAAGCATAGAACTCAATAACTTGATGCATTTGCAAGTAAAGAAGATAAAGAGTGGATTCTACATAAATTAAATACCATGTCTCTGTCTTTACTTCAATTTTGCACCATAAATTTCTAAGCACGTATAATCATAGATTGCATAAGCGGCGGGTTATTCACCAAGAAAAAGCCCAGCCGGTTAACCACCACTCAAACTCACTGCAAAAAAAAGCCGGTTTTTTAGTACTCTTGTCAGTTATTCCTGGTTATTGGCGATTATTCCCAGTTATTGGCAGTTATTCCTGGTTATTGGTGGTTAATGTTTTTTTCGATAAATTTAATTATTTTTTGCCTTTGTCGGTTATTCTCGGTTATTCAACCAGCTCTGTCGTAAAACCGTCGGTTACCTAGAATTGCCCCTTATGCGAACTATGCGTATAATAATAAATGAATTATTCGGCTAACAAAGCAACTATTACAATGTTGCATTTATACAAAAAAGAATGCTTGTAATAGATTCTAATAGATAGAATGAGCAATAATCATGAATCCCTAGAAAATAGGATCATAACAAATAACTCCCAAATAACCTACTAGAATTAAAACCCACTAACCAATAGCTAAAAATGCTGCATAAAACATAACAAATTTACAATTATTGATGAATTAGCTAACCATTCTAACATTTCCCCCCTTAATTCATCATGGTCTCAAGTGAACAAGAGAAAGATTAGAAATTACCAGAAAAATTAATATCTAATTAAAATTGCTCGTGAAAGCCTTCAACTTATCCAGAGAAAGATTCTTTGAATGCCTCAAATTTGTCCCGTGGAAGTGACTTGGTGAAGACATTTGCACGTTGTTCTTATGTGGAGCAAAATTGGAGTTGAATGTTGTGTTGTTGAACATGTTCGCATATGAAATGTATTTGTACCTCGACGTGCTTTGTGCGCTCATGAAACACGAGATTGTGAACAAGTATAAGAACACCTTCATTGGCACAATAAAGGATGATAGGTTATTTTTTTGGTACTCCCAATCCTTCAAGTATGCGGCATAACCATATCGCTTCACAGATAGCTCCCCCTGTTGCATGATATTTTGCTTCAGTGGAAAATTGAGAAACAAAGTTTTATTTCTTGCTTCCCCATGCTGTAGGACCAAATCCCAAAAAGAACACATCCAAAAGTGGATTTTTTGTCATCAATATTCCCTGCATGATCTGAGTCTGAATATCTTGTCATGAAGAATTGATCATTCTTCTTGTATTCTAGGCCATAGTCCATTGTACCCTTTATATCTCTCACTATCCGCTTTGTTGCTTTCCAACAAGACATCTTCAACTCCTACATGAATGGTGAGAGATAGTTGACAACATCGCTGATGTTTGGCCTAGTATAGGTCAAGTAAATGAGACTCCCAATCAACTATCAATTGAGAGTTGAATTTAATTGTGGTGATGGATTTGTATAAGACAACTAAAGCCTTGTCTCCATACATGTAGCAATAGGTTTACAATCCATCATCCAAAATTTCTTGAGCATTGGCTTAGCATATTTCATTTGGGACACAAATGTGTTTTTACTTTTGCCATACTTCTAGTCCAAGACAATAGTGTAGTAACCCAAGATTTATCATGTCGAATGATCGGTTGAGATCTTGCTTTGGTGCATCAATCATCTTCATTGAACTGCTAGTGATGACTAGATCATCAACATATACAACAACAATCGCAATCTCGCCCAGTGCTTGTTTGAGGTAGAGATTTGAATCATAAGGACTCCTCTGGAATCCATGTTGAATGAGATCTCAGGGAGCTTGTTTGAGACCATACAATGATTTGATGAGTCTACATACTTTTTCTTCTTTCCCAAATGTGAAAAAACCTTCTAATTGAGTCATGTAGACTTCTTGTAGATCTCCATTTAGAAAGGCATTTTTCACATCCATTTGGTCAACTTTCCATCCAAACTATGCAGCCAAAGCAAATATCATTCTAATAGTCTTGATCTTGGTTGTGGGAGCAAAAGTCTCCTCATAGTCAATGCATTCCTTCTGGGCATACCCTTTTGCTATGATCTTGCATTCTGCTTGTCAATTCTACCATCTGCTTTGTGTTTTGTTTTGAAAACCCATTTGCAACCAATTGGCTTCTTCCCTAGTGGAAGATCTACAAGATGCCATGTGTTATGTATCATCAATCATTGATATCCTTTATTCATGACATCCTTCCAAGGTTTTGACCCTAGGGCTTCCTAAACCGTAGAGGGCCCAACTGATTCAAGAGCAGAACTCATCAAGGCCAAATTGACCTCTTCTCGAGCCATGCTACAAGTCCTTGGTCCAGTGGTGTATGTGTCTAGAACTCCATCCAATTTAGCATCTCATATCGTACTAGTATACCATTTAGGCACACGTTCAACTATTATTGTGGGTGGTGGAACTACAATATATGATTGATCATCATCATTGTCACCATCAGTGATTTCTCATCTTCTGAATTGACTACAGGGCTGATTTTTGAATCAAGGGAGTGTGTGAAAGGCAGACTGGACTTACTTTTCTCAACAAACTCCACATCCTTGCTTATGTATATTTTCCTTGTTTTTGGATCCATAAGTGTGTAAGCCATTGATTCTTTAGTATAGCCAAAAAATATGTATGTCATGGATTTGTTATCCAATTTCTCTCTCTTCTTTTTAGAAACATGCATGTCTTACATCCAAAAACCCGAACTTTTGTCATTGCGGGTTTATGCCCTGTCCATGCTTCTTGTGGAATCACCTCATCAAGAGATGCAATCGGTGACCTGTTCAACTAATAGACTGTTGTGTGTACTACTTATACCCAATATGTATGTGCCAAACCTGAATCCTCAATCCTGCAATGCATCATTTCCATGTTAGTGCAATTCCGCCTTTCTACAACACCATTTTATTTTGGATTATAAGGTGGAGTCAATTGTCAACAAATACGATGTTCTTTCAAATAAGCTGAAAAATATTTATTGGTGTATGCCCCACCTCGATCTGAGCAGAGATTTGATTTTACGACCAATTTTTGTTTCCATAGAGGCTTTGAACTATTTGAAAATGTTGAAGGCCTGGTCCCTCGTCTTTAAATAGTATACCCACATTTTGAGTGAGTAGTCAACAAAGAACTGAAAATACTGAACCCCTGGTGACTAGGTCTCATGGCTCCACATAGATTGGTATACACCAAATCTAATTTGCCAGAAGCTCGAAATGTACTTTTGCCAAATGATGCTCTATGTTATTTGTCTGCTAGACAACTAGGACAAATATCTGTATTCTTATTTAGTAGAGGAAGTCCTCTCACCATATTATGATGGCTTAGTGTAACCAAGTATCCAAAACTCACATGCCCATATCTTCAATGCCACAAATTCGCTGAGTCTAAATCATTTGCAATGCTTAATTGTCTACTAAACAAAGTCAAGTTGTAACATTCTCACAACTCCAAATGCTCGTGCAACAATTTTCGAGCATTTCGACTTATCTTTAATGAGGCACATCTTTTTACCGCCTTTGCAGTCAAAATCAACCTTTAGTTTATGCTCAAGCAATTTACTGACAGAGAGAAAGTTTTTAGTGAGCCCTGGGACATACAAGACATCAGAGATTTTGCAGTCATGTTGTTTCAAGCAGTAAGGATATGTTACTAATGCCTTGGACACGGTAGGATGTATCGTCACCCAAAGAAACATGATTTCTATGAGGTGTCTCATGCAAGCTGTAGAACCAATCTCTTCTTCCGATCATGTGTCGAGTTGCACCAGAGTCAACATGCCAAATAGAACTTTATGAAGTTGATTCCTCATCAGATTGTGCAGCATATAGGAAGTCCTTGTTTGAGTGTTTTTCTCCCTGTTTGACATGTTGCCTTCTTGGTGTTGTTTGTTTCTCCAGTTTCCCTTCATCTGACCTTGTCCTTTGTTATTTTGTGACGATTTGATGGTTAATGGACTTCTTGTTGCTAGACAAGCCTTTTGTGTATGAATTACACCAACAATCTTTCAGTTCGTGTCCTTTTCTACCACATATGAGGCAAAGATTTTGTTCTTTATTCCCTTGTCGATCTTGCTGAAGACGTTGATTTTGGGGTTGTTTAGAAGGCTTTATGGGATTCTTCCCTTTCTGTTGATGAGAAGCAAAAGCATGTTCATCTTTTTCTTCTACATGCATGGACTCTTCCTATTGCAACATGTTGACCAACTTTTCATACGTTGGTTTTTTAATTGTGACATTCAATGTAATCACGAAGATTTTGTAGGAGGGTAGCAATGCTCTCAGGACAATTGGTACAAGAAAGACATGTGTCACTTGCTCACCCAATGCTTGGAGTGAGGCCCTTAGGGTTGCAATATGTCTTAAGAAAAGCCTCTACTTTTCACCTGTCTTCAATTTGAGAGAGTGAAGCTGCCTCTATAGATGGAGATTTGTTTTTCATTTTTGGCCTCATACACTGTTTGGAGTTTATCCTAGAGCTTCCTTAGTTGTTGTAGCATCACAGATATGTGGTTGTACCTCATCTGACACCCCGAACATAATAATCAACTTTGCCTTCTAGTTTGCCTTATCAAACTTACATTGTTGATCAGCATCAGAGGCATGTCGGGTGTATGTGTCATTAACAACGAGCCAAATATCCTCAAATTCCATGTGTTTTTACTTTGGTTTTCCAAGCAACATAGTTGTTGTCGTGTAGACGCTGAGAGTCTGGTAGAAAGAACTTTGGTCTATTTCCAGACATTGTGAACAAGTTGACAAAGGGAGATGGATAGGTCCCTGATCACTACATATAGGTCCGCTTTTATATATACCGTTAGTCTGATATAACACACCTCTCGATATACACGTTCTTCCTATATACCAGTCAGTATGTGGAAGAAGCTCATCCTTTCGATATACCCGGTGGTACGTGAAAGAGAGTTTACCTACGTGAGAGTAGAGTGGTACGTGGTACCAAGACAATACGTAAAAAGGATTAGTCCAATCAATAGCACCTACTTAGTAGATATCCTTGTATGTGGGTGTAACTTCCTTATATACTCGGATAATCCAACTATCAAGATTTACGTCGACGATTGTGGCGAATGGATAATGAAGGGATAGTTTAATGAAAAAAGTTTGACATTATTACCCCCCATGATTTATAGGGACGAGGCCCAGATATCGTTGTTGCAACTATTTTGGGTAATAGATGCAATGGATCAAACGCGATAGCTTTACCCATAAACACAATCTAGAGGAACCGCTAATACCGAACACTACAATTGAGATTTAATAATCTTGTTTTTTGTATTTTTGCTTGTTTTCACTGTATTAAATTGCTGGGAAATAGAAATTTTACAATTTACAGAAAATAATTCCATTAGGAGAAAAAGAAATGATAATCCCCTCTCAATGCTTATTTTCGAAAAAACTGCCCCACCCTTTCTTCAATATTTTAATCACCTTTTTATTGTAAATGCCGCTATTTAAAAAAAAATGCACCCTTAAGTATCATTGACCACAACTAAAGCATTGTGACACTTTTGGGATTAGTGAGGTTTGAACCCTTGACCTCCCTGGAGGTAGAGTTTTTACCAAAATATTTATCCCAATCACGCTATAAACCGCTTTCGCTATATATGCAAGCAAATTGCTATATAAAGTTTTTAAAATGCAGGTTTTTAAATAGAAATCCACACCTTTTTATTGGATTTGTTTGAGGTGGTTTTGAGAGGGGTGTTGCAGGCAGTACTAGATTCATGTCGAGACTTGATCTTTGTCTATTGCTAAAATACAATGCAGCTCTTCAAACTTGAACTTTGTCCACCACTACAATGCATATAACGATACCAATTGTTGAACACAACTATCTACTGAGAGGAGGGGTGAATCAATAGATTAGCTTAAAAAACTTGTTCTTTAACCTTTTTAATGAAGATGTTAAGCATGAAATATACTGAGAGGGGGGTGAATCAATATATAATATATCTTTTACTTAATCTGATTTCTTTTATTTGATTACTTAATCATACATTCAAGATATGTCATAAAATTGAAACAATAACATGCACCACACAAGAGAGAGAGACACTAGATTTTTACGTGGAAACTCAAAGTGGAAAAAACCACGGAGAACAATCTCAAGTATATGAATGAGCACCAACTCAAATTACAAAGTTCGCAAGCACCAACTTGCAGAAGCACCAACCCCTTTACCGAGCACCAACACAACTATTTGTGAGCACCAACCCCTTACAAAGATTTGTGAGCACCAACTCACAGGAGCACCAACACCTCTTGTGTATAAAACACAACTATTTCTCAATGTTGCTTACTCAACAAATGATAGAAGTCTACAATATCTTCTGCTTTTCTCTCCTCTAAAACAAATACAAACTATGCACTCTCTTGCATATTACAAATGGCTTCTCAAGTCTTTATTTATAGCTTTCCAAATGACCTTTGGCATTCACCCTTTGTGACCCTTCAATCTTCATGAAAAATGATGCCAAACTTGCATGACCCTTCGTATCCTCGCAGTTGAAAAGTCACATGACATTTCATAAGCAAATGTGTCATTTCCTTTTTTGTTTTTATTTTGATGACTTCGTATTCTTCAAAATGTCCCTTCATAAAAAAATGTGCCATACCCTCTTTTGTCTTCACATGGTGACTCTTGGAATTCTTCAAGATGACTCTTCATGAGAAAATGCGCCCCATTCCTCTTTTGTCTTTACCCCGTGACTCTTTGATTTCTCTATGGGCCCTCTTTTGACTTATATGCAACCAAAAATATATTCGTTAATATTAAATAAACATTAACACATATTAGCCAAAATATGAATATTAAAAACACCATTAAATGCAATGGGGCTTTTATCACCAATGCTAGGCCTTTGACATCAATGACAATATTTCCAACAATTTTTCTCTTTGTCATTGATGGCAACCTCAAACTGAAACTACCACATCTTGAACCCTGCACATACTGCCATTTGAAAAACATATAGTAACTCCCCCTTACTGTAGCACCTTGTACCTGTCCTCTGTACCTGTTCTGCACCTATTTTTGCACTTATATCTATACCTGTTTGTTGTTCTTCTCCCCCTTTGACATCAATGGCAAAGGGCCAATCCTAGAGCTAACACTTAGCTCCACCCCAACTGATGTTGATCCTCAATGGTAGAAAGTAAAAGAAATTACTCTCAACTTCTCCTGCAGATACTCAAATATGTCTTTTGGTAGTGCTATTGTGAAAATATCTGCAATCTACTCTATAGTACTAATATATTCCATCTTAACCTGTTGATATGCAACCTGCTCTCGTAAGAAGTGATATCTGACTGGATTCTTTGAAATATTAATAGCACTTGTGTTGTCACAAAAAATAAAAATAAATTCATCATACTTTACCTTGATATCTTTCAAAGTTTGCTTCATCCAAAGCACTTGAGTACAACACAATACCGTTGCAATATATTCTGCTTCAGCTGTAGAAAGTGACACTGAATTATGTTTTTGTTTAGCCATGATACTAAGCTATCATCAAGGAAAAAAGCTCCTCCACTTGTACTCTTTCTGTCATCTAAGCAATATGTGCAATATGAATCTGTATAAACAACCAAAGTGAAATCTCTAATCCAATGTCCCCTTGATATATCTGAATATTCTCTTCACCAACTGAACATGACTATCTTTTGGAGCTGACTGATATCTTGCAGCCATACCTACTCATGCATGATGTTTGGCCTCGATGTTGTCAAATACAAAAGACTATCAATCATAGATCTATACAAAGATTGATCTACAACAGGGAAATCTTCATCCTTGTTCACCTTATTTCCTATACTCATTGGTGTGCCCACTGATGCACAATCCTCAAAACCAAATTTCTTCAACATTTTTTTGGCATATTTACTTTGAGATATGAAAAGTTCTTTATCTGACTCAAATATTTGCAATCCTAAGAAAAATGACAATTCTCCAAGCATAGACATCTCAAATTCTTTTTGCATATTTTCAAAAAATTCTTGTCATCTTTTCAATGTTTCCTCCAAAAATGATGTCATCAACATATATCACAACAATCAATTGATGTTCACCTTTTGTTTTGATGTAGAGATTACTGTCAGCAAATCCTCTTTTGAAACCTTGATTCTACAGGTACTTATCAAGTCTTGTATATCAAGCTTTGGGAGCTTGTTTCAATTCATACAATGCTTTCTTCAATCTGCATACATGGCTACTAATATTTGAGAGAATAAATCCCTCAAACTACTCAATATAAACCTCTTCTTCTAGATTCTAATTTAGGAAGGCAGATTTGACATCCATCTGAAATACTTTGAAATTTTTAAACACTTCATATGCAAGAAACATTCTAATAGCCTCTAGCCTTGCCACTGATGCAAAAGTTTCTTCAAAATCTATTCTCTCAATCTGAACATATCCTTTACATAGTAATCTTGCTTTATTCCTGGTCATTTCTCCATTTTCATTCAACTTATTTCTGTAAACCCATTTTGCTCCTATCACATTGTGATCTTTTGATCTAAGCACTAATTCCCAAGTATCATTTTTTTCTATCTGATTTAATTCTTCATCCATTGCCTTAACCCTATGCTTATCATGTCTAGCTTCTAAAAAAGTTTTACGCTAAATTTTGGATAACAAAGAGAAATTAACTTGCTCAGATTCACTTATCATTCTTCTGCTATGAATTCCTTCATTTATGTCTCCGATGATGTCACTTTCATTATAATTTCTCTGGACATATTTGGATGAGGTTTTGGTGTCATTTTTCTTCTCTTTCTCATCTTCATCTGATTCTTCAAAATCTTCCTCTTCAATGATTTCAGGAATGTCTACTGGATCACTGATTTGTGTTTCATCTTCTTCTACTCTGCCACTTGCACTTTCAACTATTTTCTTGGTTCTTTTGTTATAACATTTATAAGGTTTACTTTTACAAGAATAACCAAAAAGTATACCTTCATCTGCTCTGGATTCAAACTTACCAAGTTTTTCATCGGTTCTCTTTATGAAGCATCTGCTACTGAAAACTCTAAAATAATCCACTGTTGTTGGTTTGTCTTTCCATAGCTCATAAAGAGTCTTGTCCCTATTGACTCTCAATAATGTTTTGTTCTGAATATGCATTGTTGTAGCAACTCTCTCTCCAATATTTATCTGGTATCTTGGATTTATTTAGCATTATCATTGCTATCTCCTGAACTGTTTTGTTTCTCTGTTCAACTAGTTCATTTTGTTGTGGAGTTCTGGCTGTTGAATGTCTCTTTATTCCATGATCTTCACAAAACTCAATAAACTGATCTAACATGAATTCTCCTCCTTGATCTGATCTTAGGCACTTAATCTTCAAACCGGTTTCATTTTTAACTAATGCTTTGAATGCTTTGAAATGTCTGAAAGCTTCTGATTTTTTCTTTAAAAACATTACCCAAGTCATATGTGAAAAATCATCAATAAGTAACATGAAATATTTCTCTCCTTGAGCACTTTGAGTTCTCATAGGTCCACACAAATCAGTGTGAACAAGCTCTAACATCTGAGTGGTCGAGTACTCTTTTGTTTTGAACCATCCTATGCATTGCTTCCCATGCTGACAAGGTTCACAAAGCATGTTGGATGGCTTTGTAATCTTTAGAAGATTTATGATTGCTTGCTTCTTACTAATGTTGACAAGATTGTCAAAATTTATGTGTCTCATTCTCCTATGCCATGGCCAACTTTCTTCAATCTAACTCAAACATCTTTGACCTTTGATATCTGATAACATATACAAATTATTGTTTGTTCTCTGAGCATCTGCAACCAACACATTTGAATCTTTTCTTCTAAATTCAATACCTTTTGCATAAAAATTTAGTGTGCCCCTGATCACACATTTGACTTACACTCAAAAAATTATGCTTAAGACTGTCTACATACAAAATATTTTCAGTTTTAGTCTACCATTATCCAAATTTAATGTACCTTTTTCAGCAATTCTGATAGTAGTATTATCTCCAAATTTCACTGTGCCACCATTGATCTTCTTCAAGGTTATGAACTTGCTCTTGTTTCCTGTCATGTGCCTCGAGCATCCACTGTCAATGGACCATGACTTTTCTCCATTTCTTGTATGCAATGTTGTCTATACCAACATAGATTTTTCAAGGTGTTTCTTTTGCCATGAACCTGTCTGAACTTTCTCCTTGATGAATGGAGCCTTGAAACTTTGGTCCTTGACTGATTCGAACACGCTTCTACAGTACCAGGCTATGTGTCTGAAGTTGTTGCACTTGTAACATATTATGGCCTCTTCATTAAACAGTAACCATAAAAATAGGACCTATTTGTGTATCTCTGACCTAATTGTGTTTTGTAACTCTGTTCCTTCCAGCCTTCTTTGTTTGAGATGTCTGTATTCTTAACTTTTTTTTTTTAATTTCCTCTTTTGTAAGAGCTTCAGCATAACTCTTTCTTTTTTCTGTGTTAACCTTGTCTGTGGCCTCTCCTTTCTCTTTTTCAAATCCGACACCTGTCTTATCTAACATTGATCTTTGACTTTCTAATATCTTATTCAACATATTAGTGTTATTCTAAAATTTTGAATCATTGGTTGCTCTATCATTGATTGCTTTATTTGTTTTTTCAAGATCTGTTTTTAAAGAAGCAATTTCAATAACATATCTTTCATATTCTTCACTTACTTTTTGCAACTGTGACGTTAGATCTTTTTCATTCTTCTTGGCTTCTTCAAAGTGTGCTTGTAGATCTTCAATTGTTCCCTTTGACTCCTTTTCATTTTTCTCGATCTGAAGCTTTAATCTTTGATTCTTCTTTTCAAGAGCTTTTAACTCTTCTAAGGCACAAATGAGTTCTCCTTCCAGATTCACTTCGACTTCATCTTATTTTTCTTCTTGATCATCTGTATTTTTGTTTGCGGAGGCATCTTCATATATAGCCATGAATAAAATCTCTTCTTTTGAATCACTGACTCCACTATCTTCGACTGAGCTAAGATCTTTAGAATACAAACTCTTCTTCTCGAATCCCTTCTTGAATTTTCTTTTGGAATTCTTCTTGTATGTAGATTTTCTTTCTTCATTGTCACCATTACCCTTATCTGGGCACTTAACTGCAAAATGTCCAATCTTTTCACAATTAAAACATTTAAAATGTTATTTTTTTTATATTTACCTGTCCCCTTTTTCAACTTGTGAATGAATACAGCTCCGTTGTCATCTTCATCACCGCTAGAACTATCACTTGATTCTTGAATCTTAGCCTTCTCTTTCTTTGATGTCTTGAAAACTTCTCTTTTTGAGGGTTTCTCTTGCTCGATCCACATTTCATATGCCGTAAAAATACCATGTGGCTCATCTATTTTTAGCTTGGCTAAATTCTTCATCTCTTCAATTGCTGAAACTTTTGCATCACATCTCAATGGTAGAGATCTCAAAACTTTTTATACCACGATTGATTCTTCTAACTTTTCTCCAAGACCTTGAATCCGATTAACTATTTGATCAACCCGCAAAAGGTAACTTGCTATATTTTCTTCCTCTTCCATCTTCAAACTCTCAAACTATCTTCTGAAAGTTTGAAGCTTAGCTTGTTGAACCTTTCCATCATTTTTGTAAATATTCTCAAGCTTTACCCAAGTTTCATGAGCAAATTTATATTGCATAACTTTAACAAATTCTGATTCACATAAAATAGCATTTAAAGCTTTAGCATTATTTTCACTTGCATTTTTTTCGCCGGAGTAGTTACAAGTGTTTGTGGCTCTTCATATTCCTTCACCACTGCTCACCAAATGTCAAATCCAAGAGCTATCATATAAGTCCTCATCTTTATGCTCCAAAAAGTATAATTTGTTCCATCAAACAAAAGTGTCTTATTTGTAAAAAAACCTTCATATGATCCAGCCATCGTGCTTTCCCCGATCTACCTTCAAGCTGTAAAACTTTTTCAAAAAAGACTGCTCTGATACCAATTGTTAAGCACAAAATATACTGAGAAAGGGGGTGAATCAGTATATTATATATCTTTCATTTAATTTGATTTCTTTTCTTTGATCATTTAATCACACATTCAAGATATATCATAAAACTGAAACAATAACTTGCACCACACAAGAGAGAGAGACACCAGAGTTTTACGTGGAAACCCAAAGTGAGAAAAACCATGGAAAACAATCTCAAGTGTATAAATGAGCACCAGCTCAAATTACAAAGTTCGCAAACACCAACTTGCAGGAGCACCAACCCTTTTGCCGAGCACCAACACAGCAACTACTTGTGAGCACCAACCCACAGGAGCACCAACCCCTCTTATGTATAAAACACAACTATCTCTCAATGTTGCTTACTCAACAAATGATAGAACTCTACAATATCTCTTATTTTTCTCTAATCTAAAACAAATACAAACCATGCACTCTCTTGCATATTACAAATGGCTTCCCAAGCCTTTATTTGTAGCTTTCCAAATGACCATTGGCATTCACCCTTTGTGACCCTTCAATCCTCATGGAAAATAGAGCCAAACTTGCATGACCCTTCGTATCTTGCATTTGAAAAGTCACATGGTGACCCTTCATAAGCAAATGCGTCATTTCCTCTTTTGTCTTTATCTTAGTGACTTTTTGTATTCTTCAAAGTGTCCCTTCATAAAAAATGTGTCATACCCTTTATCTTCACATGGTGACTCTTGAAATTCTTCAAGATGACTCTTCATAAGAAAATGCGTCTCATTCCTCTTTTGTCTTTACCCCGTGACTATTTGACTTCTCCATGGGCTCTCTTTTGACTTATATGCAACCAAAAATATATTTGTTAATATTAAATAAATATTAACACATAAGCCAAGATATGAACATTAAAAACACTATTAAATGCAATTAGGCTTTATCACCAATGCTAGGCCTTTGACATCAATGACAATATTTCCAACAGAGGATACAAAACATATGCATATCAAAAAACAGATGCAGAGAGCACACACAAAACCACAATACACCAGATTTATACTTGAAAAATCCAAAGAAAAAAATCACGCTGAGAATAGCTGTTAGAATCTACTGTTCTAATCCAGTCTCAGTTAAATATCTCACTAGCAAACCTCACTAATTACATTCAAGAGCACCCACTCTAAGGAAGCACCCACTGCCTAACTGAGCACCAACTCATTCTTTCTGTGGCACCAACCTATCAGATTTATGAAGCTACAACTTCAGAATGCAAAATAGATTCCTAAAATGAATCCAATTTTCTTACTTTGTTACAAGTCTTGTCTGTAACTGCTCAAACTCTGTACATTCTCTGTGTCTTCACTTTCTCTCTGCCTTACGCTCTTGGTGTCTGGATATATTCTGTTTTAACACACTTCATTCCCTTTTCTCTCTGTGTTTTACTCTATCTACATATGTCTGGATATATTCTATTCAAACATGCTTCATTCCCCCTTTTTCTTCTGTTTTTTTACTCTCAAAATTGTGACGGCAACAACAACACAATAATGTTTTTGATGTCGTGTATATACAATGAATTTTAGGGTTTTGTCTCCAATTGTGTTCATACTTCAACTGCACTTCACTGGTTCCCGTTCTTGATTCTCATTTAATGTGACTTTGACTTATACACTTTCCCATGTCTCGGATCATGCATCACACTGCAATGTTCAACTCTCTTTTCTATATTTGGCAACTGTTGGAATCAGAGCATAACTGCATCGTTTCCTTAATCCATGATTGATCGATTGGATCGATCAATCTCGAGCTCTGTGTATTCATTCACAAGTTTTGTCTGTTCCTTCATTTGTCTGTAGAGAACATATTAAATGCGAGCCTTTGATTTCTTTCATCGTGCCAAGTCTAACCATCGAGCTCCTTTTTGCATCTCGCTATTTCCTATATAATCGGATCGCTTTCGCTCCTTTCAATTATATTCGATATGCTCGATCTTTAATCTTTCTATTGTGTCATTAAACTTTGGCATGTTGACGTCATCTCATTTCTTTTAGCATCTTTGAGATGCTTCCCCTTCGTCGATCTCTTCAGACTTGCTGGATGTTTAATCTCGCCTTGATCCTTCGACAATATTGCGAGTGTCCTATACTTCATCCAAAATATCCTTCGAAAACTTTGTAAGCGTCCACTTGCCCTAGACAAATTCTCTGAAAGAATTCATCTATGCCCTTCTTTCGAAAGTGTCCTTCGCAAGCTCTTGTGTGTGTCACATACCCTTCGGATCATATCCTTCGAACAAATTGTTGCGGGCTTTTTGTCTATGTGCTCTTCAGAACAATTTCCCAGAAAGAATGTCTACGTGCCCTTTGGGACAATTTCCATGGGCTTTTTGTCTTAAGACATTTCGGGACAATTTTTTCGGGCTTTTTGTCTAAGTGCTCTTCGGGACATCTGAATTGCCCTACAATTCTTTGCTCGTTTGTTTAGGATACATACCCTTCAAGATTTTGTAAAGTACCTTTCGGAGCCTTGGTTCGGGTCACTTGTCCTTTGGCATTTTTGTAAAGATTCACATACCCTTCGACACTTTGCAAATGTACCCCTTGGCTTTTTTGAAAAAATACACTTCAGCAACTTTTGATCGGATCATTTCCTTTGGGACATTCCTTCGGGACAATTGTTCTGAAAGAATTCCCAGGGAAACTCATTTCCTTTGAAAATTGTGTTGCAGACAACTGTTCCGAAAGAATTGTCTTCACCAATATTAATGAAAGAATACTCCAAGTCAATTCTCCCGAAATAATTCCCAAGCACTTTTCCGAAAGAATTCCCAAGCTTGTAAAATCAACTAAATGCTCAGATACCGTTCATCTCCCTGGGAGCCCTACTTTGCACCTACATAACTTTTGCTCCTTCCATCCACATGACTTAGACCTTGGACCATAAGGAATAGGCACAATCCTGAGTAGTCTGGTGTGATTATTTCCTCCAGATGCTGCCATATATACAAATGTAGTCACCAACAAACTGTGTACTAAGCCATACTCAACAAACTAACAGAGGCATTCATATGACTATTCTGGGAATTCAAGGTGCACATACAATCTTCATGAGGACTCTGTTGTCAACTTGGAGTTGCACCTTGATCAAAGATGTGCTGAAACAGCTAATCCTCGCTCCAGTTGAAACAATGGGATCTTCTAACAAGGGTGGGTACATCAATGGTGAGAAGAACCTCCAAAGAAGACTGGTTCCTATAAGATGTATCTATGAGGATCTCAACTTCTACGTTACAAACTGCCTAGAAAAAAGAGAAAAAAAACCTGAAAGGAAATCCTAGCTAAAATGGTGATACACCTAAATTGTTTGATCCACTTAAATCGAGCTTCTAAGAATGTTGATTCATAGAAGGAAAGAGGTAGAACTTCAACTCCAATTGATCAATACACATAAGTATTTCACGAAAAATTTGTCTAATGATCTAAGCTTGAAGGAAACATAGAAATAGCTCTGATGAAAGGCACTAAACAGCCACTAATATCCACTGTAAACTCAGGGAAAGACATTCAAACACAGAACGTGACCTACATAAATGACCAGCTAGTAACTAGGTATGAATCCAAATTTGACAAAGAAAAAAAAATCTATCACTTAGGCAACTCTATAACAATAGTACACTATACCAATTGCTAAAAATTAAAAAAAACGCAGTCCTTTTCTTATTGATTCCGAAAAAAGGTTACAGCATGATCTTTGGCAGAAGTTTTCTTGCCAAAAGAGGGATGATTTAATCTAACGCTGAAAGCCAACTTATAAAAAAATACAATAGACAAGAGATGTCGTTGAAAATAGGAGAGGAAGTTAACTCTTCATTAGCTCAAGTCCAAATTGCATTGCATGAGTCTTCCAAATTTGTCTTTTCTTGTCTTTTGTCTTGCATGAAGAATCCTTGGCGTTGAAGTGGACAGTGGCTAATTTTGGGATGTTAAAACTCTTTATCATGCAAAAATGGTACGCCTAGCTCCAAATATGGACTTCCTCTTGAGTTGTTTGAACATTTGAAAGCATGAGATAAACAAAAGCATGCATGAAATCCACGCCATGCTAAAATTAGAACTCCAATTGAAACATTGGAAGCTGAGTTGGAACGTTTGAAAGCACGAGTTTGACTTGGAGATAAACTTGACTTCAACAACCAGTCAACTGAAGCCTTGACCAGTCAATCGTAATTCGCCCTTGCTTGCATGGAATTCCACGTTGACTCCGTCTCTTGCATGTATTTCCTCAGGTCTTATCTGTTCATAGCTTTTGGCTGTATTCGCTTGGTTTGTCTTTTCTATGGACCTTCCCCTTGCATACATTTGTCTTTTGCTCAGACTTATGTTCATTCCCTTCGGGACCTTTTTACCTCAGACTTCTCCCTTTCGTTTTATTTCTAACGCCTCGGGTTTATTCTCACAGCGTATGTATTTGTCTCAGGCTTTGGTCTGCAGACTTGTTCTTTGGTTTTTTCACAGTCAACTTCCCGCAGACAAAATGTCCACAGGAATTGCTTTAGACTTTTGTTTCTGTCCTATTTGCCTCGGGTTTTTTATCTGCCTTCGGACATTGCTCTTCGGACAAAAAGTCCGAGACTTTATCCTTCCTGGGCCTTTCTTTTCTTTCGGCTTTATTTCCCTCGGCTTTTTGTTTTCGAACCCTTGCTCTATCTCCTTCGGATATTCTCTTTGGTCTTGGATTTTCTTCGGCTCTTTTGCTTTCCACTTCCCGAGGACAAAAGGTCCGCAGGAATTGTCTTTAGACTTTCCCAAGAGAACAGCGCTTCGAGCTTTCTGTCATGGTCCTTTCCTGAAGGGTAGGTACCCTTCGGGCTTTTGTAAAGCCCTTAAACTCGCCACATAGACCTTCTCGAAGGGCAAGTGCCCTTCGGGTTTCTTCCAACGTCCCTTCCAATCTGGAAATGAACCTTCCTGAAGGGTAGCCTACCCTTCGGGCTTTTTGTAATTGACCCTTCCGAAGAGTACCTTGCCTTTCGGGTTTTTTAAACAATCCCTCAGACTTTTTGGACACCCGGGTTTTTTGGAGGGCACCCGTTTTTTTAGAAACATCCCTTCCAAAGGGTACATTGCCCTTCGGGTTTTTGGAAGTGTCCTTCGAATATTTTGACTTGTCTTTTAAACTTTTCCAAAGGAATTTTTTCGGACAAATTGTTTGAAGGTTTTTGTCCGAAGTCTATTTGCTTGTTCTTCAATGTTTGCAACTTCGGACTCTTCATTGGCACCTACTTCGGATTCTTCATTGCTTGTTATAAAAGAGATAAGTCATTCAACCTGAGAAACCCGAAATGCACTACCCCGAGTAATTCGGATTTTCCAACCCAGATTAATTCTGCTGATAAAACTTTCATAAGCAAAGCACTTCTCAAAACCCAATTTGCACTGTCAAGAGTAATTCGGGTTTTTCAACCCGGATTACTTCTGCTGATAAAATTTTCATAAGCAAAGCACTTCTCAAAACCAGATTTGCACTGTCAAGAGTAATTCAGGTTTTCCAACCCGGATTACTTCTGTTGAGGGGTTTCAACTGTTGATTACTCATAAAGTGAATAAGTTGCGTCTCTTGTAAAACCCTAAGACTTCTTCCAAAAACCCGAAGTCTTCTGCTGTGTAAAATCCGAAGTCTTGTTTGAATGCACACCCTCTCACACTTAAGCAAAATTTTGGTATGTAGGCCAAAAAATGGCCAACAGACTCTACAACTGATCTGTTCAGCTCAACACCTTTGTCATTAATGCTTGATAAAACATTTATCATTTGACATCAATGACAATATTACAGACAACAGTCTCCTTGTACACCATGACACTCAAATTGCCAACAATAACGCAGGCCATGAGACTTGAACTTTGTCCAACGCTATAATGCAAACAATGCAGGTCTTGAGACTCAGATTACAACACAGTCTGGAAAGGACACCGAATGCCTCTAGTTGTCAGAATACAACACCGCTTGTTGTTGTCTTGCAGCTTATGGATAATATGCAGTTTGGAGGTAATAGGTAGTTTGGGAGCAATACGCAAATCTCCAAATCTGCAGTCCGCCAAACTTACCAAATACATTGATGAGCTTGCTAATCTGTTTACCAGTTCTTATAATAGTTGTTTTAGTGGTCTGCCAAGCTTACCAAATACATTGATGATACGCAGATACCTCCCTAGTTTTTAAGAAGACAAATGCTTCTTATTCCCAATGCCTTCTTCAAAGGGCAAAGCAGGTGTATGATTTCCCATCATCCAGGCATTGGCCAAATATGCTTGTGACTGCCAACGCTGATTTTTAACCAAAGCTGAGCATGCTTTCAACTTTGTTTCAGGGCCAGAACTATATTTTTTTTAACAGAACGCATACCTCTGATAGCAAATCTGAGCACATATAATAATCAATGTATTATTTGGCTAACAAAGCAACTATTACAATGTTGCATTTATACAAATAAGAATGCTCGTAATAGGTCCTCATAAATAGGATGAGCAATAATAATGAATCCCTAGAAAATAGGATCATAACAAATAACTCCCAAGTAACCTACGGGAGTTATAACCCACTAATAAATAACTAAAATGCTATGTAAAACATAACAACTTTACAATTATTGATGAAAAAACTAAGCTATTATAACAAAATTTAAAACTTATGCAATAGTAAATAAATAAAACCTTAAATGATGTATGGTGCTTGATAGTCTTGTCCATCTGTGCATTCTTGCTAGAATCTGAACCCATGAATAATTTTGAATCCATTGCTCACTACAAGTTTTTATGATGTACTTCAGTCCTAGTAATACATTTCAAAATCCCCCCCAATTTTTGTTAAAATAAATATACAAGATACAAAAAAAATTGGAATAAAACTTGTCACTTTATTCATATAGCATAGAATATACACAGATTCTCTAGAATATAGACAACAATACAACTAGGGAGAATACATGATAAAGCTCCCTGAACATATTCCCGAACAAAAGTAGGAAATCTCTTGAGAAGGTATGTTGATTGGACCACCACCGACAATCACCTCTCATACTAACCTCAAGTAACCAAAAAGTAATAATCGTACAAAGAAATAGTTTGAATATATATATGCTAATCATTTAAGTTTTTACTTAAATGCAACAAAACATAATTTAAACTAGTACATACTATGCTATACCAAAAAGGGTGTCTACATCTACTGTTTTTGTAAGATTTGAGAAGCAGTCTTCAGTAGTTGTTAACCAACATGCCTTCTTCGGAGTTGTCCTACTTATGATGTGTTCAGGCATATTTTTAGGGAGATCTCTCGTGTATTCTCCATGATTGTATTATTATCTTGCTATTTGTTTCCCTCTCCTCCTTGACCATTTTTATCAGAGCTTCGTTGCTCTATGGAGACTTCAAAGAATATGTTGGTTAGAATAATGAGGGACTCGCTCAAAAAAATGGACAGCCAATTTAGATTAATAGGGCACTCATACATTATCAAAATAGAAAATTGGAGAGAATATGTAATCACATTAAATACTACAAAAATTGCACATATGGCTAGTCTGAAATGGGTTGGCATGTAAATCACACTCTGTTACATAATCTAACATTACATGTTTATAGCACCACAAACGATCATGTTGGTTTTAACTATCTAACAACTATCGATGACATTAAAAATCACTTGGTCACATGTCTAACATCTATGTTGTTTGGATACGGGTACGATTCGGGTACGCGGGTACGTCATTTTTCAAAAACCTTGATTTGGATACGTCGTGGGTACGTCTCTATATATATATTTTATAAATATATATATTTAAAAAAAAATTAAAATTAAAAATATTAAAAATAAAATTTAAATACTACATAAAGATATAGTAAACTATAAATTTAAAATAAAATATAAATTATAATATTAAAAATGTAAAAACTAAATAGTATTTAGTTTAAATTTTTAATATTATATTTTATTTTATTTTTAATAGTTATATTATATTAAATGAAAAATTTAAAATTAATTAATTTGATCCCACTTCGTTGCCACTTATTTCCCAACTCGAGCATCCAGAATTGTTTGCGGGCAAGGGGGGGAACAATTTGTATAATTTATGGGGAAGTGCATGTACACTTGTCATTTAGTTAAAGAAATTCATAATTGCATGTACATATATTTGCGTTAAAAATATTAAGCAAAAAAAATTATTTTAATTCTTTTTTTAAATTATATTAAGAAAACATTAAAAACAAATTGTATAGTTAATAAAATAAAAAATAATTAATTTTAATAGTTTTTTTTAAGTTCAAAAATCTTAAAAATTAAATAAAAACTTACAAATATAAAATTTCTTACATTTTATTGATGTGTCATAAGAACTATATTGTTTCAATTGATTTCTACAATTCCTTACCCAAAAAAAAAAAAAAAAAAAACTAATTATTTAATCAATAGATTCCTATAATAACCTACAAGACAGTAAAAATTAAAAATATCTCATACAATTAATCATTTTCGAAATTATGGCTATTGTTCAGATGCGGACGGTAGCAGCAGAATAAACCCTTGTGCCCAAATTCCGTGTGTCCGTGGGAATAGGCATCCATTTCGCATCTTCTCGCGGATGGAAGAAATTAAAAACTACATTGCCTGCATAATCCCGTCCGCTCACGAATATGTTATTGTTCCACGGGGTTGCACAGTCGACAGTAGCGAGTCCACGTGGATATAGGTCGACTGGCAAGGGGCGGCTAGATCCGATAGTTTCGGAGAAGAACTCCAGGAACAATCAGAAAAAGCCAAAATACATTTAATCAAGTCTGTTATTGGGTGGGTGAGCTGGGATCCGGGCGTCGATAACCCTAACAATGCCCTGAGGCCAAAGCTCAGATTGAATCGAAAACACCCGATCATAAGCCCTCCACTATTCGCAGAGTTATAAGAGAGAGTTCTGAACCAACCGACCGCAATATGGAAATCCGAAGCAAAAATGGGGGTCCACCCGCCGGAAATTTTCGGGGACGCCCCGAGTACGCCTGGAGTCGTCCCGGAGGCACCCGCCGGCGTGCCGGACGTTTCCGGCACGCCGGCGGGCGCCTCCGGGAGTCCCCAGGACGTCCCCGTGCCGGAGGCGCATCCGAACAGGTGGCGTCGGGCCGGGGGGCGTACCCCTGCAACACAGTCTAACATGAATAGTGACACATGTTGGAACATATATTAGGATCAAATAAAATCAAACAAATCTCTACCATTCAATAAAGAACACAAAAGACCCCAATATACAGACATACTGGAGGTTCCAAGCTACTTTCTTAAAAAATATAATGAATTCAAATTGGATGATAAATGAGGCATACACCCCAAGTATAGATGTTAGGCATTCATTATCAATCATCAAAAAAGCTTAACTCTCGTGTAGGCATAAGTATATCCCTCTAACAATTGTCATGAACTCCAAGTTCTGAAGCAGGTATAAGAACATATCTCAGATCTCCTTCACTCAACATCAACAAAAACAGAGATAAAGCGAAAAAATAGTGAAATTATAGCAAAAGTATGTCAACCCAAATGAATATGTCAAGGCGAGAAAACAAAGGATGTACCCCCAGGACAAGAGAGCCAATGAATGTAGATCAACATATAATGCCTCTTCCTCATCATTAGAAGAGTCATCGTCCAAATCATGTTGAACAAGAACATATATCCATCAAACACAAATCCTTGATGAAGTCCATCCTGCCTCCATGAGATGTCTCATACCAACATCAAGGCATCTAAATAAACAATGTGAATGAAGGATCAATGGTCAGATCCAAGGGACCCCATCAATGGGGAAACTAACTTGTATGAGGTCCTAAAAAATGAAGATAAGATTTCCAAGAGCCAACATCAATTCATCCACAAGTGTGAAACCATGTCCACAAGTGTGAAACCATGATATTTCTGACTCTACCTCTTAATATGGCCAAATGCTTGGCAATGAGAATTTTGTTGGTGAAATATTCAATTGCACGTTGTAAGCTTAACTTAGGGAATCCTAAATCCTAGGTGGCTTGACTTTAGCCTTTATATGTTATAGGTTTGAATAATTTAACGGATTGGAAACAATGCCTTCCTATTATAGCTTTGGTTACTGTTGACCATTTTGTGAATCCTGCATGCCAAAATGGGCACCCCCCCCCTCTTTTTTCCCTTGAAACCTTGATCTTCATGACCTTTTGCCTTGAAACCAGGTCTTAACCCTTTAAAAATAACGAAAAAGTTGCTTTTGTGCAGGTGCAAGTGTTGTCTCATCAAGCATTGGTCTTTTTCAGCACTCACAGAGCAAATCGGGTTCTTAGAACAGCATTACTTGTAAGCTTTACAAGTAATAAGTAGGAGTCATTCACAAACCCGAAAGGGTAAGGAAGAAGCAATCGGGTTTGAGATGTCTTTACTTCAAAGCTTTTTGAGCAAGTCCTTCGAAAGAGCCCAAATTCGTCTTAGACGCTTCTTAAGGCAAGTGTTTTTCCGCAGAGGGCACCTAGACGTTCTGTAGGGTCATTTGCAATTTCCCCGAAGAGTATGTACCCTTGCGAGAGGCACTTCAAAGATGAAACAGACCTTTACAAAACTTCTGAAGGGTATGTTTGAAGGCAGAATGGACCTTGTGGAGGGCCTTTCGTCGAAGTGAGGACCAATACAAAAGTTTCGAAGGGCACTTTTGGCTCGAAATGCCCTTGCGGAGGGCAATCAGTTGAAGCAAAGGGGCAAAGACAAGAAGCCCGAAGGGAACTTGCCCTTCGGGAAAAGTGACAAGTGGAAGGAGTTTTCCTTTGGACGTTTTGTCTGAAGGAAAACCGAAGAAGGCAAGACAAGGTCGAATTCCTTCAGACAAAATGTCTGAAGAAATTCGACAGTCACAGAAAGTCCGAAGGGTAAGTGTCCTTGCAGAGGGCACTTGGTCAAGAAAGAGGACTCTTTTCACTTTTCTGAAGGGTCATTTTTAGAGTTTTCGAAGGGCACCTGCCCTTGCAGAGGGCGGTTTTGGATGGAAGAAGCCTTTGCAGAGGGCACTTTAAGAAAAAGAGGATGAAGACAAAAGGCCCGAAGGGCACATTCCTTTCAAGAAAAGAAGCAACCAACGGAAAGAATTCCTTCGGACATTTTGTCCGAAGGAAAATGCAGCACAAAGGCCCACCAAAAAAAAGGCGCAAAGGCAAGCCCAAAAGAGAATTTCTTCAGACAAAATGTCCGAAGAAATTCCTTTAGACATTTTGTCCGAAGAAATTCAACATTACCAAAAGCCCGAAGACCTGAGAAATAACAAGCGCCCGAGAGCCCGAATGGTTAAAGACAAAAGGGAAAAAGCCAAGGCAAAGGGAAATAGCGAAGTAAAAGAAAACACGGTGGGTAACCCAAAACGCGGCCACGCGGCACAATAAAGTAAAACCTCAAAACGTTCCAAGTAGCATGACAAGTCAAAGCGCAGACCCAAGGACGAACCAGACCAAGGCAAGTGGCACAAGTGTCATCAACAAGAAGAGTATATGTACTTAGGTGAAATAGTCTCTACCAAAAACCAATAAAAGCATTGGTTTTTGAACTATAGAGGAGAGCAGCCCGTGTTTTCACGCTTCGCCATTAATGCACAGCCAGTTGCACCCAGCATTGAAGAGAGCATGGTCCAGTCAACACAACTTGGGAATGGCTTTGTTAGTTGCTAGGAGTATCCCATGCTTTTGCAGGCCCAAGACAGCAACGGCAACAACTTGGACATCTATAGCATGGCTCTCTCATACGCAATTGGAAGAATACAGCAGCAACATGGGCTTGTGGTCTCTGCAAAAGTGTTTAACTCAGCATGGGTTTCCATCCTTTATTTTGTCAACTATTTGTTTCCAAGTTCTCTATATATTTGTAACTTCTCATTTGAAAAAGAGATCTCTCAACATTGTATGGCAAAGACCTGAAGAAATTTACCTTGAATCAAAAGAAGCATTTTTACCTCCATTTGAGCTTGCACTTTTGCATGTCTATGGTTTTATCTTATGTTAAGTCATTTCCTTTTCATGCTTTCATAAGTTTATGCCAACATATCTAGTGTATTGTGAGTTCTTCTCTTGCAGGTCAACAAGAAGTGTCCAACTCAAAGTATAGGCGCATGTGAACACGCTGTCCATAGTGTGTCTTAGAACACCTCTGGTAGTTCTTCCTCCTTGTATCTCCATAGGATCCCCTATTGAAACATTGATGCAGGAAAGGTTCTCATTTGAATGAAGTGTATGCTTGCTTCTCTCTGGTGTAAAGTGTATGTCAAAGCTGAGTAGACCAACCATTTTAGTGCATCACCACATTAGTTTAAGTTCTGATTTCAGTATTTCTCTCCCTTTTTATCCCCCCATTGTTAGCAGTAGGAAATCTAGGGCCTCAAGGTGCATCAAGGGTAGCTAGCCCCTAATCTAGAGATTCATCCCTCACGTTTGCAACCCACAGCAAGAGGGGTGTCTCCATTGTGTCGTGTGGAAGAAGAGAGTTGAGCCTTCCTTCAGAGGGTGCAATCCACAACGTCAACAGTTTTTGACACACCCAGTGGGACAAATTTATGTGTCCTGTAAGTTTCAGGATTGGTGTTGGGTCTTGATATTGTTAAAAAACCCAAAAAGAGCTATATTCAACACCTAACGACTCCATTCATGAACTCAATCTCTGGTTAATGCTCACCCTAGCATCCCATGCCAAAGGTCACTATGAGATCTTCTTCTAGGGGTGTCCCTTTTGAATTTGTTGAGTTGCCTTTGAACTCAACAAAAAGGCTAAGGTTTGCGAATATCCACCCTTACGTAGCAAGCCAATTTCATAAACCAACCATAAAATATACCTACTCAAGGAGACCCTGGTTGAATCCTTTCACAGCCAGGGTTTTCCCTTTTGTGGCCTTCAATGGTCAGAGTCCCTTGAACCTTCAATACTATGACCCAATTCCAGGGACAGCTCTCAAAAGTGTTCCTCCCTTTAGTGGAGAGGGCCCAATCATTGTTGTCGAGCATATTAAAAACATAGCCAACCTTTGCAACATCCATAATATCACTTAAGAAAATGTAGCCATTAGATTGATAGCCTTGTCCTTCAAAGGGAAAGTTTTGGACTGGTATGGGACCTTGCCTATGAACTCAATTGGCTCATGGAATGAGTTAGGAACCCTCTTGACGAATAGGTTTGAAGAAAAAAGTGACCATTTGTCTCTAGCTGAGTAATTAACCACCATGAAGAGAGCCCCACATGAGCTTATGCAAGATTTTAACACTAGGTTCCAAAAGACTTGGGACAGAATCCCAATTCTTGTGATACCAACCCCAAGCTATGTTTTTCTTTGCTACTTGAAGGCCCTGAATAGTGACATTGCCATCATGATACAGTCCATGGGTGGGAATACTCTGCCCGTTGCTTATGAGATAGTCATACCTGCTGAAAATTGCCTTGTTCAAGCAAAAAAGATAGCTCCTAGACCTCATATGCCACTCTTTCCTGATTTACAGCCCTCAGTGCAACCTATTGTGCCCACTCTAGCTCCTCTGCCTAATAAAGAGAAGTCGGCTGCTACCCCTGTAAATGACATCCATGAAGTTAAGAGCCTGTTGCAGAGTGTTATCAATAAGTTAATTGCCCTCAAGAGACAACAAGCTCAAAGTTATAGGCCAAATCAAGGCTACCAGCAATTTGGGGAAGCAAATAGGCCCCCCTTCAAGAATTATTATCAAGGGCAAGGTCAAATTACACATGTCAAGCCTTATCAAAGCTATAATCCAAATGCCCCTTCATCTTCCAAGGCTCTTGTCCCCACTCAAAATAATTTGGTGTAGGAGCAGCCCAATTTATCCACCTTTGGAGCATGGCCAAGAACAGGTTGCTTACGCCAGTGAGCTACCAAATCCAAGCATGACTGCACAAGGTGATCACGCAACGCAATTCTCAAATTTTGAGATATCAACACAACTTGGGATGGACAGCAGGCAGGCTCAATCTGATTCCACTCTTATGAATCACTTGGAAGGAGAGTTCTACGCAGTCAACTATGTGGGGGGCACAAGTAATTAGAATGTTGGTGTTGCAGCCAACACCAGGTCCAAAAGGAGAGCTATTGATGAAGCTCAAGCAGCCACTCAAGCACCTACAGCGTCTCCTTCGCCACAAGCAAATAAAAAAAAATCAATTACAGGCCACCAGTTGCAGTTTTAGCTCCTCAGGTTGCACCACAGGTTACGAACGTTCCTAAGGAGAACCCTAAAGGAGGCAATCCTTCAATCAATATAGTGGACCAAATGAAGAAGCTGCACGTGAACATCTCATTGTGGGATTCTTTAGCACTGCCAAGACAAAAGGATATACTCTACAAGGAATTGTACGGGCTAGGGGAGCAAGTTGTCCCAATAAGAAATGATAATGTGTTGATAGTAAATGAGGCTCCTCCCATGGGAGGTCAAGCAAAGAAAGATGAGGTCCCTCCCTTCTATTTGTCCCTGATTATTGGTGATTTCTTGATCCACAATTGCATCATTGATAGTGGAGCAAGCACCTCAGTTATGCCCAAATGCATATTTGATAAGCTAGGCCTCAAGTATGAGCAAATGACCAAAGGAGTTCTACAATTAAAAGATCACCAGCTAAGACCTTGGGAGTGGAAAGAGGCTTGAATCTGACTCTCCATGCCTGACCTTCTCAATTCCCTATGATGTGGTAGTGGCAGATGTTCCTCTTTACTTTGCTCTTTGTTTGTCAAGGGATTTCACATCCAAGATAGGTGGATACTTGGCAGTGAATTGGTCTTACATGGTTTTCAGGACAAAGTATGGAACTAAAGTAAAGATTGAGTCAGAGCCCATCCACAAGGATCACCTGGAGCCATACTCGCCCAAAGCGACGAATGTGAACTACACAATCATTGATGAAGAAGAACTCCAGGTGGACCAATCTCCATCATCTTCCCTTGTAGGAGTTGCTGACCTGCTCCTAGATGAATGGGGAAATGACAACTTCGAGCATGATCCTTACAAGTTCATTGAAGAAGTTGGTCTTGGAGTCTACTGCATGCATGAGAAAGATGCTTTCATGCCAAAATTGATTAAGACAGATCAAGAGGATTGTGGTTTGTGGCAGTTGTTCTTTGATGGATCTAGAAATAAGTTGGGCGCTGGTGGTGGGGCAATGCTAGTTTCACCTTCAAAGGATAATTCTCAACTTTCAGGTTTCAGTTCTCCTGCACTTGCAACGTAGCAGAGTATGAGTCCCTTGTTCATGGCCTAGAATGGGCAAGGAAGAGAGGAATCAAAGAATTGCAAGTGTTTGGAGACAGTGAGTTGATGTAAACCAAGTGAGAGGTCAAAGTTTGACCAAGAACTCCCTACTCAAGTCTTACAAGCACAGAGTGTGGGACCTTGTGAAGAACTTCGCTGCTTTCAACATCACTTCCATTCCAAGAGAGGAGAACAAGCATGCGGATAGACTAGTAGTAGTTTGTACTCAAAGCAAAAATCAGCATCACTTAAAGGTTATTGTGAGGCTCTCCATACCAGACAATGTCACCAATTGGTAGGTGTTTGAAAGTGACCAGCAAATAGCATTTTTCTTGCAAGAAGTTGAGTTCGCTTCCAAAAATCAGTCCAAGCTGCAGCAGCAGTATGATGGGCAAATTGTTCAACTAAAGACCAATAGGGTTCCCAAAGGTTTGGTAACTCTTTAGAGCATTTTCAACGAAGATGACCAACTCAAGAGAGACAAAGCAAGCATGTCAACCAAGAAGGAAAATTATGAAAGGGTAGAGATCTACAATGATAAGTTGCTTACACTTGGGAAGGTGTGTACCAATGAGAAAAACATGCTTTCATTATGTTATGTCAAGAGTTCGTTGATGTTTTCACTTGAAAGTATGGTGATTTAAAGGGCTTTGATCCAAGCTTGGCCCAACACACCATTGAGCTGGAGGAAGGTGCCAAACCCATCAAGCAAAAGCAAAGGCCAATCAATCCAAAGATCGAGCCTCTCATGAGGAAGGAACTCACCAAACTGATCGAGTCCAAGATCATTTTCCCTATCAAACACTCTTCTTGGCTGGCCAATTTGGTCCCTGTTAGGAAGAAGAATGGAGAGGTCAGATTGTGTGTGGATTTCAGAGACCTGAATAGAGTCTCACTGAGAGATCACTATCCCCTTCCAAGTACGGAGCAAATTCTTCAGATGGTGACAGATAGTGAAAGATTCTCTCTTCTAGATGGCTACTCCAGGTACAATCAAATCCTAGTACAAGAATGTGACCAATACAAGACAGCCTTCACCACCAAGTGGGGAACATACACCTACAGAAAGATGCCATTCGGATTGTCAAATGCTGGAGCTACCTTCCAACGTGCTATGGATATGGCTTTCCAAGGTTTGATCAATGACATTGTGTTGGTTTATCTTGATGATGTGACAGTCTTCTCCAAGGAGGCAAGTGAACATTTGAAGCACCTGAGACAAATCTTCGAAAAGTGTAAAGAGTTCGGCATCTCTCTCAACCCAAAGAAATGCATGTTTGCCGTCCATGAAGGCAAGCTCTTGGGCCATGTCATTTTAGAGAAAGGCCTGTCTATTGATCCCGAGCGGGTGCACGCCATTTTAGCATTGTCCTTGTCTAAGCACAAGAAGGGCCTACAAAGTTTCTTTGGTAAAATAAATTTCATTAGGAGATTCATTCCTAACTTTGTTGATCTTGTCAAGCCACTAACTTCCATGCTAAGGAAGGACGAGACGTTCACGTGGACATCAAGAAGAAGAGAAAGCTTCGAAGGCATCAAGCAAGCTTTCGCCCAAGCTCCTACCTTGGCTAGTCCAAACTTCTCCAAAGACTTCAATCTATACACCTTTGGGAATGAAGAGGTAATCTATGTTATGCTCACTCAAGCAAATGATGAGAATTTAAAACAACCTCTTACTTTTTTCAGCCAAGGTTTAGAAGGCTATGAGGCTAGATATATGTTCAGAAGCAGGTACTTGCAATCATACGAATTTTGAAGTTCATACATATGTTGTCTAACAGCAAAATTCACATCATGGTGCCACATCTTAGTGTAAAAGACTTCTTGCTGAACCGAGACTTGAATGAGAAAAGCGCAAGTTGGATCACCAAAGTAATGGAGTATGACGTAGAGATCAGACCACCAAGCTGGTAAGAGGAAAAGGGTTGTATGAACACCTCGTTACAGACTTGAAAGAGCCGAAGGAGGACATTATGGTACTCCACGATGAACCTACAATAGCTGTACCTACAGTGATGAAGAGTTGGGCACAAGACATGGTTCATTTCCTTCGAACTAGTGAGTGTCCACAAGGTCTTGATAAGACCAAGAGGAGGTATTTTAAGATTCCATTCTCTTCCTTATGTCCTAGTTGGAGTGTTGTTCAGGAAAGACTTTTCAGGGGTGCTCCTGAGATGCATTGATTCAGACCAAGTCGACAAGGTACTGTCCGAGTTCCATGATGGACCAGCTGGTGGCCACTTTGCTCCTAAAGCCATAGCTACAAGGATTATGAGAACTGGTTACTTTTGGCTCAGTTTGTTTAAAGACACTCATGCTTGGGTGAGAAAATGTCAAAAATGTGCCTTCTTTGATGGGAAGCAACAGCTAGCTGCCATGCCTCTTCATCCTATTCAGGTGGAACAACCATTCATACAATGGGGGTTGGACTTCATAGGGTTGATCAATCCTCCTAGTGTTGGCCACAAGTGGGTTTTGACTGCCACGGATTTCACAAGGTGGATAGAGGCCGTAGCTTTGAAAGATGCCAATAAAAGTGCAGTCCTAGACATCTATGAAGGCATAATGACAAGATTTGGGGTCCCAGCTACAATCATTTCAGACAATGCATTGGCTTTCTTGGGAATGAAGACAAGTGAGTGGGCATTAAAGTATGGCATCTATCTCAGCACTTCTTCCAACTACTATCCACAAAGGAATGGGTAGGCCAAGTCCACAAACAAGAATTTGATTAGGATTATAAAAAGGACAATGGAGGAAAATCAAAGGACTTGGCATGCCAAGTTGAAGGCAGCTCTTTGGGCAAATAGGATCACTCCAAAGAGGGCGATCAAGAATTCACCATACACACTTGTGTATGGAAGGAAAGCTAGACTTCCTATCTAACTTGAATTACCAGCGTTGAATCTTGCCCATCAACGGTAATTGGTATTGTGAGCTAATGGAGCTTCAAGAAGCGAGAGACCAAGCCATGGATGCCATGACCAGCCGCCAACAACAAACAAAGAAGGATTTTGACAAAAGGTCTACGCCAAGGAGCTTCTCAGAAGGTGACATTGTCTTGAAGTGGGATGAGGACCGAGCCAACTCTAGAAGGCACACGAAGTTTGACGCTCTGTGGAATGGCCCATATGTCATCACCCAATGCAAGCAACACAATGCTTTCCAACTCTCGAAGTTGGATGGTGAAGAGCTACATATCCCAGTGAATGGGATATATCTTAAGCATTGTTACTAGGCTTCTTTTGTCATGTACATAGTTTCCTTGTTTTTCCTCGTTTTCTACAAGTGTTGTTATGCATGTGTGTAGTGTTTTTAGCCTGTGTGTTTTTCCTTGTTGTTTGCGGTAAAATCTTTGTTGGTTCTAAGGTCTTTACAAAGATGTTGTTGACTTCTCCAAGATGCACCCTGACTCCATGCCCAATGGACTTTTAGGCCACCAGTCTTCTCAAACATAGCAGGCATGCTTCCCCTGTGAGTCGCCAATTTGTTGATCATTTTGTGAAATCCTGCATGCCAAAATGGGCACCCCCCCTCTTTTTTCCCTTGAAACCTTGTTCTTCATGACCTTTTGCCCTAAAACCAGGTCTTAACCCTTTAAAAATCAAGGAAAAGCTGCTTTTGTGCAAGTGCAAGTGTTGTCTCATCAAGCATTGGTCTTTTCCAGCACTCACAGAGCAGATCGGGTTCTCAGAATAGCATTACTTGTAAGCTTTACAAGTAATAAGCAGGAGTCATTCACAAACCCGAAAGGGTAAGGAAGAAGCAATCGGGTTTTGAGATGTCTTTACTTCAAAGCTTTTTGAGCAAGTCCTTCGAAAGAGCTCGAATTGGTCTTGGACGCCTCTTAAGGCAAGTGTTTTTCCACGAAGGGCACCTGGGCGTTCTGTAGGGTCATTTGCAATTTCTCCGAAGGGTATGTGCCCTTGCGGGAGGCACTTCAAAGATGAAACGGACCTTTACAAAACTTCTGAAGGGTATGTTTGAAGGCAGAATGGACCTTGCGGAGGCTTTTCGTTGGCGTGAGGACCAATACAAAAGTTTCGAAGGGCACTTTTGGCTCGAAATGCCCTTGCGGAGAGCAGTCGATTGAAGCAAAGGGGCAAAGACAAGAAGCCCGAAGGGAACTTGCCCTTCGGGAAAAGTGACAAGCGAAAGGAGTTTTCCTTCAAACATTTTGTCCGAAGGAAAACCGAAGAAAGCAAGCCAAGGTCGATTTCCTTCGGACAAAATGTCCGAAGAAATTCTACGGTCACAAAAAGTCCGTAAGTGTCCTTGTGGAGGGCACTTGGTCATGAAAGAGGACTCTTTTCACTTTTTCGAAGAGTCGTTTTCAGAGTTTTCGAAGTGCACCTGCCCTTGCGGAGGGCGCTTTTGGATGGGAGAAGCCTTTCCGGAGGGCACTTTAAAAAAGAGATGATGAAGACAAAAGGCCCGAAGGGGACATGCCCTTCAGGAAAAGAAGCAACCAAAGGAAAAATGTCCGAAGGAAAACGCAGCACAAAGGCCCGCCAAAAGAAAGGCGCAAAGGCAAGCCCAAAAGAGAATTTCTTCAGACAAAATGTCCGAAGGAATTCCTTTGGACATTTTGTCCGAAGAAATTTGACATTACCAAAAGCCCGAAGGCCCGAGAAATAACAAGCGCTCGAGAGCCCAAATGGTTAAAGACAAAAGGGAAAAAGCCAAGGCAAAGGGAAATAGCGAAGTAAAAGGAAACAAGGCGGGTAACCCAAAACGCGGCCACGCAGCACAATAAAGTAAAAGCTCAAAACGTTCCAAGTAGCGTGACAAGTCAAAGCGCAGACCCAAGGATGAACTAGACCAAGGCAAGTGGCATAGGTGTCGTCAGCAAGAAGAGTAAATGCACTTAGGTGAAATAGTCTCTACCGAAAACCAATAAAATAATTGGTTTTCAAACTATAGAGGAGAGCAGCCAATGTTTTCATGCTTTGCCATTAATGCACAGCGAGTTGCGCCCATCATTGAAGAGAGCATGGTCCAGTCAACACAACTTGGGGATGGCTTTGTCAATTGCTAAAAGGAGTATCCTATGCTTTTGCAGGCCTAGGACAGCAAGGGCAACGACTTGAAAATCTACAACATGGCTCTCCCATACGCAATTGGAAGAATACGGCAACAGCTTGGGCTTGTGGTCTATGTAGAAGTGTTTAATTCAGCATGAGTTTTCATCCCTTGTTTTGTCTGCTATATGTTTCCAAGTTCTCTATATATTTGTAACTTCTCATTTGGAAAAGAGATCTTTCAGCATTGTATGGCGAAGCCCTGAAGGAATTTACCTTGAATCAAAAGAAACATTTTTACCTCCATTTGAGCTTGCACTTTTGCATATCTATGGTTTTATCTTATGTTAAGTCATTTTCTTTTCATGCTTTCATAAGTTTATGCCAACATATCTAATGTATTGTGAGTTCTTCTCTTGCAAATCAACAAGTGTCGAACTCAAAGTATAGGCGCATGTGAACAAGCTGTCCATAGTGTGTCTTCGAACACCCCTGGTAGTTTTTCCTCCCTGTATCTCCATAGGATCCCCTGTTAAAACACTGATGTAGGAAAGGTTCTCATTTGAATGAAGTGTATGCTTACTTCTCTCTGGTGTAAAGTGTATTTCAAAGCTGAGTAGACCAACCATTTTGGTGCATCGCCGCATTAGTTTAGGTTTTGATTTCAGTATTTCTCTCCCTTTTCATCCCCCTCATTGTTAGCAGTAGGAAATCCAGGGCCTCAAGGTGCATCAAGGGGAGCTAGCCCCTAATCTAGAGATTCATCCCTCACGTTTGCAACCCACAGCAAGAGGGGTGTCTCCATTATGTCGCGTGGAGGAAGAGAGCTGAGCCTCCCTTCAGAGGGTGCAATCCACAGCATCAACAACTACATAGGCTAACAAATTGCCTATTCTTGTGACCAATGAGAGTAGTGTGCAAGTTGTTGACTTGCCTATATAGTCTCCTATCCTATTGTGTTTGAAAATGATAGATGCACTTAGTTTTAGTGTTAATACATTTTGAGATATTTACATCAATTTTTCTCCCACCTCTCTTCATCCTGCAATTATGAGCTATGCCTCGGCTTAATATCGATCCTAGGTAATCTAGAATCTGATAAATTTGGGGACCTCATTTCATACAAATAGAATCATTTAAAGTAATTCAGTTTTTTTCAAACTCATTCATGGCTTTTATGACTAATTATGTACTCAAGACATGTTTACACTCACTCTTAAAGTAGGAAAACAAAAGATGCAGAGCATGCAGGGCACTTTGCAATGCAAATGGAAGACAAGGAACACCTAAGGTGATAGAGACCCTCAAAGATCGTTCCAATAGATGGAAATAAGAACACGTGATGCATTCACCTCCAACAAAATGTAGTACAAGCACATGACTTTGTACTTGACACATTTGGCTCCAACCAAATGTGTAATTTGCTCAAGCAGATGATAAGGTGAATCCAACATATATGGCTCTAGTCGAATGTGTCCTCCCAAGTATTTTCGAATGTGTTAAGATAACACTAGAGGAAAACTCAACCACCGAAATGGTAGGCATTGCCTTTAAACCTTTTGACAGTTGAAGTGAAAAGGCATTTTGAGTTTCAACGTCGTTTGGATGATCATGTAGAAGCATATATATGCCCATTGGGCTCATAAATTTGTCCGCACTCGTAGAACGCTTGTACAGCTGAGTGTAGGAGTGATGTAAGTTGACTTGGGTAAGTTTCAAAACAGGGAAAGCTAATAAGATCATTGTAGAAGTGCTGTAAAAGTGCCAAAATATTTTTGGGGGCTCCGTAGGAGAAATTGACTTGTAATTTGTGCTTATTTTGGTTAAGACAAGAAAAAAAGATCCCAAGTTGCTGCAGTTTTCCCACATTGGGTTTCTCCAAAGTAAACTATTGTGTATATCTTCCTTTGTGTGATATTTTTCAGTCATTTACTTGATAAACTTCATCCTAACAACTTCTGTCATAAATTCCAGCACTTAGATTCAGAATTCCATGTTAAATCTGTTTTTAAGCAAAGCATTTAAGGGAAACATAAAACAGTTAAATATCAGAATCAGCATGTTAAATTGTGTGTTGGTGAATTAGGAATGGGATATCTATCCTAATTATGGATCAAATTTTGAGGCCTATAATGCCTCCTCTCTCTCCAAGATGAGGCCTAAAAGCAATGTCGATGTGGGTTAGTTGTGGATCATCCATGCTCTAATTTCTGCTTCCTCTCTCCCATGGATGCCCCATGCTCTAGCTGCTGCTCCTCATAAGGATACTAATCTGGTGAAGACTCATAAAATGATTCTTTCGGTTGAGTGGAATCATCCACTAGTGCATACTCAAAGTGCTACTCGTCCGATGTAGAGGGATCACCATCATCCATAGAAATCATTTCAAGATAACCAATACTTGTTCGCTCAGGCCTAATAATTGGATTCATAGGATCAATTATCCCATGTCCATCTTTGCCAAGTCCACCACATATATAGCATAACTTTTGGAGTAATTTCAAGCCAATACCAATAGTGCCCTCCTCAAAACAACTAAGAGAAGTATCCTTATGAGTATTATTCAAAGTATCATTATGACCAAAGGAAGCGATATCATTATCGACATGAGAAGAAATGTCACCCATCTTATCCATGCATGAAAATGGCTTTTGAGGCATGTGAGAGACATGATGGGTACATCATTACTAGGAAATCATCAATAATTGTCATAGTATCCAAAGCACTCTCATCCGAAGCATCAAGAGAACCATCATCAGAAGTACTATCTCAGCAAGTGTCAATATAGGAATCAATATAATCAAAAGAAGAAATACAATCTTGTGACAAAAAAGAAGATTTTCCTCCTACATATTCCTACAATTGCTCGGGTAATGCTTCGCTCTCACAAAATGTATCCATAAGATTCTAGATGACTCTCTCAATAGTCCAATCCAAAGCATCATTTCTTTGAATCAAAAAATCAACATTCTTATCATTTTTGTCACATAGCAATAAGTTGGGCATCAAAGAAATTGTTCATATCAACAAATTTCTTTACAAGAGTTTGATTATAAGATTTGGATGGACTAATCCTTCTTGATGCTAAAGCAATCAATATCATTAGAATCCTCGACATCATGTCCCTCTTTATCTTCATTAAAATGTTCGATATCCTCCTCCTCTTCATCCTTATCACTCTTAGGCTGGAAGATCCCACTTGGCTTTCCAAAAACATTTCAAAATTCTTTCGTACATGATTAGTCAAATCACTAAGGCTAATGTAAGAATCAATATCCTCTTCCTCTTTATCCTTATCACTCTTAGGCTGGATGTTCCCCCTTGACTTGCCAAAAATCTTTTCAAAAGTCTTCAATATATTATGAGGCGAAATACCAAAGCTAATGTGAGATTCCAACTCATGGCAGATATAGACAGAATATGCTATTGTTTTTATCAAATTTATCCAAAAATGCAGAGAAAATAGAAAATAGCTGGTTTTTTTTCATTTGCCCTAAGAGAGAGAATCTTGTTATTCTCATAATTTCTTCATTCAGAAATAAAATTCTACAAACAATACTTTCTGGAAAGCAATTGTGAACTAAACACTGGTGAACAAAACTATGAAAAATTGTCAGTGGAAAGCATGCAATCCTCAACAAAGGATGTTTTTCCTTACAACTTTCATAGCTGATTTGAGGGATCAAACTTCCGAATCTGGAAAAGTGTTAATAGGTATTCCTAGCTAATGTTTTAGCAAGAAATCCAAGGCTACCATCAGAGCTGAATCTATTGCTGCAAGGAAAAACCCTAGTTGATTCAGCATTCACACCACCAGCCCTTCTCGCTAGTTTCAATCAACAACACCAACTGTGGTTGAACTAGCAATGAGGAGAAGAAACTGATGGATTCCCCTTGAACTCCTTCAAAGCTCTAAATCTAAGCTCGAGAAAGAAACCATAGACACACACTTTTGACGAAGAGTAAAAATATCACTAACATAAACTTATAATGATCAATGCACCTCATCACACCTTGCAATAGATTGGATCAAAGTGTAGGAAGCTTACCCTCTAATAAGCTTTGATACCACATTGGAACATATATTACACTAATATAAAATCAAGTAAGCTCTACCATACAATACAAAACACAAAGATCTCAATATGTTGAGGTCCTAGAAGTACCAAGCTATTTGCTACGAAAAAAAGAATAAATTTGAATTCGATGAAAAATGATGCTTAAACCCCATATAGACATTTACCATCTCTAACCATTTATAAGGATAGATGGGCCTCATGCCACGTAGTGACATATACCAATGGTATCATAAGGTATGTCCATACCAATAATACACAACATATAACAAACACGTATCTTAAGGATACCACAACAGAATAACTCATTATGTCCTCAAGAAATAACCCAAAGGATTACCACAACCTAGTATTACAAGTGGACCCAAGAAATCGAGATCACACAAACGTGCAATACTTGTATTGAAAAACCCTATTTGTATCTTCATGTTATATTCCTAACATCCCAGAAGAAAGCAAAGGGACACTCGAGGAACCATTGCAAGGCACTTAAGTTAATACTATTGAACCATAAGCTTAAGTTGGCTAACATCAAACCAAATGGGAGGTAAGATGGATTGCAACAAGGCTAATCAACAATATTTCTTATTCCTAGGGCACTAGTACTTGGATGTTAGCTGCATGTGGACTCACAATTGTGTGGATGAACCTTATATGATCCAAAACGAATGATGTGGAAAATGAAGGAAAACAAGAGTGTCCACTTTAGACAAAGGTAGTAAAGTTGATCCAGATTGTAGTTTAATGAAGACGCCTTTTCAGTGCACATGACACCTAACCATGACATCCTTCTTTTACCTTGTTCCCCTAGTGGGGCCAAGGGGAAGAGCCCCAAATGGCCTCTCCATCAAACAAGTATCAGGTCTGAAGATTTCAGGGAAAAAAATAGTAAAATATGGAACAAGTCTACTGTTTCCTAGATTCAAGGAGGTATTGATTGGCTTAGATGAAAGTAAATGGTATGAATAACAAATAGTCAAGAAAAAGAAGAATAAAACCCCCAAGCGACTAGTATTGTGAATGATATACCTTCATCATTTATCTCTTTAAGGATGATGACATTAACATTTTAGAAGGCGATCTTAATTTATAAGAATCATTTGAATTTGTTGATGCTTCTATAGGAATTCAATTTCTAAACTTCCAATAAATGATTTCAATGGGAAGAGATATTGATGCAATTTGAGAAAAAATAAACATGAATTGGATCAACTAGAATTCCATATTTAGTCAGTGAGAAGCTAGAAGGAGATTTGTGGAAGCAAATTTCATATGGGATATGTCATTGTAATAAATATCTGATAACATCCACAATCTAGACTGGGCCTGAAAGGTAGGACACAGAAACCGCCAACCATGTTAGTACCAGAGAGAGGAAACATGATATTCACCATTTTTCTTACAATTACTTGAATGATGTTCACCATTTGAACCCTATTTTTTCATTTTCATCCCAATCTAATAATACTTTCCATGCAAAATAATATGATTGCTTCTCCTATAAAGCCATTTCTAGCTATAGAAAACATAGACAAATAGGAATTAGTTATTTTTTATCAAAGAAAAAAAAATGGTTAAATGTTTGTCATAATACTTACAACAAAAGAATGCAAGTAATCAATTCCTTGTGCAATAGCAATTGAAATCTCGATCCTTTTGGACCAGCATAAACTCTTGTTTGCATCCGTCCCTGTAAATTATCAAAAGAACCAAATGCATGCATCAAATGTCAAAAATATGCTTAATCCATAATCTAAGCAGAAGTTTAGTTGAGCAAGAACATAGATAAAGCTACCAAAGACACAAATTTGATATCATGACTACCATATACAAACAATTGATTGATTGTCTAGTATTGAAGCTTGTGTTCAAGGTTAATTTGTATTGCCCCACTTGTTGCCCAATAGGTTGTATATCTCACTAGATGCAAGATTCTTCCATTAATTATCCAAAGATACACATGGAAATATTGCAATCCTCAACCAACGGGCTAGAATCAGAAATTTTAATAAGACCAAAGAAAGGTTGCCCCTTCAATCCATTGGACTGGTCAAGTTTAAATTCAACAGGGCAGCCAAATGCAACCTAGGCTTTTCTACATGGAGTTTATTAGAAATACTGAAGGTAATGTGCCCTAGGCTTTATACCTTAGATAAAGATATTAATTCAAATAATATGGCTAAGAGAGAAGCTCTGAATTTTTGGGATAAAAATGGAATTTGAAGTGAAGGTTTGAAGTTGACCTTGCTTAATTATTAAGGCCCTACAAAAGAAGAAATGCCGAATTGAGATTGAATCTCCCTTGCCTGATCAATTTCTAGGAGGACAACTAGTGGGGGAAGAGATTGTAGGTGAACACATAAACGGGAGAGAGGTGGCCCATGAGACATATCCTAAGAAAGATCAGCCTAAGCACGGCAAGCTAGAGCTAGATCAAACCGAGTAGGACATGGATGAGAAGGGGACCGAGGATGTTGATAATGGTGTTGGTAAGTTCCATCCTGGTTTGAGTATTTCTTGAAGTTTGACTCTGAATCTGATTTCAGTAGAAAGAAGTAACGGTGTCCTTGGGAAAATTGAAAAAAGTTGACTCTTACAATGCCTTTCAAAGGTGGATTGACTTCCACGGTCAGATGGGAGATTTGTTTTTAGAGGCCTATGAGGGTATGAGGTGTGCATATGTGTTGGATGGCAAGGAGAGAAAAGGTATATTGGTCAAGCAAATTGACAATATTTACTTTTCTCGAGAATTGACAATATTTACTTTTAATGAGAAGGACAAGGGTACTGTAGTTCTTGAGTTGAAGATAGTATGAGTCACCCAAGTAGGGGTTATGGCTTACATCAATCACCAATAAATTCAGCCATACAAAAGTTTGATGGAAAAGATTCACTTAATGAATACGGAGAGCCCACACCAGTCCATTTTGGCCATACAAAGTAAACAACAAATAGAGAAATTGCTTGCAGAATAGCAGAGTTAGAAAATAAATTACAGCAGTTGGATGAGATGGTTAGCAGCTGAAAAATTGGAATGATGTTCAGAAGCATGAAGTGAAACATTGGAGGGAAACAAGCATCAAATATAAAACTTTGTGGACCCAAGGCAACAGCAATTCCAACGAATTGAATAATGAAAATCAACAGATTGTTACAAAGATGAAGAGTAAGACAAAAGCTTTGAAACTGCTTAAATGCCAATTAGAGATGGAAAAATCATGACATTATCAAACTGGGGCATCCCTGAGTACAAAGCAGGAAAACGGAAAGGCTACTTATAGGGTAGTAAATCGATAGAGAGGAAATATTTGTGAGGGTAGAAGTCTTTGGGCTAGGTCTGTGGCTAATTCGCCACTATCAATTGCTACTACAACCACAGTACCGGAACTTTGGCAGCCATCACAGCAGTCACTAGTAATCATTTCCACTTCAGTTTCCCCCACAGTTATCCCAAATGTCACACCCTCCCAACCAGTATCTGAGTATTTGAAAAAGTGTTTTATGTTCATTTGATCTATAATTGAGGTTGCAAGTTGTTGAGATGTTTGATGTCAATGAACAGGTTCATGTTCAATCTCTTAATCTTATTGCTTAATGGACATGTATCATGATTGTTTCTATTTCAAAGATATCTTTATTTTCTTCTACAATAGATCACACTTTGGCACCTCAGACCTGATTTTTTACAATGTGACGAGTACACAAATTTGCATGTTAGCATATAGGTGGAAATATGAATCATACCTAAAAGAAAATGATTAAGATTGCCATTCTTCATGAACTCATACACCAGGATCTGCAAGATGCACCATATAAAATCAGCTTCTAATAACTTTGCAATACTATAATCATTGCCAATGCATAATTTTAAACTCGGGAAGATTGCCCTCTAGTTACAAGTCTAAGTATTCTTTTTTCTAAATGTATAAGATGAAGAAAGATGGTTCCTATAAGATCGCAGAAAACCTGTTCTCCAGCTTCCTGACAAAAGCCTTTAAGCCTTACAAGACAGCGATGGGACAACCTACTAAGAACAACTATCTCATTCTGAAACTGCTTATGTCCTTGAATAGTGGAAGATGATGCTCGTTTGATGGCCATGATAGATCCATCATCAAGACAAGCTTTGTAGACCTTTCCAAAGCCTCCACAACCAATCTCATATGTCTTACTGAATCCTTCTGTGGCCTTTGAAAGCTCTTTCAGCTCAAACCTTCTTACTCCGTTTGATGGCTCCAACATTTCAATCATTTCAGACTCTGTGTGGTCTTTTTCCGATCATGGACATGAATGGTGAAATAATTAGCAACTGTGAATGTTTAATCTTCTAAGTACCAGATACATGCCAAAAACATACAAAAAGCAATAGCAAAGGTAGCAAAGGTTTTTCTTTCTATTCTATGTATTCATAGTCCTAGCATAGTTTGTGGCACACCTGTACTTGAAAGAGTTTCTAAAAGTGCATCTCTGCTTCTCTTTGACTTCTGGGTCTTCCATACATACAGGAGAACAAGAAATATAGCTAGCACTACAAACGAGGATGCAGAAGCTCCTACTATAGCCCAAGTATTATTTTTCTTGTCCTGTGCAAGAGTGTACCCAGATTGACCTTCATTCATAAAAATAATGTGTCATTCCTGATAATCTATGAAGTCATCCTCTTTAAAAAATGTAGCTAATATTCATTGAGTTATCAATCATGTATGCATTTGTATCAATGCAAATAGTATGCATGCATCTAGATGAAATGAAATCTAGCATGAATAAGTATCACTGTAGCCATGCACGTGCATGCAAATAATAGATGCTGGTCTGTATGTGGCTATGATAAATTTGGGAAGAAAACTAGAATTAAATTAACTCTTAACAATGAAAGTAGGCTATTGGATATAATACTAAACAATTCCAAACTGCATTATCCATTGATAAATAAGTCCAATTGATAGTATGTAATAAACAAAATGTAAAAATTACTTACCATTTCCAGGTTGAGAGTAAAAAAACACACAATTAGGCGAGTCCCTACAAAATCTCATGTGACTATCCAAGTCCGAATCTAAACAATTCCCTGTATAACTAAATGGACAAACAAGAATTTCATTATCTTTGACGAGGACACTTATTTTAACAATACTTGATATCATAATAGAATTGGTATTAAAAGCCTGATATTATAACATAATTTATACAATGATTCATTTTGTTTAGGTATGCTATAATACTAAAGACATCCTTAAACAATATAATAAAAATATACTTACTAATATTCTTCTAAACCTGTTGGATCTGGCCCCACAAAATAGTTACAACGCAAATTTCTGGATTAAGAAACAAAATAGTAATGATGAATGCCAATTCTAAAGATTTGAAATGAGGAAATAGGATGCAAATTTTATTACATTATAAAGTAGATTATGCAACGTTCATAGCTCACATTTTTGCATTGAGTCCTAATATCCAGGTAGGAAAGATTCCAGTGAGGCTGTTGCTGTAAAGATCCCTGCAAAACAAGACAATTTTTCTAAAAAAACGTAGCAACCAATTACGAAAAACAAGAGGCAAATGAGGATAAAGCCAAAAGTTTTAGATGTCAGGTATTCGCAGGAAAATATTTTCTCAATGCTCCTAGAAAACTCTATTTCCTGTTTTTTATCTGATATTTCAAGTGACCTACCTCACTTGTCCTCAGGGAAATTATTTTTGGTGAGGAATCACAGACTTACAAAAGTGAGGTAAATATGATAATAGTTTTACTATGTGTTCGAGAGTTATATGTCATCTTATGAAAATGTTAATGAAATTTGGAGGCATAAAATATCTTAAGACTCGTAGAATTATATTACTTTTAGTGCTGGGTTTATAAATTGTTGGTTATTTAACCCAATTCATAAACCTGGCATGAAGATTAATAAAATTCTACAATTCTTAAGGTAATCTATCCCTCCATATTTCTTTTTTACATTTTTGCAAAGCCTATAAACTCTTGGAATTGTAGTAAAATATTATCATATTTACACCGCTTTTGTAAGTATGTGATTCCTCACCAAAAAACAGTTCCCTAAGGATGAGCAAGCTAGTTCACTTGAAACGTTAGATTAAAAATAAAAAATGCAGTTATCTAGAAGTATTGAGAAATAATCAAAGGTGTAATTCTACCAAGATCATATATGTATTGGGTTCTAGTGGTACGCATACTATGCAAAAAAATAATCAAATTTCTAATTGATCCTTGAAAAGTTTGTTTCAGTTTTAACCGTACATATCTTGAAGATTAGCCATCGAAATCCATGATTTGGGAATTGTTCCAGTAAAAAGGTTGGAATGAAGTGACCTGTTAGCAGGAAAAAAATACGGTTAGCGCAAAAAACTAGTAAATATTTTTGTTAGAGTTTAATTTATAGAAAGCATCCACTTATAAACCCAATCAAAATTCCTTCAAGAACTGGATTTGAAGAATTATATGTCTTCTGTATGACAAACAACCTCAGAAAGTATTCCCTGATGCTTCTAGCGGGGGGCAAGTTGATAAAGTAACTGATCTAGCTGTACATGTAAAACATAAATTACATATACATATGAGATATTGTAAGTATTGAACCATACATGAATATGCATTGGTGAGGAAATACTGGTGCATACCATGATCTTGATGTTTTGTAAATGGAGTTTTGTTTCAAACCTATGAAGCCGAACCCTAATGCTTTTCCTCTCTAAGGATGTTAACAAATAAAAGGAACTCCAGAAAAACAAATTTTAAATTACTCCTCTTGGGTTGAACACAAATAATGACAGCATTTGCAGTATTATTATGAATGTTCTAGTAGAAACATGAACGTACTTGGTGAAAATGAGAAACCAAAACAAGCAATAAAGGACAATAATTATATTAATTGTTGTAGCCCTAATCAGTCCTTCACCTCATCAGCTGAGTCTAAAACTCATAAAACAATTAAAATCCATACACAATCAGGAACAAGGCCCCCCTAATGATATCATTGAGAACTTCATTTGGATAACATAATCGATCAATGTAACATCCCAAAAGCATTACCATGAAACAAAAAATCTTGAATAGTTAAAATCTCACTCAGAAATCGAGTAACCCTATTCCAAGTGAAGTTACATGTTGAAATATTTTCAACGGTATATAACATGCCTATATTTGGTATAAATCCTGAACATGTTTTATTATTGACCCCTATCCACAAGCCTTCCATGGTGTATAATACTTTATTATTTACCCCCATTGACAATACTGACCCTATATTCAGTCCAAACCAAGCAAAGGTACATATAAGTAATACTTTATTATTTACGCCTATTAGAAATGCTGACTTGACATTAAATTACATTGTTAAACAATTTATGTTGCAGAGTAGACCGATTTGGCAACTGAATCATTGTTGGCAGGGTTTTTGGACATGGTGAGGGATCTTCATGTTACGTATCTAGGAGGTTTACAATAATCATGTATTCATGTATTGTGTGATAATGGGAATAATGTCTCATGATGTATGTGGGAGATTTTCGTGGGCAGGATTATCTTGCAATGCAGGAGATATGAGAGCATTTATCATCGTATGGGTGGCATTGGTTACATATTTGCATCACATCACATGCCACTCTGGAAATTACTATTTTAGCATGTTGTGTTTGAGAGGAAAGGAGAGTTGTCTATGCCTTGGTTATTTCTCCCGTTGGTCCAAAGCAGGCCACAAGCTGTTGTAATTTCCCTGCATATGAATAAAAAGCATGAATTATTCTAAATTCATGGCTTATGGTGGAAATGTTTATTTATTTGCATTTTTCATTTAGCAAGTGTGCATGTACATTAGTTACTCGTGGTTTTTATCGGTTTCTCCAGCATTGGCAGGAATTTTGAGGTGCAACTTTTCTGCCAACATTTTGCTCAAGCTGACTTGAGAAACTAATAGAAACCATAAGCAACTAACATGCATGCACACTTGCTAACAAATAATAAATACACATAAGGAAACAATTCGGCAATGAGCCATGAAAATAGAATAAAAATATGTTTTTTTTGGAAACTACAACACCCTATGACACAAGTCGACCAGTGGAAGAGAAAACCAAGACTCAACTTTGATAACACCAAAATTTGTAGCAATATAAACATACAAACATTATTACATCATTTCAACTATTACCACCAATACCAACTCCAATACCCCTTATTGCAAACAAATAGTGATGATGGACCTAGGGCACGAACTCCCATCCAATGCCACACCCATATAAACACCCTGTTGGAATATTGTCATTGATGTCAAATGAACTATTGCCGGAAGTGAACGGAATTGTTGACGGAAGTGAACGGAATTGTTGCCGGAATTGAACGGAAATGTCGATGGAAGTGAACGGAATTGTTGACGGAAATGTCGACGGAAGTGAACGGAATTGTCGACGGAAATGTTGACGGAATTGTCAACCTTGGCCGACCTATTGAGAGGAGGTGTAACCGTTCGAAAGGACCTTTTCACTTCAAGAGTCACGACCTTAATTTGTGGCTTTCTGTGGGTTATAAATAAGTCCATAACGAATGGCAAAAGAGCAGATTCGAAAGTAGAAGAAGAGCAGAATTTTTAAAGGCAAATTTTTGTGAGAATATTGAAAAGAAAAAATCAGCAAGTATAATGAAGAGTATAGTAGCGAAAACACTCAAGTGTAGATCAAATCTAAAGGAGATAAAGCAAGTGTTCTATCATCTGTTGTTTTGACAACAAATTTGAGATAGAAGAGTGATTTTTTCTGAGAAGGTTGGTGCCTTCGTTTTGAAGAGATTGGTGTCTCTTGCTGAGTTGGTGCTCAGTGAAAGGGGTTGGTGCTCCCGTAGGTTGGTGCCTACAAAATTATTTTTGGGGTTGGTGCTCCAGTAGGTTGGTGCCTACGAATATTTATATTAAGAGAATTTCTCCGTGGTTTTCTCCCGAAAGGGTTTCCACGCAAATCTGTGTCTATTTGCATTGTGTGGTTTTGCATTGTATTCCTTGATTGCTTTGAATATATTAATTGCGGAGTAATTTGAAGTTTTGAATTTAATATTAATAGTCGAAAGTCAAAAAATATCTTATACTGATTCACCCCCCCTCTCAGTATAAGCTTGTGCTTAACAATTGGTATCAGAGCCGGTTCCTTCGGTGTTAGCACAACTGCTAGAAGGTAGATCTTGGAAAGCACATATGGCAGAATCTCAAGTGCTAGATGGTTTCTCCACCAACAAGGCTCCTTTGTTCGATGGAACGAATTACGCATTTTGGAGCATATGAATGAAGACTTACTTGATGGCCCTAGGTTTTGATATTTGGCAAGCAGTGGTAATAGGATACACAACGCCACAAATTGCACCAACGGATGCCACTGGAAAAAAGGCCAGTGAGAACAATGCGAAAGCTATGAATGCAATCTTATGCGGGCTTTCAGAAAATGAGTTTGTTAAGGTTATGCATTGTGAATCTGCAAAAGAGATTTGGGATAAACTCAACACTATTTATGAAGGTGATAGTAAGGTTAGAAAAGCAAAACTCCAAACCCATCGAAGGCAGTTTGAAAGTTTAAAAATGAAGAATGATGAAAACATTGATGGGTATCTTCTTCGTGTCGACGAGATTGTTAATGTCATTCGAGGACTCGGAGAGAAAATTGAAGAATCTGTGATCGTTCAGAAAGTCCTGAGATCCCTACCATTGAGATTTGATGCGAAGGTCTCCGCCATTGAAGAAATGAAGGATTTAGACATGATGAAAATGGACAAGCTCCATGAAATTCTTATGGCCTACGAAATGAGAACCAACTCTGAGAGACAGTCGAAGAAGGAAGCATCATTCAAGGTCTCGAAGAAAGAGAAGATCAAAGAACCAGAATCAAGTGAAAATTCAAGTAGTGAAGAAGATGAAAATGAAGCTCTATTCATTCGGAAGTTAAAGAAATGATCGGGCAAATATAAAGGAAAGTTACCATTTAAATGCTTTAATTGTGGTAAAATTGGTCATTTTGCAGCCAAATGTCCAAATAAAGGAAATAGCGATGATGAGATAAACAAATCAAAGTACAAAAAGGGATTCAAGCCGAGCAAAGACAAGCAAAGATTTGAGAAACAAAAGAAAAGCCTATACTTGAAGAGGTATAGCAACTCATCCGAAGAAAACAAAGAAAGTGATGTTGAGAGTGATAATGAAGAGATTATGTTCATGGCTACAGAAGAAAATGCCACCACCAGCAAAGATAATTTGGAGGAAGACGAAGACATGGAAGAAGAAGGTGAAGTGAACCTTGAAGAACTTATTTGCGCGTTGGAAGAAATAAAAGCATTTAAGAAGGATCAGAAACTAAAGTTACAACTCCGAAAATATGAAGAAGAGAATCGAGACTTCAAAACGAAGACATCACAAGTCTTTGAGGAATCAAACAAGGTAATTGCTTATCTAAAAGTCCAAATCGAAAAAGCAAAGAAAATTGAAGAAGATCTAACGGATCAGCTAAAGAAGAACGGAGAAGACTGTGAAAGGTATGAATTTGAAATAGATGTTTTAAAAAGGGATCTAAAAAAGGCGAATTCTAAAATAACAAGTGAATTGAAATCTGAGAAAAGCACTCAAGTTTTGAATAAGATTCTAGAGAGTCAAAGATCACCATCTAACAAGTCAGGCATTGGGTATGAGAAAGAAAAAGAGAAAGCTAAGAGCTACGTTGAAACTCTTAAGGAACCAATGAAAAAGGAGACTAAGAAGGAAGAAGCCAAGAATACAAAAACCAACTCTATCAACAAAGAAAGCAAAGGAGAACAAAACTTCAGAAGACCATTTGCTCCAAGATATACAAATAAAACCAGGTTTGGTAATTTTGATGGATATTGTTATTATTGCAATCATTTTGGTCATAAAAAATTAGATTGTAGAAAGAGAGCCAAGGATATTGAAGTCAGGAGCAGAAACAAAGGAACCTATGTAGCTTTGAACAAAAACTACAATTCGTTTGCTCCTTTATCAAACTTTGATGAAGCTATAGTTTGTTACAAGTGCAAAAACTATGGACATATAGCACGCTATTGTAGAAGTGTTTTTGAATCTGTAAGACAAGATCAAAAGTTCAAAGCTCCAGTGATAAAGAAAAGAAGAAGCAAGAAAAATCCATGATTGTTCAAACAGCATTCCATGCTAGAGATGGACAACAATGGTTCATTGATAGTGGATGTTCGAGACACATGACTAGAGATAAAAGCAAATTCATCTCGTTAAAAAAGGTCAATGAAGGCACGGTGAAGTTCGGAGACAACACTACAGCCAGAATAACAGGAAAAGGTACACTTAGTCTCAATAATAGAAAAACCAAAACAGAAAATGTGTTATATGTGGAAGGGTTAAAGCATAATCCTCTAAGTGTTAGCCAAATGTGTGATCAAGGACACACACTCAAGTTCTTTTCTGAAGGTTGTGAGATCAGAAAAAGAGACACGGGAGAACTAATTGCAGATGCTCATAGAACCACAAACAACCTATACATGCTTGGAGAAATGAGAGGAGAGAAATGTTGTCTGAGTCAAGTTGAAGAAAGTTGGCTATGGCATAGAAGATTAGGGCACATAAATTTTGATAATCTTGTGAAAATCAGCAACAAACAGGGTGTGCGAGATATGCCAAAGATAACAAAACCTTCAAGCACTCTATGCAAGCAATGCCAACACGGGAAGCAAACCAGAACAAGGTTCAGAACGAAGGAATATTCGACCACCAAACCACTGGAGCTGATTTATACGGATCTTTGTGGTCCTACCAGAACTAAAAGCATGCAAGGTGAGAGCTACTTTATGTTGCTCATTGATGATTATACTAGAATGACATGGGTAGCCTTTCTAAAAGAAAAATCAGAAGCATTTGAAAAGTTTAAAGCTTTCAAGGCATTAGTAGAAAATGAAAAAAAACTGAAAATAAAATGTCTAAGGTCAGATCGAGGAGGTGAGTTTATTTCAAATGAATTCATTGAGTTTTGCGAAGATCATGGGATTAAGAGACAATACTCAGCTGCAAGGACTCCACAACAAAATGGAGTGGTGGAAAGGAAAAATCGAACCATTCAAGAGATGGCTAGAACTATGTTGAATGAATCTAAGCTATCAAATAGATTCTGGAGAGACGCAGTTAATACAACAGTATATATCTTGAATAGAGGGCAAATCAGAGTTAATAATGACAAAACTCCTTACGAATTGTGGAAAGGAAGACCAGCTTCGGTCAAACATTTCAAAGTGTTTGGAAGTAAATGTTTTATCAACAGGAATGAAGAAAACTTGGGCAAATTTGATTCAAGAGCTGACGAAGGAATTTTTCTTGGTTACTCCATCAAAAGCAAAGCCTATAGATGTTATAACAAAAGGCTACAAACTATCGTAGAAAGTGCTAGTGTTAGAATAGATGAGATCATGAATCAAAAAGCAAAAGAACCTTCAAAAGAGCCTCTAGAAATACCCAATCTTGTAGAAGAAGGGGAGGAAGAAAATGTAGAAAAATTGAGTGAATCTGAAAAGCAGGACACCAAAGCACCATCTCACTTTGTTCAGAAGAATCATGCTGAAAGTCAGATCATTGGCAACATTGATGCTGGGGTGCAAACCAGAAGAAGAATTGTAAGTATCCCTGAGCATGTAAATTTTTCTTTGTTATCCAAGGTAGAGCCTAAGAATTTTTCTGAAGCTAGTCATGATGAACATTGGGTAAAAGCAATGGAAGAAGAATTAGATCAAATTGATAAGAATGAGACTTGAGAACTTGTGCCCAGGCCAATGGATCAGAACGTAATTGGCACTAAATGGGTTTTTCGAAACAAATTGAATGAAAATGGCCAAGTCACTTGAAACAAAGCAAGGTTGGTATGTAAAGGGTATGCTCAAGTAGAAGGTGTAGATTTGAAGAGACTTTTGCTCCTGTTGCTAGATTAGAAGCAATTCGAATATTTCTTGCATTTTCAGTATTCAAAAATTTCAAAGTTTATCAAATGGATGTTAAATCAACATTTCTAAATGGCAATCTAGAAGAGGAAGTTTACATAGAACAACCAGAAGGATTTCTCTTATCTGAAAACAAGGATTATGTGTGTAAGTTGAAGAAGGCTTTATACGGATTGAAACAAGCTCCTAGAGCATAGTATGCTAGGCTTGATAAATACCTACAAGACCAAGGATTCAGGAGAGGATATGTTGATAGTAATCTTTACATCAAAACTGAAGGAGATCACCAGTTAATTGTTGTGGTGTATGTAGATGATATAATCTTTGGAAGAGACAATAAAGAAATGTCTAAGATATTTGTCGAAGATATGCGAAAGGAATTTGAGATGTCCATGTTAGGTGAGTTGTCGTTTTTCCTTGGTTTACAAATCTCTCAATCTAACAAAGGAATATTCATATCCCAAAGCAAGTATGTAAAGGAGATGTTGAAGAAATTCCATATGGAGTGTGCCCCTGTTAGCACACCTATGGCTACAGGTACGAAGTTGAGCAAAGATGATGAATCTCCGAATACTGATCAAACTCTTTACAGATCAATGATTGGGAGTTTACTTTATGTGACAGCATCTAGGCCAGATATCATGCAAGCAATAGGTATGGTTGCACGATTTCAAGCAGCTCCAAAAGAAACACATGTGCAAGCTGTGAAACATATATTTAAATATTTAAAGAGAACCTTGGATTATGGGTTGTGGTACCCAAGAGGTAAAGACTTCACATTGGTAGCATACACGGATTTAGATTGGGCAGGTTGTGTAGATGATAGAAAAAGTACAAGTGGAGGAGCATTCTTTCTTGGAGATAGCCTAGTATCTTGGTTGAGTAAGAAGCAGAATTTTGTATCTCTATCCACAGCAAGAGCAGAGTACATAGCGGCAGTGCTATGTTGTACATAAGTTCTATGGATGAAACAAACCTTGAAAGATATCAAAGTAGAGTATAATCATCCAATCTCTATATTTTGCGATAATACTAGTGCGATAAGTATTTCAAAGAATCCAGTTATGCATTCAGACCTAAGCATATCCCTATACAGTATCATTACTTGAGAGAACAGGTGGCAGAACAAGTAAAATTGGAATATGTTTCCACATCCGAATAGATGGCAGATATCTTCACTAAGCCACTTCCAAAGGAAACATTTGAGTACCTACGACAGAAGTTGGGAGTAATTTCTTTTGCGTCTTGCCACTGAAGGGAAGATTCAGCTAAGGGGGAGCTAAGTACTAGCTCTTGGATAGACCCTTTGCCATTGATGTCAAAGGGGGAGAAGTACAGAAAGAGGATGTCACAGAAAGGGGGAGCTACAGCAAAAAAAAAAAAAAAAAAAGGATTCAAACAGAAGAGACAATGCAGCAAGGGGGAGCAGTTTCAGTATGTGATTGCCATCAATGACAAAGGGGGAGATTGTTGGAATATTGTCATTGATGTCAAATGAACTATTGCCGGAAGTGAACGGAGTTGTTGACGGAAGTGAACGGAATTGTTGCCGGAATTGAACGAAAATGTCGATGGAAGTGAACGGAATTGTTGACGGAAATGTCGACGGAAGTGAACGGAATTGTCGACGGAAATGTTGACGGAATTGTCAACCTTGGCCGACCTATTGGGAGGAGGTGTGACCGTTCAAAAGGACCTTTTCACTTAAAGAGTCACGACCTTAATTTGTGGCTTTCTTTGGGTTATAAATAAGTCCATAACGAATGGCAAAAGAGCAAATTCGAAAGTAGAAGATATATAAAAGAAGAGCAAAATTTTTAAAGGCAAATTTTTGTGAGAATATTGAAAAGAAAAAATCAGCAAGTATAATGAAGAGTATAGCAGCGAAAACACTCAAGTGTAGATCGAATCTAAAAGAGATAAAGCAAGTGTTCTATCATCTGTTGTTTTGACAACAAATTTGAGATAGAAGAGTGATTTTTTCTGAGAAGGTTGGTGCCTTCGTTTTGAAGAGATTGGTGTCTCTTGCTGAGTTGGTGCTCAGTGAAAAGGGTCAGTGCTCCTGTAGGTTGGTGCCTACAAAATTGTTTTTGGGGTTGTTGCTCCAGTAGGTTGGTGCCTACGAATATTTATATTAAGAGAATTTCTCCGTGGTTTTCTCCCGAAAGGGTTTCCACACAAATCTGTGTCTATTTGCATTGTGTGGTTTTACATTGTATTCTTTGATTGCTTTGAATATATTAATTGCGGAGTAATTTGAGGTTTTGAATTTAAGATTGATAGTCGAAAGTCAAAAAATATCTTATACTGATTCACCCCCCCCCTCTCAGTATAAGCTTGTGCTTAACACACCCGAGAAATGTAAAGTGGCCATGCCCAATTTACAATGGGAACTCAGTTTTTCACCAAACCCTCACCTAGTGCTATTAAGAAATGAAATTGGTAAGGAATTTATCCTTGAGCACTAAGACATAATATGAAAGAGGGAAATGAATAATTGTAGTAAGTCCATGTACCATGCTCACACCACAATGGTAAGGGAAATATACCATATCCACATCACTGTAACAAAAGTCATGTGAGCACGCCCCTTTGTCACAATGCATGATATATATGGTGTTTGATTACTTTCAAGGAATCATACAGGAAAATTGGATTAAGACAAAAGCAAAATTAACGGAAGAAAGAAGTTAAAGAACAAAAGGAAAAAATGTATAATTGCAAAGTTGTTTTGTAAGTAAATGACACACATAAAGGTAAGAATTGGTAATGCAAAGATATCTTGATTTTTTCATTATTTTTTCCATGACGTAGCGAATGGGATGTAATATAAATTGGATTGACAACAGCCTATTGTCCTACCCTTTCTAGGGACCTGTGCCACTGCAATGGTGGGAATAAAGGCATTCCGAAAATTGATATAGATGGAGGATTCTATCTAGATATTATGTTTTCTATTGCAAGGTAGACGGGTAGTAAGGAAGTTACAAATGATGGCTTATTTTCCTTAAGTGTAAAGTCACAAAAACTACATTGTCACTTGGGCATAGTAATATACATTTGTAATATAAAAGTTTCTATCAGAGTGTCCTAAGTGAATTATGGGTGAAGGTCCTAAATATTATGGGGTAAAGAGGCTATAGGGTGAGAAGCCCAAAGCGATGGATTACATTTAAGGTGCTTGTGTATTGAGCGGGTCCCCTTGCCTTGTGACTATTACATAAAATATATGAGAAAAAATGGCCTTAGCGTAATGACTACTCATGGAGTCATTTTGAGATGAATTAAACACACCGGGGAAAAATCACACAAAGATTAATGATATAATTAATTGCCCATGGAAGAATTTAATTACTTAATATTCTAGAGTGTCAATAATGTCGTTGTCACCCTTCAACACAAGTCCTTGCAGGGAGTCCTTGTCGTTATCACCTCTTTCTTTCAACCCATCATGGAGAATGACAGCATTAAGCACCCTTTGGATAATGTTGATTCACACACTAAGGGGGGTAGGTCAATGGGGTAGCTCTCATATTTGCACAACACTACTACTAAGGTGCCCCAACACATCTCTCGGCGACATGGATCTACTCCTTAACATCGTGGACCTACTCCTCAACAGCTTCCTAGGTCGTGGGGGCAAGCACACATTATGAGTTTCTTTGTTGCCATGGGAGTTTCTTCGGCTTTGGATGTTAAAAGGGATTCAGGGGGGGCTTTGCTTCCTCCTAGGATTACCTAGCCAGACCCCCTTAGTCCTAGACACTCCCCAATGAGCATTATCAGATCCTACATTGGCCCTTTCACAATGATAGATAATGAAACATATTCCTTTGTCCCAGGCATGGACAGAGATGTTTAATGGAACTACAATCCAGTTTTTCCAACATTCATTAGCCCATGCTCTATGGGGGCTCTTGCTTCCCCCACAGCTATTTTTATTGGTACCTTAGCCACATGGGTTGCGGCTTTACTACTTTGGGTTTACATCTCATTTATTTTTGTTTTAGTTCTTTTTGTATTTAGTTAGTCTTTGATCCTAGGGTCCTTTTACCCTTGCCCTATCTATTGTAATTGGATATATTCTCAAGTCCCATTGACCTACTTTTGGTCAGTTGTGGACATTAAAATATTAATATATATAATAAAATAGTAATTCCCAACCAGCATATGATGTGATGCAAATATGTAACTAATGCCACCCATGTGTAATGTACAATAATGAATGCTCTCATAACTCCCACCTCATTATAATCTTGCTTTATGTAGTTCCCACATACACAATGAGAAAATATTCCAAACAGACCAAAGAACATGAATACAGAAATGTAATCCTCTTGTTTTAACTAAAAGTGATTTAGGCCTAAATAATCTAAGCACAATAAGCTAAAAATTTTGCACAAGTGAGATCTAATAAATGACAGTTCAAAACAATAAATCCAGATCTGCCCTAGTGTTAAAAACAATAAACAACAATAAATTGAATAGTTGAACAGGCAATGAGTAAATAAAACAGTTGAAGTGATGAAACAAATACACAAGCAAAATCTTGGGATTCTGAGAGTGCAACAATGGTTTGGAAGTGATGATGAAGCTCTATGTGAAATTTAAAGTGCTCAGTATACAAAAACAAATTTGGCACCTTCTCTGTTGTCCCTGAATAGGCCCCTACGCTGTAAGAAACAAATTTGTTGTGTTGCATTGAATCGACACTGTGCTTTGTTTCTGATTCTGAGATTTCTTATGCAGGGGCATAGTCTAATGTCATATAGTCTCGTGTCTTGGCTATTTTGAATGGGAAAAAAGTCTGATTTGATGTCTTCTTCTCTCAACCTAGTTCATCACAAACACACAATGAGAAACAACAAAAACAAATTATGGGTCGAGCAACCACAAGGGGATTGCAATTACATGACCCACATGCTCGAAATCAAACCCTTTGTACTTCCAATGCCATGTAAATGGAATCTCGAGCGAGTGTTTTGACCTCCTCTTCCCTAGATGTGTGATGCAACTACATGAACATTCACCTAAACCCTATTTTAGTACAAGTGGATGATGTCAAAATAAGTTGAAGAAAATTGAAGTATCAAGGTGGAAGACAAATGCCTAAACCCTCTTTTAATACAAGTGGATGATGTCACGATAGCTTGAAGAAGATTGAAGTATCAAGTGGAAGACATTTGCCTAAAACCTCTTTTGGTAAAAGTGGATGATGTCACAATAACTTGAAGAAGATTAAAGTATCAAGATGGAAGACATTCGCCTAAACCCTTTTTGGTACAAGTGGATGATGTCACAAAAGCTTGAAGAAGATTGAAGTATCAACGTGGAAGGCTTCGTCATAAGTGTAGCAATAAATTTGGCAATGAAAGCTATAACTTTAAGGTAAGAAAGAATTAACTATTTGCTCAACACCTACATGATGTTTGGTAAATGACTAGGAATGACTTGGTATATATAGGGATCTCTAGGACATGATACGTGCTATGGCCGACAATGGAAAATAGCAACAAGCGAAATCAAAGGAGCCGGAAATTAGGCCCAAGCGAAAAGACCCACACATAAACAAGACAGATTCAGCAATACACTTGTAGTCATTGAAACTTGAATCTATCCTTGGAGGGGCAAATATCCAAAACAGGTGCAAACAACTCAAAAGATAGACAAATAAGGCTTAAAAGTTGAAATGGATGTAAGCTAACAACATCTAGAAGGTTTAAACTCAGAAAAAGAGTATTGTGGGGTATGAATGTCCTAAAAATAGCCAAATATACACAAGAGGACCAAGTTTGCAAAAACATGTAAAAGGCACTATGGAAAAGTGTCTTGTACCAGAATTAGGTGTCTACACCTAGATTCATAATATTCTAGAGAGTGGGTCGGGGGGTGTAGTCGGTTGGTCGGGTACTTCCGTTGCGGCTCTGCCCATCAGTGTTCAAGTCCCCCACCGGCCCCGTGGTACCGGTATTAGTCATGTCTAGCCAACGGCGCCGGTCACGTTAAAAAGTTTACCCGGCTTTCAATAAAATGAAAAATAATATTCTAGAGAGTCAAAAATGTAGTCTATCACCCTTCAACGTAGATCCCTGCAAGGAGCCCCTAGAGCCCCCAAGTTGATCACCTCTTTCTTTAAACCCATCATGAAGGTTGGTAACATTAAGCACTCTTTGGATATTGTTGCTTCACACACTGAGCGAGGTTGGTCATTGAGGCGACGCTCATCTTTGCACAACACTACTACTAAGGTGCCCTAGCACATCTCTCGATGACATGGCTCTACTCAACGTCGTGGATCTACTCAGCATCGTGGATCTACTCCTTGATGACTTCTTGGGCCATGGGGACAAACACACAATACAAGTTTCTTTGTTGCCATGAGAGTTTTTTCAGCCTTGGTCGTTAGGAGGGATCTAGGGGGAGTGCTTTGCTTCCTCCTAGGATTAACCATCATGGCCCACTTAGCCATAAACACTTCCCAATGAGCACTATCAGATCCTACATTGACCGTATCAAAGTGATTGATGATGACACATAATTCCTCTGTCCTGAGCATGGTCAGAAATGTTTGATTGGACTAGCATCCAATCTTTTCGACTTTCATTAACGCATGCCCTTTGGGGGTTCTTTCTACCCCCACAAGGCTATTTGTATTGGTGCCTTAGCTACATGGGTTGGGACTAAACTGCTTTGGGTTTACCCCTCATTTATTTTCATTACTTTAGTTTTTTTTAATTTAATTATTGTTCGATCCTAGGGTCCTCCAACCCTAGCAATTTCTATTGTAATTGGATGTATTCTTGAGTCCTATTAACCTACTTTTTGTCACTCGTAGACATTAAAATATAATAAAATAGTAATTCCCAACCAACATGTGATGCGATGCATATATGTAATTGATTCCACCAATGTGTAAAGTACAATAATGAATGCTCTCGTAACTCCCACATCATATGATAATATTGCCTATTAAGTTCTCACATACATCATGAGAAAATATTTCAACTATACCAAAGTACATGAATACAAAAGTGTAATCCTCCTAGATTCATAATATTAAGAGACCTCCCACCATATCCCAAAAAACCTGCCAACATTTATCATCACTTAATGCTTGGAAAACCTATAAGTGCCTTCACCTAACCTTGTTGGCTTCATCACCGAACTCTCTTTTGACCTACACAGCCTTCAAGGTCAAAAAGGGCAGCTTGCCAGGCAGACCATATTGCTAATGTTAGCATTGTAATCAACAAGAACTAAAATGTTGACCAAAGTGTGCAGTCTGCTTGATCCTCAGTTTACTTGGTTTCAGCTAGATTTGACAAAGAGAATGCTATTTGACTCAAATTTGTTGCATTTACCAGAAAATTCCTTGACTGCAATGAGCAGAAATTTCTACCATTTGACTAGTCAATGTGCTGTCTGACCAAGAAATCTCGGGGTATATTGATTGCTCTTCACTTGTTTGACTCTTGTATGTTTTATTTTATTTAACAATGAAATATGCATGTCTCTACTCATATGATTATGATGAAATAAGCCCTCATCAATGAGTTGTTTTCATCGTAAATGCTGTTGTACATTGAAGCATGAAATGTAGGGAATCAATTGAGGTTATTCATGTCCCAGAAGACTAATTGCCCGTGGGGTTTAATTGAGTTTTCACATATTTCCAATGGTTGATTGGAAACTTTTGTTCAAGTTCTATAAGAGATTGTACACAGTCCATTACACAAGCAAATCCTTCTAGATAAACCTATGCAAAATAAAAAAACATGTTTTTGTTCAAGTTATTAGTGTGACTAGTGATTGATGGCCTGGTTTACATAAGGTTACTCATGTCCTGGATGACTAGTTGCGGTGTTCAATTCAGGTTACTCATGTCGCAATTCAGCTGCCCCTAAAGGCTGATTGTGGGGTTCAATTAAGGTTACTTCTGTCATCAATGGCTAACTACCTGGCTCATTTCGGACAACTTGTGGTCAATTAATTTCAGAATCCTTATTAGAGAGAACTCAAGAGGGACATTGAAATTTTTAATCAATTGAATCAATATTAGATCACAGTATTTATTTATTTAGGCTAGAAGAAGAAGACAAAATTGCTAGGATTCCCAAATTAGTGATACCTCAAATGATGATGAGAAATGTTCAGGGATGGCCATTTTAAAATGTAGTCTGGTAATGGTCTTCCTCTGGCCTGGACCTATTGGGTTTGATTATGGATTTAGAAGGTTAATATTCCAGTACTAGCAAAGTCAAAAGAGTAGTTGGCTTGCATATTGTTATTGTGGTCAAACATCCTAGTGGGATGGTTTGTAAGAATAGTATCAAAGCCACTTACATTTATACTTTCTCACCACATCTTACAAAAAAAATATATATATATTATAAAACGTTGACAAAGAGAATGGGATATCAACAATGGATCATGCCAATCTTTAATCAAGTGAAATTAGTGAAGAAAATAAAATTCCTTCTACAATTTTGCATCTCAAGGTTCAAACTAAATACACCCGGTCACAGTGTAGGAATAAAAGAAACAAGAAACTCAGACCTTGAAATGATATATTAGCTTCTACTTCAACAAAATAGGCAACGCAAAAAGATAATATTAAAACAATGAAAATCATAATAGCCAAATTCCCTCCCTTGGATATGTAAAAGAACTTAAAACTGATATCCAAGACTCCCTAATTCCAAATAACATTCGTAACACTAGCAGAAGCCATAGCTTTGGCCCACAAAATCAAGAATTCTCAATAACCATATAAAGAGTGTTTTGGTGCTATATGTTGTAATAAGTTGTAGATAAGCATACTAATGAATAAAAAAGTGTGTACAGTTAAAGTAATGATCATAAAATATGTAGTGTACTTATGATCCCTGTTTTAATTTCTGGATTTGCTATGCTTATGTCAAGGTTAAGTAGGATCGCTAGAGTCAACTGACATACCTACCATGTTTTCCTCTATGTGCACATGTCGGTTCGATAAGTTATAAGTTCTCCATTGAGAATCTTTCAATGAGTGTCAGGCGCGAGTATGTTGGAGACCATGTACATTATATTTATGAGTAATGAAAACATTTTTGTTTGTTTGATATTGTGATATGTTCAAATTTTTGTACGTTCATTCTTCCCTAGATTTGCATACATATGCATATGTTTTGGATGTGAAATTTCCTATTCAAGTGTTTTAATGTAAGATTAAGTATCTACAAACTTTAGAATAAATTGCCTCAATTATAACAAATATTATTTTGTGAAATGTTGGGACTGTTACAACTAAAAGCATAGAGCCAATAACAAAAAATAAAAAATACATATTGTAGCATAAAAAGACAAAAAAATATTGAACACCACAATATCAACATAAAACCTTCCAAAAAATCTCAAGCAACATAATCTCTCCCTTGTTAGAATAAAATTAAACTAGGATGAATCGCTTTAGAATTTGGATCCACCCAAAATTTAACCCATACTATTTTCAACAAAAGAAACCAACATTTCAGTTTTGAAAAAACGTCAATTTAAAAAGTGATAATTTAATTCCCCTAAAAATTTCAAAAAATAAGTATATTTTATCAAATTTTATATCGGAAAAGCATACACAATTTTTAATTATATTTCAAAATAATATTTTTTTATTTTATTATTTCTATTGGAATGTGCATTATCATACATTAGGGCTTATATTTATAAGTTTTTATTCTTATAAAACATATAATTTCTGTAACATATAATTGAAAAGCTAAAAGCTAATACTGCTATTATTATTTGAGTTTTATATATATGCATGTATATATAATCTTTCTTTTCTTCAGCAAATAGGAGTTCATAAGGGGTCCACCTAGTCTAAAGTTAACACTCAAAACAGTGTTGTTACAACAACCATGGAGGAAATTAAAACAAAATAATCCCAAATGAGTTTCCATCATCAGAGAAATTAAAGCTAGTTTCCATTGCTATCTGCAAACAAAATTTGTTTCATACATAATATCTTTGAAAATCAGGGTCCCCTTGTTGGTAACCCTAACCAAAGGCCTTTTCACAAAATGTAAAGGCTAACTAGGTGCGGGATGGATGCTAGTAGATGGATGCTAGATCATTGTCCAAAATCTTGTACAAACATTCAAGAGCACAATTTGCCTGCAACTACTAATGGTATCTCTAGCAACGTTCTTTAGAATAAGTTTAATGAGTCCTTGGTATAAGCGTTCAAAAATCCTCCACTCCTTGAAAAATTGTAGGGCCATTTTAAGATCATCACCAATTGTGCTCCACAATGGCTTAAAAAAATTACACAAGAGACCATCCTAAGAGATTTACCAGTCTTTACATCCTCCTTAGAAATAGGGATAGGGGACAAGAACCAAGTAAAGTCTGGATTTGGTAAAAGATAAAAATGAACCCTCTAAGCTCTATTTTGATTATCTGAAAATGGACACAGAGACGATTATGGGTCTTTAGAATCCTTATGGAATTCTATAGGACTTACAGGAGATTGGGAAACATGTTTAACCTTCATTTTTGGAATACCTTTTCCCCATGTCATCTCTCCAATTCAATAAGGGAGGCTAGAGAGCAATCATTAGAGTGTTTCCTACCAAATTAAACCAAAAAAAATCACTATTTTTCACAAAAAAATTACAAGCCTAAAACAGGTGCTTTTAGGCAAATGATCTACTCTTAGAAAAATAGATAGATAAAATTATATCTTCCTCAACCTCTCAGAAATTAAGGTTTGTTTACCTCCTCACACCAGCAAAATATTTCAATTTTGGTATGTGTTCTTTTCTGTCATTTTGGACTGAACAATTCTTGGTTTTTTCTAAAAAGACGGCAACTAATTAGTGCTTGATCCTTCACATTTTTTTTCTTCTTCTATATCAGGTTTTTATTTTCTCAGTCCCTCATTATGTGAGGAATCATTGTTCCTCTCCTCGTGCTCCTTGATGTCCTTCCAATCATGAAATGCAAGAGCTAGCTTCATCAATTTTTCCTTCTCATCATGAAATGCTGAATTCTGAATCACCACTTCCTTTGCTTGTTCTTCTTTGATGTACTTGGATGACTGTTGCCAATTTTACTGCTGATGTTTGAAATCTTGTAGACCTAGAGCAAGAAAGACCTCCCACCTCTCCTTCAAAGAGGTATTTCTCCATATCATATTTTGATTATTCCAACACATTGGAAGGGTTTAGCTCTATCTTGATCTTCCATGGGTTTTCTTCTAATTTGAACATTTGAATGGTTCAAATCATACCTTTTTACCAGATTTCTTTCTTGTTCTCCGCAACATGAAGCATCCTCAGCCTCCCAATTTTTGCACGGAGCTTAATCAGCTTTGGTTTCTTCAATTTAATGTTCCAATTGCTCGTGTTCAAAACAAAATCTGCACTCATAAGGAATATTTTCACAATACATTTTCTGCTCCTAAGCGTAATCAAGCAGTTTTAGTTTGATAAAGGTTGGAAAAGGTTTGGAAAGATAAAAATCCACACAAATTTGATACTAAAGGGAGGTGAAGATGTAATATCCCCTCCACCAAATCGCCAATAATCATGCAGTTGAGGAGAAGCGCTGCCATTTAAATTGGCAAATCACCCATGGAGGAAGCGCAGCCATTTAAATACACAAATCGCCCATGGATGTAGCACCTAAACAGCAATCATTAAACACAGCAGTCATTGGGCATTTATTATTTATTAATTAATTAATTAGTCATTAACATTCATTTGACGAAAGGTCACAATCGAAGACATGTCATTTGAATGGAAAGCTATGAAGGTATTTATATTGAGCGAGTTGATGAGAAGGAAATCATCCAATCATATACATTCAAATATGCAACTTTGTACAAGCATCATGCTTTACAAATGCTCTTAAGGACGTAACCCCTTAATTTCATAACTTGATCTCAAGGATGAAAACCCTTGTTATCAAATAACCCAAGAACGAAACCCTTTGAGGATTAATACTCTATTATTCGAAATTATGAATTAAAATTCATTTTATTATATAAAATATTATTTCAAGTTTAGAATCAATATTTCTTTTAAAAGGGATTTCCAAGGAATCCAAATTCTTGCATAATATTCTGATTTGGAATATTACAGTGGTATCAGAGCTTTCCATCCTACCAGTATGTGGAATAAAAATCATATGCAAGATAACAATAAGAATATTCTATATTACAAAAGGAGAAATAAAACTAAGGAGGCAAGCCAGTCAAAAGTAGACATGGAAGATGATAGAAATATTGAGAAGGTAGATAAACTTATCCAAGGCCAAGAACAATTGGCAAATACAATGGCACAAATGGCCCATACCATGAATATGATGATGAACTTCAATACACAAAAGATAGAAACTAGTTCATCCATCTCTAAGCTCATATGTAAAACAGACACCACACCATCATATCGGCATTGCCAACCAACATTCATTTCGAGAGAAGAACCAGACGAAGAAATTCCAAAATTATTTACTGATCTTATAACTTGCTTCGAAGCATATCAATCACTTCCGAAGGGAATCCAAAGGGGAATTACCCTACAAACTTATATGGCAATGAGAAAAAATGGAGGTGCATCTCGGCCAGAATATAAACTCCGAAATAGACAAAGGGATATGCAACATGCATTAGGCAAAATGTCACTATCACCTTTTGATGGTACAAACAAATGTACGGCTAGGGCATGGATACAAAAGCTGGACACGTATCTTTCGTTATGTCCAATGATAGAAGAAGAAGCCATAAAATTTGCAACTCTCCCTCTGGAAGGTATAGCCCATGAATGGTGGTTCCATTCATGGGTCACCCAAGGACATAGCCATATCAATTCATATGACGAATTTGCCAAACAATTGATCAAAAAGTTTGATAGGGCAGATCCCGAGGTCCATTTTAGAGAATTAGCACTATTAAAACAAAACAATAGTGTGGATGAATACGTGGTAGAATTTCAAAGACTAGCAGTAATGATTTCCGACATGTCTGAAAAAAGACTCGTAGTATTATTCAAGAAAGGATTAATAGAACCTCTAAAAGGCTTGCTCAAAGCTTTAACTCCATCAACACTCCAAGAAGCAATTAAGAAGGCCTTAGATTTGGAAGCTTCAACCTTAAAAGGCAGAAATATGCCACCCATCCAACCTAGAGGAATTGGAAGTGGTCCTCCAAAAAATCAATCCTATGAGCAAAGGAGACCAAAACAAACAAGCGAACCTCAACCCTGTGAGACACCAAATTCAAATAAGGAATTGGAAACGCATAACGAATTAAGGAGAAAAAAATTATGTTTTACTTGTAAAGACCCATGGACTCCAGGGCATCATTGCTTGGGCAAAGGGCAAGTTCACTACATCAAGGTTGGCCCGGAAAGTGATACAGAAGAAGTAAAACCAATCACAAATAATGGCGGAAGAAACCACGTAAGGAACATTTGCCACTCTCTCAGGAGCACCTTAATATCATCCATTCCAAGTAAGAGGAACGTTGCAATGACAAAGAATTACAGTCTTAGTCGATAGTGGGGCTACCCATAATTTTATTGATGAAAAATTGGCCAAGAAAATCGGTCTGAAAACGGAAGAATTCAAGGGATTTCTAGTAACGGTTGCTAATGGATTTACTCTTCCGTGTACAAAGAGAATTCCACAATTAAATCTGACTTTGGGAGGTTATGAAATAAATGATGACTTCTATGTCATTAATATTGACGAAACAGATTTGGTCTTAGGATTTCAATGGTTGCACTCATTGGGTGAATTTACCCAAAACTATCAGACAATGGAAATTAAGTTCCAATCAAATCGAAGGGAAATAGTTTTGGAAGGCATGGCCAATGGTGGCCCTCAAATAGTAACGGCAAAAACAATGGAAAGAACATTTAATAAGAGGCATGTAGCATGGGTGGTACAATGTTTGATCAGCTCCACACAAAAGGAACACGAAACACATCATAATGATATTCAACCTATCATCGAAAGGAATGCCAAGGTATTTAAGAACCTACCACCCAGACTACTCCCAGCAAGAGGCTTCCAACATATCATTGAGTTGGAACCTAGAACGAAATCAGTAATAACTACACCATACCAATATCCAAAGATTAATAAGGATGATATCAAAAAGGCCATTAAAGAACTCTTAGAGATGGAGCATATTAGGCCAAGTGCTAGTCCATTTGCTTCTTTAGTCGTACTGATCAAAAAGAAGGATGGGACATTAAGAATGTGCATTGATTATCGAAAGTTACAATCAAGAATGAATATCCGATACCTAGGATTGATGAACTACATGGAGCCACCTTCCTCTCAAAAATTGATTTGAGATTCTGGTTCCATCAAATATAAATGAGGGAAGAAGATGTTCAAAAAACGGCATTTCGATGCCACTACGGGCATTTCGAATTTCTAATAATGCCATTCAGACTTACAAATGCTCCAACCACGTTTCAATCTTGCATGAATCACATTTTTAGTAAGCATCTAAGGAAATTTATCTTGGTTTTCTTTGATGATATTCTAATACATAGCAAGAATTGGGAGGAACATCAACAACATTTAGACAAGGTACTTGCCATATTAAAACGGCAGTCCCTCTTTGCCAAGATGTCAAAATGTGAATTTGGTATGACAAAAATCATATATATAGGGCATATAATAAATAAGGATGGCGTCCATGTTAATCAAGCGAAGATCCAAGCCATTATAAGTTGGTCTCCTCCTACCAACATGACACAATTGAGAGGGTTCATAGGTCTTTGCACCTATTATAGAAGATTCGTTAAAGGATTTTCACAACTAATAGCACCTTAACCAATTTAACAAAGAAGGGATCTTTTAGTTGGACGAAGCTTGCTCAATCAACATTTGAATGCCTTAAACAAGTGATGAATTCATCCCTGGTTTTGGCAATGTCAGACTTCTCATTACCCTTCGTGTTGGAATGTGATGCGTCAGGTGAAGGTGTTGGTGCGGTTTTAGTGCAGAATAAGTATCCCATTGCTTTTGAAAATCAGAAACTCAAAGAGCATGAGTGGAGATAATCTATGATAAAGAATGTTGGTCATCATGCATGCCCTTGCTAAATTCCGACAATATTCGGTATGTGGAAGATTTGTGGTCAAAACTGATCACAATATCTTGAAGTATTTCCTAGTACAAACGGACTTAAATGAAAGACAAAAAAAAATGGGTTAGTAAAATCCAAGCCTTTAATTTTGACATTATGTTAAGGGACAAAATAATGAAGTGGCTGATGCTTTATCAAGAAGACCACATTTATGCTCCATAGTAACAATCACGGCCGATTGTAAGGCATTCATAACAGTGGAATACATTAAGAATGAGTGGGTCAATGCAATCTTAGAAGGAAAAAATGAATATGAACGTTATACAATAGTAGAGGACCTCATTCTCTACAAAGAATTTTCTTAGTGGCCAGTTCCAAAATCAAGCATAAAATCCTAAAGGCCAATCATAATGACCCATTAGCAGGACATCTTGGTTTTGTAAAGACATACAAACAATTAAGGGATCAATTTTTTTGGAAAGGACTTAAAAGCGAAGTCCTTAAATACATCCAAGAATGCATCATTTGCCAACAAAATAAAATAGAACATAACTTTACCACCGGATTGTTGCAACCTTTGCCTATGCCTACTCAAAAATGGGAGCATAAATATGGATTTCATTTCGGAACTACCCACAGTTCAAGGACAAAACAACCTTTATGTAGTCGTGGACCAATTAACAAAATACACTTATTTCTTTCCACTCCCCAAGAAGTATGATGGTCCTATGATAGTTGGAATATTTTTTAAAGAGTTTTTTAGGCTTCATGGATTACCAAAGAATATAGTCATTGATAGGGATATTAGGTTCATGAGTGCTTTTTGGCAACTTTTCCAATTAGCAAGTACTGAGTTAACCCCAAGTACGAGTTATCATCCTCAAATGGATGGTCAAACGAAAGCCATAAATAAATGGATTGAGGAGTACTTAAGAAATTATGTCATCGGGCAACAAAATACTTGGATCAAATGGTTATACCTAAGTGAATTTTGCTACAATACTTCTCATCACATGTCTATTGGAATGTCACCTTTCAAGGCATTCTATGGGTATGATGCTAAAACTTTTGTAGCTTTGGTCATTCCGGATAGTAGGGTTCCCAGAGCCAAAGTTTTAATACAACAACATCAAGATATCATAATAACTCTCAAGGACAATCTTTAGCACGCCTAAAATCAGCAAAAGTTGTATGTGGATCAACATAGAATAGAGAGGACTTTTGAAGTTGGAGATATGGTATATTTAAAGTTATAACCTTATAGACAATCTTCCCTTAAACAAAGTGGTGCTGAAAAACTCAAGCCTCGATTTTACAGGCCATACTAGATTATAAGAAGAGTGGGAGAGGTAGCATATGAATTGGATTTATCACGGCACAACCGCATACATAATGTCTTCCATGTGTCTTGCTTAAAACGAGCACTTGAACAACATATTATTCCTTCCATGGAATTACCTCCAATTGATGAAGAAGGTGAATTGATTCTCGTACGGGAGACTATTCGAATCGAGACACCCTCTAGACATATATATATGGGTCGCCCACTATCTATATTATATATGGCTCTTCCCACTATCTATTACCCTATCCTTATCCCTATCCCTATCCCTATATATTAGAGGGGGAGGGGGAGCGGGAGCGGGAGCGGGTGGGGGTCCCCATCATGCGTATCAAAGAAATATCAAAGAATATCTAGTTTGCTGGAAGAATTTGCCAATAGAAGACGCCACATGGGAAGGAGCGACCATTTTAGAGCATCTCAACTTACAATAGTTTGAGGACAAGCAATTTTGGGAAGGGAGGTCTATAATATCCCCTCCACCAAATTGTCAATCATCATGCAGTTTAGGAGAAGCGTTGCCATTTAAATTGGCAAATCGCCCATAGAGGAAGCGCTGCCATTGAAATACACAAATCGCCCATGGATGGAGTGCCTAAACAACAATCATTAGACACAGCAATCATTAAAACACCAGTCATTAAGCATTTATTATTTATTAATTAATTAATTGGTCATTAACATTCATTTGACGAAAGGTCACAATCCTTGGAGAAGATATGTCATTTGAATGGAAAGCTATGAAGGTATTTATATTGAGCGAGTTGATGAGAAGGAAATCATCCAATCACATACATTCAAATATGCAACTTTGTACAAGCATCATGCTTTACAAATGCTATTAAGGATGTAACCCCTTAATTATGTAACTTGATCTCAAGGACAAAAACCCTTGTTATAAAATAACGCAAGGATGAAACCCCTTGAGGATTAATACTCTATTATTAGAAATTCTGAATTAAAATTCATTTTATTATATAAATTATTATTTTAAGTTTTAAATCAATATTTTTTTTAAAAGGGATTTCCAAGGAATCCAAATTCTTGCATAATATTCCGATTTGAAATATTACAAAAGATTCTCTCCTAGTGTTGCACAAACACTCGTCTCCTACCACTAGAGACACATCTTGGAGAGTGGTTCTCGTCTCAGAGACTTGTATTTTAGAGATTTTTATTAATATATTTTGTACTCTTCGCCCTAGATATGATGAGATATCAAAGATAAATATCAATGTAATTCTCATCTTTTGTCGACATCTAATTTTTTACTTTTAAAAGTTATTAAGGTTTTTTTCAATTGTATTAGGCTATATAATATTTTTTCTCTAACTTATATTAGGCTATATAACATATGTAAAATTATACATATAATTTTAAACATACATACATACATACGTTTGTCGTCTCCAACTACCACTCCTATTTTTCTAAAAACTAGTGTACTAGTCCCTATATATATATGTTTGTCGTCTCCAAGTACCACTCCTATTTTTCTAAAAACTAGCGTACTGGTCCCTCTCTCCATGTGCTTGTACTATATGTGTGTGTGTGTTTGTCATCTCCAAGTACCTCTCTTATTTTTCTAAAAATTAGTGTACTGGTCCCTGTCTCCATGTACTTGTACACATCTCCTGGTGTGTGGGTGTGTGTGTATGTATTTCATCTCCAAGTACCTCTCCTATTTTTCTGAAAACTCGGGTACCCATCCTCATCTACACTTACATGTATCCATACTTGTACCCATCTCCTAGTAACTATGGTCTCTCCCCACCACTATTGCACCACGTCAAGTCCATCACCCAGACCAACAACAAAGGAGCTCACCAAAAACCATGGTAGAAACCTTCTGCTCAACCGAGGTGAAAACGATAGTAACAAAAAACACCACCTAATCGCCCTCAAGCTAAGAAACAAACTCCAAAAAAGAGATTCCCAAATTAAGCCTATCAAATCACCAAGCGCCACAAAAATGTCTAACAGAGAGAAGTAAACCCTACATCGAAACTACAAGATAAAAAAATTTGATGTGAGAGAATTGGAGGCAAGAAGAATAAAGGCAAAACACTACCAAAAATATTAAGGATTCCACCAAAAAGCACTCTATTGAGGATCTTTGACCCCACAAGCAAATTGGCTTCGCACTCAAGTAGACAAGGTAAATGAGGCCAATTGGGAAAGAGGCCAACGGGTGAGAAGTCCAAATTGGTAATTTAACATCCACCGTTCTCCCCTCCCCTACTAACAAATGCGTATGGTGATTATGTGCTAAGTGGATCCTCTTACCTTGTGATTATTTACAAAAATACACAAAACAATTTCATTGTGTAATGAATACCCATGGAGGTCATCTTGAGATGATTTAAAAAAGACATGAACAAAATCCCACAAAAATTAATAATCTAATTGAATTGCTCTTGGAAGCCTTCAATTACTTAACACGAGGTAATCGATCCTTTCACAACCACCAAAGCCTCATCATTCAACAAAAAAATACTCTAGCAAAGCCTTAGAGAGGGAAAAAAAAATCTTGAAGTGATAAACAAGCTCAAATCAAAGTGTAAAATGAAAAAAGGGGGTACCCGAGTCAATTTTGCAAAAATGTGATCGAGGGGAGCTCAAGCAAGAAACCACGAGATGCCATTGTTAACCCAAAGCACTCCCTCTACTTACATCGATCCTCATCGGAAAATGTTAGTTATGATAAGATTTACAATAGTCAATCAAACATTTATCTTCCATTTTAATCAAGGGAAAAAAAAAATCTAGATGTCATAAGAGAATATTAAGTTATACTGGACCATCTAGGATTAACTTGTAATCCTACGTCAACCAAAAACACTAAGTCAAAAAAATAAGCACTTTACAGTTTGCGCACGTCTTAATTTACAAGCATTTTCTTTGTCTTGTTTTATGCCACCCTTGTGCACGTGCATTTGTTGTTTGTTCTTTTACACAACTTTGATGGTCCATGCACATTCAATTCCTGCTTCTAGTTCATTGCAAAGCTTGGCGGAAGATGTTTGAACCCTGAAGGTACTTATTTGGTTTTGTGGTAGTATAGAAGTTCCACACAAGATTACGAGTTAAAGTCTTGTGAGCTTTAGTGCGAAAGCTTGTGATGTCTTATGCAAGATGTTGGTATGCAACAATGTGAATACAAGGATCATGGCACAAGGATTCTCCAATGCATCCTTTGGGTGAAAAATGTTGCGACTTAACCTTGCGAGGTTGAAACTTTTGTGTAACTTATCTTGTGCACGATTTGTTCCAAGCGCATATCATCTTGTGATGTGTTACGGAGAAAAAACTCGTCGTAGTTTCTAACCATTTGTACTTAATTCCTTGGATCATGGAAGGTTGTTATAGATTCATCTAATAACCACTCTGTGATGTAGTATGTCGTGATGCATTATGTAGTAACGCGCTATGGTACCTCGAGATTGTATTGCGCATTTAATATTTGTGGCACATGGTGACATGTTAAAAATATATAATGTTTGTAGTGGGTTGCTGAGAGCAATATTGTAAATAGGTGGGTCTTGTGCCTATATAAATGTGCCCCTACACTAGAGTTAGTGAGGCAACAAGCTTTAGGATAGATCATAGTGAATATTCTGAGAGATAGCTACACTTGCAAAGACCATGAGTTAGCAAGCAGAGATCTGAGGATCTATAAAAACAGATCTCATTCAAGATTGCTGCGTTATTGTCGTGTGTGCCAGCTATATTTCCAGCCATTGAAATCTAATAAAAGAAAACTGTTGTTTCACTATTGCATTAATTTGCATGAATTCCGCTATGTTATTCTAAAGATTGTATGGTCTAAGGCATCTCTTAATTGAGATCCCTAACCATGACTGCAAAAAAAGCAACTTCATCTTTGCAAACAAAAATATATCAATTTCTAGTTTATTGTTTTCAACATGAGAATGACTCAAGTCATTAAGCATGAAAGGCTTACAAATTTCGTAGCTTGTGGAGGTTCCCAAGCTCTGGAGGCAATGTCCCGTACATATTAGTGTCATGAAAGTTTCTGCAAAACCAATTCAAAAAAATTATTCAGTCAATTTGCAATTTATGCTTCCAACAGAGATTTTTCTTCGCTCATAATTGTTTCTAAAATTATATCCTTGTTTGGTAGCTGCATTCACTGCCATATTATAAATCAGAATTTAATATTATCTGTGTCCATAAAGATAGAGAAAAATGCTAAACATAAACGTAATGTTTTTTAATACAGAATTGTTCAGCATTCACAAAACAAACAACATAAGGGACAAAATGAAATTAAAAAATACGGCTCACTAATTTAAAGATGTCCATAACATAGTAGACAAACTTGTTGATTCTTGAAGACTTGCAGTTGGAGTCCAAGTCAAACCAAACAAGTCGATTTGGTGCAATTTGCAAGTCTAGGCGAGATCCACTACATTTGTTCTATTTATTATTATTTTTATTTCCAGAGAATTTGCCAAAAAAGTTTGCAAAGTCCGAAACCTCGTACAAAATAGGCTTGTCAAGTCCAAGTTATTCTACTATAATTCATAGACCCGTGGAAACATTGATAGTGTGTAATCTAAGCTAAGGGGTGTGGCTTTTTAGTATACAAATGAGGTTGTTATTCATCAAATGATTGAATTTCTTGCATGTCATAAAATTGAGTTTTCTTTATGTCATTAGTGATTTTGATTCAATAAGATCAAACTTTAATCTTGACAGAAATTCCAGGAATGATGTATTAATGGACAGAAACAATACAGTACAACTAGCCACAGCAGGAATTTATCTTCTCAGCAGAATATATAAGATGTATAACATAAGTTTGTGGTCTTTTCTAAAAGCATTGCAACCACAAAAAGTACTTAAATAAAAACCATGGCTTTCAGTTTTCAGAAAATAATCTAACATCTGAGCTATAACTAAAGCTGTAGTGATATCCTTAAAAGTTTATCATCCTAAACTTTAAACTGTAATTCCCAGCATGTCTAAGAATACTGAAAATAAAAACATTGTTTGAAATCATTAAAAAACTCTTAAGAGGTATTCCTATCATCAAAGAGCATTATCCACAGGCACCAAACATGAGCTTAATCATTGAGGGTTATTGGAAAAGGAGGCACCTTGTAGCCTTTTCAATTCTTGCTTTAAACAAAGCTTCAATCACTTCCTCAGGGGTGTTCCAAACAGCACCCCCACTGAGCAAAAGGTTTGGGAAGCTGCGCAAGCCAGCCAGAATGAAATCCATATTTTCTCCTCCTTCAGAGACTACTTGACTTTTGACTGTGTATTGTGCCATAGCATTCAGGTGGAAATCCTTGAGTGGCTTTTTGCAAGATATCTCAAGAAGAATCATGCCTTCCAATGCCTCCATTCTTCTGGCCAAAATTTCAATGAGTTGTTGCTGATTTTCACAACTAGCTGTAAACTGTTCATTGCTATACACTAAATATCTGTTGATTGTCATCATCTGCTGGTTATTGTTGTCCATATTGATAACACACTCTTCCAAAGCCTTGAAAGTCGAAGAGGTGGGGTGGGAGCAAGAAATAAATGCAAGGTTATTTAAGAACGGTAAACAGTCAATGATGACAACTCATGTAAAGAAAAAAATCATTATAAATCTACCCTTCCATTTAGTTGGGACCCTTGCCTTCAATTAAGAAAAAAATAGAAGTCAACAGTGTTGGACTGGGATGCACGGACACAGAAGTGGAAGGCAAATAAACTATGGAGATGCTTCCTTTCAATTAAAAAATGCCGTCTTCAATTTGTCATAAGCTTTTCTAAGTTTATCTGCAGCCTTTATAACTTGTCGTGTGAGACATTTGGCTTCTTCACCTTCATCCTGGACCTTTAACAACTTTCTTTCTAATTGTGACTCTTGTTTCCAAAAACTTTATAAAGATTTTTGCCATGCCTATTCTTTCGCTTTAAACGATGTTGTTTCCATTTCAAAATTCATTACCATAGAATGTGATTAGTTCAAGGTTGCCTCACATTGCTTCTTTGAGCAGCTACGTGTCCCTACAATTGTGCCACTCTAGTCTTCAGTTCCTTAACTCTATTATTCATCTGTCCTTTTCTTGTATATGTCCCTCAAGAGAACTAACCTCTTACTCCAATTCTAGCCTTATGTACTTATACATCTCCATCAATTTCAATTTCCATTGGTTGGCAAACTAATCTTCCAAGGCATACAAATCACTTTTGAATTTACCCACTGTTAATTTATGTAGACTTGATGAAGTATAGTGCAACTATGACTCAGTTGCCAAGTAATAAAGCTATTATATGGCCCCTTGTATGCATCCGTCTTGCATGTTCTTGCCCTTGACTTTCCTTACGGACTTTTCAAAAAAAAAAGTGTATCCCAATGTTGTCTATTCAAAAGAAACTGTTGACCATTTTGGTCCTGTAGGCCAAAATCGGTCTCCTTTCCCTGTTGTTCTGAGCCAGTTCATTTTTTGATTTTGCACAAGTCTTGTTTCTATGTACTCTGCAGGCTGATTTCTACGGACTCTGCAGACTGTTTTCTACGGACTCTGCAGGCTGTTTTCTACAGACTCTGCAGAAAAGAAACAAGTTCCCAACACTTAGGCGCAAAATGGACCATTCCAAGTGCCCTTGCGGAGGGCAGGGAACACTTTCAAAGGGATCAAAGAGAAGGCCGAAAGGGTAAGTTTTTCTTTGAAAAAGTGAACAAGGCAAGTTGGAATTCCTTTGGGTTTGTTCAAGGCAAGAGATGAAGAATTTCTTCAGACAAAATGCCCGAAGGAATTCCTTCGGACATTTTGTCCGAAGGAATTCCTTCAAATATTTTGTCCGAAGAAATTCATAAGGCAAAGACAATGTCTTTCGGGATAAAATCCCACGGCAAAATGTTAAGGCAATTCCTTCAGACAAAAAGTCTGAAGGAATTCCCCTGGGAAAAAAGCCCGAAGGAAAAGCCCGAGGGAATAAACGGAAAAAACAAAGGAAGAAATCCTTCGGACATTTTGTCCGAAGGAATTCAAGACCAAGGACCCCGAAGGACCCCGAAGGGCAAGTGCCCTTGCGGGGGACTCTCGGCTGCCAAAAGGACCTTTGACAGAAAGCCGAAGGAATTGCCAAAGAGGGTGACAGGTCCAAAGAGGTCAAAATCGAGCACGGCGAACTAGCTGTTGGAGGTTCAAACGCCCAGTGACGGGTGCACAGACATCAAATTTAAGGCAGTGAAATAGCCGTTGATTTTGAAAAGCTTAAGGACGAGCCGCAAGTTAACTCAGCGACCCGCCAAGAAGATAGCCCCCAAGGGCCGAAGGAGCAAGAAAAGACAAAGCCAGGAAGAGACAAAGTGCAGAAACGGACAAAACAGTCTAAGTGGCAAAGGATGGTGTCGACTCAAGGAGTTACTCCAGCGGTTGACACAGTATCTGCCAGGTGGTCATCAAGGGGCGCAAACAGTGAACGGTGCAACCCGTTTTCTTCACTTTACATTAATGAGCAGACAAACTGCATGAATATCTTGAAGGAGCAGTCTTGTTTGCAGAAAAAGAGGCGCGGCCCATGCTTTCACATTAATGTTTGAACGCCAAAGTCAAGACCGGCGATTACACAGCATGGTTCTAGCAGGCCTCTTCTAGAAGGATGATATCAGCAACAGCGACTTCCTCTTCCCGATGCTCTCAACGCACATGGGCCAACTTGTAAAAAGGCGCCAAAGTCTTTTCCAAAGGGGCGCCTTTACTTCTTCTCTCTCTATATATTGTAAACTTCTCATTTTGAGAAGGCATCTCTTAGCTTGTAAAGCAGAACTCTGCCAAAAGGATCTCTTGGCTTGTAAGGCGGAGCTCTATTGGATTTTACCTTGAATCAAGACATAGCATTTTTACCTCCATTTGAGCTTGCACTTTTGCATATGTCTATGGCTTTGTTTTGTGTTAAGTCAATTTCTCTTATGCTTTCACAGAATGATTCCAGCATGTCTAGTGTATTGTGAGTTCTTCTTTTGCAGGTTAGCCAGAAGTGTCTACAGCAAAGTATAGGCGCATGTGAACAGGCTGCCATAGCGTGTCTTAGAACACCTCCGATAGTTCTTCCTCCCTGTATCTCCAGAAGACCCCTAGCTCACTGATGCAAGAGAATTTCTCATATCAAATGAAGTGTATGCCAGCTTGCTCTTGGAGGAAAGTGTAGACTCAAGCTAAGTAGGTCAACCATTTTGGTGTATCACCGTTTAGTTTAGGTTTTGTTTTCAGCATCCTTCTCCCTTTTCAACCCCCCCTTTTTTATTTATTTGTTAGCAGTAGGAAATCCAGGACCTCAGAGATACATCAAAGGGAGCTAGCCCTTATCTAGAGACTCTCCCCCCAGTTTTGCCAGACCCACAGGCAAGAGGGGAGTTTCCATTGTGATGCATGGAAGACAAGAGCTCAGTCTCCTGTCAAGGGTGCAATCCACTGCGTCAACAGGTACTCTTGATCAAAATGTTTTCTTGTTTAGTGTGTTCAAAGTCGTAAACTTCCCAAAAATTACCCACTAACAATATGGAACAATGTTTCCATTGTGCTATATCTACAGTGTCAATATCATAAGCCAAATTAGCATCAAGATTGAACAACTCCCTGAGGATGGCCACCACTAAATTGAACAATTTAAAATTCCTCTTCTTTCCTTGTCAAAAAGAGGAAAGAGGTAAGTGCTAGCTCTATTATCCTATCACATTAGGGTTTACATCTAATAATACACAAAAATACAAGCTTACATGTTATTCCTCCCTGCATATAGTTCACATTCTTCTCCATCTAACATGATCCATAATTTGTGTTGAGATCCACTATCAACTCATCTACACAAATATTATACTTGTATACTAACAACTTGAGTATTATACTTGCTATTTGTGTCTATTGTACTCTCAAACAGACATTAATGGTGCTTGCATTGAATTGGAGAATGCTGGAAATGTAAAGGAAACTGAATCAACAAGCAAACAAGTAAACTACTGAAAGTAACACAGCAGAACAGAATTGCATAGAGACACAAGTTACCCTGGAGAAACTCAAATTGAGAAAACTCCAGAAGAGTGAGGTGACTCTCTTTCCACTATCTATATCTCAATCACAAGGGTACTACCTTCTTGAGGCCTTTAATAAACATATTTTACAATTCAAAAATGCTCAAATCCCATACAATAATCTGCCACTTGCTTACACACTCCCTTACACACACATATGCCAACTCCCGAAGCCAAATACAATCAAGAACACTTGCTAGAAGAACATTACTGAGTGCGTGGATGAATCACTGCTTCACTCAAGCCCAATCAAGGAAGCTAAAATATATGCATCAAGGAAGATACCCGAAAAGGAGTTGAAACGAACAAGAATTGGAAGAACAAGTATTTGCAACCGTTACTTTGCTTGTGTTTGCAACCGTTCCTCTGTCTATGTTTGCAACCATTCCCTTGCTTCATAACTAATCATTAGTTTGTCATATTCTGGTAACACCACTTTGGTCTTGTGTAGTACCATACTAACACTGTTGGAGTTGTGTAGCATCACAGAAGAGGAGTTAGGACTTGGCAATATTCATGCGTGTACTTGGGATGATGCTGAAGCTGATGGTGAAGAACTCACATGCTGCAAAGCAACTATGTGGTGTTGCGAGTCGATCAAAGGCTTAGATCCTCCCGGATCAGCAATGTTGTGAAAAAGATGTTGGGACCAGCTTGTGATTGGTCTCATAAGATAAGGATGCATGGTGCTAGGAGGTCTTACAATGATTTTGTGGATTTTTTCTTGGCAACATCGTATGACCCAATTAGAGTTAGTCCCATGCCTAAAATGCTATACAGTTTCCAAAATCTCATTCAACCAAGCACAGAGATTAGTTTGTTAGATTGGTACCTAATGCAAGAATTCATTGGCATTATATTCTATGGTACTGAAGAAAAGCCATATAGACTGTCAAAACATGTTACAAAGAGAGTTTCTACCTTGGAATACATAAGGCAAATGGCAGATGTAGATGACTTGTATTTTTTTGGTCAAAGTAAGAAAACCTTATTTCCTTCTCTACATTTTTATTGTGTGGTGTTCACTTTTGAGAGGAAAGGATTCCATGTTGGTCACAAAAATTTAGACTTTTATTGTTTTGATGTGGATTTTTATTGGAAGTATGATCCGTGTGACATTAAAAGAAACGATTGTTGCAATGAATAATTTTGCAAAGAAAATTCAACATGAAAGAAAACCATTATTAGAAAGACTAAAGAACAAGGACTCCAGGGATGGTGTGTTAAAAGCAATTAAAGATATTACCAATGAGCAAGGCATCACTATTGAGCACGTCTAAAGGCATATGTAGTTTTTTAGACCGCATGAGATATAATAACTTTTATGCAAAAGCGGACATAACATCTCAAACATTCATCCCATGTGAACCAAAGAAATTATTTGAAAGTAATAATTGGAACATGTAAAAAATACAAGCCTTTTGAATGATGGAGGAGTTGAAACCTACAAAATAAGATGCAAAATTTGAGGGAATCACAAAAGATCGAATTTTGCAAATTGTGGGACCAAGAACACCCCCAAGAGAGAATATTATGATAGTGATCAGGATGAATTATTCTTAGGAGGACGTCCCCTTCTAGAGGGGATAAGTGTTATATGACAAATGACTAATTACCCGTAGTGTGGTAATGTAAAAATATTAATGAAATTCGCATAGAATTATGTGAAAAAGTGGTTAAAAAGGAAATAAGATAAAGATTGTTAGATAAAATACCCGAATGTGTGGGTAACTATGATTAAAACATATGTAATAATGTAAAAATGATGACATGTGAAAAGAAATATTAGTTATATTGTTTTTTCAATGTAATACATTGTAATGTCCCTTTTTTTATATAAATTTAGTAATTAATAAAATTGCCATAGTGATTTTTATCATTCGAAAATATAAAGGAATTTCATTAATTATTAAAATAGAACTATCTTGCATAATTATTTGAATTACCGAAAAAATGGTTTTAACCAATTGAAAAATTAAGGTAATTTTAATGATTATTCTAAGGGGTTTTGTAATTAATAAATTGCTTGAAAAGTGATTTTTATCACTTTAATTATTAGAGCAATTTAATTAATCATTTAAGCAAGGACCTAATATAAAATAATTATTTAATTTGTCAAAAAGTAATTTTAATTACTAATTTATTAAGGCAAGTTATTTAATTAATTCAAAAAAGCCTAAAGTGAAATTAAAAGGAATTTCAACTTGGGAGCTAAAGCAAAGAAAAGGAAAAAATATTTTAAAAGTTGGCAAGAGAGGGTTATGAGGTATTTTACCTCTCCAAGATGGTTCGCCCCCTTTAAAAGGTACAAATATAAAGTGAAGATCACAATTGAAGACATGTTGAATTTAATATTATTTCTTCATGCTTGAAAAAGATACTGGGATGCATGCCCAATAGGTGTTCACAGATTTGGAGTTGATTATTCTACAAAAAATGTCTTTTGATGCCACCTTTGCTAAAAGTGGATTTATTACTTGCCCTAGAGTGGGGGGATTTGCTTTGAAAGATTATTGAGAGGGTTTGATGGACTATTTGAGTTCCAACTTGGTCATAATAAATCTGATTATTATTTGCATTAATTTTCCCAAGTGTGGTGACTTGTTTGGGATTGAGGATTTGATGTTTAAAGAGGTAAATTCTAAAAACTAGGGTTTTCAAAATTTTGAAGCAAGTTTTGGTGACCTTCCCATGGAAAAAATTCTGAAATTTGACAGTCATTTTTCTTGTGATCAGTTTGAGCTCTTATTTGCATCATAATTCCAAATATTGAGGGAGTTATGAATTTTTGAAGTTTTCAACTGTTCTTAGGAAATAATATTTGTTGAGGGCAGATTTGCAAGGGTTTCGTTCTGATTTAATAATTGCAGTAATTTTTTGAATATTAGCGATTGGATTGGACTAAGCTTGAGCAGGGATTAGAATAGGAAAGGACTTCAATTCAGCTAGTGGGGCGCTGGGGTTTGGAGGATTGAAACATTCATTTCAGGCTCTTTCTTCATTGTGGTGAGAGCCATTGGTGGTCAAATTCACAAAGTATTTATTTGCTATTTATTTCAAAGTGAAGTGGAGTTAACTTTCAGTTTGGAGCAGCAATTACAGCAGCTAGGGTTTGCTGATTTTTCTAAATTCAGAATTCAAAAATTGTGGATTCTAGGGGAAACCCCTCTTTGGTTAAATCGTCCCATTTGAGAACATTACATAAATAGTGAAAGCAATTCTTGGAAAAAAGATATATGATTTGAATATATGAAATAAAAGGAAAATAAGACTCATTGAAGAAGTGTGAAAGACCTAGAATGCAAGAGGAGGAATATTGGGAAGGGGGTACACAGTTTGTGTCCCAACAAGGGGTACAGAGTACACCCGTGAATGTCTTGGCCATGGCTAAAGGTTTGTAAGGTATAGAGAGACATAGACTCCATGGTTCCTCGATCTTCATATTCACGAACCAGAACCCTGCCACTACTTTTCCATTAAGAGAAAAAGTTGATGAGCCATCCAAAGATTTGTTGTAGATATGTATTAAGCCCTGATTTAATATAAAACAATTATTGATGGATGTGTATTTGTTTGAGTAACCAGTATATTCTTTCTCTTTTATTTGTGATGGATTACAATGGAATACTTTGAATATAAAGATGTTTTAGATATAGTGAGAGTTTAATTCTAGTAAAAAGGAACATTACAATAAGCTAGACCCCTACCCTCCTGAAAGCACAAAGCAAGTCTATACCACACAGGCTAAAACAGCTGAAAAATGGGTTATTGAGATTGTGATCTAGGGCCAAAGGGTGATGGAAATTGAAAAATACCACATATAGAACTCTCAATTATGAATTACCTTCAGACTTTCACATATCTCACTATGAGTTAGTTGCAATTGTTAAACCTGCAAATGAGGAGTGGGACATATTGCTCAAGCTGATACCAACTACTGATATATCTACTACTAATACTCCTCCAACATCTACTAGAAAATACTCTGTTGAGTTTCTTTGCCATCTTTCTCTCAACTTTGTCTTATGAAATATTGCATAATAGCAATGCTCCTAAAATTTGACTTGCATCCTAAACTTTAAATGTCCATGTATGTTTAAGAATGGTAAATGCATATATGGTAAAGGCCTGGAAATTTACTTGTCTTTGTAATAGTAACCTGATTCTTAAATATATAGGTGTTAGGTTATTTAAATAATATTAGATGGTTGGTAAAGTGAAAAAATTAACCTATTTTAAAGCTTATTAACAACTATTTTTTTAAAATTGATTATTATAGATTAGTAGCAAATTTCAAATCTATGGCATTCATTAAAACAAAACTTTTAAGTTAAAAATCTAGTATTTCCCTTCAAAGAAAATCTACAGTCTACATGAAATTTTATTTGTAAAATCTATGGTTATGTAAAATGGTAGAACGTAAAAGTCTATAGGTAGTTAAAAATCAATCTACGTCTAATATACGGTATAAAACTTCATCTAATAAAAACATTGTTATAAATATATAAACACTGTTATAAAACTTTATACAAGAGATCACACACGGTATAAAACTTTATCTAATAAAAACATTGTTATTAAACTCTATACAAGAGATCAGACACAGTATAAAACTTCATCTAATTAACATGCGCGTGCGCGCTCACGCACACATGCGCATGCACACACACTAAAAAAACAAGAGTCAATGACTTCCATGTGAGGGGGGGCTGTAGATCTCAACAAATCGAATGATTTGGGTGCTTTCCGGAAATCATATGTGAAGTTTCTAAGTCCATCACTTTTACACACAGCAATGAACTTTTCTATCATTGATCATTTGTTGATCGAATAGAAGTAGAGTCAAAATAATAAGATATCCTCCATTCTCAATATTTTTCGGATTACAGGACAACTGCCAAGTTTTGGGAGCACCGATTTTTCCTTGGCTTTTTATTCATAACAAGAAGCCACCTAAGGAACTTATCCTCTGCATTGCTGATTAGAATGGAATCAACAAACTATGGTTTCTATAATAGAATGATATTGAACCAAAATTTGTAGATTCAAAGCAATGTTAATGTCGTTAGTTTCTAGTAGAAGGTGCGGCAAACCAAGCTAGAACCTTATTCTAGTGTTAAAACAACTGGCCCGTAACAAAAGCAACCAATCTAGTGGACTTGCTAAGATCATCGATATTAGGAGCTGTATGTTTTCCTATCTGGGGTTATTAGTTAATGGTTAAGTGTTTTGTTACTGAAATTTGAGTGCGTCCAACGTAATTACCAATTAGTGGACACTAGCATCTATTGTTGAAAAATTGTAATTGAAATTACTTGAACATCTTAATTTATAAAAAAGACATGCATTATTTTCAAATTTCATTTTTCTAGTGTGCATCCTTTTTGAGTTTCGATTTTCAAAAATTAAAATGAGAACAAAGATTCATACCTTTGAATTTTGCATGATATTTGTTTCATGAATCATAATTTAAATAGTATGGTCATTGGCAATTTAGCTGCTTCAAGTTCATTTTTATGGCTCACCATTAATTCTACATTCCATGATATATTAAAAAAATCAACACTACAAAGTACAAATGCATGAGGCTAAATTCCTTACTGCAAAGTAGTAAGTACAAATGCACAAGGCTAAATTAAAGTTTCAAGTATATGTAAAGGTCGTAAATGCATGAGGCTAAATATATGTGATAATTTGATAAATCATAATACCATTGAAATAAATAAATAATAAATTTGAAGGTCCTTTGCAAGATTACAGACTACAGTATGACTCTATCAAGAGTATAGAGTTTTTTTATGAATACCAGGACCATTTAAGAGACCAATCTAGTCATCAAAATCTTCTGTTTTCCAAAATTATTCTAGTATCTTCATTTTCCATACCTCCATTCTAATCTTCACCAGCTTTTGTCTAGAAACTTTCACTTAGGTTTAGATGCTCCACTTCAAAACTATTAGATGTAGTGACTGAGTCACTGTTAGAGACATTATTAGCCATGCCTCTTCTTTCACATGTAGACCTCCAAATTTGTAATGCCCTTTCGAAAGGAAAACTCATAACTATTTATTGTTGTATACAGACTTTAAAAATTCTCCAAATATTGGTCGAATATGTTTCTTAACTTTGATATCCAAAATCCTAATGCATTGAAAACTTTTTCATCCTCCACCCACCCCAAAATTATAGTTTAGAATAAATTTGCTAGTTTAAAATCTTATGACATTGAATCACGCAATATTTCAATCAAACTTAAGTTTGTCCAAAGCTTTGTTATCACTCCATCTTCAAAAGGATGCTCAATCGGTTTAAATTGTTCCATCATGGTTGTGAAATAACATGAAGATTGCTCTCATAGCTTAACAAAATCTGAAATTCCTTGCGAATGTTCTCCAGTTAATTCTATACTCTTAGAGAAGTGTTGGACCAAGGTCTTCACCCTATTATGATAATCCCCTAGTTGATAATTGTTCTAGTATTAAGGATAAACAATAAACATGGTTTCTAATTGTTTGTCGCGAGGGAAACATTCTCTTATCTCTGAGGAATGATAAGATAAGATAACATAAATATATTAATGTCCAACAAATGACCACAAAAGTAGGTCAAAGGGACAGCAGATTACAAAAGTGTGTCAGGAACAAGCGGGAAACCATAAAGGTCTCCGAAAACGAAAAGGACAAAGCTGGAAGAAAATAGTACTGAACAAGGCAAAGAGCAAAAAGCACTCAGAGCCAAAGAAAGAAAGAAGCAGAAATGAGCAACCCACGAAAGCTCATGAACATCAGGGAAGTGGGAATGAACCATGAGGGGTTCCATCAAGAGTTCGATCTAACTCTCCTATCATCCAAGGCCGACAAGAAGAAGCTCCTAACAGGGGGATGAACCAAAGAAGAGGAGGTAAGTTGTTTGGTTTGTCCTCCATGCCACTGCCTAGAGGGAAGAGTCCTCTGTGAAGATCTAGTGATTCTAGTCTGTCTCCTGATGCCAACCCTGAAATGGTTATGATGGACAAATCTCGAGGAACTATGGATAGTCTCTCTGGGTTGCACTACTCTGGAATGCGTTTTTGTACTAGTGTCAATCTGTCGCTTAGTGCCTCTCCCTGAAGGTACCACCATGAAGAATGAAGTGATCCGCTGGGTGGAATCTAATCTAGTAGGTCTCTGAATAGAATGATCACAAAGCTTAAGAACTTCCTGTATTTATAAAGCTAAATATCTCTGGTCCTCATATCTGAAGAAGTCAAAAAGAGTTTGTGTCCTCCTAAATAGGCAATGAAACCTCCCCTTGAACTCATAGTATATGGGACAACGGAAGATGGAGTGTTCCTTGGTCTCAATCCCCTGAATGTTGCATAACGGATCTTGTTGGCTCAATCTATCTGGTGATCTCTCTTAATCCTAAGTCTATGAGATCCCTCTCTAAATTGTCCTAATGGAATGCGAAGAGAGTGCATCCAGTGGTAGAATGTATAATGTGGGCGGATGATAAGCCCGTCTTTCAGCTCTAAAAAGTGTTCTGAATAGAATGCCATCTTTAGGCATAGTCCCCCAGGAGGGTTTACCCAAGTGGTATGAATAAACTGCTTGTAAATATCATCCCTAATAATTTGGTTCAGCGCTTGTCTAATGGGTAGAAGATGAGTTGGTGCATCCAAAGAGTACCTAAATGGAGGAAGGCAGTCCATCCTAATTCCCATGGACTCTAATAGATCAGAGACACCTGTATACCAACAACGAGCATGGGTTGGGGGAGTCGAGAGGCCAATAGTCTTTGAAGAACAGTAGGCTAAATATGGATATTTGTCATACCCATTCGCTGAATCAGCAAACCTCTGAATGCAATGTAAGAAAGAAATCAGCTCAAATATAGTCTCCAGGCGAAAGGGCCAAGCTCCAAATTTTGCAAGTATAATGTGTTGGGGAACTGTTTGCTTACATCTAATAATGCGGCAAAAGAGAAGTGTTTGGACCCTCTCGACAGCAGCGCAATCACCATCAAGCAAAAAAGGTCCCCAAACCATAGATCCATAAAGAACAGTGGGTCTAATAAGTGTATCCATGAGGGACATCTTGGATGAGATGTCCTGAAAGTGATGTCGAAAACATTGTCGCTCAAGTAGGGCTAAAGAACCAATCCTTTGTTTATCCTAAGCTGAAAGGCTTGCCTCAAGCTGAAACATGAACCAAAAAATTGCACTCCCAAATAAGTATAGGAGGTGGTGATCTCAACCTCCGTTCCCTTGAGGAAGAAATGGAGGTGGGAAGTATTCAATCTATTGAACACCATGACCTTGGTTTTCCCCAAGTTAACCGTCAACTGTCAGAGATCACAAAAGAGAGCCAAGGCATCCAACTGCCGCTGCAAGCCCTCAGGAGATGAAGCTAGGAGAACCACATCGTCCACAAACAAAAGAATAGAAATACGAACCCGGTGAAGAAGACACACATCACTAGCCTGAATATGCTCATGAAGAAAGGTTTCTAACTCATCAATGTATATGCCAAATAAAGTTGGGGATAAGGGGCAGCCCTGTTTGACCCCAATGGTACTCCTAATAAAATTTGAGATACCATGAACTGTACGGAGACGACCAAGGACAATCTCGTATAGTCGCATGATGGCTGCCAAAAGGGTCTCAGAAATGCCAATATTCCTAAGCCTCTGGAAAAGGGCCTCTCTCGGAACAAAATCAAATGCTTTCCTAAAGTCTACAAAACAACAGTAAACTTTGGATGAGCGATAACGTGCCTCCTCAATAATGGCCCAGGGAGTGAAGATATGATCAATGGTCTGATGCGCTGGTCTAAATCCTGCCTGACCCCTAGCTCTAAGATGCCTCTGCTCTAACTCCCTAAAAAACTGCATGTGTAGCACAGTAGCATACAATTTCGAGAATGTGTGTCCAACCATGATCGTCCCGTAATTGTTAGGATCTGATTAGGAGCCTGATTTGTGTATCAGGGGAATAATGTGATGTGACCAAGAAGGTGGGAAACCCGAACAAACCACGTCGTTGAGAAGATCAACCAAGTAGATTCCAAAAGCTCTAAGACCATGTTTGAAGAACTCGGCTTGGAAATCCTCTTCATCAACTGCCTTGCTACTATTCATCACCTTCACCGCCTCTCTGATGTTCTTGTATGTGAATAAGTGACAAGAAGATGGTGGTGAAGCAACATGGATTTGAGGTTGACCTGGAATGTCATAGAGAGTGGAGGTATGGGAAATCATGGATGCGAGATTAAGCTCAGTGGGGAGGAGAATGCCGGGAGAGGATGGTATGACAAAAGAATTTGGGAGAATGGATGTAAGAAGCACATAGGATCCGTCTCCTTTGAGAAATAAAGGGGCGTTTCTTACGTCGGAGAAGGAAGCCGTAGGATAATTTTAACGCTGGATAAGAGGGATGGACATGGAGGAAGGCATATCGAAGCTGGCAGTGGAGAGTCCTGCAATCATCATCATACCATTTATTCATGGGGCAAGATATTTTAGATTGATGGGAGATATATGTAGGTCTGGTATAGTTAGGAAAAAAAAAGAGGGCAGCTTCCCAGATAAGGGAAGAAAGGCAAGTGTACTTGGAAGTAACACAACCAAGTGAGAAAAACTAAAACGTTGACGGATGTGGGAAGTGTCGAGGTCCCCATCATCAAACTGGAAAGTGGTACACGGTATACTGAAAGAGGGAATCGTAACATGAAGGGAGAGATCAGCCTCGAAAGGATGTACAGTTTTTTTTCCTTATGTTTTCTTACCATTGTACATATGCATAATCATATATAAGGCAATCAATTGGATATATCCTATCAAAATGTGATAGAGAAATTCATTCCATACGTTTTAAGCATGGGTTGGCATGGTCCAATTTGACTCTTATTGCTGACTGAAGATGGATGGATTGAATAGTTACTTCATTGTATCATACATAATTAGTTCAACAATTTACATAGAAAAAATATTGAGTTAACGAATAATTAAATGGGAGGGTTTATTTAATATGGATATGTTGTCTAACAATAAATGTTTACAACATTGATTAGAAATTTACAGCTACAGGAATTATTCTTTCCACGGCTTACCTAACCCAAACTAGAACAATCATAGGGCATCTACAAGCTTAATCGAATTTTTTGATTTTGCAGAAAAGATCAGTTTTGAAAGTTTACGTGCCCTTGAAAATCAATTTTATCTATCAAAAAGAAGCACCAAATTTTTAATTTTTCAAACAAAAATAATCCCCATAAAACCCTTTTAAGTTTTATAGTTTTTGAGAGGTTTTGTCAGTTTGATAAAGGTAGTAATGCTGACTAGTCACATTCCAAGAAGTTTATCACTCAAAATATTGGCAAGATAAATGAGGCCCATTAGAACAACTAAAACATTTTTATTTTGGAAAATTCATATACTACAAGGAAAAAAGTGGCAAATTAAAACTAGAGAAAATCAAACTTGACCTCTGTGTAACATATGAAACAGAATAACAGCATCTACATTTCCCACACTTATATTTCCCGTACCTATAAAGAATTCAACAATGGAAATTTTGATGGTATTGAACTGCATGTACTCAAATTCCATAATTCTATTGTCATCTGAGAAAATGTTTGACTCAAATGAAGAAACAACTTCCTTGATATCAAGGAATTTAAAAGCCATACACAGTCATTGGATCACACCACACTTTTAAGATAAATACAATTCACATCTAAAGTGACTAACTTACAAATATTCAAGGTTTTCCAATTTTCCAATATCAGCTGGGATGGTACAATTCAGGTTGTTTCCCCACATAGTTCTGAAAAAACATATCGCATAACTGCTTGGTTAATGATTCACACGTGGAAGCAAAAATTAGCATGAACACATTAATTCAGGAAGAAAGAACCTTTCTTCCTTCTAAAATCTCATTAAGCAATAGGTGGAATTAAACTAACAAGCTATAACATGTTTTACTTACAAATGTTTGAGATTGATAAGCTTTCCCAGAGCAGGGATGGGTCCAGTGAAAGAACAATTCCCCAAATACCTGTAATTATGAAGGCCCTTTAGCTAACTCTCTATGGAAGAAAAACAAGCCTTAAGGCATGCAAGTAGTTCTAAAACATTTAAAAGCGTAAAGGACATTACTCAAGAACTTTGATACCTTGATGATAATAAACAGAAAAATAGTCCATTGCTGACTTGTGAGAATCAATTCTATAGTCCTATCAGATAAAACGTCATTTGGAGATATTGGAACAAGCCATTAATTCACACTCACATCCAACTATAAAAGTACCAAGAAACAAGCAGGATGCCTTTGAGATAATTAACACTATTAGGATGCCTTTGAGATAATTAACACAATTGTGCTGATATCATTATTTTTCAGATTGAATCTGTGAGATATAAATGACAAGCTCCAATAAACTCTCTGGGAGCCGCTTTTCAGGAAGATGCCACCCCACTCAAATTTGGGGAAGTTGCGACTTCTTAAAACTATTCTGTTTTGATTGTCTCAGCTAAGCTTGAGTGATTTAGAAAGAATGTGAATTCTTTGCCTATTCAGGCGCAGGCCCAGGTGCTTTCTTTCCTTGCCTATGTACAGAGAGATTTTTCTCGTAAACTAATGCTAAGCTGATGTAAAGTATTTGTCTTCAAGAGTAATATAAGATGTATTTCTTCAAAAAAAAAGAAAAACTCCCTTGCTAACAAATGTCTTAAAACGGAATTGGGACTGTTATTGTCATTTAAAGAAATAATAAGTTTCAAATAAAAGGACCTTTCATCAAACAAAAGAGATATTCAAGGACCCTCTCCTTGTAACAACTGCAAGGTAAAGAAAATTGTCCTTTACCATTTTCATTAATCAACAAAGACAAAGATGCATGAACTTTTGCTTAATGGTGCTAATATGTTGTGAATTTCCAAAACAATAAACGCTTACTTAATATTACAATAACTGTGTACAATTAAGAATGTTTGGTAAAGATTCGTGAACTTTTTTTTTAATGGTGCTAATATGTTGTGAATTTCCAAAACAATAAAGGCTTAATATTATAATAACCGTGTACAATTAAGAATGCATGGTAACAATATAAATAATAAATATCCTCAAAATAGTTTATTTCGATCTAAGATACTAAACCTTAACAATATGAAAATACAAAAGATACTTTTGAAAAGGTATAAAATCTACTAAAAAACCCACTGTAGTCCTTGATTCCAGAAAGCACGCTTGCTGGGAACATTGGCCATATCAATTAACTGAAATGATTTGAAATGTGCTTCGATAACAAAAACCTATAAAACTGTTCCTTAAAACAATAAGGGTAAAAATGCAGCAAGAATTATAGAGATGTTCAAGAATATAAAGTTGCACATTATGGTATGCAACACTGAACGGGAAAAATGCACGTCGTTGCAAAATTATAACCACCAGGTAATGGACCATTTAAGAGAAAAGTTTCATTAAAAAGTTATAATGAGTGCAAGATAGTATAAATAAGCACTAAAGAAGAAGAGGAATGTTGTGGAAAATGAGGAGTGTATTGTGCCCCAGAGAGCATGCCCAGGAAATGAGTGAACAGAAGGGACAGTTAAAACAAAACATACTTAAGATCATTGAACAGCCACTCATAAATGAAGACGTATTCTCTTGTTTTTATACATGAGAAAGTAAAATAGGTCAAAAAGGAAAATGAAGTTTCAGGAAATTGTGGTTTACATGATTGCACCGCAAGTCTGCAAAGAATGAACACTTCAGAAATATCATTTCAATGAATAAATTAACAAAGCAAATTTTCAATTAGTTATAGTTTTATTATTACTTACAGGCTTTCTAACAAAGAGAGTTTCTGAATTCCTGAAGGTAAAGTCCCCGATACTCTAGAATTATGAAGGATCCTGCAAAAAGCATTGGGTAAATCTTCTGTCATATCATTAACTTAAGCACTTCCTTAAATTGGTAAAATTATAAACATTTCATTTTCTGGAATTTAATTAGAAATTTCTTGAACAAAGCCAGTGTACGGATGATATGCCAGGACCAAATTTATCGCGGATATTTATAAGAGCTTTGATGTGAAAGATCCTTTGAATTTTATTCAGAACCTTAAGGCAGATCTATTCCACACTTTTGTTAATACAAATTGCAGTTGAATCCTTTGACAACTCTAGTAAATTATTTCAATTCTTTAGTAGTTGAAAATAATAAAAAATAGAATAAAAATGAATATCTATGTAGGATACATACATACATACTGTTATGGCTTCAATTATGATAATTAAAGTGTCAAATTAGCACTTATATTGGCCAACTGTCCTTTGAATTGGTCCATAATACCGTGATTGAGTTTAAAGAGACCACATATTTCTGAAACCCAAAAACGAACCAGAAATCCACTTATAGAACTTTCGAGTCATGTACTATGATACCATATCATAGCCCAAATAAAGTATGTAATTAGAAAGGAAGAATGACCTAACACCCCCTTTTTAAGGTTATTAGATCCATTTGATGAACAAATTTGTATATAACCAATCCATAAATTTTGATGTTTCTCTTCTGCAAGTTGGATTGACTTGAAAGCATCACCAATTGTGTCAGTCTTCCTAAATTTGATTTCAGTATAAAGGTGCGCGGGATGAAAACCCTCTGATATACAGGTGTGGAGGACAAAACCCTTCCTACCCAATGAGGTGATTCCATCCAGGAATCATTATTGTGCTTCAAATCAGGATCAGAATTACAGTTTCAGTGTGTGTGACCCTATTGAGGGTTTGAAATACTTATCAGATTGGTGCGTTGGGGTTTGAGGAGGAATTATTGTTATTATTTTGGAGTCTTTGCTGCTGTTGTACCTGGTCATACTGCCTGTTGTACACCTGCTGACATTGGCATTGAAAGTTGAACCCTTGGGCATCAAACTACTGGGCTGTTTGGAGGTTGTAACCCTCAGTTCCATTGCTGGCATCAACATTTAGGGTGTGTACAGCTGCGTTCATACTTTGTTGGACCTCCTTTTGTTATCATAGCACTCCCAGACATCGTCGTACTTCCATATAAACTACTATACCTTGTTCTATTGGTAATAATTGGTATTTATTGCTGAATTCATTATTTGTAGAGTTTTACAGTTAAGGTTTGCTGTAATAAATTTCTAATGAGCTTATTGAATCAACATTCCAGTTGGGTATTATCAATTTTGCATATTTCAATTGCATGTTATCATGTAGGGTTTGTTTCAACTTGTTTATTCAGAAAATTGCAAAAGGAAAAAAAATCAGAATACCGAAAAATTATAAAAAAGGACATTTCAGCTTTTGTAGTGACGCATGGACAAGATCCTAATTTAATCCGCTGGAACCAATCACCAATCTCATAGGAGAATGCAAGGATTACTCAAAAGTTCCCCGTGCAGCAATTTGCGACAGTTGGTGCCGTCTGCAACTCATTGTATTTCAGTTTCACCATTAGAAGTAAAACAGCTGCGAACTTCAACTACAAACAAATTTCTCCATTCGTGCCAATCCCTTTGAATTTGAGATCTTTATGTAGCCACTGACAATCTTTCCAACAAGACCAATAGTGATCAAAATGGAGTTGTGTAGCTCAAGTTATGATCACCAAACCAAGCGCTTGCAGTTTTGTCTCATGTGTTCTCTATAGCCAAATGACTGGCAATTGACGTGGAGATGCCCTTCAAATTGTGGCCCCTCTAGCTTTTAGTAACGAGGAAGATCTCAGCCCTCCACCTGGCGAAATCCCATAGGCTCACCCTCACGAAGTCCATGGAACTACTTCGTTGTTCGTATCTACTGTGCTCAATTGCATTGAGACACATGACCACGGGGTCACAAAGTGGCTCGGTTCTCAAAGGCCTTCCAATCTCTCCATTGTTGTGTGGATCCATGGAGTTATAAATTCCACCTTATTCACTTTCATGTTCGCAACCTATGGTCTAATTGCAAGGACTCGTTAGACTTTCAATTCTGCTTGATGTTCATTTGGGGTCCACATTCATGAACTGAGGTACCACCGGGTAGCACGTCCTCCTTGAATCTAATGTAGCCACATGGCATCATATGGTGACCCCACTGCAAAATGTGACTAGGTTGAGAATAGATTATGTGGCATCCTCCAGTTGGACCAAGTATGAGACACATGGCAAGCTCATTGGCCACAAAGTGAGACACATGTCAGCCTCTAATTGGCCATTCACCACGGACTCACAGAGAACTCTTTTAATTTTCATTCCAACTGCTACTCCATGATTGGTCCACGTGGTTGCCACTAGTTGGCCACGGACCATGTAATTCTCGGGACTCTCCTTGGCTTCATCTATTCTTCGCAGTCCATGATTGGTCCATGCGGTGGCCTCTTGTTAGCCACGGACCACAGACTCAGAGAGTCTCTCCATGCTTCAAAATGTGCACCATTTCGTGGCCAACGAGAATGAGACACTCGGTAGCCTCAGAGTGGTCATGAGGTCATAGAGCCACAGACTCTGCCTTGCCTAAACTCTAAACTATGCAGAACCATTGAAACATTCATTTCATTTTAACTTAGGTCGAGACTATGTTTTACATGTGGCCGCTTCCTATTGGCCACAGTCCACAGAGTCACGGTACAACCTTCGCTAAAAAGATTCCCTATGCGGACCCGTAAATTGTTCCAATGTGCCTTCTAGTCCCTTGGTGTCCACAGCGAGATACTTAAAAATAAACTTTGTTTGCGATCAGACACAAATGATTAAATAGATAAAACATGTGATCAGATCCACTGTCCCAAAGGAGTCACGAAGCCAAAGGGGTGACACGTGGCATGTGGATAGACCCACAGGGTTCATGGAGTTTTGGACTTCACAAAAGCAGAAGGGCAATCCCATGGAAGCATTGACTTATAGAATAGTATTGAGACAGTAGTCGGGTGTGAGAGTCACAAAACCACAGGTGATAAAGGTATAAAGGCTTGACTCGGGACTTAGGATATATTAGAACGAACACACGAATATATAGGTCTCAAGTAATGTAGAACCTAGACCTTAGAAGCAAACGTGGCAACAAACAAGCTTAAGCCTTGGAAGAATGAACCAAAAGGGGATTGTGTGAGACAGACCAAACCAAAATGGGGACTTTGGTCGAGAGAAGAGATAAACCTTGAGGCAGGGGTAATAAAAAGCCTATCTAGGAGACCACAATCATGTGATGAGAATCTCAAGGAACCCTGTATGACTTGCCAAAACACTTAGCTAATTATACATTTTCCTCATTACGGATCCCAAAATGTCAATGGACATTTTGGGCTCCAACAATACATTCAGGTCCCAAGTACAAGTCAATCTTAGCAAGTTTTTCTGGCTCACCCTGCATGACTCAAAAGGTCATTACAAAGATTTGTCGAGTCATTGCAAAGACTTGTTGAGTCTAGCATGACTCACGAGAACTGAGGTCACAACTCGCAAGTCATGCAAGGATGACCAATAAACCCAAAAAATTAAAAATTTAAAAAGAGCCAAAACAAAAACGTAGACCACAAAACCTTCTCCCCCGCCCCCATCATCCTCCCATGCCCCTTCCTTTTCTCACTCACCCACTCCCATTTTCACTCACTTAAACTAAAAAATAGCTCCACAAAGGAAATGGGAAAGTTACAATGAGATTTATGCATCCATTTGAAGATTTGCAAAGGAAAAGGGGATTTGTGCGACTGAGGACACCATTTGCAGTAAAGGGATAGATATTCAATCATTTCCAGTATTTGTAGTTTTGTCTTCCTTTGTACCTTCTTTCTTCACTCTCTTGCATTTTTTTCATTCTATTCTTCATATTTTTTTCTCATTTTATTCCTTCTAACCCTATCAGTTTTTCCTTCTATTCTTTAGAATAGCCCAAACTCAAAGAAGAGATCCCACATAGAAGCATGGTGATCTGGAAGAAAAAAATGGGAAGGGTACATACAAGTATTGTAGTATGCTGATTCATGAAGACATTGACCACCTCAAATACCACCTTGAACGCATACCAAGGCATGACATTTTCTATGCTAAGCTGCCAAACCAGAGGCTCAAAAGGAGATGATTGTTTTGCTAGAGTCCTTTGAGGAAAAGAAGTAGGATAGGAGGCAGAAGAAAGAGAAGGGGGCAACATTCTCTCCTCGTCCATAACCCTTTTACGACTCCACCTTATCCTATTAGTACAAGAAGTCATAGCAATGGTTCAGTTGGTTTAGCTTCATTTGTAGTGTCAAGTTGTTCTCACTTCTCAACCCTTGCTTGAGATTATTGTTCGAAACAAGGACAACCACGAGCCATAAAGGAGAGTAGTTGGCAGTTTTAGGTACTTTTCCAACATACCAATTAATGTGGCCAAGTGAGTAGTTGTAAATTTGCATTTTATTATTGTTTTTTTTTTTTTAATTTCGAATTTTTTGCAGAGTTCTCGCATCCATTTTAACTTTATTGGTCAGCAATGGTCATCACCTTGACCATGACTGGTCTGGGTTTTGAAGTTCCTGCATATGAAATTAGAGGAACAATGTCGGAAGACAAGGTAGTAGTAGTGAGAGGTGCACTGATTGATTAGAAATGCACTATATGGAGAAAATAAGGTTGTAGTTTAATGTCTAATGCTTGGACAGATGGCAGAAATAAGGCACTTCTCAATTTCCTTGATGCTTCCAAGAGGGGTATGGTTATCCTAGAGTCAATTGATGCTTTTGAGGAGATGAATTATGTTGATTACTTAAGTGACATATTTGAGGAGAATGTGACAGAGATGAGCATCAAAACATTTGTCCAAGTAGTTACCCCAAAATGCCTCTAATTATGTAGGTGCAGGAAAATTTCTTATGGAGAGGCACTAAACCGTTTTTTGGGTTCCTTGTGCAGCCCGTTGTTTTGATATTATGCAGGAGGATTTTGGGAAAATGGATTGGGTTAAACCTTTTATTGGGGGGCAAGAGAGAGAGAGATTTGCAAACACATATACAACCAAGCTTAGGTCCTCGACTTGATGAGGAAGTTCACCAAAGGCAAGGAGCTTGCACATCCAAGAGTCACTAGATTTCTAGCCATTTATAACCCTGCAGTCATTAATAGAACCAGAAGGTGATCTCAAAATACTGTTGTTTGTTCATGAGTGGACTTCTTTGGATTATTCGAAGAAGGGGATTGGCATTGATATCCCACATTGGGTTTTTGATGAAGCCAATCTTTGGCTCAAGGATATTCAAATTGTAAAGGTCAATCATGAGTCGATTTAATCTTCCCACTTTCACGAACTATATTATCTAGGTTTTTATTTTCCATTTTTTTTCTCCCCATTCCAAACACAAAGAACAACCATTAAGGTCTTTGTCATCTGTAAATGTTTTAATTTTGATTCATTGTTCTATATTTACAATGCCATAGACAGAGCCAAGGAGGCCACAGCCAAATTCTACGTTGGGGTAGAGAGAGACTACCTTCCCATATGAAATATCATAGATCAAAGGTGGCACTGGCAGCTCCACAAGCTGTTGCATGATGATGGACACTTCTAGAACCCAAAATTCTATTTTGGTAAGAAATTTAAGGCATATGTGGGGGTTGTAGGAGACCTCTACAAGTGCAATAAGAGGATGAGGCTTGATCTAGTTCTTAAAGACTGAATTCAAAGAGAGATTACCATATATAAAAGGGTTGAGAGCGACCTCTTTGCTAATGGCACAGCAATCGCAAGAAGGAAGAAATCCTGGAACAAGGTAAATATTAAATATTTTTATTCTAGTCTCCAGTTAGTAAATTATGTTTCATTGAATTTTATATTTTAGTTCCTTTCATTTATTTTAATTTTCTACTACTAGCTATCAGTACTATTGGGTCTGAGCACGATGGGAGTACGTTCGAGTACACACATCCAAGAAGCACAACAAATTGTATGTTGTGATGTTGAATGATTTAGTTTTTGTTCACTGAAGAGGGAATCAATTTAGATCCGTTGAGTTGTAAGAGATTGATCCACAATCAAAGTGAATCACAAAGACTAAGGAGCCCCTATTAACAAAGGACATGGCTTGGGTGGATCAGTCAAATCCAAAGGAAGAGCCAGTGGCCATGGGAATGGAAAGAGGAGAGCACATAGGAAGATGTAGAGTTTGAGAGGATGGCTTCCGCTGCTGCTACCAAGACCTATGTAAAGCAAAAGAGAGGTGAGGCAAGTGGTGTTGAGTCAACTCGTGTTGGGGCCATTGGGAACTCTCATACCTAGTTCATCAAGATTCATCATGTTTACGTTCCATGGATATTAAAATCCATGAATTTAAACTCTTGAATCAATTTTTGAACTTTAATTTACAAACCTAACCTTCTTCACTTCATGTCTAATTACATTTACTTCAATTTTGATGGATACTATGTATGTTAGTGTGTATTTGGTTAATACTGTATGTCATTGATGTTGATTTAATGAACATGAATAATATTCTTTAATGAAATATGCTAATTTTACTTTTTTTTTATTTTTCGAGTTTGGCCAAATCTTTTTGCCAAGTCAGAGTCCGAGTCCAAGTACAAGATAGGCCATCAAAGTTCGAGTCTGATTACTATGGTTTTTATATATATGGAAATTATAACTGTTTTAAATTTATTTTTACATTCATTGGTACTAGAAGCCAACTTTGTTGAAACTTTGATGGTTTTCAAAATTTCCATATTTATTTTCATTGATTGATTATTTATTCTTGAATAAGTCACATTTCCCATTTTCTGTTAAACTAATCTTAAAAGTTAATAACAACATACAAAAAATAGAATTTCTAATGTAAGTAGGTCAAATCATAATCAGATTAGATACCACACATATTCCTCTTGTACAGCTTACCAGAGCAAACATATGGCCTTAGCAGCCCTATAGACACACTCGTACACCTCCTAGACAAACTTCTTTGGGTTTCAACAAATTTATCCACAAGCTGTTCATCTCAAAAAGACTTTTTCTTTTTCACGCAAATGATGGTGTTTTCTGGCCTAATATCGTGTAGACAGTTCTTCGGAGGTATGAGGAGTCCTTTTTGAATAAATAAGGATGATCGATTCAATGGTTCTCTCAAAAACGTCAAGATTGCTAAAACAATCATCAATTAACCATGCAGGTTCCTAGCAATTTTGTCGCCGAAATGAGGATAAAGAAAAATGCCAAGCAGTTGGCATGTATAAATAGCAATTAATGCTCATAAAATTGTAGAGCTTAGCCAAAAATGGTAATCCAGAAAATGAACTTGTATAAGCTGTAATTTCCTTAATATTAGGTGTTGGCATGTAATATATTGTTAGAAAGTTCATACCACGTCTTTTAAAATGGTGCAACTCTCGGTGATTCTTCCATGAATTCCATCTTAACATAATCTTTCGGTAAAGAACCTAAAATTCCACTTGGGGCTGCACAGTTGCTTATTAAATTTTCAGAAGGCAGTTTGTTAAGTTTAATGTTTGTGACTTGCGTCTCATAATGCCAATGGTTTAGGGCCATAATAGTAACTGAATCTTTCTATAATGTGATTGGATTTTCTCCTCCCTTATCAAAGATCAAAGTCCGTGTGACCCCACTAGTTTTGATTTTTCAAGCCTAACTGAAGTTCTTATAAGAAAAACATGTCTCCATATCCATTGCCTAGACATATAATTTATTAAGGTTCATACTCATCATTATTTCGATTTTGACTAAGGTACAAATATTTATATATAAAATGGCTAATAAATATCTGTATCAACACAAATTCAGAGAAAGGAAAAAGAGAGGACTTTTTAGACTTCTATACACATATCTTGACATGCTTATTTTCCATCCTTCCCTCTTTCCTTCACCATCAAATGTTCATCTTAAATTGATTTTTGTAGAAGACTACATAAGCATGTCATAATATCTAGTCCAATATACTAAAATATAATTCTCCTTAAAGGACATTTCACAAATTTCAAGTGACTTCAACATTCCAAACAGGAAACGACTCAAAATGGATTGTATGGGGTCTAAAAATGCTGCCATTGTTCCAAGTCAACAAAAGAAAATAAACAATGAGAAGAATATGAAAGTTTATCCATGTACTGTACTTAATTCTGTTACACGTACTCTGCATCAAGTTTCAATAATTCAAACTATATAACTTACCTTCCTAAGTATGTATTTACCAAATTTAAAACAAGATATGAATACTCAATGGAGACCCAAACACAACTGGTAACCATGATTTATCAATGTAGTTAACTAATGTAAGTTTATTATCCGTTAAAATTTTGCCACTTAAAACAAACTAGCAACAAATGGGTCAAATAAGTAGACTAGAACTTTTGGTTGCTTGATTGAAGATAAATTGTCATGTCCCCTTTTCAAAGTTAATTTAATTGGGGGACCCGTAGCCTATTCTTTATTTCCCGTAGGCTAAGGGATAAAATTAGAAAAATAATTTAATAATAATATTTTAAATTTTCCTAACTTTATTTTTAACATTTTAAAAGGATGAATTATGTATTATTATTTAAAATGGGCCTAATGTAATATTTTATTAAAAAGTGTTTTTAGACACTTCTAAAGGGAAATTAGGTGGGAAAAGAAAATCAGAATGAAAAGGGTAATTATAAAATGAGCTAGGCTCAAAACAAGACATCCATTACCTATTGAAATCAAACCCTTTTCAGAGCTTCAGCACTTATGTTCATCTTTTCAACTAAGGACAAAAACCCTTTGGTGTGCAAGATTGGAGGACCAAAACCCTCTTGTCCATTTGTGATGGTTTCATCCAGGGATCGCATTTCCCCTGAAAGATTGAAGTTTATTCCAATTTCAGTTTGCTACAGTGCCACTATAGTACTTCTATACAATTCTTACAGTGCTGCTACAGTACTTTCAAGCCATTGCTACAGTTATTCATTTGGGATAATTTATGTATTTGTTAATGGTGGTGGCTTACATTGTATGCTGCCATAACATCCTCAAGCTACCATATGACTTGCTGCCAGCCATATCTTGTTCCCATATCAAACGCAGCCCTAGTAAGCTATTTTGCTGCTATACGTAGTCAATAACATTTGGGTTTCTATGCTGTATAAAACATGTAAGGGTTTCTTACGGTTTATCTTTGGTATTCAGTAGTATCATCATCTGTGTTTTGTGGGCATTCAATACATTATAATAAAGGTTTCAGTCGAGTTTAGTACTTCAGTATTGTATGTCATTTTTGTTAATTTCACTGATATTCCAGTATTGAAAAAGAATCACAAAAAAAAAATCAGAATTAATAAAAATACCAAAAAGGGACATTACATAAATTTATGCTATCTGCTATTATTGTCAATGTTGTTGTATTCAACAAGGGTAATGCAGTAGGCTGAACATTTAGCAATTAAGTTATTATGTTGTACTTTTAAGCCTCATACCCTATAATATTTTCCAATGGTGTGCTTCTATACCACCCATCTTTTCTTTATGTAATCAATGTTTGTATACAATGCATTTTTTACTAATTGAAACCTTTATTAAAATAAATGTAACTGAGAAATAAAAAATAAATGATTAATTGCTATCAAAATATCACACAAAAGATACTATCTTACAAAGTTTGAAGATTCGTTAGGTTAGCTATCTCATCAGGTATGCTCCCATTTATGCCATTGTTGCTTAGATCTAAAACCTTTAAAAAGGACAGGAAGCCAACTTCTTTGGGTATTGTTCCATAAAGACCCTGCCCAGAAAGATTTCTGCAAAATCAATCCAACTAAAATATCATATAAGCATTCATGTTACCACAAAGTAACCTCAAAAAAAATCACAAAACAATTTACAATATGAATATAATGGATGAACCTAATATTCTAGTGGTTCCGTTCAGCCAAAAAACATGTTACAATCACAATCAACAAATACATTAGGTTCATTATGAATAACAAAATTAATTTTGGAAAGTTCTTTGACAAACATCTCACACGTGAATTATAGGTAATGCACCACACGGATTTCAATATTGTTTTTAAAACGAGAACCCTGTGGAAAATTTAAGGGTTATTTATCACCAGCATTTTTATTACTATTTTATCAAAATTAAATGTCATCTAAAAAATTATCTTAAATACTAGCCAAGTTGTTCTATAAAATACACCTAAATTAACTACAAGCAACACAAATAGATTAGATGTAGTATATCCGATATTCATATATGCTCTATATATTTGTTATTATATCTAATCGAAATATTTGCCAATTGTACCATGCTCATATAATACATTTATTTTCTTAAATATTTCGTTGTTGATGAGTGATGACCAATATAACCAACAGATGGCATGTTTGTAGCTTGGTATGTTTTTTTCAACAACAGCAAAATGAATTATTAAATTGAACTATCATATGCAGTAAATAAAGGCATCTGAGTTTCTGGTCAGCCCTATAGGCATTCCATAAAATCACATCTAATACTAGTTCTAACCACATAAAACCAGTTGGCCTAGGGCAGGAAACCCACTATTAACCTATTTAACAGATGGTAGAGTATGCATTTAAAAATACCTAAGTAACCAGTTTTCCTTGAATCCACAAGTGTCAGAGTCTGACACAGCTTATCTACTCAAACTGCTATTCTAGAAGCAACCTAAATTCCATCTGTATATATCAACATTCTTACTAATAAAGAGCGCTACTATAAGCCCAACCAAAACAATCTCAAAATATGCCATAGGATTTCACAAAAACCAATAGCACAACCCCCTCTAAAGTTTCAATATGTCCGAAAAAATATTAGCAGCCATGGCTTGTATTGCTGACAAAGGTAGGACCAGCACTACTGAATGACTCAGTAGCAGTGTCCCCAATAGGTGACAGCTCAGTGGTCTCTTCATTGCAGTAAGGCTGAAGTACTAGGCAAGCAGGGGGATGAAGCAGTAAATTTGTAACAATAATGTACATAATCCTAGGTGTCACAGGATAGTTTGTCTTATTATAATAAGTTGATTTTCCATTCCTGTAGGAATAAGAAGAGTTTTTTTTGGAATATGAAGTGAACAACGATCTTGGCTTATTTATTGTAATGCTTTGCTCAATTCAATGCAATTTTGGTTTGCACCAAACTTGTTAGTTCATTGTCATTCCAAAATAATATATCCGGCTTGACATTGGTATCAAAGCTCGGGACTTGTTTTCCTCCAATCATTCATTCCACCTCCTCATTCCCAGCCGTACAGCGCAATAAAATTGATCTCATACCCGCTTAGAATTTTTTTGAGATTAGTATGGGAGTTGGGCGCAATATTTAAGGCATTTTGGAGCTTCAGCCCTGTGTGACAATTTTGAGCAGTGCGTGGAGCTATTTGGGAGCTGTTCTGACATTATTTTGTTGTATATTGACAGCTTTTTACTAATGAAAGATCACAGTAGTGGATCCGAAACGTGTCGATCTTCAAAATTAAACGCAGTTTCTTCCAAAAGTAATTACTTGTTAGCTTTTTACTGTTTTTGGAAGGCGTGGTGCTACCTGAACAGGGCGTTGTAAGACTGTTGTAATCTTCACTAGTCTTGCTGCGTTGAATCTCCTTAGACAGAATAAGGAGCAATATCTGTCAAAATGACACTATATTTTCTATACTTGGGATGGTGTACCAGTTGAGTGGAGTTAAACCTGCCAACTTCTGACTTTTAGAAAAAAAGGACAGATTGCATTGAGGCTTATCTACTACGTGGCGCAATTTTTAGCTGTATTTTCTTATCTCAGACTGCGGGGAAGCTCTTTGCTGAGTATTGAATACACATTTTACTCTCCAAAAGCTATCTAAGTGGTGCCACATCCCCTGCTATGTGGAGCTTGGCATAGAGGCTGTTTTTTTCGCTTGAAGACTTTATTCCGAAATTGAAATTCTTTATGCATATAAGACAAATTGGAGGAGAAGAGGTATTTAAAGCCTTTTTATTTAAAAAGCAATTTTTCATTTTTTAAGTGCTTTTCCGCAATTTTGAAGCATTTAAAGTTTGAAGCATTTTGATTGCCTTGAGCAAGCTACTCTATGCAAATTTGACAAAAAAAACAACCAAATTTTGCAAATAAAAGAGAAATAAAGAGAACTACTCTTTACTCATTCATTTCTGTTGAAAAATGTAAATCCAAAAATCAAGAAAAATTGAGTTTATCATCAAGTATGAGGTTTTCTTGTTAAGCTAGTGTTAATGACAAAATGAATCATTTTTATACGCCGCCTAATTACCACGTACCACTCTACTCTTTTGTGTCTTAACACCTCTTTCATGTACTGCCCAAAATAAAGAAAGGGCGAGCTTCTTCCACATACCAACAGGTATATAGGAAGGGCGGGTATATATAGATGTTTGGTATATCGATATGGTTGTATATAAAAAGGGGGACCATTTGGAGTGATAACGAACCAATTTGGGGGTTTCACAAACTCAAAATTCAAAACCCAAACAATGCATTCAATGAAATCAATCATTGGCACATTGATCAGCAAAGACAACTGGTTAGAATGGTCTCAACAAGTGGAGCACACATTCATCTTCAATGATATATAGTTCAATATTTGCGACAGGGATGCATAGTCAGTTGAGCCAATTGGGAATGCAAAAGATATTCAAACATGGAAGCAGAAAAACTAGAAAGCATTGGCCTTGATGAAGGCCTCAGTCGACGGAAATGTGTTTCATCATATTCAAGGGTGCATTACTCCATAGGAAGCATTTCACAAATTAAAAGAACTCTATGATTCCCACTCAAAGTTGAAATTCATTCGGTTGCAGTGGAAATTGTTCAACCTCGAGTTGAAAGATGGTGATGTGATGACATTGGCTTCGAAAATACGTGCAATCAAGCATGATGTGGATGCCACGGGTGTCAAAATCGACATCTATAAGACAGTATTCATAAAAACCCTTCTTCCCAACTATTCAACCTACTTGGAGTCTCTACAAACAAGCAATCATTTGAAGACTCACATTTGATCAATTGGTTGAAAATATGGCGAAAAGAGAAAAGGCCTTTGGAAGAAAAACTAAGTCCATGGGAGAAAGTGTATATAAAGGAAAATTCTTTCAAAACGTTCAATAAGGCCACCTCTTCCAAAAGTGAAGGCAATAATAAGTAAAAAAAGAAAAACAAGGGAAAAGGTGGCAAAAATGACAATCAAGGTAGTCAAAATCAAAAACAAAATGATAAGCGACACCTCTACTATGAATGGTGTGACAGAAAAGGAAACCATGAAATCCACAAATGTAGGACTCCATGGGAGAAAATTGAAGCATATCATAACAAGAAAGAGGAAAATTCAAAAAAAACAAACAATAGAATCAATCTCAGCTCAATTCACTAGTGAATGTGTGCTTTCCAGTTCAGATGATGAAGCAAACAATGTCTCAATTAGTTCATCATGGTTTGGTGCTTGGGTTCTTGATATTGGTGTCACCCTACATATGACTTTCCAAAAAGACTTTTTTAAAGAGTTTTACAAAGAAGTTGTGGTCCAGTATTCCTTGCACAAAGATCAAGCCTACAACCATAAGGAAGAGGTACAATCCAACTCAAGTGTCCAAGGCTTCTAGATTTCAAACTCCAAAATGTTATATACCTTCCTCAATTGAAGAGAAACTTGTTGCCTCTTGTGCTCCTTCCGACAACAAGGCCATTCCATCTTGTTGGATAATGGTGACATCGCTAACAAAAGAAAATGTGACAATGTAGTCGTCTTGACTGGATGTGAGGAAGGAAAATTGCTCAAACTCGGGGGTGAGCCATTAGTTTCAAAGAATTATGCTCATCTCGTTAAAGACAGAATGTCTCCAAACATGTTGTGGCATGCTAGATTCAAGCATACTCACTACAACAGCATTCGTGTGTTGCAAAAGAATGGTGTTGTCGGTTTTCCTACCTTACCTGCAAAATTTGATGACAAGTGTGAACCCTGCATTTTGGCCAAACACGCAAGAGAACTATTTCTAAAGTCACAGTCGAACGCTGATAAAAAGTTGCAATTGGTTCGCTTAGACTTGTGTTTCTTCCAAATCTAGCTGGTGGTCATAAGTACTTCATGTTGTTCATTGACCACTACAACAAAATGACTTGGATATACTTTCACAAACAAAAATCTGAAGCATTCGAGACATTCAAAAAGTTTCGAATGATGATTGAAAATGAAGCTCAAACCCGCATCAAAACACTCAAGATTGATAATGGTGGTGAATACATTTCAAAGAAGTTTGAATACTATCTTGAGCAAAATGGGATCAAACATCATCTTACAGTCCCTCACACCTTGCAACAAAATGGAGTTGTAGAGAGGATGAACAGGACCTTGATGAATATGGTCCATGCTATGTTGTACTTCAAAGGGGTAAATCTGCACTTTTGCGCCGAAGCAACGAAAGCAACAGTATACCTCCGCAACAGATCACCATCAACAACGCTTCAATTCAAGACTTCAAATGAGATGTGTGGTGACCTTCCTTCAGTGCCACATCTTCGGGTTTTCAGATCTACTTATTACACATTGATTCAAAAAGAGAAGAATAAGTTCAACCACAGGAGTCACAAATGTATCCATTTGGGATATTTTGAACCCTCCAAGGCATACAGGCTATATGATGAAAAGAAGTTTCTTGTCACAAGATAAGTTGTCTTTTGTGAAACTACAAAGGACAAAGCAAGCATTGATCGACAATTGAGTCAACTTGATAAATATGCAAAGTTTGATGTCTACAAGGAGAGTGATTTGGATGTGCCAAATAGTGAGTGGGGGACATACAATTGTGAATCAATTGATTCTTTATTGTCTCCTATACATGAGAATGAAACTCCTCCTGAAAGAGAAAGTTCGACTTTATCAAACAATGAATGGGGGTCACAAGAATAGAGGGCAGAAAGTGAAGGAACTTTAGAAGATGAAATTGAAGCACCTAAACCACAGAAAAATATGCCTAACTAGGCCACCCAGACATTGAACAATGTCAAACACGATGAAGTTGGGAAAACAAGGACTAGATATGCACATCCAACCCTATCACAATCAGACAAGTTGAAAAAATTCAAGATAAGATTGAAAAGCTCACCTTGAATGATTCTCCAGAAGAACTCAATGTTGTGTTTGATTCAAAGCAAACACCTTTCAAAGAAGCTAAGAAGCTTGAACCTTGGAGAAAATCAAAGAAACATGATTACAGTGCATTGGTCAAAAATGGGACTCGGGAATTGGTTGATCCACCATATCACTGCAAGTACATCAACCACAATAAATACAACACTGATGGTTCACTTGACAAGCATAAAGCTAGGCTTGTCTCAAGGGATATGCTCAAAAAGAAGGAATTGACTACAATGAAACTTTTGCACCTACAGCAAAATGGAATACCATTCAAACCATGTTGGCTCTAACAGCTCACAATAGATGGAAAGTCCACCAAATGGACATCAAAATTATATTTCTGAATTGTGACCTAAAGGAAACAGTGTACATGACACAACCTGAAGGTTTTCCTAATAAATAGCCAAGAGCACAAGGTGTACAAAATCATTGTATGGTTTGAAACAAGCCCATCGAGCATGGTATGATAAACTAGCCGAGCACCTCATGAACATGAACTTCAAACATTTTGAGTTTGAAGATGCAACTCTTTTCATTAAAACAATTGACAAAATAGTTGTATTTGTGGTGGTGTATGTTGAAGATTTGCTCATCACAGGTAACAATGAACAATAGATTGCAAAGTTCAAATCAAAGTTGATGAAAAGCTTTGAAATTACTGATTTGGGTTATCTTCATTACTATTTGGGTATTGAAGTGATTCAAAAACCAAAGTATATCTTCATCACACAACAAAAATACATTGGTGACATTTTGAGCAAGTTCAGAATGGAGGACCACCCTATAAATTTAATGGGCTAGACTCTATATATAGAGAGGGCCACGACCCTCTCTATATATATATGGAGTTTCTTTCGCCACTAAATATAGACAACTCATTGGAAGTTTGATTTATATAACCACAACAAGACCGGATATATCCTTTGTTGTTAGTGTTCCTTCAAGATTCATGCAACAACTCAGAGACAGTCATTGAGTATCAATAAAAAGAGTCATTCGATATCTCGAAAGAACACAGAATGTTGGGCTCAAATACTCTAGGGCAAAAGACTTCAAACTAGTTGGATATTCAGATTCCAACTATGTTGGTGATTATGAAGATGGGAAATCCACCACAAGTTCTCTAATGAACTTGGGAACAACAGTTGTTAGTTGGAAATCCAAGAAGCAATCAATTCTCGCAATTTCTTCAGTAGAAGCAGAGTATATGGCCACTTCAGAGGAAACCAGAGAGATTTTGTGGCTCAAAAAGGTTTTTTCCAATTCGCAGGGACAACAGGTTTCGTCAACACTTCTCATGGTTGACAACACTTCCGCAATTCAAATGGCAAAGAATCCCATATTTCACGACCAAACCAAACATTTCAATACCAAATTTCATTTGATTCGCCACTATGTGAAAGATGGAAATGTCAAGTTGCAACATTGCCCTACAATAGAGCAACCAACAGACATTCTGACAAAAGCACTTGGACGTGAAAAAATTGAAAAGTTCAGAAGAATGCTTGGTCTCACCATGACCCCTGCAGATTAAGGGAGAGATGTAACAATGGTGTACATAATCCTAGGTGTCATAGGATACTTTGTCTTATTATAATAAGGAATAGGAAGAGTCTTTTTGGGAGTGTGAAGTGAATAGCTATGTTGGCTTATTTATTGTAATGCTTTGCTCATTTCAATTTGAATCGTGAAATGCAATTTTGGCTTGCACCAAACTTGTTTGTTCATTGTCATTTCAAATAATATATCCGCCCTGACAAAACCAGCTAGCATTACTTGGACACTTTCATGCTAGTTGGCAGTTTGTTATGGCATGAGTAGCATAAATTAGAGTCTTGGCATTGACGACCAATATGAAACCACAATACAATAGAGAGTGTTTGCTAAGACAATGCAAAAGCAAGTAGAGAAATAAGCCTTGAGCTAAGCATAGTGGTGGAAAATATAGAAAAACAATTAGGGACTCCAGAGGCAAGTCAAGATGAAGGATACACAGTTTTAAAATGCTAAGAATCAGGTAGACCAGGCTAGAAAAGAGGGAGTAGTTGCTTCTAACCAAACAACCCAGTTCAAGTTAGAGTTAGCAAGAATCTAAACAGAAAAGCAAAAATGGAAGAGATAAAGGAAATGAAGGCAAACGAGGAGTCAACCACCAGTATGCCAACATGAGTAGAGGATTAAAAATATTGAATCAAACCATAATATTAAAAAACACGGGTACCCGCCGAGTACCTGTGAAAACTCGCTTTGAAGCAGTCCCCAGGGTAGACCCCTGGTTACCCGCCAACCGGTTACCAAGCCAAAACCCACAGGTTTCATGGACCAGTTACCCACCGAAAACCGTGGGTTTTGACTTGCTAACCGGTCAAAAACCGGGAACAAAAAAACAAACATAAAACAGTAAAACCTAAATTGCGATCACTATTTTTTTTCATTTTTATTCCACCACCGTTGTTTTTCTGCCATCGTGCTTCGCCTTTGAAGACTGAGATGAGGATATATGATTTTGCTTCATCTTTCACTGGTAAGGCATGTTGATCAGTGATAATAATTCCTTGGTTTTTATAAATTCTTGCAAAAACATTATATTATTACCTTGTGTCTACACTCTATCTTGCGGACTGCCCAAAAACGTTACACAGTTACCCTACGGGTCGAATCAAAAGACGTATTTTGAAGGTAGTTTTTGATCATCAATTGAACTTTCAAGTCTACTCTAATAGCCTCAGTTTATTTCTTGAAATTCCACCCTGTATGCATTCAAAAGGAATCAAGGATGCAAAAAAATCCTAGCACGCAACCTTTGAAGTTCCAAGCATTGACCATAATAAGGCTAGTCATATTGCCTACATTTAAAAAAATCAAAGCCATAGATCGGTAAATATATTCTATGAAATTGTATGTATTTGATCTAAAACTGCATGTATTCTGTGAAACTGCATGTGGTATGACACAATATAGATACAGTTGCAGTGTTACTAAAACTACATATTGTAGATGTTCGATAATCTTTATAGTCTGAATTCAAGAGTTAAGTTTTAAGTTTTATAATAGACTTTTTAAGCCATTTTCAATTTGCAAAGTATAGAATTATTTGAAATTTTTTAGTAAGTCTTGGTCAGGTTTTTTTTTCGTTTTTTAATTGTTTAAAGGTCTATAGTTGAAAATATTTAATAGTCTTCTTTTTGTTTAAAATATTTAATAGAGCACTCGACATTCACATTGTACATTTTTTTGCTTAAAAACTAATATAAAGCATGTTTATGACTATGAGTTGTGTGTTATTTGAATCTCTACAATTATTTTTCTAAATTCATTTCATTTTTTTATGTATTTCACTATATTTTATGAATTTATATATATTTTTAAAGTAGTGATAAAAGTGCAAGTAATGCCGTGTAATTGCCGAGTAATCGCCGAGTCCTGAATATGGGCCACAATTTTTGGTTGCCAAGTAACCACAATTCCTGTTTTTTTCTACTTTGAATCAAACAATAGATTGGAAGTGACAAACTTGTACTTAGCACAATAAGAGTTGGCGAAATACAAGGGGAAAAATTCAGCATCATTGTCCCCAGCCCGGAGACCAAGAGTTCATTCATCACCTCGTCGTCCTAAGACCTATACTACTAGAGTACGAGATATGGAAGGGTCGAGAGCTAGTGTTATATCATCTCTTGGTACCCATTACAATAGTCGTCAAAGATGACGACTCATCTTAAAGGGGAGATAAATTTATCAAGAAGATTTGATCCATGTACAAAACTATGCATAAATAAAGGAATAAAGTGATAAAAGTTAGAATAATATAAGAGTTGCATGTTAAGTGAAGGGTGTACAAGAATGAGTTGTTATTTTTCGTTGATTAGGAGGTCTGACAATGGTGGTTGTTCCCAACCATCATTTCTCCTCCTAAGGAATTCTATATAGTATGTTGGTTTCTTTGTACTTGATATCATTAGAGTCATCAGAACAATATCATGTGATATTGTTGATTGTAGACAAGATTTGTACCATACATCATGAATTAATGGAAAAGACTATATGATCTAAATGAATCTCAACCCTTGGCTTTTATACATGTGAAATAACCATCAATTGAATGGTTAAAACACATGTCAACCTCCATAATACATAAGTTAGGGTGTGGTGATCTCCCCACACTAATGTAGGTCCAAATAAACCCGGATCCCAAGGTACCTCAAACTCACAACCAATCAAGTTCGATAAGAAATATTCCCAAGGACACCACAAGTTAGTGCCTCAAGTGTTCAAATGAATCCTAAACCCGAGCATCCCAAGGTACACCAAAAACCAATAACCCAAGTTGCCCACAAGGCAGGTTTAAATCAAACATGCAAATATACACTAACATCTCTCTTTAAACCCAACTTGGTAGGCACAAGGATTATCAAACATTCCCCTTTAGAGCAGCGATCTGAATCCATAAGACACAATCTCACCCACAAGGCATAGCTGCAAATCACTCTCTTGAAGTTAATCTAGCATCAAAATCTCCGAAGTCAACCCAATCAATGCTCAACGACCTAAAGCCAACAATCATCAACACACCACAAGAACCAAAGCCAAAACCAACAGATCCAAGTCAATCTCCTAGATTTTGGACCACAACACTCGAAGAAGAGCAAAGATGAAATCAAAAGCATACGGTCCATAAAAAGCCACTTCAACTCCACACAATCTTCTTAAGCCTAATTCCTCTACCTCAAAGCTATGAGAGCTCACCCAAGAGCTAAAGGAGAATGACACAAACCATGAGAGCTCACCAAATAACTATTAAGATTTAGCTTGAACCAAATCATAATCACTAAGAGCCTCAATCATAATCACTGAGAGCCACAAAAACACTCCACCATATCTGAAGATACTTGGATCAAGAAGAAATCAAGCTCCATAACAAGACATCATAAGCCAAATCAAATTACTCCATAACATGACATCATAAGCACAATAAACTAGCCCATATTAGGGCCACGCATACCACAAGAAGCAAATTCATAACCAGGCAATCCATGCCATAACAAACATCCATAATCATATGTCAATGAATCAAGCCTATCACCTTGAACTTCTGCAAGCTTGGGGTTCAAAGAAAAAAACCAGAAGACAAACTCAAATGCACATCAGCAAGCTCCATCCTGCTACAAGAAAGAAACAATGTGCACAAATATCCAAGTTCACATAAGCAAGCTCCATCAGTGCAGAAGCAAGATCCAAAGTGCACCAATGGCTAAGTATAGATAGGCAAACCCTCTCCTACCAAGGAAAAGAATCAAAGTGCGCCATAATCATAAATCATAGTGGAGTGTGGATTGCGATACCATCATCCCCCCTGAAGCCACACTCACTAGCTCAAGTGCTCCAAAACTAAAGGATCAACTAAGAAGCAAAGAAGAGCCCATCAATGCATTCCCATTTTTTTGCCATCAAAATGCCTCCTCACAGCCATCTTATGTAATGAAGACACAAAGCTCAGCAATAGGATCATATCAATGAACTCAACATATTCATGTAGAGGTCAAAATACAAATATCATGTAGAAGAAACCAGCCAAACATTCTACAGAATCATAAATCATCAAAGCATCAAATCCATCTATCAAACCAATCGAAAAAACTCGCATCTCATATGAAAGCATCAAGATAATCCACTAACCAACCCAGGGTGGTGTAGTATAGCAAATGTGTAATCATAATCAAACCAAAAAAGAAATATCCAAGATACACAAAAATTGGAATAAACACTTAGCACTTTATTCACATAACATAGCATATACAAAAGACATTTTTCAAAATAGAGAACAATACAACCAAGGAGAATACACAAGATCCCCATCAATATGTGTCCAAACAAAACATAAGTAGGAAGTATCCCAAGAAGGTATGCTAGTTGGACAATGACCTACAACCAACTCTCATATCAGACACAAGAAGCAAACCCTGACTAACTAATCAAAAAATAATATGGATGTACATGACGTAGTCGAAACACATATGCTAATCATTATTTATTCTCTTATTTGAGTACATGAAACATAATAACTCTCGAACAGGTCATGTACAAAACGAAAAACAAATATACATTGTGTTACACTAAGAATAGTCTCTACATCTAACCAACATCTCACTTTTTCCTTCCAACATCCCACTTTCTCCCGACATCCACCCTGCTCCCAACATCTAACTTGGTTCTAACGTCCAGCTCGGTCACAACGTCTTACCTTTTCATCTCAAGGTCCAACTCAAAATCTAACATCTAAGAACAATTCAAGTGTCCAACTTCAAATTCCCAGCATCATAGGCCCAAGTTTTTACGTCCAGGGCCCGACTTCGACTTTTAAGCATCCAAGGCCTAAAATCTACTTTCCAATGTCCAAGGGCTAACATCTACTTTCCAATGTCCAAGGCAAGGCGTCTAAGAATCCTTCTGATGTCCTACCTAGTGTCCAACTTTGGGTTCCCAACATCAATGTGCCAGTGTTTGGGTGCCTACTTTCCATTTTCCAAACGTATGACCTAATTATGGCATCCACCCTACTCTTGACATCCAACTTGGTCTCAATGTCTCATGGTTTCCTCCAAGCATACACCCTACTACTGATGTCCAACTTGTTCTCAACATCTCACTTTTCCCTCCCATCGTCAAACTCAAAACCCGACATCTTAGAGCACTTTGAGCATCCAACTTACCCGAGGTCTAATTATCGGCGTCTGAGGCTCAACATCGACTTCCCAATGTTTGAGGCCCAACTTCCACTTTCCAACATCTAATTATTGGCATCTAAGGCACAAGATCCACTTCCCAATGATTGAAGCCCAGCATCCACTTTCCAGTATCCAAGGTCCAAGAATCCTTCTGACATCCATGGCTCAATGTCTAAGATTGCTCTTTCTAACAACCAAGGAACACGACATCCAAGGCCCAACGTCCTCCCAAGGTAACTTGGGACCAAGATCCTCGGTCCCTTTCTCCTTGGCATTTGTGCTTTTGAAGCCGACATTCAAGCACTTGTTCAACTTCAAAGAATGTGTCTTTTCCTTCAAATTCGAATTTTTCTTTTACAACACTCTTTTTAAAACTTGCACTTTCATTCTTGGGCATCGTTTACAATTGGAAAGGCTAAAAATAGTTCTCAAACACTTTATCTTTTGTTTCTTGGATTTTTTTCCTTTAGTTGACTTTAACCTGAGGAGATCAAAATTGGTGAACTTACTAAAGCTTTCTTCAAAGTATCTAAGGATATTACAAACTTCCTTCAAACTAACTTTCTTCTTCAACTTTTTTGTCTCTTCCAGCAACATAACTTCTTCTTTGTCTCTCTTGTTTAATTCAGTTTCCATCACAATGGTATGATCCATACTTTTTATTTGTTCTTCTAACTCTTTATAATGTGACACCAAGTTGACATCTTAACTAGGTTGTGTCTTTTGACTCGCTACCACACCTTCAATTTGCATGAATGGATCAAGAAAACTTTCACTAGCTTTTGTATATATTGTGTTAAAGCTAAACAACTTTTCTTTCTTATTGCTTGCTCATGTGCATACACTTTTATGTCTATCTGTGCCCGTTGAATTCCTTTCCAAGATAAACAATTCACATGCCCGTTGTATGTTTCCAGTTTGCAAACCTGATCATTTGGGCCTTTGAAACTACAACATCTAACAAAAATCTGTTTTTGATTATTTATAGACGGATCTGCACTCCTTAATTCAAAGCTCCAAGATTACACCATGTAAAAAGGGTGCTGACGAAGGTTGGTGCGATTTTCAACAAGCCCATACTGTTTTGGATGATGACTCTTCACATGATGCTCATGAACTAGTTATTAACAAAGAACTTGAATCCAAAAAGTCAAAGATAGGATTTGGTTGGAAGATACCTCAGAAGATGAGATACATAGGAGGCGGACTTTGAAAATATGGGCAGGGTATTGTTGATCGAATTGAGCCAGATTTTAGAACCACAAGAGCTGGCATTGGATATTTTGTGATACTTCATAATGATGATGATATAAATAAAATATTTTGAATGACTCCTCAGATGATGTGACTTCCAAGGTGGACTTTTGGAATGGCGAGCATGAGGTAGCTCCTTAGGTGGACATTTTTAAAGATAGGAATAAGATGGCTTCCAAAGATAGCTCTCCCGAGAAGGATTTCTATATTGATTCTACATGGGGAGAGACAGATGATGAAGAGCTCGTATATGATGAGCCTTATTGAAAGGCTCTCTCGTTTTGTGGGGGATTATTCCCTTTCCAAGAAATTGACTTGCATTTCAGTGTTTTATTTTCTTGGACTTGTTTTGATGCCTTTTTTCTTGGTGGGGTCACCATTAATTGCTTTCTAATAGAATAATTATGATTGCAGTAGTGAGGTCTATGATTGCGTGAAGTGCCTCTTCGAATGTGTGGCTATACCATATAAGATTTGTAGTTTTGTGTTTATGCTTTGCAGCCAACTTTGCACATATTGAGCTTGCTTGACGAGAATAATTGCAAATGAGATTTGATATTTTTTAGTATAGTATGTATAAGAGTTATTATGTTTTGTATACTCGAGTAAGAGAAAAAATTATAATCAGCATATATGTGTTCCAACTAACTGTTGTACCAACATATCCATTTTCGGTTAGTTATTAAGGGTTCAATATTTGTAGTTGTGTCTGGTATAAGACGTGCTTGTCTGATAGTGTCCAACTAACATACCTTCTCGGAATCCTTCCTAATTATGCTTGGGAACATGTGCAGGGAGCTCTTTTGTACATATTTTGTTTGATTGTATTGTTGTCTATTTTGGAGAATTGCTTTTGTATATGCTATGCTATATGAATAAAGTGCGAAGTTTTTATTCCAATTTTTATATATATTCTATTTTATTTTTTTTGGGTTTGGTTGTATTTACTCGTGAGATTTGATATATTTAGTGTAGTATAGTATATACTAGTTTTTGTTATGAACTTGGCCTACTCATTTATTTAGTTAAGTATAGTATATACTAGTTTATGTTATGAACTTGGCCTACTCAATGGTTATTATGTTTTGAATAGTCGAGTAAGAAACAAAATTCTAATCAGCATATATGTGTTCCAACTATCTGTTGCATGAACATATCAATTTTTGGTTAGTAAGGGTTCAATACTTGTGTCTGATATGAGAAGTGTTTGCCTGCTGGTATCCAACCGACATACCTTCTCAAATCCTTCCTAATTATGCTTGGGAACATGTGCAGGGAGCTCTTTCGTACATTTTTTTTTTGGTTATATTGATTTGTATTTTGGAAAATCGCTTTTGTATATGATATGCTATATGAATAAAGTGCCAAGTTTTTATTCCAATTTTTCTATATATTCTATATTTCGATTTTTGGTTTGGTTGTAATTACTCATTTGATATATTACATGTTTGGGGCTATTGTCCATAAATAATTTGGGTCATTGACATTGATCAACTTCGATGGCCAAGTCACAAGGAAGTCAGAGAAATGGAAATTTAAATGTGGTTTGAAAATCTTTGATGGGCAGACTTTGAAGTACACGTCAAGAGTGAAGATTTGTTGGCAGGGGACTTCTAGTTCCTCTAGAACATTGCGTCATTGTTACTTGTTGATGCAATATTTGTGCAATGAGCTGGAATGTGATTTGTAGTGTGTTATCATCTGACAGTGGTACCAAGATAGACTATGTTGAAAGGAATAGGGGTAATTAAAGGAAAGATGTCAACATAGACAAGACAAAGACCAAGAACGTAAATGTAGTCATGAAGGCTTATGATCGAAAATCACAAACCCGTGCAAAAGGGGAAACAACTCTGGGGAGTGTCAACAATTAGAATATCTGCATGGTTGGTGGAATAGAGCACCTAGAAAGAATGATTGTTTGGTGCAGCCGTAGATTAGGTGTAGTGTTTGAAGGTCTATTGAGCATGAAGTCTTTGGACTTTTCAAGGCCCATTCTCGAGTCATTTATGGATCTAAAATTTAGAGCATATGAGAGTGGAGAATGAGCACATCCTAAGGCCTACTAAAGAGGCAAAGAACCAAGCTGAAAGGATTTCTCAAGGTTGGGTAGGAGCGTGTAGACATGTCTGATAGTGTTCGGTAGCTTCCAACACCATTCTACCAAAAGAGGAGAATCTTGCAATCTGAGGATCACCAAGAAGAAGACAAGAGTGCTTGAATTGACATCATACCAAGTTGGAATGTGATTTCATTTCTAGAGCTGCTAAAGGTCTGGGAGACGGAGCTTGGGTTCACGGAAAATTGAAGGTAGGACACACACCTTGTTGTTCTTCCACACAAGGAGAGCATTGCAGGATAGCAGTGCTATATTAATGGTTGAAAGAAAAATACTCTCTTAAATTTTAGTATATGTGCCATTCAAGTTTAGTACATCAAGATTTCTCTAGCAGAGTACAAAATATAAGAGAAAAATGTATTCTCTTATGTTTCTTACTGCTCACTCATGTGCATGCACTTTTATGTCTATTTGTGTCCATTGAATTCCTTTCCAAGGAACCCAATGCCCCTATCTAACACGATATTTTGTGGCAGGCCAAAATGAACCCTCGCATGCTCGATGAAGATTTTGACAATCTCCTCTACAAAGTTCTCCTTTTAAGAGTGTGTCAAATTTGACATCTTCGAGAACCTTTTGACCATAATTAAAACACAATCATGACCATGCTTCGTCATGGCAATACCCAACATGAAATCCATTGAAATATATTCCTAGGGTTTGTTCGAAATCGACAGAGGTATGTATAGACTTTGTTTTCGATTTGTCGGCTTTATTAATGCACAAGTAGTGCAAGCCTTGATGTACCTGGTGACATCGTGACAAAGCTTTGACCAATAGGAATACTATTGCAAAACTACCATCATCTTTTTCCTCCCAAAAGTGGCTTACCAACTGGCTATAGTGTTTCTCCCAAATCATTTTCTAATGCTTCCCTGTAGGAACATAGAGGTGCCCTAGATGGAACAAAAATCCTTCCTACAGATGATAGTTAAGAACACGCTGGCCAACTATCAACCTCTGGTATATGTCAAAGAAGTCAGGATCTCTATTATGCAACTCAGACCACTCTAATATCTCATGTCCGTAGGAATCAAGGATCATTGTCAATATTGCAATTGGGGGTTGGCAACTGGTGAGCAACCTAGTTGGCACTTCCCTTCTTATGTCTTATGTCAGATGTTGAGGTGCAATTGTTGCAAGTAGGTGGACCACCTTTGATGAGTCATTTTGCAACTTGCCATGGATTTGCACAAATTATAGACGCTTGTAATCTATGTGGATGATGGTCTCACTACCCTGAATATGGTGCTTTCATTATTTGCATTCATGGACAATGACAGAGATATTTGTCATATCTTGAATACATGCAATTCCATCGGAGGTGGTCTCATTGTGCTATGCGACTGGGTGCAATGTTGGATGGAGGATCGTGCCAAACACATGCTCCAAGGCATCTGTCTTCATTTCAAAATGTTGTTGTAGATCCTGTAGGACAAGGACCTATGCTAAGCAAAGCCTCTTCTTAAGTTGTGCAAACACTCAATGATGTGCCACTGTCTATATGAACTTGTATTTTTCTCTTCCTTTCAATGCCTAGTTCAATGACCATGCAATGTGAGAGAACCCAAGCATGAACCTATGGTAGAAATTGGCTAGTCCCAAGAAAATCATGAGTTATGTGAGTCTTTGGGGTTGGCCAGTCTCTAACAATCTAGATCTTTTTTGGGTCAATGCGTACACCGCTCTTGTTGATGATGTAGCCTAGGTATTGGATCCTCTCCATGCTAAAGAACACTTCTCGATGTTGGTGTAGAGCTTGTGACAATGCAAGGAATCAAGGCCCTGTTGAACATATTGCAAGTGCTCCTCCCATGTCTTACTGTAGATAAGGATATCATCCAAGTAGATAGCCACAAAAGTATCTATGAAGGGCCATTGGATGTCACTCATCTTCCACATGAATGTTGTTGCCACGTTGATCAAACTAAACAGCATGATCAACAACTCGAAGAAGCCCTCCTTGAATTTTTAAGGCATTCTTCTGAATTTCAGCTAGCTCAATGGGCAGTCGGTGGTAACAAATCGATCTTCGTGAAGAACTTGGCTCCCCTAAGTTGGTCTAGGAGGTCATCAATTTGTGGGAGCAGATACCGCTTCTTGACAATGATCATGCTCAAGGTTCAATAGTCAATGCAGAGACACCATGTGTCATCCTTTTTACAAGTGAGTACAATCGGGCTCCATAGGGTGACGCACTTGGCTAAATGTGGCCCTTCTAAATCAGCACCTGAATCTTTTGCTTGACATCATCATTCTCAAGCTTTGAACGTTTGTATAGTGTCCATTTGGCAATGGAGTGCCAAAAACCAAATCAAACAGATGTTTCACCTAACAGTGTAGAGGTACACCTATTGGTGAGGTGAAGACATCTTTGTATCCCAACAACATCTAGTCCATTTGCTTTTGTCGTGCTATCTGACTTGCTATGGTGGCACATGTGGTTGTTGCAATCTTTTGATCCTCCTCATATCTAATCATGAGTAGCATGAATGTCTCAGTCTAGGATCATGCGTCGACACTACTTTGCACTGATCAAGGATATTGACTTGGCATGTGCCACCTCTGGTATCTATAGAGCTTCTCACCCAAAGTGATGATGACACTTGGCCTAGCTTCATAAACAACGTGGCAATTCCACATATAGGGTTTTCTAAGGACATCACAAACATCCAAGGGTGCTACGTCACATACCATAACATCCTTGAATGGTTCAGTGGAATAGTGTAAGTAGCATTGTCAACTGATGCAAAAGTCTCTCCCCTAATTCACCTACCCAACAGAGTAGGGTCATAGGTAAGGTGTTGTTGGCAAATTCAACTTCTTAATTGCATCAGCAAAAATCAAGTTCTTTTGACTTCCATTTTCCACAATAAAGTGTAAAGCCTTCCCACTCGCCCACATTTGTGAGTTGAAAAGGTGCTCCTTGTCCTCTTGTGGTGAAGGTGGTGCTTGTGCAGTGGTAATAGTGGGGTACAAATCAACATCCATGATCTGCTTCCCTTTGCTTTGCACACGAAGTTGTGGCTGATGAGGTAGAGACTTGTGTCGTGTCTGGCTCCTGCGATTCTGTCAGTTAAGTCTTCTTAGTCCGACATTCGCTTGTGTTGTTTGCTCTTGTGGTTCTCGCCATAGTTATCATTTTTGAAAAGTTTGGGTCATTCAAAAGGGAGGGAGAGTTCAGAAATTCGGGATTTTACAAAAGGTCGGTTCGGTTCAAAAAATTTACAAATTTAAAAAATATATAAACAAATTAAATCATTATACCTATAAGATTTTAACTAAAAACATAAAACAATATAAAGTTTACGCCTAGTTAAAAATTAAAATAAAATAAATACAAACTATTAACTAAATACTAATACAAAGTCAAACAAAAAAATTATAATCTTTAACTAGTTAATAATTTCAGTTATTAAATACATAATAGTCATAGAATATTAAAATTTTAAACTAAACATAAATAAATAAATAAACTTATCAAATATATAATTGTGTGCCACATTCTACTAGTAATAGAGAGTAAAGCATTTTTTCTTGACTTTGTATAAATTTGATAATAGCTTAAAAGTTAAAGCATGCAATGCCTTTCTTAGTTATTATCCAAGCTCTTCGTTAGAGTTGTAGAACAGTGAAATTATGTCCACCAAAAGTAACACAACCTTATCCAAGCATATTTATATTATAGTATTCAATTTCCATCAAAGAAATTGCAATAAAACAAAATGATGTCCTAACACTAGCTCAAACGTTCACCAACAAATTAATAATCGATAATTCACTTGCAGGCTTGCAAAGAGAACAAGGGTTTGGGGATTGAGTTTTTCATTTCATGCAGCTCAAAAACAACTCGAAAACACACTCACGACTCTGGATTTGTTTGCATTCACGTTTTGCACAACGCAAGGTTTGTTTAGATTCGCGTTATGCACAGTTGGAAGCCTAGAATATCGTTCTACACTAAATTTACCATCTGTGACTCAATTAGTGCCTTGCTGTTCTCTTTTTTCCTTTCATTGTGCCACTGTTTTGACTATGAGTTTTAATTTTTTCCTTTGAGCCTTCGGTTATTTATGTTTTAAGCTTTTTAGGGTTTTTTAGTCAAGAAGCAAACTTACCAAACTTGTTCAATCACCCAAAAGAACTCGCTCTGAATAAAATATTGACCAAGTTAGTACAAATTTGGCAACTATGGTTCCCTCACCACTTGCCAATTTCTTTCAATGTCTTCTTATTTGATGTCTATTTCTTATCTAGCTTTTGTTGCAGTGCATCTTTGTTGCATTGTTTGTTTTCAGACTTCGTGTCATCTTTCCCTTTCTTTGAATGTGACTTGTAGCTAGATGAAAAAAAAATCTTTCCTTTTATGTTTGAATTTTTCCTCAATCTTTACTGCATACCAATAGGCTTTTCCCAATGCCCTGATGTCTTTCAAAGGCTTCTTATTCGATGTCTACTTCTTATCTTCCTTTTGTTGTGGTGCATCTTTGCCGTTGTTTTCTAACTTTGTGTCATCCTTCCCTTCCTTTGAATGTGACTTGTAGCTAGAAGCGAATTTTTCTTTCTTTCGCATTGGAATTTTTCCTCAATCTTTACTACATACTAGTAGAATTCTAATAGTGCCATTTGCAAACCCATATTGTATTGGTTGTAGTACTGCAAACCGCTACAGTATTTGGGAATTCTATGCTTCTCACTGTCACATGTACCAAATTTTGCTGATAAGGCATGAAATTCGTCAATGTAGTCTTGCACTATCTGGTCTAAACCTTGGCCCAACTAATGCAACTTTTTGAACTAGTCATCACAATTCTTTACTACATAGTGCTCCTCTCTAATGGCCTCTACAAATTCTGCCCAAGTTTTGTATGGGGTATCCTTCTTGTCAAGTGATAACTCGTCGTCATCTTCATTTTGAAGACAATATGATCCCCACCATTTTTTGATATGAGAGGAAGCTTTCAAGAATGCAAATGTTATCTTTTCATTGGCACAAAACTTTTTTACAGAGAAATGTGATCCCAATTGGTTGAGCCATTTGTTTAATTCATTAGCATCAAATTTGCCCTCAAAAAGAAAAATGTTGAACTTTACTTGTATCTTGAAGGGTGTCAGACCCCTGAAGGGCCTACTAGATGATGGCATGGGTGCCTCAAGCGCAACTCGTGATGGGACGTTAGCGAATTGTTCCATCATCTCCCTCCTTTGTCTCTTGAGAGCTTCATCAAGTAACAATTTGCAAGGATCTCCTATTCCCTCTTTTGCTATCTGAGATCATTTGAACCTACAAGTAAGATGATCTGAAGGGTCACATGTCTCAAGACCATGCTTCATATAGACTGATCTCCTTTGGTGGGACATAAAAGAATGGAATGAACTACTTTGATACTAGTGATCCGAATTATGAGTGAAATTCGATGGACAACACACTAGGTATGGAGCTTAATGTGTATAGAAATAGAATTGAAACAAAAGATTTTATTGCAAAATGAGTGTGTCCAAAGAGGGCAATCTTTGTGTATGCCTTGAACTTTCCCTTCATTCAAAACTATCGATTTTATAGCTATAAAATGTAGAAACTGAAAATTTACTAAAAAAAGTAAATGAAGAGTTTTCCTTGAGAACCTAAGAGTCGCCCCACAAGGGGATGACATGCATCCTCCTTGAAAGTGGAAACAAACTGTCGGATAAGGACAAATAGCTGGATTTTATTTGATGATGTTGTTATGGGGGCTATTTTGGTAGTGCCATTTATTGGGGTCATATCTCCTTGATCATTGCTCGAGATTTGAAAATGCGACATGCACTGGAAAGCTCAGGAAATAAACAAGTATTAGATGCCTCCAAAGGCAGCTCCACCATCCTTAAGGGGCATCTGGACAAACTTATGAGTGAGAATTCCACTCCTAAGGGCCCTGAAAATGCAAAATACGATAACAAATAAAATACCCAAAAAATTGAGTTTTTGAAATTTACTGAATTTTGTCCTGAAATGCCTCTTGGATCAACAATAGAATTCTCAAAATACCTTGACAGATCCCAAGTTTGAGTAGAAATATCTTCTCTTTTGATATCTGCTTTGATCAACCAATCCATGTTGTCTCTGAGGCCATGCCTTCAAACCATTTTCTATTAGATTTTGATCAATGTAGGGAAACATTAAGCCTAAGTTCCCTCCCACTCAACTTTACTTGAAAAATATTCATCTTTAACATGAGAGGACAATTTGCATTATCCATCGTTTTTGGAATCTTTCTCCTTAGATTTTATGGAAAGAAGCTTGCCCTAGTAACGAAAATGGATTTTAAAGCCAACACTCAAGAACATCAAAGGATTATTGCCAAACATGAGAAGCAACCCTTTAATGAGAAACTTCAATTTAGGGTTGCCTCCTTGTGTCATAGGCTCAAAATGGCTAAAGCTTTTGTTCCTCGCGGGCCTTGACTTAGGACCAGACTTCATTGGCTCAAAATTGGAGACAGACCCAACAAAGAAATTTTTAATGCCCTCAAAGGAAAGCATGTATATGAACAAATCAAAGAAATCAAGATGGCCTAAGCTAGGCTCACTCCTCTACCTAAAATTGCTCAACCTTTTGTGGAGCACTACAAAGCAATTTTCAAAGTGAAACTGCTATGTAAAAATGTCTTGATGTGGTCTCTTACAAGCTCTTTGCCTAAAAAATAGTCACTTTTGATAAGCACCTTCCTATTGATGAGTTGCATTTTGCTCTCTGCCAAATGGCCAAATGATAAAGGCTCCCAGATTGGATGGGTTCCTATGTGAATTCTATAGAACTCTTTGGGATACCGATGGGTCAAACCTACATAAAATGTAATTGGAAGCAATCATAAAAACTCCATGAGGAAAGATTTTGGACAAAGGCAACATCAAATTCATTTGTAAAGTTGGTGATCCAAAGCTCGTTACTAATTGGAGGCACATTACCTTGTTGAATGCTTTGTACAATATCATTTCCAAAGCTAGGGTTATTTTATTCAAGTGGTTCAAACCATAGTACTCGGCGAGTAATTGCCAAGCTAGGCCTGAAACCAATAATTGCAGCTCAAACTCACCATTTCCCGAGTACTCGAGCCTAGGCGAGTACTGTGCTAGTACTCGTTGAGGCTCGAGTACTGGCAGAACCATTTGCAAAATCGCCGAGTAAAATCGCATAATGTTTTTTAATAAATTAAGTAATTTTTTTAATTTGTTGAATAATGGCGAGTGGTTGTCGAATAATCGTCAAGTAAACTTTTTGGGAGCTGGTCGAGTACTCTCCAAGTACGAGTATGCGAACTATGGTTCATACCCTTTAGGTCTCATCATTTACTCAATATCGAATTAATAAATACACATGAAATGATGCAAAGATATTGTTGCATCATATTCTCCATAACCATACAAGATGATGATTGATTAATTTTGCTAGTCTTTATAGCTTGTCTCAAGTATAATTCTACTAATTTGTTTTTGTCTTTTTTTGCCAATTCTCTTTTCATTCCTTGGCCCTACCTTGGATTGTCAAATCAATGACAATAAGCAATGATATATTGTTGCTATGTATTTGCTTGCTACGTGAGTTGTGCAATGGGACTTGGTGAGCATAAGTGTCATCGTGTTGCAAGTTTTAAACCCTCAAGAGAGATTTCCCTTTCAGATTGGGATTTAGAGCATGCACTACTAAGCAGCTAGGGTGGCCCATGCTTGTATCTTTTCTTCAGTAAATTAGTAAACACTCACACGTCCATCTTATTAATACATAGAGGTAATGCACTATCAAGATTGGAATATTGTTCATCTTAGAAACCACATCTGGGGGGTATCTATTCTGTCAAAATTCACCTAGGACTTTCACCCACCTTGACTGGTGGGCCTGCATTAAACAGGGAGCATTCCCAGCATGGCTTGACACGGTAATCATCATGGCAATGGCTAGACTATGGCTCAATGGACTCCATGCCTATATCGTTGCCTCAGCTTGGGGGTGGAGGTAGGCGGGAGGAGAGCTTTTCTGCAATGGGGATCTCCATTGGATACGAAAGAGCAGCCCTCGGGAAATTTATTGCACCCATTTCATTTACAATCAAGGTTTCAAAGAAATTCCATTGTTTTTTCCTTGGTAATGTATTTATTATAAGGTTTTGATGGGGACCTTGCATTGATAATTTAAATGTTTTGCTTATGCCATGCACTATTTATCATGGGTGGTGTCACGTTTGATGCTGTGTTAATGAGACTAGATGCATGAATGCACTGCTTTGCATTATAAGACAATGAAACCTGTTTTCAGCACATACGCATGAAATTAAAAAAGCATAAGCCAATTACCAAAGGTGAGGTATGGATCAGAGGCAAAGCGAGAAAGCTAAGGAATCCCATACAAATGAAAGCTCTGGATTTGATAAAATAGCTGAAGCAGGCCAAACAGCATCTTTTTCCTTTGCTAATTGAGAAATTCCAATATTATTCCCAAATAAAGCACTGGAACTGTGTCTATTCCTATCTTCAAGTTAATTCCAGCCAACTTACGTTATAAAACTATAACAAATGCTAGCTTGATAGCTTTCTGTGTCTGATAACCTTACGGGGACCACCAAATAGAGACGAGTGTCTTTTTCCTCTACAGCATATTGTACAATACTAACACGTAGCACACAATAAAAAATATGACCGAATGAAGTCCTCAAATTCTAATTATATCTATGGTGAACTTAACCGCAGCCAACTTAGGTACCCACTTGTTGCAAACACCATCTTGACAGCTTACTATGCATTATGGTCTTTGAGTAACTGCCATATCTCTGCTCATCTTTTATGAACGTGCATCACGCAAAAAGTGGCCAAATGCTTTCCTAATTATACGCTGTAGGTTTCTTCATTAGATTGAAGCCTATATTACCTAACTTTCACTAAACAGTCTAGCTTTGTCTACAATACCAGCATTAAAAGCAATGCTACCTTCAAATTTATTCTTATTTATTTTCAGTTAAGTCAAATTTGTGTGAACTATTAGTATGAATGATGAGAAGTATGCATCGGGATTTGGGATACAACACAGAAACATACAATTACCAAAAATTTCAAACTCAAGGTGAAAACAAATTATAATGTAGAACCTGCATAAGGACCACAATAATGGTTACCAAATCAATTTCTTCTCTATGGGACAAAGTCCTCAACTCATCAAATAACACCTAAATGACATTGCACATGTTGAATGTTTTCCAGACACTTGCAATATGTTTTAAATCTTTGATGCTTCTCTTGAATTAGAAGTTGCTGATCTCCTTCAGATATTGTATTCCTTCACTGACTCTTGTCTTCATTACTTGAATCGTGGAAAATGAAGTGCATCCAGATTGTCTATTTTACCAAGCTTCTGAAATAAAATTCTGACTATATTGGAAATCTTCAACAGAAACTACAGAGTATTAAAATGTATTGCAGACTTTAAAAGGAAACTTTGGGAGACCGAAATTGCTCACAATGCAACAACATGATTCTGATAGCACGTTATACCATCCCAAGCTTTGCAAGGATCATTGCCTGTCCAGTTCGTTTCCACATGAAGTCTCTCCTGTATTACATGAAGAGCATTTCCTAGAACCAAAATTTTAATGCACAAGTTATCAGATTGAGAATATTGTAGCAATAGATGTACTGTCCAAAGTTTTAAAACTTCTCGAGAAGTTATATTACACTGTGACTCAAGTAAATGCCCAAACAAGTTTGTATCATCTATAGAAAATTAGGTTTCAATGGCATTAATTGTAAATACCAAATATAAAAGGTAAATGAAATGCTACACCAGAGACGCAACGAGTGACATTTTGAGCAACAAGTGATGGCAAACATTTTTTTCGTATGCAGATCAAAATATGTAACTCTGCCACGTACTGAAACAAAGGCAGTAATGTCTGGTATGTGAAAAGTATTTAATAGAAGTAGCAGAAAAGAAGCAGCAGCATTAAAAACAGACCTTCAAGCGTGGCATGGGCGATAGTTGAATCAGTGACCACCAACAGTAATGTCACAAATAAAACCATAAACCATTTTATTTTCACCTGCTGAAGAAACCACCATAGATGATAAGAAAACATGCTAATTTATATCCCTAAAACGGATTATAACAAAATTATACATCCTTGCCCTCTCAGAAGGGAGAGTAATAATCTAATTTTGTACAAATAACAAAACCACAAAAAATACGGGACTTGACATTCCCACAAACTAATCAAGAGGAGATATCATCAAATGAGTTGCATAAAATACAGATATGCAGCATGAAGGAAAAAAGCATTAATTAGGTGTCTTTAGGTAATGCTCAAAAACAATCATAAAGTTTTGCATACCAACATTGCATGATATTTTAGTAGACTGCAGAAAGACATCTCTTATTGAATATGTTTTTGAAAGCTCGTGTTTCTATAGCTGGAGGAAAATAAAAAACTAACGTGATGTAAATGCACAAACAATTCACTTTTTCCAGCAGTAGAGACACTTTATTTCCAAATTTAACTTGCCATAAAGTCCTAAGAGGGATCGAAGTACCTACTCAGCTCCTCAGCTTATCATGTACGTATGAAAGAGATGTTCAAATATTATTTGTAATGGTTTCCATACAAACTTAAAAGTCATGGAAACATTAACTTTTACCCTTAAATCTCTGAAACAAAGGGTGGCAAATTCTAGGCCTTTCCAAGCTAGTTTTTCCTCTATGCATCTTCCTTCTACATTCCTTCTTCTCTAGTAGGTTATTCTTATCAAGGTTGAAAAGGGTTGCTTAGAAGGTTATTGTTATCAATCATTTTCTCCTCATATTTGGACCTAGATCATTTGACTTGTTTCCAAGTTCAGTTCTGTTTTTTTTGGTCTATAGCTGTCAATTTTCACATGGATGTCTTGACATTTCCATCAAGCACGATATTCTCTGTTTTGTTTAGGCAGGTCTGTTTTGTTACATATCCTTGAAAATTCCTCTACAAGTGAGTGGTTATTTTCAGAGCACATAAAAAAAAATCTTATTAAGCACTTTTGACAGGAGCTTTGAACCTGTACTACAATCTTCCCCGAAGGGATAAACATGCTAATAGTCCGCAAAGGAATGTGAACTGCGCCCCTCCTTTTGGTCATTGTGGCCATTCACTGCTACAACACTACCCTTGCATAAGAACACATGAGATCTATAGCAGCCAATGTCTATGGTATTTATCACATACACACGAAGATGCATCTCACAACATGATGTTCAATGTCAACTTAGACAGTGGCTTCCATCTTGTAATATGATGATATGTTCACAACAAAATGAATTTTGAATGCACTAAAGTCCAAATACCATGGCTACATGCATAAACTAGTCCATGTGAAACACCACTTCATTTACATGCATATATAGAATATATCAAGGTAGCATCACTCAATGATATGGGCATAACCCATCATACCATCGATTAAATAAAAAGGAGTGCCAAGACAATAACAATCTGTTGTGTCACTTATCACCGCTCACCTTTCCTTGCCTGAATGGCTCATCAAAATATATTATTTAAATCTCGCTAAATGTTCATGACTTGGGCCATGCAACTCAATAATGCAAACTCACTCTTTGTTTTAACACATATACCATTCAAATTGACCACTTTAGAAAACTGGAAAAGTCTCTTTTGATAAACCAATGCATACTTTTATTTGACAGCCTGGTATACATCAATGCTTCCCAGTTCAGGGTTGATCTGTCAATAATCCTATATTCCTGCACAGTTTAACTGTGACTTGCAGGGTTGATCTCTGCACTGACCAATCATTTATTCAATAGCATTTATCTCCTTATTTATACTCATTGGTTAAACTTTCTCCTGCCCAAAGGCTATTCTGCCCATTAGACAATATGCAATTCAGTCCACATTGCATCAGTCAGTAGTTCTTCTACTGGAAGCCAGATTATTCTCTTTGATTAAGTAGATTGATCTGCATACGAACCATTGGATCACAGATGATGAGCTACTTATTCATCTCTATGCACTAACTGTAGCAAATTTATCAACCCAAAAAACTATGTAGCTGGAATATAGTTCTGAACTATGGTTTCACTCCAATTATGAGACAATGACTCGTCTACTATTCTTAGATTAGCTGCAGCTTCCCATTCCAAACAACTACTTCCACTATCTCATGCATAAAAATAGATACCAACCACTGAACAATGCTGCTTCCAAGTACTCCAAAAGGAAACGGATTTTGCATGACAAAGAGCACTAGTCCCAATTGCAGATGCAATCAACTTTTTCAAGATGTGGCATTAAAAAAAGTGGCCTGCAGGATAAATATTTTGTATTGTTCATACCCTTGTCCAGTTTCAATCAAGTTTGGAATATTTCAAATTCAACATGGGTCATTCCTGGAACATAGAAAGATGACCTGTGAAAACTGAAATAGTTGCACTTCGGGACGCTTCTATCTTTTTTGTTGTCCTTTTTCGAGAAGCTCCCAGCATGTTGAGCACCATTCTTAGCTGTTCTAGACCCTCGGCCACAGCAGAACTGTTCCAAGTTTGTTTAGTTTCATTTCCATGGTGTATTTTGAACCTTTTGTGATATTCTTCTTACTTAAATGCTGCTTTAATTTCTTATTTCCTCCTCCTATATTTCCATTTGATTAATGATTCTTGGTGATGCACTTCCTCTCTGTTTTCTGTGAGTTTGTTGTATCTGATTATTGGGGTCTGACTGTGAAGATCTACGATAAACCACTGAGATTGGCATGTCCAGTTGACAATCCAATTCGATGAAACACTTGTAGGAATCCTTCCACTTCCATCACAAGCACACTATCCAGTCTGATGCTACACATTAGAATGTCAAGTAAAGCCAACAAGTGTTTGACAGGCATCCCAAGAGAGACATTTGAAATTGCAATCGTAGAATAATATAAGAACAAAATTTATATTGCCACTACGCTTCTCAAATTATTAAAAGTACTATTTGAAGACAACTTCAGAAGAATTTGTACTGCATCAGAAGACAGAGAGAACAGTACAAGACGCAAACATAGAAGAAGGGAATTTATAAGAAAAACAAACCAAATATTACACAAATAAAAGATGAACATTAATAAGAAAATGGACCAAACACAACAAAGATAGAAATAATCAAACATTTCCTAGGGCATTCCTTGGACTGCAACCATTTTGAGCTACATAATGGAAACGTGACGGCAACGTAAACGTGGAACGAAGAAACGTGACGGCAACAGAAATGTGACGAGCAATGGAGTTGGGAGAGGTTACGTATAAGAAACGGATTATTTTTCATACTTTTTTAATAGTAATTCATCTCAATTAAACCATACAAACAAAAAATATATATTAAACATAACTAATTGAGCTGATCAGGCCAACAACTTCATTAAATAAGAGGCCCTTGGGTACTTGAAGTGCAGCTGAAACAAAGAAATTAAAATCATATTTGCATTAAAAACTTTGCATTTGATGATTTACAGGCTTAACGTGGGTTGTGAAAGGGAGGTCGGTGTGGGCCCGGGGCAAAACATGTGGAAACAAAACCATACGAAACAGCTGTACAAATGGTACTTTATTGTTTTATTTACTACACCAGATTAGCAGAATCCTTGCCAAATCTCCATCTCAACAACACCTGTTCAAATAAACTACGAAATTTACAAACTTCAAACATTCAGTTTTTTTTTGCTTTTAAAGACAGCCGACATTGCACTTGCCATTGCAGCAGAGACAATCCCGTCTGTAATGGCAATCCCGTTGCATTGCCATTTCGGCACGTATTAACATGAAACGGAGACATCCCATTATGTTTCTTGCTGCAAGGCATGTACCTATACGAATTTGATTCTGAGCTAGGGAAACATAGGACTCAAACATTACTGTGCACTTATTGGGTACACAATCTACGAATGGCATGGTATGTTCACACCAGCCATGGTGCATTGCCAATTTGATTTTGAGCTAGGGAAACATAGGGCTCAAACATAACTCTGAACTTATTAAACACACATTCTATGAATGACATGGTAAGTTCACACCAGCCATGGCGTATTGCCGATTTGATTTTGACTCTTTGAGCTAGGGGAACATGGGGCTCAAACATAACTCTGCACTTATGGTGCACACATTCTATAAATGGCACAGTAAGTTCACACCAGCCATGGTGTATTGCTCAATTGATTTTCAGCAAGGGAAACATAGGGCTCAAACATAACTCTGCACTTATTGGGTCCACATTCTATGAATGGCATGGTAAGTTCACACCAGCCATGTGTATTGCCAATTTGATTTTGAGCTACAAAAACATAATGCTCAAACATAACTCTGCACTTTTGGGGCACATATTCCATGAATGGCATGGCAAGTTCACACCAGCTATGGTGTATTAACTGATCTCCTGTGACCAAAACCAAGGACCATTCTCCATTGATTATTAACCGAGTCCCTATGACCGAAACCAAAGATCATTCTCCGTCGATTGTTAACTTTGCTCCTGTGACTGAAACCAAGAACTATTCTCCATTGATTCGGCTCCATGTGCGTTAGAGAGAGCAAAGGCCGTACACCTCATATTTGCACTGCTAGATAGTGTCTTGCAGCAAAGACAGACCATGCATCTCATTTGACAGGTTTTCCAAATAACCCACGGAAAGAACCAACAAAGACATGTAACTATGAACATCCACAAACAGTTCCAGCAAAACACTCAAACAAGACAAGCAACTAAAAGCAGAGTGCATCAAGTGAGACTTAAAGAAAGAGGTAAGTACATCAGATCCCTCCCATCGAATTCAACATGTACAGACTCGAATTAAATGCAACAATTGGCAGCCCAAAAAACTCACAATTGAAAAAGAAGACACTCAATTACAAATTAATTATATCCACAATATCAAGAATTGCAGCTATACCGTACAGCCTAAACCCAATACAATCTCATGCGTATGGGCATAGAATATCCCTTGATTTCGAAAGCATACTCTCAAGTACAAATTAGTTATATCCACGTAATCAAGAATTGCAGACTACACTGTACAGTTTAAACCCTGTACAGTGTCCCATTTCTGAACCCTATCTGCTCTCCTAAACACCCTGTTCATTCCTGAATTTTGGCAACACTAAGTCTATCTAATCACGCAAATGGCATGCATTGAATAAATCCATTTTATTGCATAATAATAATACATATACAAGAGTCTGTCTGTGTCTATAGCTATTTAAATTGACAGGTAGTGTTACTTACCATTTCCGGGCGGACTTCAAGTAGATTTAACACCTGCAAGTTCCAAAAAAGAAAAACGGGGGGTTTTGGATATTAAAAGCGATGCAATTCAATTGGTGTTATGATGGTAAAGTATGTTGTCACTCCATTTACTAACGTATAAATATCACTAGATACAAAAAAGGATAAAGCTGGGTCCAGTCTTAAGAAATTCAGTAGAATAGATATCCTTCACTATTTACTTTATTCAAGATGTTTTTGTTTAATTTTAAAAGATATTTAATAATTGATGAAACTGAATATGAATCTAGATAAATTTAACAAAATAGATACCCTCAATACTAAGAAGAAAAATTGTTCCGAAAAACAACGAACCTGCTTATTATGGCTTTACCGAGCTCATTTCCATTTCCATTTTTGTGGTTGAGACCAACCAAGTAAAGAGAAGATTGCGATGAACAAAACCGTGTTCAAATATTCCAGTCTCAACCTTCGCCTTTGCCCTGTACATTATTGTAACAAGATGGAATTCCAAGTCAAGAAAAGGAATTGCTGATCCCACACGCTCCAGCTATACAATGGTTATTATATTAGTCTCCCCGTACCCTTCAAAGTGATTTGATATTCATCCTTGTCACGTTGTCACGCCCGGGTCCCTTTGACTTGAGCAGGTCTTTTGGAAACTTGCAGACAAATTAATAATAGCAGCCAAGCAGGACCAAACGCAAGGAAGGTTAAAAGCAGATTGGATTGACTGACGTCATCTGCTATACTTTTCTGCCCTTCACGACATTTGAAAACTTTTCGTAGAAATAGAAATTTTGATATATGCTTTACATACCTGGGATAGTGGGGTTTTAGGAATAGAAAATCTGATATATGCTAACATGGGTTACAATTAATGGATCCTGGTCAAATTTGTATCATTGAATAAAATAATTTATTTGTTATTTTAAATCAATTATAATAATTGAGAAGGAATGTCAATGAGATGTGGGTGAGTTGGTTAAATGGTTTGGTTATTTCGAGTCTCATTCAAATTTAAATCTTTGGAAAGACATTTGACATCGGTTGTAGTCATTGTTGATATATCTAATTTATGTGGAGATGATCACTTGGGGATCTGGGCCCCTGACTCTATCTCACACTGGGTCGTAGTTCCGGTAAGATAATGAGAAATAAGAAAATTCATAGTGAATCAAACACTTCACTATATCTGGTTTATGTGAAAGATGATCACTTGTCAATTATAAATGTGAATCTAGACATAATACATGTTGGTTATTACTGTGTATAGTGTGTTGTTACAGTTGGTAAGACTTGTGTATGTAGCTAATGTTGTTTTGGTATGTTATTGTGTTAAACACTGGACTATAGTAATATGGGTTGCCATAGAGTGTAAATACGATTGTGTCCCATATTGGTTTGTACCTCCAATCAAAGAGTTTTAGAAGAATAATCGATTTCTCATAAATTTAAAAATAATTATTTTGTCTTGATATAGGGTAAGATAATGACAAATAAGAAAATTTATAGCAACTCAAACACTTCACCATAGTAGTACACTCAATGTTTCTGGTAACCCAAACCCTGTACACTACGTGTATTTGGCAAATCGCATAAAGGAAGAAACCGATTTAACAACTTTATTCTTCAGGTTTAGGACTCTAAAATTTTATTTGCATTTTTAAAATTCTACACATATATCTAGGAAATTAATCTCCTCAACAAAACCCTAATCGGGCAGCTAAACCTACAAAAGATAACGAAAAGCTTTGTTTGGGACCCCTACTTAGGATTAGCAAGTTTTTAAGCATCGACTACTTATCAATTCACCTAACGGTTCACAATATTAAAATCGACAACCCAGATATAATGCAATTCAACCAAGTAGTCCAATCCGATGCAGTGATTATTCTATTATGACTTTCGACATTACAATCAATGCTTGATTTCTTCTAAAACATAGTAGTAAATGCTTCACATTTCTATACACTCTTGAGTGTCGTATCTAAATGCTTGAATTAATTGTTTGGGTTCATTAATTGTATGTCATAAATACATTAATGCGTTTGTGCATTTATACACTTCATGAATTTAAATTATGACCATATTGACACGCAAGCCGACACAAGTGGCAGAGACCAATAAAGTAGTACCTAAAACCCCAAGGGACCCAAAATTAGGTCAAAGGGTCCAACTCCATATCAAAAGAAACACATGGAAAAAAAAGGAGGGGAGAGAAAAATCAGAAATAAAGAGAAAATAAGGGGGATATGACGAGGAACAACCAGAAAAATGAGGAAAGCATGTAAATACAAACCAGATATGAATTGATTATTGACAAACACATAGGTACTCTAGAATAATACAATATTACAACTAATACATATCCCTGGACCAAATTTAGGTGTTTATATAATGCCCTACTTTGATATGTGTTTGTACAGACATATCAAATTAAAACAAGCAGAGAGTGAATACAAAATTATGCACCCTTAGAGCTCCTTTGGTAGCTCTAATGTGCCTTTGAAGACCTGCAAGGGACATTTACACGTGGATAAGTGCCCAATCAATCAATAATTTATTAAAATATAGAAAGGAAAAACTGGAAAGAATACACTTGGTTTTGTCAGAGGTGTGATATCAACCCTAGTATGAGTCCCCAACATCTTTGAATTTGTGTCAAAAATGTTTGAGTGTCCATATGAAACCTGCTAGAACAATTATATGTGGATAAGTGTCAGATTCATAAAACACATATTAAAATGATTTGCCCAAATGTGGCAGATTCGCATTCATGGGTTTCATTTGGAAAATCTTGGCAACAAAAATTTTAAGCATTTCATTATTTGGTCGCTCTACAGTCCAAACAAAACGGTAGTTTTCATTCTTTAGTAACTTCTAATGGTGTTCCTTTTAACTAATAAAAATGTAGCATTTTTAAATTTAAAACGGATTTATTAATATTTTCCATAAAAAATGTATAATTTTAATCTCATTCTTAGGGTGGCTTAGTCTTAAAAGTATGGTTTAAATCTCACATAATATATTTATTTTTAAATAAGGTGGAGAACATGAATCTAAATTAAGCACTAAAACTCATTTTAGAAGCGTACGTCTAAGTAATAAATATAAATATTCCTTCAATTTGTTCATAGCTTTCAATGTTGTAAACTACGTTTATAAACGATATGTTTATATTAGTTTGAGAGTGTACTCCATTGGACCTTATATCTCATATGAGCAATTTGTTACAATTTGGTTGAGCATGTGGAGGAGCCTTTTTTTAATTGAGATTTTTGAGGTCAAGAATATAACTAACATGTTTTTTCCTTTATTTTTTTGTTGAATCACAATATGCCAAAGCATTGCATACAATTTTAGTTGTTAGTTGATGCATAACAAATTGATGATGTTATTTTTTTAGACACACAACTTTGTTGAATCGGAACAAGCCACTCACAAAGTTATCATAAGGGTTGAATTGCTCAGCATATCAGTTCTGTTGTGAGCCCTTTTGGATGAAATTTCCAAAACTTTGGGTTATCTTTTCTATCATGAGTTAAACTAATTTGATTCTACCTGTCTCATAAAATGACCTACATTGATACTGATCTCACCAAAGATTTAAAGGAGACAATTGGCATTCTAATCGGTAGACATCACTTTTCCCATAGAATCATTTACTTTAATTTTTGAAATACATGTTTCCATTTCCAATCTTTACATCACAAATTACATAATTTTTATTTATTGGCTTGTCTAAATAACACTCTAGTTTTGACATCTAAATTAGCATTCGGGAAGTAAGATAGTTGCACCACCATCATTGGAAAAAATACCCTGGAAATGAATAAAAACCCAAAACCTAGGCAAACATTCCCTATCCCTAAACTACTACAAAAAGTCTACAATTCATTTGAAAGTCTACCATCTCTAACTTAGTCAATCCACTAAATCCAAACTTTGGTCGCTATGAATAATTGAAATATTTTTCCGATAGAAAAATAAAAGAGTGTGATTTCCACATAGTCATTCCTTTCATTTACTTGGAAATCTTGTATCACAACTCATAATGACGATGAATCACCTTTGGAAAATAATGGCCTAGGAAAGTAACAACTTGTCCATTTCTCATGACAATGTTTTGCAACCTAGTCAACATGTTACTCTTAGTAATTAGTTGTTCTTTTTCATTTTATTTGGCTACAATATATGCTACACTTCTTTTGTAAATTTTCTACTTGCAATTCTTTCTTTCTTTAGTGTTTTTATTTTGTTACAAAAGTTTCCCTATTTCTTGGTGATCTTATTCGCTGCTATTTTTTATGGATGTTTTCATATCCAGTTCACCTATGTTTTTGTCATTGATATATGTTCTTAGTTGTAACTTTTGACCCTAAAAACTACAAAAAATTTAATGATTTGTCGAAAATATTAACTTGTAAGCATTCCAACTTTAATCAAAACTAATCCCTACCATATAATTTTAGTAGTTAATTTTTAATTTTCTTTTGTAATTGTTTTGATGAAACATGAGAAGTAACAATTTTCTTCTTGTTTGTTCAACAAGCGCTACTCTACTCATGTAATCTTTTTTGTTTAACACGTCTTACTTATGCTTGTGTTAGAATCTTTGAACATAGTGTATTATTTGTTTTATATTATTTTTATTATTACTTCATAATATATTCATTGACGTTGTTGAAAATGTTTCAACTAATGATTACTATGTTGGCAATTCATGCTACTCTTAGAATTTGTAAAATAATAAGGTTGCAAAGAGTTTCAAGTTTTTGCTTGTTAATACTAGTAAATGGTGGCATGACCCTTTACTTTGATTTTTACAGTTATCATATTCCACCTATTCTCTTCCACTTTAACCATTATATTATATGCTTATTTAATTTATGTTTGTATATTTTAAAATTTTAATTCAAACATTTTGGATACCAACTAAAGTGCGAATGGTCATGTTGTTACCCCTTTGTATGATAATAAAAATTTGGTTTTAAAATAAAATATATATAATACTCAACTGTAATGATATTTTTTTTATTAAAGTAATAGTTTTTATAATTGCAAGTTGTTATGCCTTCAAAAAATGGACTTCCATTTATAGCCAACATAACGGTCATGCGAATAGGAGTGCAATTTTTTCTATTAGTCATGCCCAAAGGAATTTAGACCATACACTATAGTCATAACATTTTATTTAGACTAAAATGTACAATCTAGACAATTGTTTTCCCCCTCACAATATTTCAGACAAGTATGTTTATCCTTTCCAAAAAAAACCTTTCTAACCATTGGAAGTTGACACGTGGTGATATTGTAAAGTTTGAATTCAAAGTCACCAATAAATAGACAAGTGTTTTAATTCATTTGGACACAAGCATGATTGATTATTATATAGCTAGCATTCTATTGTTAATCACTTTTGGTGCACATTTTGAAATTATTTACTTTGTATAATTTACTACTTTTCAACATATTTGTTTTTCATGTAGAGCATTAATAAATGAACAATGTCCTATTGATTACAATATACTAAATTGACTTCGTGTTTGTTCACACTTTAAGTATAAATAAACAAATATTTTAATTACATAGAAGTTATAACATAATATTTGAGGGAAAGAAAATGAAAGGGGAAACCAAGCAAACAAACCTAGAGGTCAAGTTTTAATTTCAAACATATTGATTGGATTATAAGTTCAGTCAAGACATCATCCAAAATGAAGTGTATGGTCTAGGCAACTATCTTTATTCAATTCCAAAGTTATAGGTTATCCTCATCTTAACTCTGGGTGTGTATTTTTAGGTTCAATTTTCAACAATATTTATTCAAAATTATAAACATGTATGTCATATATATCCCTGTGAATTTATTATATCATTATTCCATTTATTAATTGGACATTATTATTGTTTTTCACATCCATTATTTTTGTACACTACCATATAATTACGTGTTTCAAATGGACATGAAGGGATTTTCTATGACCTCTATAATTTTAATGAAAAAGCAATCTAGAAGAAGGTTAGATTAAGACATCACTTAACTACGTTCAAAGGTTTCTACAATTAATGCTACAACTCAAACATGAAAACATTTTATTTTATCTTGACCTCAAAAGTCTAAATGATTCAATATAGAAATAATTATTGTGTTTGTCCTCCTTGCGAGTTTCCATATATTAATGATTTCTCTAGCTAACATTCTATTATTGATCACTTTTGGCACACATTTTAAAGTTATTTTATTTCTAGAATTCACTACTTTTCAACATCTTTGTTTTCCACCTGGAGCTCTAATATATCAACAACATCCTATGGAATACAATACATTAATTGACTTCATGTTCCTTAACACTCCAAGTCATAAATAAAAAAATATTATAAGTAAAATGGAGTTGTACCACAAGATTTGAGGGAAAGAAAATGAAAGATAAAACCAAACAAACAAAACTTAGAGGTCAAATTTTAATTTCAAACATATTTTCTTGATTATAAGTTCAGTCAAGACATCATCCAAAATGACATTTTGTTTCTATTGACCTCCTAATGTTCAAATGATTCAATGCATAAATATTTATTGCATTTGTCCTCCTTCCAAATTTACATATATTAACAGGGCCTAAGAAAGTGTTATACATGTGCCCAAAAAGATGACAACTTCTTTCTATGGGAAGCTTATTGAAAATAGCATATTTAGAAACATTACATATAACATGCTTTTGAACCTTCTTCACTCTAAGAAGTCAAAAAAATGATCAAGTACTCTTGAATTAAGTATTTTCTCAACATTATTCACTCTAGGAAGTCACACAATAAGAAGGTACTTGATTTAATGGGATGTATTGAAACCTTAAGAACCCAACTTGGTATGAGTGTATATATTAGAGGAGAATTTGTCTTTTATATCTTTCATCAAAGAGATTTCAATGCATTTTACTAGACAAATTTTGTTTTCTATGAATAAGAATTTATACCATATGTTCAAAGGCCAAATAAATGATTATACAAAGAGAATATTGCAATTGTAGTAAGCCTTGTCTTGAAAAAAATAAAATCTAATTTGAATAAACCTACAATGCATATTGAAACAACAATAATTCATTGTCTTATCAAAAAGATCCTTATCCTTATTCTTTAAATACTATGATTAGAGATATTTAGACTCTACCATTGTTCATTAGAGAGAGAGTTAACTTTAATACAAATAGCATACATCAAGAAATATTATTTAACAATTATAAAAATTATCTCTTTCTTCCAATAAGTAGTAGTGGCATGAAACAACCTGAAACTATGAATGTTATATATGACAGCATATATAGGTATAACAATCATTTCCATTTAATTACATGACAACTCATTGTGTTCCTTTTAGAATTTTAAGATAATGTAAATCTAGTTGACAATGAGCTTATTAAAGGGGTCCCAACTTATACACATAACAATTAGACATCTAAAAACTGATAGTAAACATGTGTGCAAAATGTGGAAGCATGTAGAACTTTTTTTTGATCTATTAAGAGATAGAGTTCATATTTAGGCTTGTTCCTATATAATAATGTTTCTTAATTGTATACAGAGGATATGCACATAATTCTTGCAGATTTTTTAAACCAAATATATTTAGTAGGTCTGGACTGAAACTTAGCAACCTTTACTGGTATGGTTTTAGTGTATGATGAAATTCATGTTGTGTTTTTACAAAATAGTGTATAGAAAATAATTTAAACCTTAAAAATTGAACTCAAAGATTGCATAATCCCTATGTAGTTGTTACTTTTGGTGAATGTAAAAAAATGATCTTTTTTCTTATATAAGCTTATTTTTCCTCTTTATCTACTATCTTGGTTGCGCTATTGAATTCTTATATTTCAATCAACATAATTTCCTTTATGTTCAATGTTATTGTTTTTTCCCTTTTTTGTTTTACAATGCCTCTAGGAAATATTTCAATATTTCCCTTATGGATCCTTACGAATGTATTTATGTCTTTAACTTGTTCATACTAAAAACATGCAACTAAAGCCTATCCCCTAGCCTCTAAGTCAACCCCTCAAATAAGAGGAATGAAAAAATCCTACACGTAGAAATATGAAAAATCAAGTTCCACTAGATTTACCCTCCCATGCCATGCCAAGCCCCAAAAATGCTTCTGTGCCTATCATTTTGGCCTTAAAGGAAAGTTATTTAAGAAATGTGCAAGGGCCTATTGAACAAAATGCCATCTGCCATAAGGTATATCCCCATTGGATATGGTCAGGATGCAACTAAGCTAGATGTTCACCTTAACAATTTCATTGAGGAGATGATTGGTAGAAAAAATGTTTTGTAATAGTCAGAAGAAGAAGACCTCAAAGAGATGGTTGAAGACATTCACAACAAGCACATTGAAAAACCTTGATGTACATTACATTTCATGCCGCATCAACCTATATTCCATCACATATTATAGGTTTTTCTTAGCTACAGTTGGGAAAGTAACTCGAAATTGTTGTTTTTTTAAATATTATGATACATGTTTGGGAATGAATATCCATAGCTTCCTTTGTGATAATTTCAAGTAATGGCTCCATTACAACAGTGATCCCCATGATTTATTTTGTAATATATCATCTTATTGAATTCCTAGTTGTGGTCATACATATGCAATATTAAACACTTTACTTTGTATTTTTTTCCCTTCTCATTTGACCTTCTATTATTGTGGATTGTAATACACATTTTCATTTTCAATGCCTAATGTTTTTTTTTTTTAAGCTGTAAAAGTAATAAATTTTTATTCCCCTTATTTATGGTGTGTGTGTGTGCAACACTTTATTTTTTAGTGCACCCCTTATTGCTCAAACATGTCTTGATTTTACAATCCGTTCATGTTTTAATTTATTTCATGAAATTAGATCAATAGCCTTTAGTAGGAAGGATTTGTTACACAGTGCAGGTCCACATATCACCTAACATGAGAAGCATTACACATTCTACCAATAATGGCATCCTACACTCTATGAATTTAAAACGTAGCATCAAATCATTTGTCACATAGAACCAACTAATCATTTATTACTTTCGAATAAAACTGGATTCTTAACATAGATTTGGATTTTCAAACATTGCATTTATTGCTTCCACCCAACCATCATTGTTCACGCAGTTAAATACTACAATCAAAGTTCAAATCTTGACATAATATAAATATTCCTTTTCCCAATAGATACTAAAGCAACATCACTACACTTGTTTTAATATTAAAAGCACGCAAATATACTTTAAAATTAAAAAAACATAAATACCCATGGTATTAAAAGGGTGGGTGGTACGAAAGCACACCCAAAGTAAAAAACATGTCAAAAGTTATATCAGGTCAAAAACCTCAAACATAAGTCAAAAGGTCTAATGTCACCAAAATTACAACATATAGAAGAAAACCAGTTGTTTGAATCTAATTGCTAAATGAGCAAAAAGTTGTATATAGTAATTTAATCTATAATAAATTAAGCTAGTGGAGCAATTAACCCCATTAAGGGATGAGGATGAGTGGTGAAATATCATGTTTATCTCCCCCAACCACTACCAATAGAGTACATAGTTGTAGACACTCATATTTGGTATAAAACGCTTGATAATGTGTAATTTAATTAAACCTTAACCTATTTGACTTATGATCACATACATGAATTTTATTCACCATTCCTCGTAGCCATTTACTCATATATGGATCTAACCCTTCCAAGTTATGGTTAATATTACACAAGATCTTCCTAATCTCTACATAAACATTTTTATATCATTTTTAGACTTTCTCCTAGCACAATGTCACTATTTTATAAGTATATTTAAACCACAAATTAAACCTAATGTAGTTGATCAATGTTCATGTACAACATTACCAATTAACAATGGGATAAGGCATCCACTTCGTTTATCAATTCTGCTACTTTCACTAATTGTCAACCCAAAGCATGTATTTGGCAAGATGTCAACACTGTATGTGCAACACCAACTATTTTTGGAAGTTAAGAAGCTATGGGTTGTGTATAGGTAAACACACTTGTATAAAGTAAATTGCACAAAAGAAAAGAACATGAAATGGACTAACACTTGCAAGAATTGAATTGCTGAAAGGAATTGATTTGTCAATTTATGTTTTTGGAAGCTTATTGATACTGAGTTAAGAATAATCATACAAATATCAATTACTTGTATTGAATGAAATTTATCCATATTAGAAACACACATAGAGAACTGAAATTATAAATGATCACACAACAAAAATAACAAATAATAAAATCGATCAAGATTTTTACCACAACTCCTTATGAGGAGACCTTCCTCGATCAGATTTTAAATCCAATCCTTCCCTTGAGTATGATTGATTTACTTAAAATCACTTATTGTATTAATGAACCTGTAGTAATGTGAGTATTATTGCAATAAAGATTACAAAAGCTTCATATTATGATTCTTATCTTCACTCAAATTATCTATTCAAAATTCAATACTAATCTATACCCTACTATCTACTCTTTAACAAAGAGGGAATGTTCTTTATTGTTATTGTCTAGTTACAACATAATCTATGGAATTAACCTATTCATGTTAAATGACAAATCAATTGGTTCAAACTGAGAACAGAATAATTGATTGCATGGTTGCAACAATTTGATAAACATAGACCATAAAATAAAGAATGTTAATGACATATTTGGTAATTGATTTGCCTTTACTTAAGTTGTAGGATCCATCCCCCATGTTCAACTAAATATTATAGCTCAACAGGCGTAACAACAAAGATTTCAATTATCCATTATGGTTCTACTATAAGGTGGAATAATTGTGATACAATTTATTTGGGTTACAAAAAATAGCCTCTACAATTGCTACATGTTACACCATATGTCTTGGTAGTTGTCAAGGGTTAAATTTAATGTCTTGTTGGTTACTGTACGTTAGAAAAATAGTCCATTGTTGCTACAAATTAGCTACCTAAATACTATATGTTGGCTACCTTGTTGTTATGGGTTAACCTATTTAATTATTACATGTTAGCTATTGGTCCTTGCCATTTCATAACTCATCCTTGAGATCTGTATGCACCAAATTAGTAGTAGAGAAAAAATAGTAATGACTATACATGATGAAAACATATTCATTGAATGACATTTATAAACATAAAACACCAAAGATATGCACATCATATTCATTTAGTACTATTTGATAGAAAAGAGTACAAAAGACAACCTTATATACTTAGGATTGGGAGAAGGGAATCAATAGTATAGGTTATATGAGGTCATTCAATGGTTAATTTATTGATTCATCACATCCCCCAACTAAATTTGTTGCTAGTCCTCGAGCAACTATAACTTTTGTATATGAAAGCATAGAACTCTGAAATCAAATGGCTTGGCAAACTTGACCTCTATTTTGTATAGAACCCAAAATTATTCTTTATTTCTCTCCATCTCTTATATTATTCTCCTTCATCAAATTATTCTCTTCCTCTCAAATAAAGAATGGGGAGCCAAAAAAGAGGAGGTTGATAGGTTATGGCTATCCAACTCAGTGTCTTCCTCCTTGTAACATCAATATATCTAATGGCCTTCTTCAGTGTTCCCTTAAAATTGTATCTTGAGAATGGCTACTTATTATGTAGTCATGGGGTAAGCTCATTACATCTAGTTATACAAGCATTTAAGGCTTCTTGGGTAGTTTGTGTCATTAGGGTCAACTATTGGTTTTGGGATTTGATTAGCTCCTTCCTAGTTATTGCAGCCACTTCTCTTTTGTTCATCAATTTAATCCAATCTAGTTCAATTATTTATGGTCTAGTGGCTTCCCTCCTACTCATGAATGCAGTATCTATTTCTTTCTCATGATACTTTGCTATTTCTTCACCTCGTTTTCTCTGATAAGCAATATAAGAAGAGAAAGACCTAATTAGTACATCCCCTAAATATAAATTTGGGTTTCATTCGAGGTCAATAAGAATAACATAATTATGCATATGGAATTCACAAGGTTGATTATGATCCGTAGGAGTGCTACTACTCTGCATCTTAAAGAAAGAATGGGGTTCATTTACCAATTTAGGATGGTCACAATAAATACTCATAAATTAAAATTTTAGCCACTGTTCTTCAAGATGAATGGTATATAACCTTGTAGGTGGTATACAATCCATGATTTACATAGTTAGTTGACTCGTATCATTTATTTTCTTCTTTAATTTTGTAATTTGTGACTCAACCTCTTTGATTTTATTATTCAATGTTTTATGTTCATCCCTAAATTGGTTGAACTAATTATGTCATCGAATTTAAATGCTTTAGATCTTAGCATTTGTTTCATGAACAGTTCCTCTTGACTTGGCTCATCTGTCTAAGTAGAAATGGATGAAGAAGTATTATTTATGCTTCTTATAGCAATAAGACTTTCCTCTACTATGAATTGTGCTACAAGGGTTTTCCGATGTCCACTTTCTAATTCTTCCACTCTAGATAATGTATCAAACTTGTTCTCATTTCTCTCAAGTTCCTTAATTTGGGCTCTAAGGGTTTCAATTTCCCTTAGGGATTTTATCAATATATTATTTTCTTCTTATTTTTCTAAAAAAGAGTTTCTTATTGTTTCAATTGTTCTTCCCTATTGATGGATTGTTATTTTATTTCTTCTTCTACATTCTATCCTTATTCTTCCATTGTTGCATCTCTTCTTACTACATCTGGTGAAGTACCCCAGTGCTCCATTCCACCAAATGATGGAATTCCAAGGCTAGATGAGATAGAATTTTATTATACATAGTAGCATAAATAGGGGTATGTTCTTTTGTTATTTTGCATATTATTCTTTGTGATTGTCTTCTAAGAGCTTGTAGGGGTGGAACCCTTTGCTTCTTTTTAGGTATTAATAAGGAGGGGATATCTCTAGTCCTCTCCTCTCGCATTGATCTCTCTCATCTATCTTTGGACTCTGAAGAAGAGGGGATAATGTCAAACTTGCTCCTTTCGACCCTTCCAAATTCTCCCTTGCTACACTTTCTTCTTACTTATCAACAACCACTTCTTGTCTTTCAACGTCTACTTCTTATTTTGCAACAACATGTTCTTATTGTTCTTCATCTAAAAGTTTTTCCAATGCCAAGAATTCATCCCATGATACATTGGGCCTTTGGTCCCTTAAGAATTTTAGCACAATCAATTGAATTAAAAAATTATGGGAAAAGGCTTTTTGTTTACCCTTCTTATATTCCTCATCCACCCTTCTCAGCATATTCAGAAGAAAATTGGGCACATTTACCCTTCCTCTATGCCTTAGATGATTGAGAATCTTGAAGTGATCAGAATATAACATGGAATGCCTCCCTTCACAAGTTAAATACTTGACAATGTAAGTGACAACTTCTACCCATTGTAGAGGCAATGAAGAGTGGAGTATACCTTGGTTGGAGGATTCTAACTGCTCACCTTTTGTGCAAAATATGTCTCTTACTGCAGTAGCAATAGCTTTCCTTTACCATAGTTCTCATATGCATGGTAAACCAATTATCTCTTCAAGTAACTCTTTAGTGGCTTCAACTCATAGCCTTATAATAGTGGCTACATCATGCATAAAGGTTTTTACAAATTCCTAAGCAATTTCATCATCATATCTTGTTAATTTATCAAAGTAATATAACCAACCTACTTTTCTAAAAAAGTTGGCAATATATTATTTGCTTGTAAATGGAGTGAGGTCTGTGGGCTGTCTTGTAAGCACATCACCTCCCATATTTTCTTGATGTTGTTTTCCTATATCAAATAAGTGGTTCCTAGCTAGCAGAGTAGAGTAGAGAGTTTGGGATGTATGTTGTGTGTGGCCAATTTGGATGGCTTTTGATGTTTATCCCTACATTGTTGTCATCTTTCAATTCCTTGTGTACAACAACCATCCCCACAAGTTTTTCTACTTCGTTTCCTATAACTCCCTTGATGGGACATGACATGTACCTATAGCATTTATTTAAATCATGTGACCATGGAATTCACCCCCCAACTGACATGTTACTAACCCTTGAGTGACATACAAGTATGGTAAATCATATGAAAGGGAATATTATGATTGGATGGGATTGGATTTGTAGCAAAAAAGTTTGGTTTGACATGATTGCCCAATAATTAAATATTTTTACATGGGTTAAACACATAGAATAGGAAATAGTACTTGAATGCTCATGATTACGTAACTAAAAATGCTTTAATGAAAAAAAATGATTGTTTTAGAAAAAGATGTCATCATTACCTCTTATGCATTGGTTTTCCAATAATTTCAAATTTTACTTGTTTTGATTACTGGATATTTGTTTGTAACCTACTTTGTATTCATGCAAGATGCAAGGAAGGATTCTTTATTGGTTGGAATGAAGACTGAGAGTGTTGATTGGAATGGATTCGTCATGTTGAATTATGAGTGGACATGGTCAGTTGAATTTCACTTCTGGTAATAACAATTATTAGCTTCTTAGAACAAGACTTACATCTTCTTGAAACAAGGGTTATACCTTCCTATAGCAAGGCTTGTACCTTCATGTAATAAGTGTTTAGTAAACATGCTTTAAAAATAATGATTAGAGGTGGTTGTTTTGAAAAATAACATTGATTTTGGTGTCAATCACTTATTGGTGTTATTTCTACTTAGCTTTTAGGGATGCTTGGAGTCAAATCTGACAGGGACAAGTGTTTCATGGTGATCTTATTTTGAGTACTTGTGGAGCTGCTATGTCAGGCATATGTGGTGTAGCAAGAACAAGCTGGTTAGGGGAGTGTAGGGTGTTGTGAGTGAAACTAACAAAACTCTTTTAAATAAATTATAACACTTTCTAACAACCCATGGAAATTATATGTTGCATGAAATCATCCACTCCAAGTTTAAGTAGAGGTAGTATCCATCCTGTAGCATCTTCCATCATACTATAGTATCTATAAGGCAACCTATAACAACTACTACATAACCCGTAACAACTAGGGTGCAACCTATAACATCATGATCCACCCTATATCAGATTATAGATTTATTTAAAATAATAGTATGAAGATTTTAAAAGTGTTATGAGTTTATGATCAAAAGTAAGAATGCCAAAAAAAGATTTTCCCCTTTAAAAAAAAACTTTTACCCTTAATCATCACGCAATTTGGTTTTCCAATCAAGGCATTTGTTTCAATCGTTGGTTAGCCAGTAAACTAGTTTTCTAACTATGGTTTTCAACAACACTTGAAGGTTTCCATTATTGATTTTTTTTATTTTATTTTTTACTTTTTTAATTCTAACAAACAAGTAGACTAGATGTATAGTCAGAATGTTTATTCAGTCCTTAGTTAGCCAAACAACTGATAGGCTGGTCAAAGTTGTGATATGTTGCTTACCCTTGGTGAATGGAAATGGAGGATGAGATGTAATGCCCATTTAATGTTTAAATAGGGTCTTGTAAGGATTGATATTTGTAAATAATGTGTTCATCCACTATTTTAAATAGTGTTGTATCCATGTGGGGTCTTTCTTCTTCAATGATCTTTTGTATGAAGTCCTATTTTAAAAGTGGTTTCTTGTACAAGTTTAGACGATGACCATTAACTAACAAAGAGAATCAAATCGAATCTATTATTCATAGATTGATTATTCTATTTTTAAACGCCGTATCTATTTCATAAGGATCAAGCCATCTTGTTTTTAGCTTTCCTTTGTGGATCTCATGCTTGGAGTCATAGAGCAAGGCCCAATCTCCTAGTTGAAATTATCATGTCTTGATGAATCTATCATGTTATCTAACTCATTGTTGTTGAACAATTTTTTTATGTTGTAATGTTTCCCTAAATAAATCATCTAAGGTGTTGAGTTGCACTATTATCTCCTAAGTTAAGTTATAGGGCAGTCCTCAATGTTTTGAGCTCAAATTATATGGGGACAACAATTTTATTTCCATAGACCAACTCATATGGTTTAAACCTTATTGTGGTCTTCCATGTTGTTATGTATGCCCATACAACTTCAAGAAGACATCCTTCTCAATCTTGGCAGTGCACAACTAACTATATTTGTGAGAATATTTTCTAATTCTTTGTTCCTAACCTCCACTTGGCCATTACATTGAAGATGACTTGGAGTCAACTTTTTGTGTCTGATTTCATATTCTCAAACAAGGGTCACAATAATATTAGATGTGAATTGCAGTCCTTGATATGTATTTATCTCTCTCAGTACTCCATATGTTATGAAAATCTCTTCATAGAAAAATGTTTTACAAATTTCTCATCCCTTACATGTGTTAAGGCTTTCACTTCCACTCATTTGGTTAGGTAATATATACATACTAATATTTACTCCTTGTTATTCGACTTTGGATCTATCATTCCAACAAAATCAATCCCCCACTTGTTAAAAGGCTTCAACACCAATTAGTGTTGGAGAGGCATCTTTTTAGAATGCATGGGATTCCCCATACATTGACATTTGTCACACTAGGGTTATATGTGATAACATCTTTGTGTAGCGTGGGCTTGTAGTACCATGAAGTTTATATATTGGATGTTGTTCTATTGGAAATAAAATGTCCCTTGAAAGCTTTATCATGACATGCTCAGAGGATGTCAAGTACTTCATCCTCCCTTACACACTCGTGAATGATTAAATCATACCCTGTGTAAAAGAGATACCCTGAGATCCATAAGTATGGATTAATTTTATCCACCAGGTGGCATTCCTTTTTGGGAGATAAATGTTGTGGGATTGTCCTTGCAACCACATAGTTACAAATGTTTTCAAACCAAGGAGTGTTAATTGATAGAGCAAAAATATATTCATCTAAAAAATAATCATCTACTACTGGACCATGTTCTTGAGATGTTAGTCGATATAAAAAGTATGTGACTAGATTATATTTACCTAGTCTATCTATAATAGTGATGTCAAATTATTGTAAGAGTAATAACCACCTAATTATTTACCCACTAATTGTTAGCATATTCATTAAATACCTGATTGAGGCATGATTAGTGTGAATAAAAAATAGTATATAAAATATAATGTCTAAATTTGTTGATTACATATATAATTGGAAGGAAATCCTTTTTCGTCATGATGTAGTTGAGTTTTGCTCCCTAAATATTTTCATTGATAAATTAAATGGCATAGGGACCCTTCCTTTTGTCCAAGGATAGCTCCTTGTGTGCTATTAGAAGCATCTATATGGATGTGGAAGTGTAAATTCTAATCCTCACAACCCTAGATTTTATACTACTAATTTTTCAGGTACTAAAATTCTTGTTCACATGCATCAATCCATATAAAGTCAACATCTTTAGAAATTAAAGCAAACAAAGGTGTTTCTATTTTACTGAACTCTTTAATAAATGTACAATAGAAACCAACATGTCATAAGAAACTTTGAACATCCTTTTATTTTTATGGGGTTGGTAAGTTTATGATTACCTTTTTTTTTATGGGGTTGGTAAGTTTATGATTACCTTTATTTTTTTAGGATCTATCTCTATTCCTACAGGCGAAATACGATGACCTAATAAAATACATTGTGTCATCAACATATAACATTTAGCATGACTTTAAAATAGTCGATTATCTTGACAGTGTTGAAGGAATTTTTGGAGGTTCTTGATAGATTCTTCGTATGCATTCCCATAAATTATGAGGTCATCCATTTAAATTTCAACATGATCATCAAACAGGTCAGAAAACACTGCTCAAGATAACTCTTTAGAAGGTGGCAGGAACATTGCATAATCTAAATGGTAGCAACATGTTAAGGTAGTTTTATTTTGTTCCTCAAGAGCTATTATGATATGGTTATAGCCACTAAAGTCATCAAGAAAGGAGAAATATTTATTTCTCGCCAATGTGTCAAGTACTTGGTCAATGAAAGGAAGAGGAAAGTGATTTTTTCTAGTGGTTGCATTGAGGTATTTATAATATATTAAAATATGTCATTTACCTCCCTTTTTCAACACAATAAAAAGTGGTGACACTCACTCACTATTTGATATAGGATCGATAGTTACTACATCTAGGAGTTTATGTAATTTTGTTTTCACTGTGTCCTTAACAACAAGGTTCATCCGTCTTTGTGGTTGGTGGATGGGTTTGCATTCCTTCGTGATATATATGTGGTGGGTGTATAGATCTAGGTGTATGCCTCTCATGTCATGATAATGCCATGTGACGATGACTTTGTATATTTGAATCATGATCACTAGGTGAGTCTCTTGTTTAAAATCAAGCTTGTTAATAATATTGAGGTGTATAGGTAGGATTTCTACTTACTTGGATAAGGTCACCATAAATTCTATGCTACCCAATAATGGGTTGAGGTTGCAATGGTGTGGTAGTAGTTGATGAAAAGTGTTAATATCTCCCATGACATCCAAGGTTTCTTCCATTGTAAAGCTATTGGTGAAGAGACATGGTATGCATTGTAATAGGTTGTCTATTTGTGGGTCACCCTAATAAGTGTTTTGTAAGACATTGGAAATGATTGTGTTCTCATCTTGATATTTCAAGTGTGGTTTGAGTTCAATCATGAGCAAAGTCTGCAATGAAGATTAATCATTGTCCTCATCTTTTATCCAATAGGGTTAATCTTCATATGAAGGTCATGCTAATGGATAGAGAACCAATTTCTTTATGGTGTTGCCATTCGAGATCCACATGTTCCCTGGTCTACATTCAATGAAGGCAATAATTGTAGCTAACAATAGTTTCCCTAGGATAAGGGGGTATCCACCTGAGTTGGATTATGTGTATAAGATGATAGAATCAATCGGGTGTTCCCATGTATCCACAATATTGACTAGGTCCTATATATCCCTTTTGGTTTAATCGATGATATATCTACCGTCTACATAATGGAGGGAGTTGGGTGAAGACCTTTAAGGCAAAAAATTTGCAAACTTTCCTTGATCATTACATTAATACCTACCCTGAATTCTATTATGGTATTTTTGATGAGGGTACCATAGACATGGACATCAACTACTAGGTTGCATGGGTTGAACTACTTGGGTTGGACAATATTTCCCAACATGATATTTTCCATAAAAAAGTGGCATGCAAGATGAACATTTTGTATTGTTCATATCTTTGTCCAGTTTCAATCAAGTTTGGAATATTTCAAATTCAACATGGGTCTTACCTGGAACATTGAAAGATGCCCTGTGAAAACTGAAATAGTTGCACTTCGGGACGCTTCTATCTTTTTGGTTGTCCTTTTTCGAGAAGCTCCCGGCATGTTGAGCACCATTCTTTGTTGTTCTAGACCCTCGGCCACAGCAGAACTGTTCCAAATTTGTTTAGTTTCATTTCCATGGTGTATTTTGAACCTTTTGTGATATTCTTCTTACTTAAGTGCTGATTTAATTTCTTATTTCCTCCTCCTATATTTCCATTTGATTAATGGTTCTTGGTGATACTTCCTCTCTGTTTTCTATGAGTTTGTTGTATCTGATTATTGGGGTCTGAGTGTGAAGATCTACAATAAACCACTGAGATTGGCATGTCCAGTTGACAATCCAATTCGATGAAACACTTGTAGGAATCCTTCCACTTCCATCACAAGCACACTATCCAGTCTGATGCTACACATTAGAATGTCAATTAAAGCCAACAAGTGTTTGACAGGTATCCCAAGAGAGACATTTGAAATTGCAATCGTAGCATAATATAAGAACAAAATTTATATTGCCACTACGCTTCTCAAGTTATTAAAAGTACTATTTGAAGACAACTTCAGAGGAATTTGTATTGCATCAGAAGACAGAGAGAACAGTACAAGACACAAACATAGAAGAAGGGAATTTGTAAGAAAAACAAACCAAATATTGCACAAATAAAAAATGAACATTAATAAGAAAATGACCCAAACACAACAAAGATGGAAACAATCAAATATTTCCTAGGGCATTCCTTGCACTGCACCCATTTTGGACTACATAATGGAAACGTGACGGTAACGGAAACGAGGAACGAGGAAACGTGATGACAACAGAAATGTGACAAACAATGGAATTGGGAGAAGTTACGAATAAGAAACGAATTATTTTTCATACTTTTTTTAATAGTAATTCATCTCAATTAAACCATACAAACAAAAAATATATATTAAACATAATTAATTGAGCTGATCAGACCAACAACTTCATTAAATAAGAGGCCCTTGGGTAGTTGAAGTGCAGCTGAAACAAAGGAATTCAAATCATATTTGCATTAAAAACTTTGCGTTTGATGATTTACAGGCTTACCGTGGGTGGTGAAAGGGAGGTTGGCGTGGGCCTGGGGCACAACATGTGGAAACAAAACCATACGAAACAGCTGTACAAATGGTACTTTATTGTTTTATGTACTACACCAGATTAGCACAATCCTTGGCAAATCTCCATCTCAACAACACCTGTTTAAATAAACTACGAAATTTACAAACTTCAAACATTCATTTTTTTTGCTTTTAAAGACAGCCGACATTGCACTTGCCATTGCAACAGAGACAATCCCATCTGTAATGGGAATTCCGGTGCATTGCCATTTCGGCACGTATTAACATGAAACAGGGACATCCCATTATGTTTCTTGCTGCAAGGCATGTATCTATACGAATTTGATTTTGAGCTAGGGAAACATAGGACTCAAACATTACTATGCACTTATTGGGTACACAATCTACGAATGGCATGGTATGTTCACACCAGCCATGGTGCATTGCCAATTTGATTTTGAGCTAGGGAAACATAGGGCTCAAACATAACTCTGCACTTATTAAACACACATTCTATGAATGACATGGTAAGTTCACATCAACCATGGTGTAGTATAGATTTGATTTTGACTTTTTGAGCTAAGGGAACATGGGGCTCAAACATAACTCTGCACTTATTGTGCACACATTCTATGAATGACACGGTAAGTTCACACCAGCTTTGTGTATTGCCCAATTGATTTTCAGCAAGGGAAACATAGGGTTCAAACATAACTCTGCACTTATTGGGTCCACATTCTATGAATGGCATGGTGAGTTCACACCAGCCATGTGTATTGCCAATTTGATTTTGAACTACAAAACATAATGCTCAAACATAACTCTGCACTTTTGGGGCATATATTCCGTGAATGGCATGGCAAGTTCACACCAGCTATGGTGTATTGGTGTATTAACTGATATCCTGTGACCGAAACCAAGGACCATTCTCCATTGATTATTAACCGAGTTCCTATGACCGAAACCAAAGATCATTCTCCGTCGATTGTTAACTTTGCTCCTGTGACTGAAACCAAGAACTATTCTCCATTGATTCGGCTCCATGTGCGTTAGAGAGAGCAAAGGCCGTACACCTCGTATTTGCGCTGCTAGACAATGTCTTGCAGCAAAGACAGACCATGCATCTCATTTGACAGGTTTTCCAAATAACCCACGGAAAGAACCAACAAAGACATGCAACTATGAACATCCACAAACAGTTCAAGAAAAACACTCAAACAAGACAAGCAACTAAAAGCAGAGTGCATCAAGTGAGACTTAAGAAAGAGGTAAGTACATCGGATCCCTCCCATCTAATTCAACATATACAGACTCGAATTAAATGCAACAATTGGTAGCCCAAAAAACTCACAATTGAAAAAGAAGACACTCAATTACAAATTAATTATATCCACAATATCAAGAAATGCAGCTATACCGTACAGCCTAAACCCAATAAATACAGTCTCATGCGTATGGGCATAGAAGATCCCTTGATTTCCAAAGCATACTCTCAAGTACAAATTAGTTATATCCACGTAATCAAGAATTGCATACTACACTGTACAGTTTAAACCCTATACAGTGTCCCATTTCTGAATCCTGATCTGCTCTCCTAAACACCCTGTTCATTCCAGAATTTTGGCAACACTAAGTCTATCTAATCACGCAAATGGCATGCATTGAATAAATCCATTTTATTGCATAATAATAATACATATACAAGAGTCTGTCTGTGTCTATAGCTATTTAAATTGACAGGTAGTGTTACTTACCATTTCCGGGCGGACTTCAAGTAGATTTAACACCTGCAAGTTCCAAAAAAGAAAAACGGAGGGTTTTGGATATTAAAAGCGATGCAATTCAATTGGTGTTATGATGGTAAAGTATGTTGTCACTCCATTTACTAAAGTATAAATATCACTAGATACAAAAAAGGATAAAGCTGGGTCCAGTCTTAAGAAATTCAGTAGAATAGATATCCTTCACTATTTACTTTATTCAAGATGTTTTTGTTTAATTTTAAAAGATATTTAATAATTGATGAAACTGAATATGAATCTAGATAAATTTAACAAAATAGATACCCTCAATACTAAGAAGAAAAATTGTTCCGAAAAACAACGAACCTGCTTATTATGGCTTAACCGAGCTCATTTCCGTTTCCATTTTTGTGGTTGAGACCAACCAAGTAAAGAGAAGATTGCGATGAACAAAACCGTGTTCAAATATTCCAGTCTCAACCTTCGCCTTTGCCCTGTACATTATTGTAACAAGATGGAATTCCAAGTCAAAAAAAGGAATTGCTGATCCCACACGCTCCAGCTATACAATGGTTATTATATTAGTCTCCCCGTACCCTTCAAAGTGATTTTATATCCATCCTTGTCACGTTGTCACGCCCGGGTCCCCTTGACTTGAGCAGGTCTTTTGGAAACTTGCAGACAAATTAATAATAGCAGCCAAGCAGGACCAAATGCAAGGAAGGTTAAAAGCAGATTGGATTGACTGACGTCATCAGCTATACTTTTCTGCCCATCCACGACATTTGAAAACTTTCCGAGAAACAGAAAATTCAATATATGCGTTTACATATGTGGGATAGAGGGGTTTTAGGAATAGAAAATCTGATATATGGTGACATGAGTTACAGTTAATGGATCCGAGTCAAATTTGTATTATTGAATAAAATAATTTATTTGTTATTTTAAATTAATTATAATAATTGAGAAGGAATATCAATGAGATGTTGGTGAGTTGGTTAAGTGGTTTGGTTATTTCAAGTCTCATTCAAGTTCAAATTTTTGGAAAGACATTTGATATAGGTTGTGGTCATTGTTGATATATCTAATTTATGTGGAGATGATCACTTGAGGATCTGGGCCCTGACTCTATCTCAGACTGGGTCGTAGTTTTGATAAGATAATGAGAAATAAGAAAATTCATAATGACTCAAACACTTCACTATATCTGATTTATGTGAGAGATTATCACTTGTCAATTATAGATGTAAATCTAGACATAACATTTACAGTGTACATGATGGTTATCACTGTGTATAGTGTGTTGTTACAGTTGGTAAGACTTGTGTACGTAGCTAATGTTGTGTTGGTATGTTTTAGATTATGGTAAAAGCAGGTTTTGAAGGGACCCCGAAACCCTTTAACAGATTCAAAAAAGATAAAGCATTAACAACCACCAGGACAAGCAGTCCTGAAACCTACTAAAGAGCAATATCAAAATCAGGTTATACAGGGACAGCATCAATATCCAATTTATGACAAGTATGTTGTGTTGGTATGTTGTTGTGTTCCGTGGGAACAATGACATTGTTTTATATAGTTACTTGTATAATGGTTGTGTTTTTGTATATCTCAGACTACTTCATATGATTGATTGTGGAAAAATTGGTAGTTAAAACTTAGAAAACTACACTGTGGTAATATGGGTTGCCATAAGGTGTAGATACGACCATATTGGTTTGTAGCTCCAATCAAAGGGTTTTAGAAGAATATTTGATTTCTCATAAATTTAAAAATAATTATTTTGTCTTGATATAGGGTAAGAAAATGAGAAATAAGAAAATTTATAGTGACTCAAACACTTCACCACGATAGTACACTCAATGTTTTTGGTAACTCAAAACCTGTACACTACGTGTGTTTGGCAAATCGCATAAAGGAAGAAACTAATTTAACAACTTTATTCTTCAGGTTTAGGACTCTAAAAATTTATTTGCATTTTTAAACTTCTACACATATATCTAAGAAATTAATCTCTTCAACAAAACCCTAATAGGGCAACGAAACCTACAAAAGATTAGGAAAATCTTTGTTTGGGGCCCCTGCTCAGGGTTATCAAGTTTTTAAGCATCGACTACTTATCAATTCACCTAATGGTTCACAATATTAAAATCGACAAGCTAGATATAATGTAATTCAACCAAGTAGTCCAATTCGATGCAGTAATTATTCTATTATGACTTTCCACATTACAATCAATGCTTGATTTCTTCTAAAATGCAGTAGTAAATGCTTCACATTTCTTTACACTCTTGAGTGTCGTGTCTAAATGCTTGAATTGATTGTTTGGGCTCGTTAATTGTATGTCATAAATGCATTAATGCGTTTCTGCATTTATACACTTCTTGAATTAAAATCATGACCATATTGACACACAAACTGACATGAGTGGGAGAGGCAAAGTATGACCTAAAACCCTAAGGGACCCAAAATTAGGTCAAAGGGTCGAACTACAAATCCAAAGAAACACATGGAAAAAAAAGCCAGGGAGAGAAAAATCAGATATAGAGAGAAAATCAAGGGGATATGATGAGGAACAACCAGAAACACAAGGAAATCATGTAAGTACAACCCATATATGAATTGATTATTGACAAACACATGGGTACCCTAGAATAATACAATATTACAACTAATAGATATCCCTAGACCAAATTTAGGTGTTTATATAATGCCCTACTTTGATGTGTGTTTGTACATATCAAATTAAAATAAACAGAGAGTGAATACAAAATTATGCACCCTTAGAGCTCCTGTGGTAGCTCTAATGTACCTCTGAAGACCTACAAGGGACATTTATGCATGGATAAGTGCCCAATCAATCAATAGTTTATTAAAATATAGAAAGGAAAAACTAGAAAGAATACACTTGGTTTTGTCGGAGGTGTGATATCAACCCCAGTATGAGTCCCCAACATCTTTGAATTTGTGTCAAAAATGTTTGAGTGTCCATATGAAACCTGCTAGAACAATTATATGTGGATAAGTGTCAAATTCATAAAACACGTATTAAAATGATTTGCTCAAATGTGGCAGATTTGCATTCATAGGTTTCATTTGGAAAATCTTGGTAACAAAAATTTAAAACATTTCATTATTTGGTCGCTCTATAGTCCAAACAAGATGGTAGTTTTCATTGTTTAGTAACTTCTAATGGTGTTCCTTTTAACTAATAAAAATGTAGCATTTTTAATTTAAAATGAATTTATTAATATTTTCCATAAAAAATGTATAATTTTAATCTCATTCTTAGGGTGGCTTAGTCTTAAAAGTATGGTTTAAATCTCACATAATATATTTATTTTTATAGAAGGTAGAGAACATGAATCTAAATTAAGCACTAAAATTCATTTTAGAAGTGTATGTCTAAGTAATAAATATAAATATTCCTTCGATGTGTTCATAGCTTTCAATGTTGTAGATTATGTTTATAAATGGTATGTTTATATTAGTTTGAGAGCTTACTCCATTGGACCTTATATCCATGGTATTGTTGTACGTGGTATTTACATAGTGTTATATTAAAAACTACCTTTAGTATTGTTGTACGTGTTATTTACATAGTGTTATATTAAAATTTGAAATTTAATTTATAGTTATTTTAATAGAAATTAATATATGATTTTTATTCCATTTTATAAATTGGAATTAAAGTTATATTTTATATTGATTTAAAATATATTGAAAAATGTTGATTTAATATTTATATATAAATATATGTGTTGAATATTACATGTTGTAATGTGATTGATTACTGTTCAATTTTTGATGTAAAAATAATATACTCTATCTTAACAATAAGTTGAATAATTGGTATATGCTCAACTTTTACTACTTAATAACAAGTGTGAAAAAGTAAAAAAGTAATTTTTTTAAGGTCTACCATCCCAAAGACCTTATTTATGGTTATAACATATGAAATTACTTTATGATAAAATACAAATTCTTCATCATTAAGTTAATTTAAGGATACATTACCAGTCAAATTAACACATTGAATAAGATACATACATTGAATTTGGATGAAAATAGATCTCGTCATATATTTAATATTGACCATGTAATTACAAGTATTGCATTTAATATATGATTTGTAAATGCTTTTAAAATATAATTTGTATGTTGATTAAATTTTTGAAAAATATTTTTTAAATATACAAAATTTAAGTATGATTATATATTTTTTAAATATATAAAATGTAAATAATTTTTGTTTGTGTAATTTTTGAAATACTTAAAATTTTGAAATAATCAATTTAATTTAAAAAATAAAATAAAATTAAAAAAATTAATAATATTATATAACAAAATGATAATTAAAAAATAAAATAAATGAGATATTATATAATCAATCATATTATAATAAATAAATTATTTTATTTTATAATTATTATAAAATATATATAAACAAATATTAAATACTCATTATTAAAAAAGATAATAATGAAAATTAATAACTTATTTTATAACTCTACAATTATATCAAACCATATATTTTTAAAATATATATACAACTAGAAAATTATGCCAATTATAAATCTATCCATCCTGTGACATCAACACACTCGTATCCTTTTAATAATATAATATATATATCTAAATGTATATATATATATATATATTTTTTTTTTGTTTAATATTTTTTAAAAAGTAATCAAAGGAAATCAAAACCATCTTATATTATTACAAGGAACACCTTTTTCTTTTTTCCCCCGCCCATGAGCAGACCAGGCCACCCGGGTTAATTTCTCCAACTGGAAGCTGACACCAAGGGCGTATCGCGCCATTTAAGAAGAAGTTGATTGTTGTATGCCCCCGTTTTTTGTACAGTGTAATGCCATGATCCTCTGCTCAACGCCACCACACCCCAACCCTGTTCCATGCTCTCTTCGCTTGTCTCAACCCCTGCGCCGCTAAATCCACACTTCCCTGGAAGTTCAACCATCTTCTCATTAATTAATTCCTTTTCCTTTTCCTTGGCGTTGCAGTGCGTCGAAGTTGCAGTAGAAACCCATCTGTGAATCTTTGGAGCGATGAATATGTGTTCCATCACACTGGTGGGCAGACACTGAGATGGCAGCCCCGCCTGTAGAGATTCCAACAGAGCAGAGTAGTAATGTGACAAGATGGAATTCCAAGTCAAGAAAAGGCATTGCTGATCCCACACGCTCCAGCTATACAATGGTTATTATATTAGTCTCCCCGTACCCTTCAAACTGATTTTATATCCATCCTTGTCACGTTGTCACGCCCGGGTCCCTTTGACTTGAGCAGGTCTTTTGGAAACTTGCAGACAAATTAATAATAGCAGCCAAGCAGGACCAAACGCAAGGAAGGTTAAAAGCAGATTGGATTGACTAACGTCATCTGCTATACTTTCCTTCCCTTCCACAACATTTGAAAACTTTGCGTAGAAAATAGAAATTTTGATATATGCTTACATCCCTGGGATAGAGGGGTTTTAGGAATAGAAAATTTGATATATGCTAACATGGGTTACAATTAATGGATCCTGGTCAAATTTGTATTATTGAATAAAATAATTTATTTGTTATTTTAAATCAATTATAATAATTGAGAAGGAATGTCAATGAGATGTGGGTGAGTTAGTTAAATGGTTTGGTTTTTTCAAGTTTCATTCAAATTCAAATTTTTGGAAAGACATTTGATATCGGTTGTGGTCATTGTTGATATATCTAATTTATGTGGAGATGATCACTTGGGGATCTGGGCCCCTGACTCTATCTCACACCGGGTCGTAGTTCTAATAAGATAATGAGAAATAAGAAAAATCATAGTGACTCAAACACTTCACTATCTCTGATTTATGTGAGAGATGATCACTTGTCAATTATAGATGTAAATCTAGACATAACATTTACAGTGTACATGATGGTTATCAATGTGTATAGTGTGTTGTTGCAGTTGGTAAGACTTGTGTACGTAGCTAATTTTGTGTTAGTATGTTAATGTGTTCCGTGGGAACAATGACATTGTTTTATATAGTTACTTGTATAATGGTTGTGTTTCTGTATATCTGAGACTACTTCATATGATTGATTGTGGAAAAATTGGTAGTTAAATCTTAGAAAACTACACTGTGGTAATATGGGTTGCCATAAGGTGTAGATACGATTGTGTCCCATATTGGTTTGTAGCTCCAATCAAAGGGTTTTAGAAGAATATTTGATTTCTCATAAATTTAAAAATAATTATTTTCTCTTGATATAGGGTAAGAAAATGAGAAATAAGAAAATTTATAGCGACTCAAACACTTCACCACGATAGTACACTCAATGTTTTTGGTAACTCAAACCCTGTACACTACGTGTGTTTGGCAAATCGCATAAAGGAAGAAACTAATTTAACAACTTTATTCTTCAGGTTTAGGACTCTAAAAATTTATTTGCATTTTTAAACTTCTACACATATATCTAAGAAATTAATCTCTTCAACAAAACCCTAATAGGGCAACGAAACCTACAAAAGATAAGGAAAATCTTTGTTTGGGGCCCCTGCTCAGGGTTATCAAGTTTTTAAGCATCGACTACTTATCAATTCACCTAATGGTTCACAATATTAAAATCGACAAGCCAGATATAATGCAATTCAACCAAGTAGTCCAATTCGATGCAGTAATTATTCTATTATGACTTTCCACATTACAATCAATGCTTGATTTCTTCTAAAATGTAGTAGTAAATGCTTCACATTTCTTTACACTCTTGAGTGTCATGTCTAAATGCTTGAATTGATTGTTTGGGCTCGTTAATTGTATGTCATAAATGCATTAATGTGTTTCTACATTTATACACTTCTTCAATTTAAATTATGACCATATTGACACACAAACCAACATGAGTGGGAGAGGCAAAGTATGACCTAAAACCCCAAGGGACCCAAAATTAGGTCAAAGGTTCGAACTCCAAATCCAAAGAAACACATGGAAAAAAAAAAGGAAAGGAGAGAAAAATTAGATATAGAGAGAAAATCAAGGGGATATGACGAGGAACAACCAGAAACACAAGGAAAGCATGTAAGTACAACCCAGATATGAATTGATTATTGACAAACACATGAATACCCTAGAATAATACAATATTACAACTAATACATATCCCTAGACCAAATTTAGGTGTTTATATAATGCCCTACTTTGATGTGTGTTTGTACATATCAAATTAAAATAAACAGAGAGTGAATACAAAATTATGCACCCTTAGAGCTCCTGTGGCAGCTCTAATGTACCTCTGAAGACCTACAAGGGACATTTATGCATGGATAAGTGCCCAATCAATCAATAATTTATTAAAATATAGAAAGGAAAAACTAGAAAGAATACACTTGGTTTAGTCAGAGCTCTGATATCAACCCCAGTATGAGTCCCCAACATCTTTGAATTTGTGTAAAAAATGTTTAAGTGTCCATATGAAACCTACTAGAACAATTATATGTGGATAAGTGTCAGATTCATAAAACACGTATTAAAATGATTTGCCCAAATGTGGCAGATTTGCATTCATGGGTTTCATTTGGAAAATCTTGGCAACAAAAATTTAAAGCATTTCATTATTTGGTCGCTCTATAGTCCAAACAAGATGGTAGTTTTCATTGTTTAGTAACTTCTAATGGTGTTCCTTTTAACTAATAAAAATGTAGCATTTTTAATTTAAAACGAATTTATTAATATTTTCCATAAAAAATGTATAATTTTAATCTCATTCTTAGGGTGGCTTAGTCTTAAAAGTATGGTTTAAATCTCACATAATATATTTATTTTTATAGAAGGTGGAGAACATGAATCTAAATTAAGCACTAAAAATCATTTTACAAGTGTATGTCTAAGAAATAAATATAAATATTCCTTTGATGTATTCATAGCTTTCAATGTTGTAGATTATGTTTATAAATGGTATGTTTATATTAGTTTGAGAGCTTACTCCATTGGACCTTGTATCTCATATGAGCAATTTGTTACAATTTGGTTGAGTATGTGGAGGAGCCTTTTTTTAATTAAGATTTTTGAGGTCAAGAAGATAACTAACTTGTTTTTTCCTTTATTTTTTTGTTGAATCACAATATCCCAAAGCATTGAAGACAATTCTAGTTGTTATTTGATGCATAAAAAATTGATGGTGTTATTTTTTTAGACACACAACTTTGTTGAATCGGAACAAGCCACTTACAAAGTTATCATAAGGGTTGAATTGCAAGGCATATCAGTTCTATTGTGAGCCCTTTTGGATGAAGTTTCCAAACCTTTGGGTTATCTTTTCTATCACGAGTTAAACTAATTTGATTCTACCTATCTCATAAAATGACCTACATTGATACTAATCTCACCAAAGATCTAAAGGAGACAATTGGCATTTTAATAAGTAGACATCACTTTTCCCATAGAATAGTTTACTTTAATTTTTGAAATACATGTTTCCATTCACAATATTTACATCACAAATTACATGATTTTTATTTGTTGGCTTGTCTAGATAACACTCTAGTTTCGACACCTAAATTAGCATTCGGGAAGTAAGATAGTCGCACCACCATCATTGGAAAAAATACCCTGGAAATGAATAAAAACCCAAAACCTGGGCAAACATTCCCTATCCCTAAACTACTACAAAAAGTCTACAATTCATATGAAAGTCTACCATCTCTAACTTAGTCAATCCACCATATCCAAACTTTGGTCGCTATGAATAATTGAAATATTCTTCCAACAGAAAAATAAAAGAGTGTAATTTCCACATAGTCATTCCTTTCATTTACTTGGAAATCTTGTATCACAACTCATAATAACGATGAATCACCTTCGAAAAAATAATGGCCTAGGAAAGTAACAACTTGTCCATTTCTCATGACAATGTTTTGCAACATAGTCAACATGTTACTCTTAGTAATTAGTTGTTCTTTTTCATTTTATTTGGCTACAATATATCCTATACTTCTTTTGTAAATTTTCTACTTGCAATTATTTATTTCTCTAGTGTTTTTATTTTGTTACAAGAGTTTCCCTATTTATTGGTGATCTTATCGACTGCTATTTTTTATGGATGTTTTCATATCCAGTTCACCTATGTTTTTGTCATTGATAGATGTTCTTAGTTGTAACTATTGACCCTAAAAAATACATAAAATTTAATGATTTGTGGAAAATAATAACTTGTAAGCATTCCAACTTTGATCAAAACTAATCCCTACCATATAATCTTAGTAGTTAATTTTTTATTTTCTTTTGTAATTGTTTTGATGAAACATGAGAAGTAACAATTTTCTTCCTGTTTGTCCAATAAGCGCTACTCTACTCATGTAATTTTTTTTTATTAACACGTCTTATTTATGCTTGTGTTAGAATCTTTACACATAGTATATTATTTGTTTTATATTATTTTTATCATTACTTCATAATATATTCATTGACGTTGTTGACAATGTTTCAACTAATGATTACTATGTTGACAATTCATGCTACTCTTAGAATTTGTAAACTAATAAGGTGGCAAAGAGTTTCAGGTTTTTGCTTGTTAATACTAGTCAATGGTGGCATGACCCTTTACTTTGTTTTTTACAGTTATCATATTCCACCTATTCTCTTCCACTTTAACCATTATATTATATGCTTATTTAATTTATGTTTGTATATTTTAATTTTTTTATTTGAACATTTTGGATACCACCTAAAGTGTGAATGGCCATGTTTTTGTCCCTTTACATGATAATAAATTTTTTTTTTTAAATTAAAAAAATATAATACTCAATTGTAATGATATTTTTTTGATTAAAGTAATAGTTTTCATAATTGCAAGTTGTTATGCCTTCAAACAATGGACTTTCATTTATAGCCAACCTAATGGTCATGTGAATAGGAGTGCAATTTTTTCTATTAGTCATGCCCAAAGGAAATTAGACCAAACACTATAGTCATAACATTTTATTTAAACTAAAGTGTACAATCTAGACAATTGTTTTCCCCTCACAATTTTTAAGATGAGTATGCTTATCCTTTCCGAAAAAAATTATTTCTAACTATTGGAAGTTGACACGTGGTGATATTGTAAAGTTTGAATCCAAAGTCACCAATAAATAGACAAGTGTTTTAATTCATTTGGACACAAGCATGATTGATTATTATATAGCTAGCCTTCTATTGTTAATCACTTTTGGTGCACATTTTGAAATTATTTACTTTGTACAATTTACTACTTTTCAACATATTTGTTTTTCATGTAGAGCTTTAATAAATGAACAATGTCCTGTTGAGTACAATATCCTAAATTGACTTAATTTTTTTTGAACACTTTAAGTATAAATAAACAAATATTTTAATTACATAGAAGTTATAACATAATATTTGAGGGAAAGAAAATGAAAGGGGAAACCAAGCACACGAACCTTAGAGGTCAAGTTTTAATTTCAAACATATTGATTGGATTATAAGTTCGGTCAAGACATCATCTGGAATGAAGTGTATGGTATAGGCAACTATCTTTATTCAATTCCAAATTTACATGTTATCATCATCTTAACTTTGGATGTATTTTTACGTTCAGTTTTCAACAATATTTGTTCAAAATTATACACGTGTATGTCATATATATCCCTGTGAATTTATTATATCATTATTCCATTTATTAATTGGACATTATTATTGTTTTTTACATCCATTATTTTTGTACACTACCATATAATTACATGTTTCAAATGGATGTGAAGGGATTTTCTATGACCTCTATAATTTTAATGAAAAAGAAATCTAGAAGAAGGTTAGATTAAGCCATCACTTAACTACATTCAAAGGTTTCTACAATTGATACTACAACTCAAACATGAAAACATTTTATTTTATCTTGACCTCAAAAGTCTAAATGATTTAATATAGAAATATCTATTGTGTTTGTTCTCCTTGTGAGTTTCCATATATTAATGATTTCTCTAGCTAGCACTCTATTATTGATCACTTTTGGCACACATTTTAAAGTTATTTTATTTCTAGAATTCACTACTTTTCAACATCTTTTTTTCCCACCTAGAGCTCTAATAAATCAACAACATCCTATGGAATACAATACATTAATTGACTTCATGTTTTTAACACTCTAAGTCATAAATAAAAAAATATTATAAGTAAAATGGAGTTGTACCACGAGATTTCAGGGCAATAAAATGACAGATGAAACCAAGCAAACAAAACTTAGAGGTCAATTTTTAATTTCAAACATATTTTCTTGATTATAAGTTTGGTCAAGACATCATCTAAAATGACATTTCATTTCTATTGACCTCCAAATGTTCAAATGATTCAATGCATAAATATTTATTGCATTTGTCCTCCTTGCAAATTTACATATATTAACAGGTCCTAACAAATTGTTATAAATGTGCCCAACAAGATGACAACTTCTTTCTATGGGAAGCTTATTAAAAACAACCTATTTAGAAACATTACATATAACAAGCTTTTGAACCTTCTTCACTCTAAGAAGTCAAAAAAATGATCAAATACTCTTGATTTAACTATTTTCTCAACATTATTCACTCTAGGAAGTCAAACAATAAGAAGGTACTTGATTTAATGGGATGTATTGAAACCTTAAGAACCCAACTTGGTATGAGTGTATATATTAGAGGAGAATTTGTCTTTTATATCTTTCATCAAAGAGCTTTCAATGCATTTTACTAAACAAATTTTGTTTTCTATGAATAAGAATTTATACCATATGTTCAAAGGCCAAATAAATGATTATACAAAGATAATTATGCAATTGCAGTAAGCCTTGTCTTGAAAAAAATAAAATCTAATTTGAATAAACCTACAATGCATATTGAAACTACAATAACTCATTGTCTTATCAAAAATATCCTTATCCTTATTCTTTAAATACTATGATTAGAGATATTTAGACTCTAGCATTGTTCTTTAGAGAGAGAGTTAACTTTAATACAAATAGCATAAATCAAGAAATATTATATAACAATTATAAAAATTATCTCTTTCTTCCAATGAGTAGTAGTGGCATGAAACAACCTGAAACTATGAATGTTATATAGGACAACATATATAGGCATAAAGATCATTGTCATTTAATTACATGACAACTCATTGTGTTCTTTTTAGAAATTTAAGATAATTTAAATCTAGTTGAGAATGAGCTTATTAAAGGGGTCCCAACTTATAGACATAATAATTAGACATCTAAAAACTGATAGTAAACATGTGTGCAAAATATGGAAGCATGTACAACTATTTTTTGATCTTTTAAGAGATAGAGTTCATATTTAGGCTTGTTCCTATATAATAATGTGTCCCAATTACATACAAAGGATACGCACATAATTCTTGCATATTTCTTAAACCAAATATATTTCATAGGTCTGGACTAAAACTTAGCAACCTTTGTTGGTATGGTTTTAGTGTATGATGAAATTCGTTTCGTGTTTTTACAAAATAATGTATAGAAAATAATTTAAACCTTAAAAATTGAACTTAAAGATTGCATAATCCTTTTGTAGCTATTAACTTTGATGAATGTAAAAAAATGATATTTTTTCTTATATTAGCTTGTTTTTCCTCTTTATCTACTATCTCGGTTGCTTTATTGAATTCCTATATTGCAATCAACATAATTTCCTTCTTGTTCAATGTTATTGTTTTCTCCCTTTTTTGTTTTACAATGCCTCTAGGAAATATTTCAATATTTCCTTTATGGATCCTTACCAATGTATTTATGTCTTTAACTTGTTGATACTAAAAAAATGTAACCAAAGCTTAGTCCCCTAGCCTCTAAGTCGACCCCTCAAATAAGAGGATTGAAAAACATCTTACACATAGAAATATGAAAAATAAAGTTCCACTAGATTTTCCCTCCCATGCCATGCCAAGCCCCAAAAATGCTTTTGTACCTATCATTTTGGCCTCAAAGGAAAGCTATGACTGATTTGGGAATGTCCTTTTGTATGAAGTTGCAAAAGATTCCTTGAGCCATTTGCTTTTTGAGAGCAAGCAACTCATTTGCCAATTTTTGCACCATTGGATCTGTGGTGCTTGTAGATGAATATTCAAAAGATGATGAAACTCTATTTCTATTTGGATCTCTTCCTATCTTTCCTGCTAAGATGAGATCATCTTTTACCTCAGTGGCAAATGTTGAGCTGCATTAAGATCTATTTGACCAGCACGTCTCAAGAGAAACCTTACTTCAGGTAACTGAGAATTAATGAAGAAGCATTTGAGATTCTCAGCTGTAGGTCGAGCAATTATAGGAAATATGTTTCTCAATTTATCAAATTTGGCTATGAAGTCTCTCATAGGCTCATAAGGCTCTTTCTTCATCTGTGTAAGTGAGCTAAAAGTGCATATGCATCTTCTATAGGTTTGAATTTGGATTCAAACTTATCTTTAAGAGTATTCCAATTAATCACTGACCGAGCTTGTAGATGATAAAACTAATCTGTAGTAACACCTTGTAGTGTCTCCACAAAAATCCTGACTGTTACATCTTCAAATTCTACTCCGATTACTCCACAAGCTATGATGAAGGCTGCAATGTGTTCATCAGGATGAACTTTCCCATCACCATAGAATTTGGGGAAATTCTTCGTTAAATTGTGTGGAAGCTCATGTAGAGGTGGAGTAAGATTGAGAGGACCAAAAGCATTACCTTAGGGGCCTTGAACTACCATTGTAGGATTATGAAAAGAAGGAATAACAAATCTCAGAGGGGTAATTATTGGCAAAGCTTTATCAACACCAGAAGTAGATACTTCGTCTAGCAATGGAGATCTGACTTTAGTAGGAGGAAAGCTCTTGGTTCATTAGAGACGAGATGGTGAAGGAAACAGATCAAAATCACTTTGCTGTACCAACTCGAATACAAGGTCAATGATACCTTTAGCCCTTTGGCTTCGTGTATACCTTGAATCTACCATATTGTGAAACAAAAATGGAAAAGAATTGACCTTGCTTCAGTTTGAAGCTTGAGGCTTTAAACTGTGTGTTCTTTCCTGGTTAGTGTAGAGGTGAATGGAAAGATTATAAATGGATAATGGGGTTGATCCCCAGCGGAGTCGCCAAAAACTATTGGTTGAATATTTTTTCGATCAATGTACTGATAAACAAAATAGATTTGATCAGCCAAAGTAAGAAGATTAGTCATCCAAATGTGTAGGTTTACCACATCAAAAGGAGACTGATCCCTCCTCTCATCAAGGGGAGGTTCCCTATAGATATGTTATATATGTATATAAATAGAAATTAATACTCAAGGGTATGACAAACCATCCATCTCTCTTTCTTCAGAGATGATGTGTGCAAATCAAAGGAAAGAATTCAAGGGAAATGACAGATAGCACTCCTCTTCTTTCAGAACTACTATTCAGCAAACCCCAAGAATACCCCTGGTAGTAATAACAAAATGCAACCAAAGATGTAGTAACCAGCAAATCGAGATGCAGCACAAAGTCTCCACTTGAATTTCTCAAGAGTAAGATACGAAGGACAATGAGGGTACAAAGTCTTCCCAAGGTCCTTTACACAGAAATGAAAAGAAAACACACTAAAGGAAATTATGGGAGCACAAAGTCTCTCCATAGGTGACTCTTCAAGACACCTTCCTGACTGTTGTCACTAATTCTACTTGTTGAATTAAAGGAACAGAAGATATATTAAGGAAAAAGACATAAGAACAGTTTCCTCAACAACAAAGATATCACAGCACAAAGTCTGAAAAATCAATTGATTTCTTATTCCAATAACAAAATATGATCAACAAACTGAGCTCAAAGTCTCAGTAATGCCTTTCAATTTGGGCAAAGTTTCGTTCTGATTGTCAAAAAGAGATGCATTTACAATAAAAGAGAGTCCCTTAAATAGCCTCTTCAAGAAGGACTCGGGAACAGTAACACATCATGTTGCGTTGAAAACTGTTAGGAGGACAGGCTGGAACTTAGGGGCATCTACCCATTTGTTTTTCTCAATGCAAGGAAACAAGTCATGCTTATTGAAAGTTTGCAACTTTCAATGTCCACTTGGCGATCTAATCCTTCCTTCATCGTTCCTCCTTTTCTGGTTAATTGAATCGGGTCATGGGTTCAATTTGTTGTTCTGTTCTTTAATCACTTTCTGCTGGCCTTGGCCTTAAAGCCTGTGAATGCATTTAGGTCTGTAGATTCAAAGGATCAACAGCTATTTCATGAGCTTTAAAATTGACGTTCGTGCACCCGTCACTACATTTTCAACGGCTAGTTCGCTATCTTGAATTTGACGTCTTCGAGTGCGTCACCCCTTGGTCCTTCTTTGGCTTTTCTGGTTGGCACTTTCTTGAAAAGAACCTACCCTTTCGGGCCTTAAGAAATGATCCACTTTGGGTCGGGAAGATCCCCCGCAAGGGTATCTGCCCTTCGGGCGGTCTTCGAATGGCCTTCGAGCTTCGTTCTTCTGGTGGGTAGTTGAGTTCTTCCTTCAAATTTCTTGTTTCATGTATTCTCGAAGGGAAGGTGACCCTTCAGCTTCAGGGAAGTGTCCTTAAATTTGGCAGCCGAGAGTCCCCCACAAGGGCAGCTGCCCTTCAGGGTCTTTCGGCGGCCTTTTCCTTAGAGTCTTCACGGACATTCTCGCAGATTTTTTCTTGGGCTTTTTCCACGGACAATTCCTGTGAGCATTTTCCTGTAGACAAAAAGTTTGTGGAAATTTATCGCGGACAAAAAGTCTACGAAATTATTTCGTTTTCCTTCTCATAAATTTCTTCAGGCTTTCTGCCCACAGCTGCTTTCCCGAATTCCTTCAGACTTTTTTTACAAAGGAATTCCTTTGGGCAAAAAGTCTGAAGGAATTATGCCTTTGTCTGCCTTAAACAAAATTTTGAAAGAATTTACCTTAACTGTCTTCTTTGAAAATGACCCTTCCGAAGGGTACTTTTGTCGACCATGTGCCCTCCGCAAGGGCATTTGTCCTTCGGGAGGCTTCTTTGATTTTTGCATTTGAACCGCTCCTTTGAATTGTCTGAGTGAACCGCTTGGTTGAACCGTTTGATTGAACCATTCTATTGAACCAAGTCGATGAACCACTCCGTTAAACCACTTCGTTGAACCAAGGCAATGAACCAACCGGCGATGAATTAAAGTCAATGAACCGCTTGGTTGAACCAAATGTTGAACCAATCCGTTGAACCAAGATTAGAACCAAAATGGTTGAAGTCGATGGTTCAAGCCGATGGTTTAATTGAATGAACCCGCCTTTGAACCAAAAGACGTTAAACCAACCATTGAACCAAGCTTTGGTTCAACGGTTCAAACAAAGCCTTGAACCAACTGACGAACCATTTGATTGAACCAAAGGATGAACCAAAGCATTGAAACAAAGTGGATGAACCAATTGAGTGAAACAAAGTGTTGAACTGCGTGATTGAACTACTTGGTTGAACTAAGCTGTTGAACCGTTTGATTGAACCAAACGTTGAACCAACTGTTGAACTGTTTGATTGAATCGCTTGGTTGAACTAAGCTGTTGAACCGTTTGATTGAACCAAATGTTGAACCAACCCATTGAACCAAGCTTTGAACCAAAATGGTTCAAACCGATGGTTCAAGCTGATGAACCAAATGACTGAACTGAAGCATTGAACCAAGCTTTGATTGAACCAAAGGATGAACCAAAGCATTGAAACAAAGCGGATGAACCAACTGAGTGAAACAAGGCGTTGAACTGCTTAATTGAACCTGCCTTTGAACCATTTATTTGAACCCACCTTTGAACCAAAAGACGTTGAACCAAATGCATTGAACCTGTTGATGATGCTTGCCGATGGAGATTTTTGTTTGAACCAAGGCACTAAACCAATCCCGAGAATGACCAAGTGTTAGAAACTGATCTTTTGATTGAACCTGCCTGCAAAATCCTTTCAACTTGTAGAAATGAACCTGCCTGCAGAGTTCATAGAATCCAAGTCCGTAGTTTTCTTTAACCTTGAAAGAGTCTGTAGAAATCAACTTGTGAATCTCGTTGAACTTAGCCTGTAGAGTCCGTAGATTTCTCTTCCTGTTGAGTCTGTAGATTCAAGCCTACAAATTTCGTAGGTTCTGGCTTGCAGAGTCCATAGATTCTAGCCTGCAGAGTCCGTAGATTTTTGAGAAGCTTGAAAAATGAGGAATTTGAATGCTCAGGGCAAATTTTGAAAAGGGAAGAGACAATTTTGCTCTGTTAAACCAAAATAGTTCAAATGTTGTCCCAAAAATGGTGATATTTTTGGGAGACAACAGTATTAATGGGAAATTCTAAGGTTATGGCTTGATTGATAGATTTTTCTCCTCGAAGGTCTCCCATGATCCTCTGAACTACTTGTAAACTAGATATTTTTTCTCCACTCTTCAAATATTTTGTCAATTTAAGACAAGGTGTGTAATGACTAGTGCCTTGAGGCTTATTTAAGGAAGAGGAAAACCTTCTAATTAGGGTTGATGGAGAGGGAATTTTTATAATATCTTATAAAAATTCAATAAATATGTATTGTTTAGCTGGTTTAATGGGTTTAGCAAGTTTTACAGTTCTGAATTTTCTTTTTGTGGCTAGAAGGGCTCCAAGTTCTCTTTTGGAGAGGAGTTTGGGTGAGGGTGGAAAGCACTTAATACTGTATCATTTAGTGTAGGGAGGCCAAATAGGGGCTATTTGGAATGGTGTATATATGTCCTTATCAAGGGTATGAGGATCCTCTTGTTCCTTATTTTGGATTGATTTGCTAACTTAGCCAACATCTCCTTTATTATTGTCTCTTCTAACTTCTCAAGTAATAGTCATGAATTGGATACTGGTGTTATTTCATGACTTGTGGTTATTTCAGGTGGTGACTCTTCCACTATATCAAATTTAAATTGTCTAGATATGATTCTACCTGAATCATCTCATTCTCACTGCATCCAAATCAACCAGTGGTCCTTTGTGATTATGCATGCCTTGTCTTGTAGAGGGTTAGTCTATTTTTTTTTCTTATACTTTAATTTTAAAAAATGGAAATAATTAATCTATAAAGCGGGAAAATTACTCTATGAAATAAATAAATATAGTCTTTGAAACCAAAAAAAAATTATGGTAGAAAAGCATGAGAATTTAAGCTAAGAATGTAGGAAATTTTGAGCTAATAAAAAAAGAAATTTTATGCTAAAAAGATAAGAAATTTTAAGCTAATAAAGTAGGAATTTTTAAACTAGGAAAGTGGGAAACCTCACCCAACTTTCTTGAGATCCTAATGTTTGACACCTATCCCTAGAAATGATGCCAAAATGATGAGTAGATTTAAATCACCAATTAAACCTGATGTAACTAATCAATGTTTGTATATGTAGACACATGAATTAGCATTTATTGCTAAAATACTACACTTATGACCACTCCTCTTTCACACTTATCTCATGCCTCTTTCCATGGTCGTTGACCACTCTTCCTTCACTCCTATTGTGGATAATCCATTCCCAAAGGCAACTTATGGTCCTAAAATAGCCCTATCCAACATTCTAAGCAACCTAAACTCACTTTGAGACTGATCTTAAATTTTAGTTTAGTTCTTCTTTCCCTATAGATAGGTTTCCCTATTTTGACACTCCCATTCCTCACTATTTTCCAATTTCACTAGCATTGACCTCACACTAAATAATGGCTAGTTGCTCAAACTTAAACTCGTGTAGCAGGTCATTCTGCAAGTTTAATGATCCCCATCTGAAGCAATTCTTGAAACACCACTATAAAGCCACATTTCAAACTATTTTGCACACAAGAAGTTTAGAAATTGAAAGGCACTAGAATTATAATTGCACATTAAGAAAAAACTCCTTATTTCTCTAATTATGAATACATATAGCCCTGATAGTCTTGAACTAAACTACGAATATAATTCTAAGGTCACAAGTCATAGTTCAAGCACTTAATCATACTAGGATTAAACCAAAATTTTACATTTATACTAGTATTTCACACATACCATCATAGCATGGGATAAATACATGGACTTTGATCCATATTCAGAGTATTAATATGTAGACAATGCTCAACATATGGGGTGTTGATTTCAAGCACAACTTCAATCGTTAAACAACTTCAGCCATTAACCCATTTTTTACTATGTGATTTCTTTTATCTTCTTAATATATTGAGCTAGAGTTGCAAGTGAAGAAGAAGATACATAGTGGTTTTTGTGACAAATTGAAGGCTCAAACATAGTCAATAAGAACACATAGGTGAAGGGAACCTGTCACAACAATTTTATATATTTATCATCTATACGACATCGGTACTCCATAAGGACACCAACACCTTGTACCCCTATCCATATCTAATGACCTTGTCCAAATATCCAAAAAAACCCTATTTTGGATCTAAAATCAATCAACACAACCACACAATCTATTTTCCATTCTCAGTCACAATCCTACATTCTAGTTTTCGATCTATTCATTTCCTTTGACCATTTCTTATAGTATTATAGTAGAACACGATCAAGGTCTATTCAAACACATTGATCCACATAAGGTTTCACACAACAACCCACCCTAGTGACTATTTTGTATTGTGTATGACACATCTCCCTGATGCCCAACAATGTTGACAATTTTTTTCTCAACATTATGGTGTTAGTAACTCCCCTGTCAACTCATATAATCACCAATGACTAATCAAAGCCCATTTAGTATCTTCCCCCCATCAGGTGAGAGGTGAGAATACCAACTATCAAAAAACCAAATCAAACTACTCTGCCTACTCCTCATCAGGAATATAAATGAACTAAACAAAACCAAAACTGAACTTAAAGCAACAACAAATTGTAAAAAACACACCATTGCTACCAAAAAAGTTATTCAAACATTTGACCCAAACTTCAAGTGATTAGCTAATCAGAGAAGGGAAATTATCCTCCAACCTCTAATGGAAATTCCAACCTCCATTTTGATCCTTATACTTGGTCAATTATAAGGATCCTAATGGACTTGTAATATTTTTAGTCAAGTGATCTAGTGGTAGCCTTGATAGCACAAGCTTGAGATGACATGGTAAAGTTTTTCATTTTTAAGGTGTTGATCTCCATAAAAATTGCACCCTTATACATCAATTTCAATAAAGTTGCTTTAAAATCATATATCAAAGCTTAGAATCATAAAATTTATCATTATAATGTGTTTAGAACATTAAAAAACTAAGGATTGACTAGTCACACAACCACCTTCATACAAAATAACGATTAGTAAAAAAAATCATAATACAAAGTACATAATGACAAATGAAGCAAAAGGAAATGAAACTAAAAATAAATGTATGAGAAAATTATGCGTTGCAAGTTTTGAAATCTTGACATCTCTTTAACAATTTATTAAAAAAATAGGCTTGACCAAATCCACTATAATCCTTATTGAGATACTAGATGAAGATCTCGTTTATAAACTTTGCTTTTCCAAGTTTTGTAAAATTAACAAAAAAATTATACCCTCCTCTATGAATAATTTGAAGTAGAAGTAATTTTTTTAACCAAATGACAAGCACTACTTTGTAAACACTAATCTAACCTTAGATAAATTAAAAATCAAAGGCAAAGATAAACATTTAACTATTACATCGTGCCATGGTTACTACGAGGTGCCATTTTACTATTACAAACATTGACAATGCATAAAAATCTGTATAAATGTTGATGCTTGATTTTACACCCTTGAAGAGATGCTCAGCTCTCCTCATCCAAGCGGCTAAATGGAATCATCTGTCTTGCTGTGGGTGTCAATTTTGTTGAGATGAATCTTTAGATTAGGGGCTAGTTCCCCTTTATGCACCTTTGAAGATCTTCTAAACTACACACTGTGTATGAAAAGGGAGAAAGAAAACAACTAAGAAAACAAGCGGTGATGCACCAACATTTGATATCCTCTCACTTGACTGAAATCTCTACTTAAAAAATAACAAATTTTCTTCACACAAAACTCACAACTTTTGTGTATTATCATATCAATGTTTCACATGTTAGATTCAATAAGGTATTTGACATTTATGAGAGTAATAGACAATTCCAGGAAAGAATATAGTCTTAAACCACTTCTAAAATGTCTATACACTTATGAAAGAATACTAACAAGGACCTGTAATAATACTCTTTCTGCACATTTGGTAGGCAATCGAGGATAACAAGTTAGAAAAGATAACTTTCACTAAACAAGAACAACACAATTAGGACCAATACACAACAATGTAGCATGTGAATGGAAAATAACTTGTATTATTTATTCAAGAGTTCCACAAGAACAAATCTGGCTAGAGTTTCACTATAACCAGTGGAGGCTCCCAAATGAGTCAAAAGAAAGCATATATATAGCCTTTGAGAAAGGGGTCAAGCCTAGGGAGTTCGAGGTCATTTGGACATGTGTCGCCTTGAGAAAATAAATAGTTACATTACATTTTGTAAGAAGCTCCCTTTATGGTTACACTATCATAATCAATATATTCTGAATTACATTTTGCTATAGGTGGGTACATTTATTAAAATGTCATTTCTATGCAAGCTATTCTTTACTAGCTCGTCGAGTTGTATAATGGTGCAGTAATCTTGAACCATCTACCTGCCTATTATGCTTGTTATGCATCAGAGCTCAGGATTCATGCCATTTATCATTTCCATATTTGTTCTCAGGTTCTTGTCAAGTCTTTTGAATAACAATGGCTATTCCTTGCAGTTTGAAATTGACTTCTTGTGGGACAGTATCTTTTGTTTGAATCTCAACGACTAATTTTCATAGTTTGACCTTGACATTTTGTGGGCCATCACCTTCAGGTATTTCTTTCAGACATTTTCCATGGTCACTTTTCCTGAAGGAATTCTTTTAGGCTTTTGTCTTGGTTGTTTTGCTTCAGCTTTTTATCTCTTACCTTTTTTCTAAAAGAATTCATTGGCTTATGTTTGGCCTTCAGACTTTGTGAAATGGACTGTCTGGAACGGACACTTATCCAAAAAATACCCTTTGGAACTTTGTAGAGGACCATTTCAGCTGCAAGATACCCTTCAAAAAAGTTACAAAGTACCCTTTAGAGTTTTTATTTGGTCCATTTTCCTTTCGAGAAAATTGAAGTGCCCTTCAAAAAAATTGTTTCAGACAAAATGTCTGAAACAATTCCTTCAAAAAAGTTTCCCTTCATGACTTTGCAAGTGACCCTTCAGACTTTTTGAAAAGGTCCACTTTCTTGAGGAAAAAATCTTTCAGACTTTCTGAAATGCCCTTTGGAAGATTTCTAAGTGACCTTTTCAAAAGAAAAAGAATACCCTTCATGGACTTTGAACCCAGCCAAAGTTTCCTTCAAAAAAGTTAAAGTGTCCCTTTTAAAAGGAAACATACCCTTCAGAAGACTTGTCTGGGCCATTTTTTGTGAGAAAGTGTCCTTAAGGAAAGTTGTAACTTACCCTTCAAAAGAATTCTGCCAAATCAAAAGTCTGAGAAATAACACTTAGTAAATGACCAAAGCAAACTTTCTGAAATAATTCATTGCGAAGGACTTAGCTAAAAGACTAAAGAACAAAGCTATCAAAAGGAAAACACTTGGGCTTTTTATATGTAAAAGACTTCAACTTTGTATAAGAACACTTCTTCTAAATGAAACCTTCATACTAATCTTGGGCAAAGGTACAAACACAAACATTTTTTGCCAAAAAGGGGTGCCCAATTTTGGCCTGAAGGGCCAAAATTTGGTCAACAAAAATATCACATAAGAGTTTTGTAGTTTGTACAAAGCCAGACAAGCAAGGTTTTGGTGGATTTTAAACTTGCTAGTATCAAACAAAAACAAAAATCATATTTTAATTAGATGAAATGCCATTGCTACCTTTCTAGATCACACAACTTCACAGATAGGCCGTACAATTATATTCATTTCTCAAATATGGATTTGAAATACATAGCAGATAGAAAAATAAAGCTTTAAACTGAATTTCAAATAATACTACTGCATCTTAATGCCATTTGACTCTGCTTGATCTCTAGAAGGTTGTACAAGGTAGAATTGGGGTTTTTGATCAAATAAGGTTGTCCAAAAGGGATGTTTGATGTGTATAACCACAATTTGAAACTTGAGAGTTGATTTTAGGCCCCCCTTAACTATACAACACCATAAATGGATGATAATTTCATGTTTTAAGGTTATGTATTCCATACAAATCTATTTTTAAAAGTTTTAAGGCAAAAAAATCATGAAAAATAAATAATATACATCAGTATGGTAACTCAGTTGTCCTCAAATGATTTCTCCTTTCTCTCTTCCACACAGGCCTTCACATAAAGCTTCAAATCCTTTTTGATATAGGTTTGATACCACTATCAAGACCATGGACACATGAAAATGTAAAATATACATTTTATTAATTTGACAAAAAAAAATTATTAAAGCATAAATTTTGTTTGTTAAACCTACTTTCAAGAAGCCCAAGCTTTATAAGCTTTTACAAAGGTAGTTTTATGAGACTTAACAACCATACAGGTCTAACTTATTAAAAGCAATTACTTAACTTATTTATTAGATAGAATACAGAGAGTGAGAAATAACTAGATTGTATTCACATCATACATTACATTTTCAAACAATATAAGAAGGCCTATTAAATAGGCAAAAAGATGAGCCACCCAAGAAACATGTGAAAATGGTGGGTAAAACAACCAACATCGGCTAACATGAAATAACTAAGCCCATTAAATAAACTAACCTCTCAACCCAAGTGGTTAAGGCAACTAACCAAAGACTAATTACCTTAATCAATAACCCAAGGTAAATACATAATTATGCTAATAGCCTCCCTTAATGACAAAACCAAAAAAAAGACCAATTTTATCTCTAAATTTTATGAACTTGTCTGCACCAAGTGGTTTGGTTATTATATCAGTTGGTTGCTCTGCAGTGGGGTAGTAGAAGAGACTGATGTCTTCATTTGTAACCAACTATCAGATGTAATGATGGTAAACCTCAATGTGTTTGGTCGTAGCATGATATACTGGATTCTTCACCATCTTCAAAACAATCTTGTTGTCACAAAAAATTAGAGTAGGCTTTGATGACTCAAATAGAAGATCCTCCAAGATTTTCTTTATCCACATAGTTTCACAACCTGCACTAACCATATCTTTATCCTCTAGTTCTATTGAAGATAATGCCACTGTAATTTTTAGTTTGCTTCGCTATGAGAAAACTCTAAAACCAAGAGTGAATACATAGTTTGTTGTAGATTTCTTTGAATATATTGATCCTGCCCAATCAGAGTCAGAATATCTCGAAAGTTTAAAATCTACAAATTTTTTAATATAGGATGCCAAAGTCAAGAGTACCTTTGACATATCTTAAAACTCATTTTGTAGCTAACTAATGTACTTCATGTGGTTTAGACATGAAGCAATATAGAAAACTCACTACAAAACAAATATTCGGTATAGTGGTAGTGAGGTAAATGAGACTACCCACTAGCTACTGATACACTGTTTCATTGACCAGAGGTGAAGCAGTGTAATTTTAAATTTTAGCTCTAATTTCCATAGGTGTGTGAGTTGGATTACAATCCATCATTCTAAACCTTTCCAACAATGATCTTGCATACTTATTATGTGACATGAATACAACATAATCACCTTACCAAAACTCAACACCTAAATAGTAGTTCAGTAGTCCTAAGTCTGTCATGTCGAAAGTACAACAAATATCAGCCTTCATTTATTGAATGAGACTAGCACTACTCCAAGTGATGGCTATATCATCAACATATACAATGAGAATCAAGATATCATCACTAGACACCTTTACATAGAGATTTGGTTCAGAGTTACACCTTTTGAAACTAGACTCCCTAAGATATGAATCTATTTTCATATACCAAACTTGAGGAGCTAGCTTAAGCCCATATAAGGACTTGATCAACCTGCAAACAAGATGTTCCTTATCAGGAACCTAAAAACCCTATGGTTGAATGATGTATACTTCCTCCTCCAATTCTCTATTCAATAAAGCACTCTTGACATCCATTTGGTGCACCTGCCATCCAAACTTAGTAGCAATAGTAACAATCAAATGAAAAGTTATCGTCTTTGTAGTAGAAACAAAAGTCTCCTCATAATTAACCCCTTAGTCTTGTGCATAACCTTTTGCATTAAGTTTGGCTTTGTGTTTGTCTAAGGAATCATCTGCTTTGCATTTTACCTTGTAAATCTATTTACAACTAATGAATTTATTTCCTGGTGGTATCTCTATGAGCTCCCAAGTCTTATTTTTCATCACGGAATCATATTCCAATTGCATGGATGATTCCCACTAATGCTTCCCTTTGACCTATTAAAAAGAATTAGACTCAAATACATGTGAAACAATAGTTTTTAGAGCAAAATATTTAGCTCACCTTTATTACCAAACTGCTTTCCTAATCTCAATCTACTTCCTTCCCCACCCTATGGCAAGTCTCCCTCCTTTAGTGCTTCCATAGTGGCAAAATACCACTTTGGCTTCTTTGGTTATTCTGTTGGAACTAGATAATGACCTGCATCAATTTCCTACCTGGAATGTGATTCCACTGATGAACTAAAATACTGATCAACTTTCACACCACAACTTATAATATAATCGTTAGAAGAAAACAATGACTCGATATCTAAAACTATACTTGTTGTTGTGAAATATGGCATCTGTTCATTTACTATGACATCTCTATTTACCACACCTTTGTTAGTGGAAACATCAAGTAATATGTAGGCCTTTGACTACTCACTATACCCAACAAATATGTATGCTTTACTTTTTGCATCCAAGTTACTTCTATTTTGAATACGAATAATTGCATAAGCTACACAACCAAAAATTCAAAAAACACTTACATCTAGAATTTGACCTGACGAAGCCTCCTCTGGACTCATATTATCCAATGATTTTGTAGGACTTCTATTAAGGATGTACACTACTGTATTCACCACTTATATCTAATATCTATATGGGACATTTCTGCTTTGGACCATACAATGAGCCATGTCCATCACTGTCCTATTTTGCCTTTCCACAACTCTGTTTTGTTGCAGAGTGTAAGGGGTAATGTACTGTCTATGTATGCCTTTAGTGGCAAAATTTTTTTGAACTGTTTTGAGATGAACTCACCCCCATTATTTTTCTAAGAGATTTAATTAATTATCCCGCCTATTTTTCATTCATAGCTTTCCAAGTAAGGAAGTTAGAAAAACCATCAAATTTCTTCACTAGAAAGTATACCCACTTTTTCCTAGAGAAATCATCAACCAACAACAAAAAATAACGGGCTCTAAAAGGGGTAGGTGTCTATATTGGACCATGCAAATCTACATGTACCATATCCAATACTCCCTTAGCTTTTGAAGCTTTACCAACATCAAATGAATGTCTAACTTTCTTCCCCAACTGACATCCAATACCTACATGATGACTATCCCGAATAGAAGGAATCCCTTTAACCATCTTAGTCTTTCTCAATGTAGTCAAATACAGAAAATTCAAATGCCCATACCTTTTATGCCATAGTGAACTTATGCTATCAACCGCTACAAGTACACTTTCCCTTGCTCTATGTGGATCTGCAAGCTTATACAAGCCTTTCTCACCAATCCCAACAACAATAATCTTGTTATCTTTGGTAGTGACTAAACATTGTTGTCCTTGAAATTTTATAATAAAATTAGATTTTGAAGTGATCTCACTAATGGAAAGCAAATTTTTGTTCATATTAGGTACACACCTAACTTTCTGAAATGTATACTAAACTGCACCATTAAAATTGATCTAAACATTACCATATATTTTCACAAAATGAGTCCTACCATCTACCAAAGATACAAATTCATTATTATTGTCATTTTCAACAAAATCCACATACCAATCCTTATGGCATGTATAATGCTGAGATGCCCCAGAATCAAAGTACCAAGCTCGATCCATCGTAGAATTACCATTGGAAGCCATGAAAGCAAAATCAAGAGATTTTTCCTCGCCTTCACCTTCAGATATATTCGCATGATGAGATTTCATTCTAGGATTAGCCATATCCTGTTGTCTCTTCATATAATCTTTCTTAAGATGACTAGGTTGTTTACAGTAAAAACATTTCCACTTAGATATCTTATTAGAACCACTTGTGAAGTTTCTATCAAAGAACTAGTAGTTTTACCAAACTACTTACCCTTTCCCTTGATGAAGAATACACTCTCTATAGAAGTAGATGTAGATAACACTGTCTGCTCATGTTACCTCTCCTTCTGCAATAACAATGTGGATAACTTTTCAAAGTCTGAAGTCTGCATCTCAGCAATCATGTGGAAGGACTTTGCAAATGACTTAAATTAAGCTAGAAGATTCTACATAACCAGAGCAATCAAATCTTTCTCATCAACATGCTTTTGCATAGCCTTCAACTGATCACTGATGTCCTTGATCTACAATAAAAACTTTGAAACAGATCCACCTTCCTGCATCCTAGTATAAAGTAACAAAATCTTCAAATATAATACCTTACCAACTTCAAAAGCTAGGTATTTAGAAGTAAGACTAATCCACAAAACTGATGCAATGGTCATATTTCTGACCTCTGAGATTAGATTATCTACTACTGATAGTTTTAACAACATAAGAGCCTCATGATGATGTTTATCATAGTCATCAGTCACTGTGGCAGGCCTTTGCTCTGTACTAAGCACTTTTTGATCAAGATTATAATATTCACATATCGTCAAAATCTTGTTACTCCATAAACTAAAATTTTTGCCTATCAATTTTTGTGAATCTGGTAATAAGAGGTGTTTTAAACTAGCCATTTTGACCTAGTTTATCCCAAAAAATGCAAATACTGAAAAAATTATAATGACTTTACACAAAATTCCTCCTACCCATTGATTCAAATCACAAACTAGTCAATACCTCTAGTTTTTAGCAAAAAAATCAACATTTGGGAAATTTTAAATTTTCCATCTTTGAAAAAATAAAAAAATAAACAAAAATAATTTTATCTAGAGATCTACACTTCCAATTTGAAAAAGTCCTTTTCTGCCAACATCTAGATTAAAAACCCAAAAAATAATGATATTTTCACCTTCCAAAACTTTTTTGAAATAATTAATCACCAATAGGTCCCCAATAACCCTTATAAGCTAAAGTTTTGAATTATTTCAATTAAAAAATTAAAATTAATTCAAATAATAAAACTTAAGACGAATTTTTTCATAAAAATAATTAGCCAATTAGAAAATTGGCCTACCTACAAAATTTTAGATGTAGATTATGGAGGAAGTACTCAACCAAATTAAATTTTTTCAGTTCCTATCATCTCCTCTCGGAAGATAGAGATTTTTAGACCCCTCACTTGCCAAAAATAGTGTCTGAATGAAAATCTAGTCTCTTCCCCAAATCATACGAAAATGACCAACTAGAAAACTTTAAATACAGTTTTTGGACAAAATACTCAGTGGAATTTATTTTCGTCTGATCCAATAAATGAATTTTGAGCCAACGAAGTTTATAGAAACAAGAATCATAAAAAAAAGTGCTCAAATGAATTTTTGGGATTTTCCCCCAAGTTAAATGGATGGTCATAGAAAAAATAAATAAATTTCTTCTTCTCACGGCTCTCCACCAAGCACTTTACGCTACTCCCTGACAAGACTGTCCTCTCTTGCTTCATAGGCTTCCTCCCAAGCTTCCTAAACCGCAAGATCTGATTACCATATTAGATAGAACACAGAGAGTGAGAAAGAACCAGATTGTATTCACAACATATATTCCATTTACGAATAATACAAGAAGGCCTATTAAATAGGCAAAGAAATGAGCCACACAAAAAACATGTGAAAAGGGTGGGTAAAACAACCAACATCAGCTAGCTTGAAATAGTTAAGCTCGTTAAATAAACTAACCTATTAACCCAAGAGGTTAAGGTAACTAACCAAAGACTAACTACCTTAGTCAATAACCCAAGGTAGATACATAATTACACTAACATTATTTACTAGCATCTTTTTTTTATCAACACTAATAATATGAAAGGGGCGTATGTGCCCCATACTAACAAATTGAACCTAACAACTAAATACATAAATAAACCAAATAGTATATTTGGATCATATGACCCAACAATTGACTAAGTTATTTCACATAAGTCTAAAGGAGTATGTTTTATAATGGTTTTATTATTAACAACATCAATTGGTCCATGTGTTAAATCCTTAGATGATATGTTATAGCACACTTTTTAATTAATATCAGTGAGTACATTTCATATGCTTAGATTGCCCAACTCAAAAAAAAATCTAATGAGCCTATTGCAAAATATGTCTTAAGATACAAGATGATTTTATCTAAGATGACGAGTCCTATGGTAGATAGAGGACTCCAGGATATATTCAAACAAATTTTTCTTCCACCCATACTTGAGTCCATCATGTTTGAGAAATTTCATTATTTCATAGATGTGTGCCAACAATAAAGGAAAAAGAAGTCAAATTATTGGCAATGAATAAGCTTATGTATGCAACCAATACAAATTTAAATACAAATAATTAAATAAATCCACCATATAAGGTTAATCCAAGTGGTAATAAGATTGATAAAATAATCAATAATACATGCAGTTTCAAAACCAACTCCATGCATTGTATTATTCTGTCCTCCAACAATCTAGTTTACCAATCTACCAGAAGCTCCATACAAGGTCCTAAAATGCTATTGGAGTGCAATCTCATACCTATCCCTCCCTTTAAATAGGTTGATGTGAGTAATCCTCTTTCAAAGGGATCTAACTAGAATTCCTTTTGTGACTTTCATAGAGCACCAATGCATACTACTAACTTGAGTATCAGTTTAAGGTCCAAGATTCAGAATTTGATAGATGCCAACATCTTTGATTTCAACACACCTAAAGACAATTCAAAGGGACAACCAAGTGAAATCAAAGCAATTAAAATATTAAATTATCCTTTTCACAAGCATACAAATAATGAAATAATAGATACATTGGGAGTGCATTATCCATATAATGCACACCCTCCACCAATTTCATATCATTCTCATATAGAGGCACCAAATCCTTTGAATGGTATAATTAGTACTTACCATACTTCAATGCCCTCGAGGCCACTCATCTCATTTACAAATTATGAAATTATTGATGATGACTTGGATTTTCATTCTTTGTTCATTTGAGTTCACATTGATCACCAGCGTATTTAGAGTGTCATGGTCAATAACGGTCCAAGTGTGAATATGTGTACGATGACACTTTTCCATCATCTTGGTTATACAGTTGATGATTTACTTCCTTCAACAATTATAATAAAAATATTCAATGGTCACATTCAAAGCTCCATTGTTGAGATCACATGAACATTACAAGTTGGTTCAACACATGTGTCCACTAGGTTCACAATAATACCAAGTGTAGGGGTCTTCAATATATTATTGTGACACCCTTAGATTCAATAGATTCATGTAGTTCCTTTTACAATTCATAGGTTTTTAATGTATATCTATGCTAATGAGGTCATTATAGTTTTGGGTATCCCATATCTTTACACTCCTAACATAAATAGACATCATTCCCATATAAAAAATCACAATTGAGCCACCTAAAAAGGTGAATCCTAGATAGAGAATTATAATGTAGATACCTACCTTTCCAAGGAGGCATATTCTTGAAATGCCACTTCAGTAGATATTTGTTATAGATTCTAGAAAGCCTTTCACTACTCCTAAATGTTCTATATTGATATTGTAGGGCACTAAGGGTGTTTCACATAATGCACCAACGTAGGATTCATACACTCCACAATAGGCTCTCAAAATCCCTAGAGCTTCATGCTAAAAAACACACACAATATGATACAAATCATCATTATAGTAGTGGCACCCATGGTACATAGCAAAATCAATATTTAGATCTTAAATTTAGCTTCGCTCAGTCATAACATTACGACACTTTCCATTAATGTAAGGTCACCATTCCTATCTTAGACATAAGACCCATTGATTATGTGTTCCTTTTAGGACTCTTAGGTTAGTATCCTTCTCTCTATTTTTTTCTCTCTTTCAACTCATACATGCAAAAATACAAAAAAATGAAAATATTCTAGAAAATTCTAAAATCAAGGCATGTGCATGCTTATGTTTAATTCACTTACATCAGTTAAATTGTGCACCAATTATTCAGTGTTTATTTCTATCTAGTTTCATATCATATATGCTTCACAAGTGAACATGAGTAAATGCAAAGCATACGGGTTGCCATTTATAGACACAATTGTAGGTTATTTCACTGTTTCATACTCAGAAACTACAAACAGACAAGAACACCCTATTCATACAATAACACTTTGTTGCATTGTACTATTCTACTAGCCTTGTCCCAGTCAGCATATGCTATCAATTCTGAGATCCAAACAAGACATGGTCCTATTACATATTGTCTATACATCAACAAGCTCACTAAGGACATCTCATACACAATTTTTATCCTTCTTTGGCTATCCCTTATTGTTCATACCTCATTTACATTGTGCCAAATCTATAGATATTGCTCATTGAATTACTCATTGATATCTTACATGTTACTTATGCTACTGAATGTACTAATGTTATGAATTACCTATGTTGATCAATTACATATATTCATGCATGCTTTTCATGTTTTCTTTTCCTACTTCATGTCTTGTGTGTATTATCTATTTTGACTTGTGGATAATTGAGCATGTCCTTATGTGTAGCTCAAATCCTTTATTAGATACTTCTATGTGTGTGAGTAACATTTGATCATGTCCATTGTATGTGTCTCATTGGCTTTACATTACATGCTTTATGGGCTTTATGTGTACTCTTTGTATGTGTGTGTCATGGCCATAACACTTGTTTGCTTAGTTTCTTCAATTTTTGATGCCATGATAGACATTATGAATCTCCCCATCCTTTAGATGCCATTATGGATATCATGAATCCCTCCCCAAATAGTTCTATTAAAATTTCATTACTCATTTTTGGTTACTTATACATGTGCTTAATTGTTAGCATATATCTTTACAATGTTACCATGTATGCTTATTTCCATATACTTCTCACGTTACTATTTTGCTCATTTCATATATATGATGATGCCATGTTCTTCCATGTTTTCATTACTATGTAAATTAACATCTTTTCATAACATCTCCTATCATAGATTTTTCTTTTGAGTTAACTTTTTGTGTAGGTTCAAAAACTCACCTCAAAATATGGGGCATACACAATGGCTTGTCTAAGATACTAAGCTCCTCTAATGCAACACTCTTACATAACAATTTAGGTGTTACACAATTGTTCATTTTTCATACTCAAAAAGAAATTTTGGATAATAGTGATTCATTTGGACAAGGGCACATGTAGGCCATGTCTAAAATAGTGCATCATTTTCCCAGTAAGTAGAAAACTATCATTTTAAAAAATTCTCAAAATCAAAGGTAGTACAATACAATTAGCAAAAAGTATATAGAATTAGTTTCTAGAAAAATATTTAGGTTTGTCTTAGATTTGCTTAGTTTGGGGGCAATATGCATGATTGTTCCAGGTTAGCATATAATCTTTTGCTCAAATTTTCAATTGATATTAGTTAGTCTCAAGATCCATATACACCCAAATATCAGATTGGGGGCATGTTCATAGAATATGATTACCTCCTTGCTCAATTTTACACTAGTTTTGTAGATGGAATGGAAATGATTGTCGTTCTCTATGTTCTATACACAGAATCTAGATCATACTATCTTTTGCATTATGAATGAGCTTTATTCCATCTACAGTGGTTGGTTTACCTTTTGCACCAGTTTTACACCTGAACAATCTATTGGAAGTCATACATGAATTCTAAACTACTTCACTACTTTGGGTATGAAATGATGGAGTCAAGAACACCTTGATTTCTTAAGTACACACACCTATAAATGAGGATTGGGGCATGCCTAGTGCAATCCAAGATATTTAATGAAAATGAAATCTCCAAAGGTCCTAACTTTTATAGTCACCAATTTGTGCACTAGAAAACACAATGGTTCATGTACCCAATATGGTGTATTCATTCATTGTTATTAGATCTATAAGTTTTTTGTCTTTTAATTTTACATTTCCATCTTAAGTAAGGATTGATTTATACGTGTTTCATTATAGGTTTGCATGAATCACAATTCAAAGTTGTGGTCTACATTCAAGATTGTTCTTTAGTGGTAAGTTAATGTACATACTCTTCATTTTACTCTAGTACTTTCACTTTGTTCCATTCTTAGAATAAAAGGGGGGAAATGTAGACACATAAATTAACATTTATTTGGGCTTGTGACCATTCCTATTTCACACTTATCTCATGACTCATTCCATGATCCTTGATCACTCTTCCTTCATTCTTCTTGCAGATAACCCATTAAAAAGTGCAATGAATGATCTAGAAATATCCTTATCCAACATTCTAGGCACCTAAAATCACTTTGAGACTAATCTCAAATTTTAGTTTAGTTGTTATTTCCCTTTGTACAAGGCCACCCTATTTGGACACTCTTACTCCTCATTATTGTCCAGTTTCACTAATAATTTCCTCCTGCCAAATAACAACTAGTTTATTAAATTTGAATTCATTTAATGGGTTATCCTAAAAGTTTAGTGAGCCCTATCTAATTGCACATTAAGGGGAAATTCCCCATTTATCCAAATTTTGAATATATATATATATAGCCTTAATATCCCCAAGATAAAGTTTTGGTACCATTTTGGGTTGACTTGGCCCATGGTTTTGGTACCCATTATTTTGTTAAACAGCTAAGTGTTTACCTATTGATGTATTATAGATGTAGTAGGTAATACATCTGATTATGAACTGGGTTTGAGAAAGAAGAACAAAGTGTGTGAATTTAGGTGCAAATTCAAGAGAGTTTATAGAGCATAGCTCCAAACAATATTTGTCCATTGTAATTGTGAGAAGACTAATTTGACAGTGGATTGTACTCTTGTGGCTTGTAATAAAATCTGAACAAGTGTTTTTAGGTGGATGTATCCTAAACCACATTAAATTTGGTCTTCTTTTTGTGCTTTTTTATTTCTATTTTTTTTGCATCTCTATTCATATATAGTATTATTATGATTCTATGAAATTATTTCGCATTAATTTTTGATTTATTCCTAACAATTTCTAGACATTCTTACTCCCCGTTATTATCCAGTTCCACTAACAATGTCCTCTTGCAAAATAATGACTAGTTTATTAAATCTGAATTAATTTAATGGGTCATCCCAAAAGTTTAGCGAGCCCTATTTGAAAGCCCAAAAAACCATTATATATCCACATTTCAAATCATTTTGATCACAAAAGGATTCCATATTAAAAAACATAAGAATTCTAGTTACACATTGAGAGAAAATTCCCTACTTATCCAAATTTTGAATAGAGATAGCCTTAGTATCCCTAAGCTAAAGTCTAAATACAATTCCAAGGTCGCAACTCATGGTTGAAGCACTTAATCACACTAGGAGCGTACTAGCATTTAGTAATTTACACTAGTCTTTCACTCATATTATCGTAGGATGGGATAACTACATGGAGTTTGATCCCTCTTCAAAGTATTGGTATGTAAGCAATGCTCAACATAAGGGGTGTTGAGGTCAATTAAAATTTCAACCACTCGCCAGTTTTTAACCCCAAGATAGAATTTGTTCTAGTGATCTATCAAGCTATGGTTATAAGTGAGGGAGAATATGCATAGTGGTTTTCATGATGGTCGAAGGCTCCCACCCAGTCAAACAAAAGACATAGGTGAAGGCAAACTTATCACAACAATTTTAGAGATCAACCATCTATGAGATATCGATGTTCCCTAAGGACACTAGTGCCTTGCACCCATATCGAGATATAATGGCATTGTTTGAAGATCCAACAAAACCCTATTTCAGATCCACAATCAGTCAACACATTTAGACAACCTATTTTCAAATATCAATCATAGTCCCGCATTCTAGTTTTCTAGCTAAGTTATATTTCTTTGGTACTATCCCCTTTTAGCATATTTCCAAATTTAGCAAGTTCCAAATCAATTTGTGTCATTTTCTGCATATATATACAACTAATTTTATGTATAATGTTTTCTAATTAGTGTCTAATATTTCTTAGTTTCCAAAATTTTGATAAAACAATGTACCACCTTACTAATCAATGATGGGACAAGGAATTCACTTGGCTTATCAATTATGCCACTTTCACTGATTGTCAACCCAGGGCCTATATTTGGTAAGATGTTCCCATTGTATGTTAAACACTAATTATTTTCAAATTTTGAAAAGTTATAAGTTGCATATAGGGAAAAACACTTGCATAAAGTAAATTGCATGAAAGGAAAATACAGGAAACGAAATCACACTTGTAAGAATTGAAAAATTTAAAAGAGTTGATTAGTTAATTTGTGTTTTTTATAAGCTTCCTGATATAGAATTAAGAATGCTCACACAAAGATCGATTACTTCTACTGACTGAAACTTATGAATGTTGTAAACATACACACAAAGCTAAAATTATACATGAACGTAAAACATAAATAATAACTAATTAATAGATCATAATTTTTTACTAATTAATACTAATCTCTATGCCATTTTATCTCCTCTTTAATAGAGAAGGCAAGTTATTTATTACTAATGTCTAGTTAGAAGATAATCTATGGAAATAACATATTCATGTTAAATGATAGATCAATCAATGACAATAGAGAACAAAACAATTGGTTGCATGGATACAAGAATTTGAGAAGCATGATCCATATAGAAAATAATATTAATGATGTATATGGTCATTGAGTTGTCTTTCCCTAGATTGTATGATTCACCCTCCACATTTAGCTAACTATTATAGTTTAATAGGCATAACAATAAATAATATAGTTAACCATTATATATCTGTTATAGCCTAAAATAACTATGATATATTTGCTACATGTTACAACATACACCCCTTTGCAATTGATATGGATTACACCAAATGTCTAGACAGTTGATGTGTTAAACCAAATTTATTTTTGGTTTTTACAGGTTATAACAATAATCTACTATTGCTACGAGTTGTTTATCTAGTTATTACAGGTTGGCTAACTAGTTACCGGGGTTCATTTGCCTAGTTTCTATAGGTTAACTATTGGTCCCTGTCACATCATAACTCTTCCTTGATATATGTATGCACTAAATTATTAGTAGAGATAAAATAGTAATGAAAGTACATGATTCAAACATATTCATAAAATAACAGTTTTAAACATAAAATGCCAAAGATATTCACATCATATTCATTTAGTACATTTTGATATAAAAGAGTACAAAAGAAAAATTTATGTACTTATGTTTGAAAAATGTGAATTAAAAAAAAAGTTTTATTAGGTCATTAAATGGTTAGTTTATTGCCTCATCATTTTTCATGTTTTATGGACAGGACGACACCTCTTAAACAGGTCCACTTCCACAAACTTGTCCACTTAGGTTGAACCTATCTTTACATCCTTTAACGACTAGTTTCTAAAATTTAAATTATTCAAAAGGGTTAGCCCATATGTTTTGTACGTCAATTTTAATGAAATTACCTAAAGAGACAACGATATAAACAAATCAAGTCTAGGCATTTATTTATCTATAAATCTATCAAGCACTCACTAGAAATACATCTGCACATTGAGAGGAACTTCCATATCTCTTAAAAATCTAAAATCCATCAAATGAGAACACCATAAGCTAAGTCTAAATACCATTTTCAAAGTCAATTCATAGGTTTTCAAGTGTTGAAATCTATACATAGGATTGCATTGCATGTTAATGTTACACATGATGCATACACTCAACTAGGTCAAAGAGCTATGTTTAGTTGGATTTACCTCTTTAAAGTATTATATGCGTAGGAAAAAAATAGTCATGGCAGATGGATAAGGTTATCTCAACCCTTCCATTTCACCCCTTTGTCCCAATTTTACAATTGTCTTATAGTACAAGCTAGGTTTTGAAGTAAGGAGATGGCAAACAAAGATATTCATGCAACTTTATAGACATCAGAACACATAGGAATCCTCATCAAACATAGATGTAGTGGGTGACATTATCAAAGATAAACAAAATACACAATATTGATCCAAAATCTTGTAGGAAATACCATAACAACATAACCATCCATGAAGCGCAAACTTATCTCAGCAGACAAAGATTCTATGTTTTTGGATCCAAGAACTCATAGGCCCTTTCTTGATTTTTTTCCAATTGCATACCACCATAGACCTAAAACAAACTAATTTATTCATTCTCCTAGTGTTTTTCATATATATCATGCTATTGCATTGGACTAGTTACACTCATATCTGTTTAGTAAATGTATATCTTAAATAATTTGATTTATCACATAGTTTTATCCCATTAGGTTGCTCATTAATTTTAAAATAGATAAAATGTATTGGTGAACGCATTCATTATATTGAGCACAATAAAAATCTCATTTATTTAGTGTTTCCTTAAATTTTCTTAGGGATTCAAAATTCAAAATTTATTATTTATTTTTAGACATGATTTTTAATTTTTCATCGCTTCAAACTAGCACATGGTCATAATGGATACACATAGTGTTTAATTTCTAATTCAATATATGATAGTCATAATTACATGTTACTTTCCTAAAATACTAACATATTTCACAATTATATAATGAAACAAATAAAATCTAATACAATTAAGGATGAAATTTATGATGAAAAATATTTTATCTTCCTTAGTAATTCATATTGGTTAAATATTAAATGTTGAATCCCTTTTGTTAGTAATTGATGTCAAAGGGCACAAATGACTTTTTTCATTCCTCCTCCCCCTAGACCTCGAGGTCATAATAGCTACCATCTCACTCTCATTATTTTCCCTAGGCTTGTATTGGATCATGTGGTTCATGATATTGTAACTAGAAGAGGTAGGGTGCCCCATAATATGTGGCAAAATGAAGGAAGTCAAATTATTCATCCTCATCCCTAATGACCACCCATAGTGCTAGCTAATCAAACATCATTGATCAAGTTATAAATACCCCAACTAAGTTTTTTATGTTATAATTAGTTTAGAGGTCACTTGTTTATAAGTGCATTCTATAAAGCAAATTTGCATGACACATCTTTGCCTAATCATTTATAACTTGCTTAATTTTTGTGTGTTGTTAATACATTAAAGGTTACTGAAGATATGATTTATTTTTAAAGAGATGAGTTTCTTATTCAACATACTAGAGATCAACATCTCTCATTATTTATTAAAGATAAAATCTTAAACAAGGGATTCGATAGAGTTTTGATAGATCATGGATAAGGATTGAATAAAGGCAACATAACATTTTTATGATAATTAGGTTTCAATATGGATTCTATTCAATTTTTATAATAACGTCAAAATATTTGATGGTGTGCTTCATCAAGATCTTGGTTCCATTACTTTGGATATCACAATAGGTCATAAAACTCTACCTACTATATTTCATGTAGTGCCTAATCACTTTCATTATAACCTAGTTTTATGTAGACCATGGGTATATGCTATGGAGGCCATACCATCTACAATGCACCAATGTGTGAAATTCATACGTGAGAGACATTTGTATACGTGTCATGCAGATAATTTTCTATTTAAATATATCAAATTAGTTGATGCTAATAATGAATGTAATCCTCACTCATAAGCTTCTCAATATACTATAATACATCCATCATAGATGATACCACTACAATGGATACATACACATGGAAATTATAAGAGAAATAAGATAAATGTAAATGAGCAAAGTACATGTACATCGTGGCAACAATAAACCATTAAGGATATATAAGAAGATAAGATATTAGATCTTCGTTTAGTATTTAATCAAAATAATCGAGATCAGATATCCATGAAAGATGATGTTAGTGATACAAATGAAAATGAATTTCCAATGAACATTGATGATTATTTGTCTAGTACAAAATTTACACCTATTAGTCTAGTGGAATATAAATATGATTCAAAACTAGTAACTAAAATCAAGTTAGATAAATGAAACACAATTATTTTAGGCATGCTTAAGGATGGCAGTACAAACACTTATTGTAATATAAGTTTAAAAAAACATAATTCAAAGCTATGTTCTCCACTAAGGATTTTCTTTGTAAAATCCCACATCACTAGAGAGGAAGAGGCACATAAAATTGCATATTGTATAATAGATTCACACACATTTTTTATAAATTCAGTAAATAAGATAGAATTCATAAATCAAGAGCCAACTATCAGATTACAACTTACTAGTGCACATAATAAACTAATTATTATGCTACAAATATTGCTTGATAGGTATTTGATGACTCTACACATGACTTAACATAGAGCTACTAGTAGATTATCAACTTAGGAAGTAAAATCACTTTGTGATTATCATAGAATAACTGGTCACCACATAGACACTTGTGCAACATTGGCACAAAATATTAATAATTTTAAAGATGAAGAGATTATTGCAGTAACTCAAATATTGTAGAAGCCACTAGTAGCAATTTTTGACAAGAACCAATCTTGAAATAGAGTACACATAAACTTCAAACGTCCATGACATGAAATATTGAATATTATGGTTTATAATAATGAAATATATTAGGGAGATATTCATATTGATGAGGAATATGGGTAAAACATGTACAACATGGCATTATTATAACACTTGGGTCACAATATAAATGATTTACAACATAAATACATTATCAAGGATCAATTGGACATATTACATTACTAGACCTGAGGTTGTTGATAAATTGATATTTGTGATGTGAAGTGGTGATCAATTATAGGCTACACTGGGATAACAATGGCTACAATATGTGCAAGTTACCATTGATATTCCAAATAAACACATAGCCTTACTTCATGAATGAGATACAATTAAAATTTGGCATGATGGAAATAATGAGCATAAAAATATAACAAACTCAAATAGAAATAAAAATATATTATTTCATAAGATATATCATGACCCTTCATACATAATTAAAGAAAATCCAGTACGTGTGCATGACATTAATGAAATAAAAAGGGAAAAGTAAAGGTGAATGAACTAGATATGTAGAATGATGATGACACATGGATATTCGATGAAATAATATAACCAGATTTTGAAACTTTATTACTAGAGCCTCCAAATGAGCTATTGCATCCATTGGATGCCATTACAGGGCTTTGAGTTTTAAATAAAATTAAAAAAACTCAAAAAAATAAAAATTATTAAAAAATAAAAAATAGGGCATATGGATGACATATAGTGCTTATTATAGATATTAAAATGTGGTCTTTAATACTTGATAATTAGAAGCATGACACACAATTACAACACATGAATTGAGCACACAAACATTGTCCTAATCCACCATTCCTTGACACTTTCATGTTATCTTATGAGTCAATTATTCTTAGTTGTTGTTACACACCTATAGAAACCTTGTCTTTTATTCAAACTTAATAAATATCTTGCAAAAACATATCTACACTCTCAATTCATTTCACCCATACACATGTTGGTTTTACTAAATTTTGTTAGTATCACTAATTGATACTGACATGATTTTGTCAGTACTAAGCCACTCCTGGAAATGACTATTTTATAAAATCAAACCCATCCTTAAGGTCAGCTCCTTAGCCTAGTGTGTTAGTGGTGTGAGAGATTATTCAATTGGATGTATATATAAACAAATGAAGGTCTCATTCATAAGGGACTTGACATTTATCTATTATACATATGTTGAACATAAATCAAATCTACCTTATTCTTCCTAAATTAAAAATCTACCACTAAGAGTAGTCACAAGCCAAGTCTGAAGCACTCTAAAGCCATGTCAAAGAAAACATTATCTAGTATTAAATCCACATAATTAGTTACATACATATAATAAAGGATCATAATTTCACAAACATACGACATGGGATAACTACATGTGGCTTGAATTCCCTCCTTGAAGTATTGGATATGTAAGCAATAATCAATCATCAAATGGGGGTGATTGGGGATAGATTAACCCATTAAACTTTCCTCATTTTCTTAGGTTTTCAACAACAATCACACTTTCAAGGCAAAGGACATTAATTAATAGATTTTCACACATCATTATGGTTCAATATTTCAAACACATATCAAACAAAGATAGTCATAGGTGACTGTACAATATTGTCTTACTTCCATGCAGGTTAGCACCAACTAGTAGGTCGATATCAATTGATGATATTGACCCAATCTTGTGGAATTGACCCATAATATAAAATGAATTACTTTTTCTATTGAACAAATCACAAGTTTGCTTTATGCTAAATTTCACTTCTAGAATAGAGTCATAGTCAAACAATCAACCCAAAAAGCTAAGTATCATATCATCTTTCATATTTTCTATATTTAACATATGACACTAGTCAGATTAGAATAACTAATCATAGTTTTTTAAATTTATATGTATGATTCAACGTCATATCTTAACATCTAAATTACATTTAAAAGATACATCCTAATTATATTAATCTCACTCCTTAATCCAAATTAGGATAAAACATATTGTTGAAATCGATGCGAGCCTGTACACATATCAAACCCTGGGTTTCCCGTAGGGTTTTATTTTCAAAACTTATTTCTAATTTCCCCTTCCCTTGCAAGTTAGGAAATATTATCTTTTGCACTAAAAACTCACACTCATTCTACTTTTAGGGTTTCCTCTATTATGGTTATTCCATGATTGGTTGATATTTGGATAAAAAATACTATATTTCTCATACACTATGAGGCTTATGTTAGTCATATTGGGTAGATGAAAAACCTAATTTTTCTCACCAAAATACTATACAAATTTTTAAAAATTTACTTTTTACTAGTTTTAGTAAATTCAATCTAGAGGACAAACAATGTATCTATTTTCAAAGTAATTATGGATTTATCTATATATTGATTTTTATCAAAAATATCTTTTGGATTTTAAATATTCCTCAAAATTTATTAGAATGGTCGGTTGTTTATTGACTCCATGCTTGTTTACCTATTTGGATTGGGCATTGTATATATTACAATAGGTTGTTTAAGATCAAATTAATTACACATGAAGAATCAATCAAAAACCCCTAATGAAAATTATTTCATAGAATTATTATTTACTATAATGTCCATCTCTTATGTATATGATAATGAATGGACTAATAACCAAACATGCATGATTAATAATGCACATATACACATGAGAAGAAAATAGTGAAGGAGTGGATTGTGATCATGAATATCGAGAGGATATGTATGATAGTCAAGACTATAGTGAAGAGGAAAATGAACCCACTAATAATGAACAAAAAGAACTCCCTTTTTCATACATCATTTTTTCATTATTCATTAACCCATATAATAAAACAAGATGAGCAAGATAATAATGAACACATGCATGTTCCTCGCATATCTTATGATTTAAAAAGTAAAGATTCCCTCTCTAGAAATGGAAAAAGAATGTGATGTGAAATTACCTTTCTATATAACTGGTGAAAGAATGTGAAATTTATTCTCTCTATAGAAATGGAAAAATAATGTGAAGAATGTGAAATTCTTTCTCTCTCTTTGAAATTGAGAAAGAATGTGAAAATGTCAAATTCCTTCTCTCTCTTTAGAAATGGAAAAATAAAGTGAAATCTCATCTATCTCTTTATAAATACTAAATGATACAAACACGTGATAATTCTTTATCTTCTCTTGAAACATAATGTCAAAATATCTCCCCAAATGACCCATTTATTGAGACCAAATGTGATGAAAATGTAATAATACATGATGATATATTTTTAGAATGTGAATCTATGAAAGATGATTTTATACATGAGTGTCACGACATTTCTCAATCCATGACTAGTATACGATTATTTTCACTTATACCTCTTCTAACCATTTGTAATAGTGTACTTATGTAAACTTAGAATAATAAGATTCAACCATTGAATGAACCTATTAAATATATTAACATACCTTCCCAAGAAGTCATCTCTATAATGTATGTTATGGGTGCCTTACAACACAAAATGCATCACCTAACCCTAAAAATAAAAGCTTACCGTGCTTGGGTTGATTCTAATGTTATATATGGAAACCTAATTATACGCAATATTCTAAATATCCCATTACCTCATAACTTACTCATACCTAAATTTTGTATGTTTGATGGAAATATTGATCCTTATCTACATCTCAAAGATTTTAGGGCTTTCCCATGAATAAATATGATGGTAGTTGGATTTTACTAAAAGTGTTTTTAACAAAAATAACTGGAAGAGCTTTGGATTGGTTTCTCTCTTCACCTTTTGGGTCTTTACACTCCTATCTTGAGTTAGAAGATATTTTTTTAATGGGATACATTCATAATAATATACCAAGAGTTACATATGAAATCGTACCTTCTCTCCATCAAGGAAAATGAAACCTAGTATGCGATTACATTGTGATTCAAGACTTGTATGCACTAATTGATATATCAACTAATAGTTTTGGAAACACAATACATATTTTGTATAGGCCTCATCTATCCTCTCAAAGTAAAGTTGTTATATGACACCTAAGACTCATTTAAAGCTCTTTGTTATAAGACTCTCGCACTTGAAGAGGAATTGACACCTAATCCTAATGCAAAGAAGGCACAAAAGACATTAATATACAACAACAAGTTCAACACAAAGAAGCTAAGGTAAATATTCCACATCCTAAGGCAAAGATTCCAATCAAATAATGTCAAGTCAAGGTTCAAAATAAAGGGAAATAACTAGCTTATGAAATAATACCCAAAGTGAATAAACCTACTTTCAATGCAACCACTTAGATTTGATAGTTTCAAATATCGACCACATGATATTCTAAAAAATATATTAGATAAGAAGCTAATTACTTTACCTCCTAAGTATTATCATCCTCCTCACCATCTCGATAAAATCAAAGGCTAATAATTTTATATTTATCACAATATTAATCGGCATCGGGACAAATATTAATTTCTATTATGACAAAATATTACACCACTTGTACATAGAGGTGTTGTTACATTTAGAAAAGTTGACACTTGGTTAACAAGATTTCATTCTCCATCTTATTTTATTATTCATTAAAAAAAAAGTGATATTACATAAGGTAAACCTATTAAAGAATTGTTCAGTTACTAGAATTTTGTGGATGATGTTTCTAGGAGAAGACTTCTTTTAATTCATGTTACAATATAATTGGTTTATCCTATAATATTATTTTTGTGGAACCAATGGTAATTCAAGCTCTAACTAGAAAAAAAAACTAGAGAAGGAAAATGTGCAAAAGATAAGGCATAATACAATGCAGGCACAATTACTCCTCCTTATAAACAAATATGGATACCAAAAGTGAATCAACAATCTATAGGTCAAAGGAAAGTGCAAGTTAACAGTATCTCACATTAACAATAGAAAAATAAATTCATTGAATTTGTTCCACAAAAGGACCAATAATTGGCTTCAAAATATTGTAGTAACTTCTTTCTACCCAACAGGTGGGGAGATAATTGGTGAGCATCAAGCATAACACATATCACTACTTATTTAAGTAGGCTCCACCATATTAGCCATACCATGCCTATTTATATAAAGTAATGTGGTATTCAATATTTTTTTCGGATGCCTTTGGATATAAAAACTTTGTGCAGGGCCTTTACTTTGCACCATTGCTTAAAATACATATACTTCAATAGGCTAGTCACAATTTTAGGTGTGTGATATGAATATCCTTTACAGTTAGTGATATATCCCCCTCCACTTCCACCACCACTATGTTTGGTTGATACAACTATTTAGGATCAAATTATAAATATGATTGTTAAACACGTATATAACCTATCTATACAACCAACTATTCATTATCGACCACATCAGAGAGTTACTTAGAGGCCATAGAGGTCACCATATCCTACAATACATACTCAACTAACACATTGGACAGGTCAAAATGTTTCAAAATGAACAAAAATAATGAGGCACCATTTTATTAAAAAATGGACCCCACAGAGTCCTCAACCATTTAGAGTTACTCATCATACTCTAAGATACATGATTAGTGATCATGACAAATACAGTGCACCACATTACTCATCAAATTCCAACCCACTAATAGTCAATAGTTCCTATCTGGGACAGGGGACCCTTCCATTATTTGATATAAACACTTTTTATGACCCTCTCATTGACTTGATCATTAGTTAGCCTCTCCACATTTCAAAAATTACAAAAATACAAAAAAAATAAATAGAAAATACAAATATATTCTAATATTAAAAAAATATATAAAATCATGAGTTGAGGATGACATGATAGATAGATTGCACTATTTACATATGTTATTTATCACATGTTGGTAGATGGCATATTATTTACATACACACTTGCATTTCATAGTATCTAAGTGTTATGCAAGACATGCAGGTTACACATGGACATATAGGTGTTGGGCTTCCCACTACCTAGTAGCCATGCCAATATTGGGGGAATATTGTCTCACATGTTTCATTACTATAGGTTATATATTTATATGACATTTATACCATGTTACTCTACCAATATTACTTACACATGCCTTTATTTTTAATCTTTTATTACAAAATGATACATGATATGACATTATACTGTGATATGACATTTAAAAATATGGATGGTGTAGACTAGTTCCTTGTTCTATCATCCATTGACGTTGTCACTCTTTTTCATGACAGGATATTGTGTGGAGCCCTTGGGCCTTGCTTGATGTGACATCATTGATGTCCCTTGTTTGTAATATTTTTTATCCCCCCTTGTTTGTGACCCTTAGCTTTTTTTTTTTGCAACATTTTATTCACCTTCTACGTGGCCATTGGCCTTATGTGTGACAATAACAATTGCTCTTGTTGAGCTTGCTAACACTGAGTGGTGTCATGCTCTATATCATGTAGTTATACTACATAGTATTATTCAATTACACTTCTACCATGTGCTTCATTGATACAATATAAACATGACACTTACATGCCCTGCTACTATACATGTTACATACATTATTTCATTGACACATACACTACTACGATAACATATTATCCATATGTTCACATGATAATACATGGTGTTATATTCATACATTACATGATATAGTTATCTATTTTATTTTGATGAGTGACTTATAAGATACATCCCTCAACAAAAAGGTGCAATATAATGGGCTAGTCATAGAGACATACGCCCATGTGAACATAAAATTAGATTAGAGTATAGATTTCAAATATTTAGATGGTTCAGATACATGACAAAAATTGACACATTGATACATATAAAGTCATATCCCATGAAAATTCACTTTAAATACACATAAGCACATATTCATATACACATTGAGTGCACATGCATGGTTATATGCACAAGAGTTCACAAAACAAGGATTATAGATATCCATATACACATACATTTGAGAAATAAGTTATCAAATTTAACATATAGATGCATAACATTATATATTATTTGGTATAGATTCAATGGGCATGATATTGGTTCATGTATCTATAAACAACCACACAATTTACAGTTGAATGGTAAATGGTTGTTATTCCACTTCATACTTATTAAATATATGGCCATGATGGGGGCATGGACATTGTTCATTCTATTTCGATCATGATTTTTATTCTACATTAAGTCTAAATACATAATCAAGGATGTGGTAATGATGGGGGAATGGACATTGTCCACTCTCTTTCAATCATGCTTTCTATTCTACATTGAACAAAAATACATAATAAAAATTGTGTTGATGATGGGGCCATGAACATTGTTCATTCCATTTTGATCATGAATTTTTGTTTTTACATGGATAAATTTTGAGTGAATTTGAGAAAAACATAGTAATTTAATCAATAATCCATCTCCAATGCTTGATTCATTTTATTTGAGAGAACCCAGTCTAATGGTTCTCTCATTTTCCTGCATAGTTATATTTTTGTGTGAACTTGGAAAGATGGTTCAGTTTTTACATACATAGTTATTTAGGTTAGTAAAATGTGTATTTATTACCACTTTCATGATAATTTGGGCATGTTATCTTCCTAACCGAAAATCCTACATAGTTACACAAAGTTTGGGCACAATCACCCTAACTCTCCATATGCTTCAACAAGGAAGCACAATATCTACTTCAATGAAGCAACAGATCTAACAAGTTGCAAGCGACATGGTTTTCACCAGAAAACAAGTGTAATCAATCCCTTGTTATTTAAAAAATTCAAAAATTCAAATTTGGAATAAAATAGTCCATCTATGGACATTGACTACACATGATTTAAAGTTTTCCTATTGGGTGACTTGCATAATTATAGATTCATACCAGACACAAAGTGTGTTGTACACACTCAAATATATTTTATCCTTTTATTTTAGAAATTTAATTACTAGGATAAAATGGGAACATTTGTAGATACTATAATATAGTGTCTAATACTTGACAATGACAATTTTGACACACATTTACCATGCATGACTTGAGTAGTCAAATAAGGTCCCAATTTTCCATTCTCTCACACTTACATGTTATCTTGTGATATAACCCCTATTTTATTATTTCAAACACCTAAAGGAACCTCGATATCTTTTTAAAACCTATTAAATATCCCAAAAAAACATATCCATATTCTCAACTTAGTTTGTATATACATAAGTCAATTCTGCCATATTCAGTTAGAATTGCTAGTTGATATTGATTTGATTTGGTCAATATAGACCTACTCCCAAAAATGTCTATTTTATAAAATAAAAACCATCCTTAAGGTTGTATCATTATCCTAGCATGTTATTAGCATCAAAAAATATTCAATTGGATCCATATTTAAACAAATAAAGTCTCATTCAAAATGAACTTGGCACTTATCTGTTATACATCTATTCATTATTACACATTGAAAAAATATGCCCTCTTCTTTCCAAAATACAAATCTACCACTAGGATTAGTCACAAGCCAAGTCTGAACCACTCTAAATCTATGTCAAATCAAACACTTTCAAGCATTAAATCCATATCATTAGCTGCATACATATAGTGAGGGAGCACAATTGCACAATCAGACTAGGTGAGGAACTATGTGTGGTTTGACTTCTCTTGTTGAAATAATGGATATGTAGGCAATAAGTGATTATCAGACAAGGGTAATTGGGGTCAGATCATACACTTTCCCTCCTTTTTATAGGTTTTTATCCCTCATAATCACACTTAGGGTTTTCAAGTAAAGGAGAGTAATTTATGGAGCTACACGCATCATCAATGTTCAAGATAACAAACGCACAACAAGCAAAGACAATCATAGGTGACTGTACACTCACTATGCCTTAATTTAAAAAGGTTTTATCTTTTTATGATTATTTTCATTAGTCGTAGTGCATTAATTTACATATATTATAATGACTTGCTCTAACTCATAGCACTCATATTGTTATTTCATTGGATATTGCATTTTGCTACATGTGATGGTGACATACATTGATTGTGAAGTTTAGCCTTGATTATTCTATTAATGTTTGATGTTATTATTTATTATCCTGTTGATTTTCTTATTGTGTGACCTTTGTTTTACTCTAATTGTGTGTGGTATTTGATTTTACATTATGTGTGTGATGTTCAATCGTGCATTGAATGTGTGATAATTGATTGTCCTTTGTTTGTGTGACATTTAATTATTCATTATGTGGGGCTCTTACTTTGTGTGATATCGATTTATATCATGTGTGATTTATTGTTTGCATCATGGACATGACACTGTGAGTGAAATGATTTACTATGCATAATGAGATTATTATGTTGTGAACTATATCATGCACTCTTCTTCTTGCTTGTTATGCCATGATATGTATCATGCACTTTTTTGGTGTAGTTATTATTAGTTCATGGATGCTTATTATTATTCATTGTGTTTCTTATTTATGTGTGTGTGTGTCTATCTACACACACACACACACACAAATAATAAACACAATTAATACATGCATACATACATACCTATGTGTGTGTGTGTGCGCTTATCTACACACACACACACACAGACACACACACACACACACACACACACACACACACACACACACACACACACACACACACACACACACACACACACACACACACACACACACACACACATACACACACACACACACACACACACACACACACGTGTGTGTGTGTGTGTGTAATGTACACACATATATATGTATGTATGTATATATGTAATATAAACACATATGTATGTATGTATGTATGTATGTATCTACACACACATATGACACTTGTATTCTTAGGATACATGTTTCATATATATTCAAATGATCATTTCTTACCATGATGACATGTTAGTACATACTTTACACTATTTATATATTTTTAAATATAGCATGATGCATATAACTCCTTACTTTGAGATGATTAATTCATAGGATTCATTCTTCACGTGTGTGTGTGTGTGTGTGTGTGTGTGTGTGTGTGTGTGTGTGTGTGTGTGTGTGTGTGTGTGTAATATACACACATATATATGTATGTATGTAATATAAACACATATGTATGTATGTATGTATCTACACACACACACACACACACATATGACACTTGTATTCTTAGGATACATGTTTCATATATATTCAAATGATCTTTTCTTACCATGATGACATGTTAGTACATACTTTACACTATTTATATATTTTTATATATAACATGATGCATATAACTCCTTACTTTGAGATGAGTAATTCACAGGATTCATTCTTCACCTAAAAATGGGGTTATACACAATGGTTTGTCTTAATGACCAAGTATTCAAAGTTATATAAAATCCAATTTTTTGCCACATATTACTTCATATGGTAAAGGTTTACACAACTTATTACATGTTTACACGCATTATTACAAGTTTTACTTAAATTATGACAAGTTCGACATAGATTGGGGGCATATGTGTGGCATATGTCAGAGATTTCACATATTTTATGAGATTATTACACATATTATAAGACTCATTTTACAAATATTATTATAACATGGGAATATGTGTGGCATATGGTCACAATTTCATTAATATCATGATATATTGGCACATGGTATATGACTTAGATTACTCATATTACTTGATGTAAAGACAACTCATGTCATTCTCTACTTAGTATTGCTTATATTTATTTCAAAAAATAAAATATACTCAAGCATTACACATGCATTAATCAAATTAAATCATATTATCAATTTGTATCTTATGATCCAAAAACTTTAATCAAACTCTCAAACATTACTTAGGCATTTCACAAATTTAATTGAAACATATCTTCTATGCACTTCTTCATTTAATATGAGGGTTTGGTTGTCTTCAAGTCAACCCATGGTTTTACATAGGGATGTCCAATAGGGCATGATCAACCCATTCTCCATTGTCTAAAGAAGATAAGTCTCTAAAAGATAAACTTGGCTCACATGCACACATATGTATTCGTTCCTTTATCTTTAATTTCACATATGTTCAATGTTATTAATTTTTTATTTTACACCATAAGTAAAACCTGATTTATACATATTTCATTATAGATTCACATGGAGTAAGACACAACACATATTGAAAGGAATATGAGATCATGACAATAATTCTTGACACTAAACCTTGAGAGGAGAATATGTAAACAAATTTGAACTTGTTACATAATTCAAAGAAACACATACAACTTAAATCAATAGCATACCATAACAGGTGATTACATGGGGAAAACCCTTTTAGAAAAAAAAACCCCACACTCTAAAACAACTCAATGCATTATTGACAATCAACACCAATTACAACACACTTGCATAACAAGCATTCACATGAGCATCACCAATATGCAACATAGGAGAAGAACTAATTCAGAGCTTTAGTTCCTTTACACAACTCTCTGTCTTACTAGCTTACAAATCTTAGTTACTTCATTACTTACTTAGTTACAAAGGAGAGATATCTCCTTACTTATAGAAGCTACAAATAAGAATACATAATGGAAAAAACTTCATGAGCAAGGAATAAATGTGCCACCCTTTAGTGGCTTCACTATTTATGAATAGTGTCAAGCTTGTATTCTTTTTGGTAAAAAGTGGATCCTCCACTTATGACAAATCATCCTCCACTTTTCATATACTTCCAAAATTACACCACACTCTCACAAGTGCCTCCAATATGGAACAATAACTTGTTCCCCACTAACCCATGTGCACACACATGCTTCTAAGAGTTTTTCCATCAAGTTTTGACTTATCCTTCACTCAAGATCATGAGGCCAACTAAGAGGTGCACCCCATATCCATTATTCTCATTTTTCACCTAAAGCAAAATCATGTGCATCACAAAAGACAACAACCTTGTCTCTTTAATGGAGTGGTATGCACCACTCCCTCATATGCACTTAAATCATGTAGATTCCTTTGTGGCCTATGCCAACTCATCTACAAGCTACATCAACACCTACATCACCTACCACATCATGTGTACTGTCATTGCCAACTCACCACTTCCACCTCATCTCATGAATAATGATTGTGAATAGTGACTATTAATAGTCGTCTAACTTGTTAAGGTTGAGGCACCTCAATTCCCAACACATATTACATACTTGAGCGAACCCATCATAATTATCCTCTTGTATCATCTCCTATGCTTTTAGTCAAGCAATTATACTACTATAATAAAATGAAAACAAATTTAGACAGTTATAATTGCTATTAGAAACTTTAAAATGTTAAATTTGAGGTGTTGGCTCCTAAATACAAACCCCGGGATATTAGTGGACAAATTAAGAGAATATAAGTGGATAGGAGTGCTTATTTAATATTCTTAGTAGAGTTGGTTGAGAATTGAGGTAAAAAATATGAGAGGTGGCATGCTCTCTACTCTTTTCGATATGCTAGACCAAGGGGAAAGACCCTGTGGATTATAAATGTTAATACAATGCATAATAAGCTTTAAAGAACACAAATCTAGATTGTAGATATGGCTAACATGATTACTTTTATTAATTTGTTGTCACCAACTAAATAATCACAAGATATTAAAAGTTTGGATAGAGATTACAATAGATAAATTTTAATAAATATATTCACAATATTACAAAATTAGTATTCACTGTCTTGCATGCATTCACAAAATTTAATGGCTAACATAGAGCATAATGCATGGGAATAGACACCTCTTGTAAAATATGGAAATTGGGAAGATATCTCAAGGACAAACATTTAAGACAATAAAGATCTCTACTTATTTTGTATTATAAGGGTATGGAGGATAGAACAAGAGTTGAAAATGATTATAAAAGGGGTGATCACAAGATCCTGCCCAAACATGCCCTGTCCATTTGGAAAACATAAATGACATTAAAAGCTACAGTAATATGCAATTAATTCTAGCCTATGAAAATACACCACGTCATTTCATAAAAACTCATAATTTTAGAAAGTAAATATGATAGTATGATGAATATTTCACTCCTAAAATAACCTTAGACATGTTGAGAATCATTCACACAATACACTTGAGTGACATTTAAAAAGAATGAACTCCACAGCAACAAACCAACTGAAGGATTTTGTATTACTAATCCAACAAGATTACACAAAAGACCAAATTTTAATGACCAAAAACTAATCTAATCTATTGAAAATTCATCATTTTTAAGTAAGTGTTTACAATTCCAGAATCTATAAGCCATTATGAAGGGGGGAAACCTACACACTACTTATTTTTAATACACAAGTGAATTACTTAGTGTTGAGATCAAATTATGTTAGCTAATCACCAAAATATCTAGATGAATGATACCTTCATCAATTTATATTTTTTTCCCTCTCTTACTTTGGAACATTCTAGATAATTTCTCATCAATGGCAGAGGAGATGACAAATGTATTTACTAAAATGGATCATGATTTTAGCCAATAACTGCTCATCTTTTTTCATGCAACAATTGCTCAAATAAATCAGTGGGATATTAGTTGACAAGTTTCAAAGGATCTCCAATTTTTCTAAAGTATAGACAATTTGTGGTCTCACATAGTATGGAAAAAACACAAAATTTTCTATAGAATAGGCTCTTCGCAATGAAAATTTTAGTCTCTAAGAAACACAAAGAACACCTTGAAAACTAATATAAGCATGTGTAGTCACCATGAAATCAAGATAATGGGAAAATAAAAACCTCTATAGTGACACTTGGCATAAGATCTCAGTTCTAATTTTGAGGACCAAACACTATTCTCACAGGAGAGTGCAAGGATTGCTCGACAATACTTGGTCAGGAAATATGTGACATTTGAAATTACGTCCAATGTTATGTGCATCAAATTTCAATTTTAATTCAAGTGATTATTTCATTATGTTCATTTTTATTCCACCATTGGGAATTAAAAAATCATTAAATTTAGTTGTGAATAGTTCTCTAGATACACAGTAATTATTATCAAACTTGTGATAATTATGTAATCTTCGTCAATATATTTACAATGAGAGTAACTATGCTATAAATATGTGTAAAACTCAAATTATGATAAAAATTTAGTCTCATACATGTAGTAATTATTATCAAACTTGTGATAATTAGTAATCCTCATCAATATATTTACAATGAGAGTAACTATGCTAGAAATAGGTGTAAAACTCAAGTTAAAATAAAAAAACTAGTCTCCTATAATTTTTCTTCAAATTAATAATGAGAAACTTGGTGGCCTATCTTTGGTCTCAGGTCACGTTTCATAGGGTCTCAAGCTTATTTCACCTTAATGTCATTTCTGATATGTAACAACTTTTTTTAAAGTCTCCCACCATGCTTCCATCCATACTTGAACTCATGACCTATTATATGGAAGACTTCGTTGGTGACCAATTTTGTTATGACAAACCATTGGATGTAGTTTGACCTACATTTTATATATTTTAGACTCAAAAGAGCCTTTGATACAATGGGACCATGGATTAAACTATTGAAGGAGCCACACGACTTAAGCTTTGTTTAAAAAAAATCAAAATTAAACTTTGGAAATTTGATTGGCCACATTTAGACTTTATTAAGATCAAGTGAACATAGGCCAAATGATGTTTAAAATGGTCATGAATAATGTTAAGACTTTACATGGGCTATTTTATGTTGCCAATGCATGAATTTTGACTTAAATGGATTGCAATACATAGGTACTTGAAATGTAACTTAAGGCCACAAGAAGCACAAGAATTGAACTAGAAGGGACATGTGAAAATAATTTGGGCTGAAATGGGAATTTGGTTGAGGAGATAGATAAACTATGAGGCAAGGGCATAAGACAATCTATGTCAGAGGCCACAAAACTTGATGAAAACCATAAGGAAACCTATATGAGTGGCCAAAACACTTAGCCGATTTTGTATATTCCTCATTAAGGATCCCAAAATGTCAAGGGCCATTTCATGCTCTAATAATGGCTTTGATTGTGGGACAGATACACCCTATGTGTATCTATGGATCCTAGAAATTTCCTTGTTGAAGTAGGCCTATTCCTTATCCCTAACTTAATCAATTTTCACAACCGCTCTAAATCCTTCCATTGAAACTTGTCCAAATTGAATTGAGATCTGAGCAAGCCACACATCACTATGATATATGATCACTTATTAAAAAACACCAAAGCAAACAAAAAGGAAAGAACAAAAATTAAAAGATATATACAACATATACAAGCAAGTGTCACTTCATATATTCCAACTCAATAAACTAGTTAGCTAGAAATGTGAAGTATGACTCAATTTTGAATAATGTGGAATGGCCTCTAAGTAACTTATAACAATAAGCAAGAAGAAAACCAATTAGAAAATAATAGTTGAATGTGTTAATTTTGCTCTCAAGTGGTGGACTAGTAAAGTTTGAAAAGTTATACCAATCAAATTCATGATAAGAATCAGGGCCCTATTTTTTGCAGTATTGATCATAAAATGGAGTCCCTATTAAGAAAATAATGAAAGAATTCATTATGTTCTAGCAAATTAAATTCATCACAACCCAAACATGAATCTTAAACCATAAACAAGAGGGTATCATTGAGAACTTCAATCTCTTCTACCAATTATTATATAGGCAGTTGAATTCAATTAGGACAAATCACATCAATATATGCATTTATAAGCTTAGACATATACTATAGTGATTATGAATACTCAAATAATGGATTTTCATATAGGTTAAAATATCCCATGCCACCATTTTCACACTCAAATTCATCATATTCATTATCCCAATCACTCTCATAAGTGGAACCATTGTGCTACTGGGACATATCTAAATCATCAAATGTTTTTACTAGCTTGTGCTCAAACAATGAATTTCTATAGTGATATAAATATTTGAGTTCCTTAGTGCATTCATTTTCATAATATGTTGTTTCACAATCTCTTTCACACATATAATCATCATATTACCACAACTCAATTGAATCATCAAATGTCCATGTGCAAAGTATAGGAAGACTTTCCACAATTTATTTCTTATGAGAACAATCCAATAATTCATTGGATTCATACCTATCTTCAATGCAAGCATGTAACATATCATTCTCACACTCCAATTTAATTGTGGACTGTATGTCATGATCAATGTTAGGACAAAGGAACTCATCCACAACAAATCCATTGACACCATCCATTGTAAAATTAGTGGAAATCTAAAGAAAATAATAATAAGCATCACTATTTAAAACATCAATATGATTAAAACTAAACATTATGCACGAGGCTACCAATGTTTCACCAATGGAGTGATCAACTAATTGTCCTTTCATTATTTTAATATCAATAATGGATACATATACAATAAACATTCCATCTAAGTCACCTTCAATTATGTCATCACTAAGAAGTAATTCATATCCAGGCATAAAATAAGCATCATTATTAATTTTCAATAGGTGAAATAAATCAACATCATGATCTTCATCAAGCTCAACCTGATCAACTTTTATTTCATCATCAAAACTCAACTACAACATCAAAATTGGAAAAAACAACTTCATCCACATCACATGAAACAAACACATCAGGGCAACAATACTCACAAATATCTATAGTAGTGGTATCACAAATTTCATTGTCACTAGTTAGTGAGTTGACATGACTATCAATATTACCTTCACATTCAACCTCAACAAGGTTATATCTATGATTTTACATCCAAAAGTTATGAAAACCACAATCATAACTCAAGGACAAATCATAAGAATGGGCAATAGTCTATGGGATTTTATATTTTAAATATTAATTCAGATCATTGAAAAAACCATCAAAACAAAATAGAATATCCATTGACTCATTTAGCTTTAAATGCTTGGGAAATATCTTCCATGATTTTCTAAAATTGATGTTTAAATTTTGAATACTATCATATTACTCTTTTTTAATATTTTCAAAATAGTGCATCATAAGAACATGGTTAGTTTTATCACTGTACTTATTCATTAATATATGTGTGAACTTATCTCAAGAGTCTATTATTTTACCAGGGAATTCATGAGATCAATCTCGGGAATTGTATTCTAAACTTTGAAAGAACAACCTAACCACAATATCTTGACTCTCTATCTCACAATCATTAATCACATTAACAAAGGATTCTAAATGGCCCTTTCCCTTATCTACACTGCTACCATCAAACTTGGACAACATTTTCCTTTTTTTAATGGAAAGGAGCATGAAATTTTTGAAAGTAAGTTGTGTCAATTGGTTTATATCTCTGATAAATAAATTAAATTCAAGAAAAGGGAACATTTAGAATGCAAGAATGATCCCTTAAACCATTATAATATTGATCCATGGAATATGAACTCATAATCCCACATACTAATTCATAATGTTTTTTAATTTAATCTTCCAACATAACTAGAAACATCCATTGTAACAAGACTCACAAATAAAGGAGCATGAATGTTATCTAAACATATAACAAAATGAGAACTGGGAGCCCTTTCTGTATCATTAAAAAAATTAAGTGAACACATGTCCGATTGATGTAATCGACAATTTTAGAGCACACTTGGTCTACAAAATAATTTAGATTCACCACTTATAAATGAAGAATGATATTAGATATAGAAGATAATTCATATCACTTTCTCAAAATAAAACTAAGACTAAAGAAAGACACAAGCTAATCTAGTTTTTAAATTTCAATGATGTCAATAATACCATAAAGGTATATTTATATATGATATATTGATTTTAATCATAAAGAACATCAAACAAATAATCTCAATAGCGGCACAAAATTTTGGTAGTGGATAGACCAAACTGAATCCAACACATCCAAGAATACACAACAAATGAGTTCAAAAATAACATAATAGGGATAGAAAATAAAACCATAGATTTCTCAAAATATACAATGGTTTGAGTCCATATAAACATGTCAAACAGTGAGAAGTATAAAGAATGAATAATTAGTTGAATAGTCCCTATCAATGGTGCCATTTTGTTGGCTCCCAAATTCACACCCCAAGATCTTAGTGGACAAATTAAGATAAAATAAGTGGATGGGTTATTATATCAGTAGTGTTTACTAACTCTTCTCACTAGAGTTGACTAAAATTTTAGGCAACATATATGAGAGGTGTCGATTTCTCTACTCTTCTAGATATAATATAAAATATGGAGAGACCCTATAAATATATAAATTCTAATGCAATACATAATAATTTTTAGAGAATACAAATCCAGAAGGTTGACTTGGTCACCTAGATTACTTTGCCCAATTTGTTGTGAGTAATAAAATAATCAAAGGCTAATTAGATTTTGGACAAATAATATATCAGATAAATGTGAACAAATATATTCAAAATATTATATACTTATTATTCATGGTCTTACATGCATTCACACAATTGAAAGGATTAATGCAGAGAAAAATGCATGAGAATAGAGACCTCATATAAAATATACAAAGTTGAAGGGGATATCAAGGAAAAACACTTAAAATAACAAATACCTCTTTATATTTTTCATTATAAGGGAATGGAGGCCTCACAAAACAAGGGTTAGAAAGTATTATAAAAGGTGTGATCAAATGGTCCTTCTTAAATGTGCCTTATCCATTGGGAAAAGCAAAACTATAACAATATACAATTAATCCCATCCAATGCAAATCATACATGTCTATTGGCAGTAGATTTCAAAGTATAAAATAAAAAAGTATGTATGAATAAAAACTGTGTGATGTGTAGTATTTTGTATAATGTATATTATTTTGTATGTGCTCAACACGTGATTGCATATCAAAATTCCATAAGAAGATGAAAATACCGATTTAAATAGAAATGAAAGGTTAGGAATGTGAATTCTAAGCTCTATAAATACTAATAAATTTCAAAGGAAATGGATTTTGATTTTTGATGTGAGATAATAGAGATCATTTGATGGTTTTGTTGAGTTTTTTTGTGTGTTGTTCTTTGTGCAGTCCTTTCTCTATTCACTTAGAATCTGTGTGATTAATAAAAAATTATATTTCTCTTATATTTTAATAACCTGTGTTTTGATGAATATTCACTAATCATGAATGAAATGATTGAAAAGAATGAATAGTCTATCCCTGTCCCCATCTCTATACATATGTAATTAAACTTGCATAATAAAATCCTTAACATATTCTGATGTGTTTTTCCAGGAAGCTCTGCTAACAATGGTGTAGTGAGTGTGGAATTTTAAAACATGATAAAATGGCTACCAGGTAAAATATATTTGTCACGATGGTTGGATAAAATAATTTAGAAATTCAAAGAAAGAAAAATGAATTGGAAGCACAATGAAGGAAAAAATAATTGAGCACATGCATGGAAAGATCTAATAAATTTTGTGGTGCAAGTTGTTTGAGTTATTAGTTGCATATTTGTCAAGAATTCAATATTGTTGCTTTAGGCTAAGAGAGATAGAGAACTTTACCTAAACTGAAGAAAAGTTGTAAAGATTTCAAAACTTGGCCACTAATTGCACATGTGTGATAGACCGATGGATACAAACCACTATTGATGGATATGTCACTAAGTTTGTCATGCAAGGGTACATTGTGTTTGAAGTTGCACATGATTTATTTATAAGAGGCATCAAAGGTAAATTTCTCCCATGATTACCAATACTTGTGAATATGTTGGTTGTGGATAAGGCCATGGTACCAATCCTGACCAAGCTAGATTAATCATCTAGGGTGCTTTATGGATGTGGACTAAAAGGAATGAATGATGTGGGATTGAGAGATGAAACTTGAACCTGAACCCAAAAGATGGATGACATAGATAAGCAGAAAGAGAAGAAAATTATGGGGCTTTAAATAGATCCACAACAATAATAGCGATGGAATAAATAGAATAATCCTCTCATAATTACAATTAGATATGAAATAGAAAATTCAATATTGTGAAAGGGTAGACTTCCAAAAGAAACTATAGACTATGAAGAAGAGGTAAGCAAAGTACCCAAATGAATTAGAGGTGCTAAAGAGATTGAATAGGACATGAAATGTGGGGAAAGTGATTCAAAGAAAGTGAAATGAAGAGAATGTAAAAAGGTTATAGGGAAGCAAATACAACAACTAGAAGGTAGATTTAAGAAGTAGTTATAAGTAAGGATATTATTTGGAGAAGAGTAAGGATAGTCTCTTGAAGAAGTGATGACAATTGGTAGAGAAGAGTCAAATTCAAGTTGACTCGAGGAAAGTACCTCATAGAATTATCATTCATTCCAAGGGTACGCATCACCCATGCCCAATTTTTTAATAGGATTAAGTAGTGTAGAAGTTGAGAGGCAGACTATATGGTTTGATAAATTCATTGATAAATTTAGAAAGCCAAGTGCAGAAACTATGAAGTTGATAGAAAAGCAAAAGACTAGTTCTTTAATGTTAGCTATAGCGAATCTTAAGACACCATTATAATTAAGCCCAAATTAGATATTGTCACCAAATCTCACAACCTAGAGGAGGTTGTTCAAGCCTAATCTGAGATTTGAGCAACATGGGAATATGTTTAGGCTTGTGGGTTGCTTATAGTAGAGGTAGACCTCTAGGTTTAAGGGCTAACTCCCTAAATTTACCTTTAAGTAGTTACTTATAGGGAAAGAGATACAAGTATGCATGAAAATAAACAATTATATGGGGTGATACACCATAAGTATTTCTACTATACTATCGTACTTCTTACACTGAGCAACAAGACCTATAATACTAGGTTCAAAGTCTTAGAGTACTTTAACATCAGTATTTTAATATAAAGGTGATATGCATGAAGACAATCCAAGGTAAGTGAACCCTAAATTAGTTTCAGACACTAAGAATACTTGTACACTTGAAAATAGACCAATATACTTGACAACACTTCATATGACTTCCTAGAGTGGAACAACTTGCATCAAACATGGAAGAATTGAGAGAAAGTAAGAATAGATGAAAATCACTTGACTGTTTACTATACATCTCTTCACATGCTTTGACAAAATCATATATGAGCTCAAAACCATATTTCATGTATTATACAAAGGCAAAGTACAACACCAAACTAATAGGGCTTTGCCATACATGGTGTGGAATTCGTCTACAAGAGCCAAAATGGCTAGTACTTATAGAATGTAAGAAAGGAGAGAGAAGAAGTGGAGTTCAAGAGTCACAAGAATAGGTGTCAAGATGAGAGAGATAGAGTTACATTTCTAGGAGAATGGAGTATGAAACATACCTTTTAAGATATCTTTAGAGAAATGTCCCTCTAAGCATGGAAACTCTCCAAATTTGGTGTAGAACCTCCCAACTAGCTTCTTTAAACTACCCACATCATTTGGTCCTTCATGAGTGCTCCAATGTAGACTAAGAATAGATACCACATGTGCACTATGATGGGGGGGTTAAAGTCAATCTCCAATATGCATTTGATGTGTCCCTAATCACTGATATTCTTCTAGACAAGTGTTCTCATTATCTGTAGCCACTGTCATCCTTATTTCACTCATCCCTCACACTTATCATCGATATGTTCATCAATTATTCAATCCAATCCATATAGGGGGTGGTATGATACATGTCAAGAGTCATTATGTCCATAAACCCATTAGGAAGACCTTAAAAGGCCTCCTAATTGGAGTTATCACCTTCTCTCTTGGTAATCACCTTTCATTCTCTATGCCAATTTATATTGCCTAAAGTTGAAGAGATAGCAGAGGTAATTTTGCCTTTCTCAAGCAATAAATGATCATGATGAGTTATATTAGGTCTTAATTGGTCTCCCAAAGCGATCCCAACCTTCCAACATTCTTTTGCCCTTGCAAAACATCAAAATATGTCAAGAAAATCAATTTTATACCCTATCCATATAGACTGCCCTTATATGGAGGAGTCCTCTACAAGTTCCAATCATCTTTCAAGTCTTATTATCTCATCCAGATGCATTTCCTTCTTTATTTTTTCCATCGGGTCATTATCAAGGGTGTTGGAGGGTTTTGTGTGGTTTTGACCTTTAAGGATTGTTCATAAAAGTTTCATGTTCAATCCTAAAAAAAATTCCTCTAAAACCATGTTTATGACCCTCTCTAACATATATTAACTCCTCAAGCTCCCATGCTAAGCTTGCATATATATATGAGTTTTTAAACCTAGCCTCTTGAGCTCTTCTTTGCATTTTGTGCACCTTATCATATTTTTAAGCCAAAAGATGACTTCTTTATCACCTCTTCTATATAAAAATGGTTCTAAACACTCTAAAACCTTATAATTAATGTGATAAAATTAATTTTAATGCTCACTTGGCCTTAGAAGTGGTATTGAGACCATATTAGGCTTTAGGCCTGATTTTAGGCCTAATAGACCTAGACTGCATTCAAGACCTAAAACCTTATTTGCATGCTTCCTTAGAATTGAGAGACCACTTATGTGATTATTCATGGTCAATATAACTCTATTAACTCTTATTTCAATTCTATAATCTTCCCCAACACCTTCCCTTATCACTCGCTTACCAAGCTTGCATACTCGACTGTCTCTGAGTACCCTCTGTTTGAGATAGAACAGAGGCTATCTCCCCTATCTACTCAAGTAATGTGAAGATATGAGGGTGTTAAATAAGTCATGAGGGTTTTTTTCACCAATTTTTAGAGTTAGATCACATTAATAGGCCTTCAAATTCTTCAAAAACCCTTAAGGCAGACTGTGTTGCATTCACTGTGTGCAGGGTTTATGTATCAACTGTAGGTTAAGGCTTGGAATAAGAATTTTATGAGGTTGGAATAAGTATTTTTAAGGTTTAATAATGATGTATAACATCCATGTTTCTTTACAAATTATTCAAAGTGCACTCATCTTTAACCAAGGCTTAGTTTGCAATCGACTATGACTGTGTGCTCACTCAAAAAAATGCATGCATGTAGGGTGTCCTTCCATAGTAGAAGCTTATATCTACCTATACAAGATCTATTTTTAGTCTTTGTAATTATTATATATTTTCATGGATAGATATCTATGTCTACATGATCATTCACCTCTCATTCATCATCATTCCATGGGTGCCTCCAATCAGACTATAAGTATCCCTTCTGGGAGCAAAGGAAACTTTGTAAGTGGCGCCTTTATGGTTTGAATCTAGAATTATAATAAATTAGGCCCATTCCATAGTTGAACATATTCATACCCCACTTTAGGACTTACCAATACCAAAATAGTCATGTTTCAAATTCATTGTTATTTTACAGTCAAGCTATAACTATCACTTTGTAACTCAAAAAGGGGACCTATAAATGATGATTTCACATCAACCATTGAATATCAACCCCTTTGATTACTTATGGAGACCATGGTGCTCTATTTATCCAAGTGGGGTCATTTTATTGATATTTATACCTTCATCATGCCATTGTTGTACTGTGAGGCCATTGAAAGTTCAAAACACTGTGGAAAACACTAAGAACCTACAGTGAAGGAGTGCATAAGGTGGAGGCCCTTCTATACTTAGCTTACATGATCAAACAAACAATATTTCTTGATAAATAATTGTCCCTATGATATATGTACATCATGGAAACATTTATACCAATTTATACTCTAAGATAATCTATCATGAAAGGATCAAAAGTACTGTAGGGTCCCTATTTCATAGTTTTAAAGGTAAATAATTCTTGAAACAACCATGTCAACTTATGAACATGACTCCAAGTCTGTTTGTCATCTTGTGGGATTTACCATGTTTTTTATGTCCTCCTTCATGTTTTATACCCGATGAAGGTCTCAAACAAATTCAAACATTTCCATTTCAAATACTCAATCCCCTATATGAGTTTCATGTAGGTGTTATTTCATTACATAGGGTAGTGAAGTTAGGATATCAACAATGTGCATGGTGGATGTTCTTCAACCAATCCAATACCTTATCAAAGTCTTTAAATTTATCCTTTCCATCTTTAAGGAGTTTAAACTAGTCCTAAACACTTTCATTCCAACATTTTCAATCTCTTGTGGGGCACCTGTAGGTGTAAATGCAGAAGATTAAGGGCATAACTCTTTTCACTTCTTCACCGTGACTAAGCAAAGAGGCTAATGACTATCTATAAGTGCATATTTGCAATAAAGAAGTTGACTATGTACCATATATGATTGTGTTACTCCCTCAAAGGATGCATTTGGGGCCAATAATACAATGGATAGGATGATAATCATGTTTTGAGAGATGGAAAACCACATCAAATTTAATTTCAAATCCAATATAAGAAGGGAAACTCCACAATTGATGAACATGCTTGCAACATAGCAATGGAATTTCTATCTAACAAATTGAGGTATTTTGACTATCAACTCACCTCCACACATGAAATAAAATATATAAACCATGAGAGAAGGATGTCCACATCTCTCAAAAACACTTTCATCATGTGGTTTGTACAGACCAGCTCAAACAACGAGGAAAGCTATCGGGTGTGGGGATAAGCATGTAGAAAGGAGAAGTCAACTTATAAAGAATGGTTCATAAAGAATGAGAAACTAATATTTGAAATCATACCATGAAACATGTTTATTTACATCCCTCAGAGGCATTTTACCCAATTCCTCTCCTACTAGTTGTACCATGAGAAAATGTGTTTACCAATTTTGCATGCTAAGGAGAGCCATGAAGGAGCATAATGCTTTTAGGCTAATTTCAAGACTTCCAAACCAAACCAAATTTATAAGTGAACTCAAGGAAGCTGAAGAGTCATTTTACAACCTTTCACATGTGCCAAAACACTTGTATAGGTCCTATAATTGCCAAAACTTCCTATTTTCTAACTATTTTATTGATTCGATTTAAGAACCTGCACATTTTCAATTAGAGTTAACATGATTGATAATAATCTAACTTATAAGATGTTAAAAGGCATCTTGATACACTTGTCTTACTAAGGAAAACCACATAACCTTCATAAATGGCCCAAACACAACCTTAAGTGACTAGAAATGACATAAGGGGCTAAAATGGATGTAGTCAAGGTAATCACATATTAAATGACACCTATCTGGGACTATAACACACCCTATAAGACCCTAATAATCCCCTATACAAGTTTATAACTATAGGGGGTTGAATTATTTTTATTTGTAGTCAAAATAGTCAACATTCTTGGTTATTTCCTACAGGTGGCAAGCTAGCTATGCCGAGACCAATAACCTATTCCTATCCATTGGGATATGGAGTCACCTATGCATAGATATGACACTGAATTTGCCTTCTAAAATAGACCAAAACACAAGAACCAACAAGAACAAGACACAAAACAACACACCACACACTTGTGCTTCATGAGCACTTATGGAACACCAACACACAACCCAAACAAACTAACTCAAACACAAGCTAGCCTAAAAGAAACTCTTCCTCCTAGGCCAAAGGGGAAGTTTGAAACCTTTCTCACTTCATGAAATGGAGTAGTTAATGAGGCATGTTGTTTCTTAAGCCTTGGTACTTGTATTCCCAACTCTTTCATGATGTTTGCCAACCTCATTGGCATGATGTTTAGGAAATGAAGGTAGCTACAAGTAGATCACATTGGAGGTGAACTCCTCTTGCATTTAAATAGCCTCGACCTTCTCATAAGACTCCTCAACTGCAACTTCCAATGGTGGTTCAACAATAAATACCTTCTTGGCTTCCATGGTGCTTTTAATAAGATCATGTTTCCTTTCAACTGCAAGTTCTTCAAGCCCATTAAGGAGATCTGCATAGTCCACCCAATCTTGATTATTATCTTCTATGGAAACTTCCTGTTCTATCTTCTTATGTACTTGACCATCAACTTGGCAAAGTTCTTCAATCTCTTGGAAAAGCTTCATTTATTGTTGCCAATCATCCTTGCTCTCCTTATCCTTGAGAATCACCATGTCTTCCACTTTATCTTCTTGGTCTTGATGGTCTTGGTGTATGAAGCCATCAAGCTTGATTTCATTATACTCAAATACATTTGAGAGTGGTTCAACATCAGACTGAGGTGTTGAGTTCTATTAAAGGACAACATCTTCTACCTTGGTCTCATTTGATTCTTTCATGACTGCATCTTCTTGAACAGTGACTTAATGTTCATCCTCATTCTCAACAAAACCTTATTCTCTATGCTTTATAAGACACTCAACTCTATACATTTTAAGATAATCAACAACCTCATGAGAAGATATGCACTTTTAAGGAGAAGGAGTTTGTTGTCCTCCAAAAATATCACTTATTTTTGTGACAACATTTGAACTATTTTGGTTCCTCAGACCAAAATTGTCTCTTCCCTTTTCAAAATTTGTTCTGAGCATTCAAATTCTTCATTTTTCAAGCTTCTCAGAGAATATACGGACTCTACAGGATAGAAGCTACTGACTCTGTAGGCTAGAATCTACGGACTCTGCAGGCCAAGTTGTACGAGCTTCACAGGTTGATTTCTACGGACTTTGCAAATAAGAAGCAAGCTCTCAACACTTAGACTATTTCAAAGATGGTTCAAATAACAAGGTTCAACCAAAAGAATTCATCGGTGAGCCTCTAAGAAAGGATTGAACCATTGAACCGTTGAACCTTGAACCATTTGGGTTCAATGGGTTCAATGGGTTTAAAGGTTCGACATCAGCAGCAAGAGTTAAGTGCATTTGTCAAGGTTCAAAGTTCAATCGCTTCAAAGTTCAATCGCTCCAAGGTTCAATGACTTCAAAACACTTATCAAAGAGAAGAAGGCTTGAACGATTGAACCGTTGAACCATTGAACCACTTTGGTTAAAAGGTTCGATCGGTTCAAGGTTCAACAGGTTCAGCGACCAAATGGTTCAACGTGTTTGGTTTAAAAAGATCAAAAGGACTTAGCCAAATAAAAAGAATGAACCGATTGAACCATTGAACCTTAAACCATTTTGGTTCAAGGGTTCAACGAGTTCACAGGTTCAACCAGTGTGATGAAGATCAAAGAGCTTAGAAAGATCAAGAAAGTGACGGACTAATGGTTCAACAGGTTTAAAAGCTTCTACAGGTAGGTTCAATTAAAAGAACAAGTTTCTGACACTTAATAATTTTCAAGGAATGAACCATTGAGCCACTTTGGTTCAAAGGTTCAATGGGTTCAAGGTTCAAGGTTCAACGAGTTCAATGAGGCTTGTTTCAAAGGATCTTGGTTCAAATGGTCAAAGGGAATGAACCATTGAACCGTTGAACCCAAAGTTGGCTCAATCAGTTGGTTCAATCGGTAGGTTCAAGGGGTTGCCCCAAAGCCAAATGATCAAATAGCCCTTGCGAAGGGTAGAAAGGGGATAAATGAACCGCTAAAAGGAGTAAAAAGAGCAAAGGGATTTCCTTCAAAAAAGTTCCCCCGATAGAAAGACTAAGGCAAGAAATGAATTCTTTCAGACTTTTATCCGAAGGAATTACTTCGGATAAAAAGTCCGAAGAAATTCAGGGAAGCTGCGGGAGGAAAGCTTGAAAGCTCCAAAGGACTCTGAAGACAAAAGGCTATCGAAGGACCCTGAAGGGTAGATACCCTTGCGGGGGACTCTTGACTACTGAATTAAAGGACACTTCCCCAAAGCCAAAGGGTCACCTTCCCTTTGGGAGGATGCAAAACAAGAAGTCCGAAGGAAATAAAGGATAAAGCCCACCAGAAGAAAGAAGCCCGAAGGCCATCTGAAGACCACCCAAAGGGCAAATACACTTTTGTGGGGCTCTTCTCGACCCAAAGTGGACTGTTTATCAAGGCCCCGAAGGGCAAGTCCCCTCTGAAAAAGATCAAACGATAAAGCTGAAGGAATTGCTGAGGAAATTGATGTTCGCATATACGTCAAAGTCGCAACAATGAAATAGAGGTTGATCCTTGCAGGTTTAAGCGTAGACCTGAATGCATTCAAAGGCTCTAAGGCCAAGACCAACAAGAAGCGACCAAGGAACAAAACATCAAAATTGAATCAAGGACCTGATTTAATTAACCAGAAAAGGAGAAATGATGAAGGATCAGAAACATTTGCACATCGGATATGTTTCTAAAAGTAGATCACTAGGTGGACATCAAAGGATGCAAACATTCAATGGCCTGACTTGTTTCTTTGCATTGAGAAAAGCAAATGGGTAAATGCCCCTGAATTCCAGCATGTCTTCTTAACAAAATTCAATGCAACATGATGTGTTATTATTTTCGAGTCCTTCTTGAAGAGGCTATATAAGGGACTCTCTTGTTATTGTGGCGGGGAATCTCTCTCTCTGATGATCAAAAACAAAACTCTGCCCAAATTGAAAGGCATTACTGAGACATTGAGCTCAGATTGTTGATCATATTTTGTTATTGGAATAAGAAAACAAGTGACTTTTTAGACTTTGTGCTATGATATCTTTGTTGTTGGGGAAACTATTCTTATGTCTTTTTCCTTAATATATTTTTTGTTCCTTTAATTCAATAAGCATAATTAATGAAAATAATCAGGAAGGTGTCCTGAAGCCAACTGTGGAGAGACTTTGTGCCCCCATAATTGCCTTTAGTGTGTTTTATTTTTGTTTATGTGTAAAAGACCTTGGGACAACTTTGTGCCCTCATTGTCCTTCGTATCTCACTCTTGCACAATTGAGGTGAAGACTTTGTGCTACATCTCAATCTGCTGGTTACTACTTCCTTGGTTACATTTTGCAATTACTACTAAAAAGGATTCTTGTAGTTTGCTGAATCGTACTTCTTAAAGAAGAGGAGTGCTTTCTGTCATTTCACTTGAGATTTCCCCTTTGATTTGCATGCATCATCTCTGAAGAAAGAGAGATGGATGGTTTGTTCTACCCTTGAATATTATTTTATATATATATATATATATATATATATATATATATCTGTAGGGAACCTCCCCTTAATGAGAGGAGAGATTATTCCCCTTTTGATGCGGTAAACCCACACATTTTGATGATCAATCTTCCTACTTTGAATGATCAGACCTATTTTGTTTATCAGTACGCTGATCGATAAAATATTCAACCAACAGTTTTTGGCGACTCCACTAGGGATATAGTTATGTGCATTCTGAAACCTCAAGTTTTAGATTGAATAAGTCTCTACCATTATCCATTATAGACTCCATTCCATTTATGTGTTTTACCCATTATTATTATAACCTTACCATTCACCTCCACACCAATTGGGAAAGAATGCACAGTTTAAAGCCTCGAGCTTCAAACTAAAGCAAGGTCAATTCTTTTCCATTCTTGTTTCACAATCTAACAGATTAAAGGTATACACAAAGCTAAAGCGCTAAAGGTATTGTTGACCCTGTATTCGAGTTGGTACAACAAAGTAATTTTGATCTGTTTCCTTCACCATCTCGCCTCTAACAAACCAAGAGCTTTCCTCTTACTAAAGTCAGATCTCCATTGCCAAACGAAATATCCACTTCTATTGTTGATAAAGCTTTGCCAATAATTACCCCTCTGAGATTTGTTATTCCTCCTTTTCATAGTCATATAATGGCTGTTCAAGGTTCCTAGGGTAATTTTTTAGGTCCTCTCAATCTTACTCCACCTCTACATGAGCTTCCACGTAGTTCAAGGAAGAATTTCCTCAAATTTTATGGTGATGGAAAAGTTCATCTTGATGAACACATTGCAGCCTTCAACATAGCATGTGGCGTAATTGGAGTAGAATTTGAAGATATAGCAGTCAGGCTATTTGTAGAAACATTATAAGGCGCTGTTGTAGATTAGTTTTATCATCTACCGGCTCGGTCAGTAACTGATTGGAATACCCTCAAAGCTAAGTTTGAAGCCAGATTGAAACTTGCAGAAGATGCACATGCACTTCTAGCTGAACTTACACAGATGAAGAAAGAAGCTCATGAACCAATGAGGGACTTCATAGCCAAGTTTGACAAACTGAGAAATAGAATTCCTGTAATTGCTCGACCTACAACTGAGAATCTCAAATGCCTCTTCATTAATTCTCAGTTACCTGAAGTAAGTTTTCTTTTGAGACGTGGTGGTCAAATACATCTTGTTGTAGCTCAACATTTGGCCACTGAGGTAGAAGATGATCTCATCTTAATAGGAAAGATAAGAAGAGATCCAAATAAAAATAGACCCTCATCATCTTTTGAATATTCATCTACAGGCATCATAAATCCAATGGTGCAAAAGTTGGCAAATGAGTTGCTTGCTCTCAAAAAACAAATGCTGCAAGGAATATCTTCTACTCCTTCATACAGAGATATGCCAAAAAAGACATTTCCAAATCAGTCATATCAGGGCAATGCTGCAAGGAATCAAGTGCAACAAAATCATTTTCCTCCACCACAAGGAAAACTTGCCCTGAAAGCTCCTCCAACCAATTCAGTAATGGGATATCTTGAAGTAGAATTAGAGTTCTCTTTCCAGTTTGAATTGAATCAAGAAAATGACGTTGATCTCCTTGTAGAAAATCAAGAAGAATCAGCTGGCGACTCCCACATTAGTTTTCTGAACTACCAGGATGAACCTAGAAGCAAAAAAGAAGCTTTTGATGGATCATATGCAGTGTTTACCAAGTCTAAAAACCAATCAATCCAGCAAGCTGATGAAGGGAAGACAGAGAAGCAACCTCAACCAACAATTACAATTGCTAAGCGTGGAACCACTCTGCCTTTCCAGTCAAAAGATCCGGTGATCACCCAAAAGGTAAATACATCAATTTCACCTTCACCTTCTACTTCAATTTCGCAAACTAGCCCTCCTCCCATCCCTCCTAAAACTCAGAAGGTTGAAATACCTTTCTCTGTACCTAGCTCAAATCAACTATTTAACATAATCGATCATGTCAAAAAGACAAAAATATAAATGTCTGAATTCAAATATTTGTAGTCCAATCCTGATCAATTGAATAGGTTGGTCTAATATGTCAAGAACCAAACTGTCCCTAAAGCTAAAAAGGTAACTCCTGATTCCCCAAAGAACATGCCCATTCCGAATAATCTTGTCATTACTCTTCTAGCTGTCCTTGGGAAAATAGAACCTTTCTATGTTTCACTGTTAATAAATGGTCACAAGCTAAGTAATTGTATTATAGACTTAGGCGCATCTGACAATGTCATGCCTGCTAAAGTAGCTGAATCTCTTGGCCTCACACTGACCAAGACATTTGGGAGATGTTTCTCCATGGAAAACAATCAAGTTCCATTACTGGGGCAAATCAAAGATGCCCAATTTGTAATTGCAACCTTTCCAGACAAGAAAATCAAGATGACTGTCTTGGTGGCTGATGTCTCAACATCCTAGGCATTTTGCTTGGATGAAATTTTTGCAAGGATGTGGGAGGAGAACTAAACATGGACTTGTCTGAGCTAAGAATCCCTATCAAAGGCGTAATGAAGAGATTGCTCCCTGAAAAGGAGGCAAAATACGTGGTCACCCAAATATCAGCCTCGAAAGCTCAAATTATTTTTGAATCCTCAGGTATGGGTAACTACTTTCTATCTATAGACGAAGTGCATGAAACATTTGATAAAATTCTTGAAAGTGTCAACCCATAAATCAATTCAACTAGAATAGCAGAAGAACTAGTAGGTTGCAATACAAATGAAGAAGGACCCTCCCTCTCTAATGAAAGAAAGTTTAAAAAAATCAGTATCTGATGAGTTATGAACTCTAAAATTTGATGGCAGCTGCTCCTCTACTGGTTCGAGAGCCGAGATTGTGTTGATATCTCCTCAAGGAGATATGTTTCCTTCATCTTACAAATTACAATTTAGCAACACTAACAATATAGCTGAATATGAATCTATGTTGCTTGGATTGAAGGCTGCTCAAGACAAAGGCATTAAGTTTCTTCATGCCAAAGGGGATGCTGAATTAGTGGTTTGTCAAGTGAGAAACTTATACCAAACCAAGAATGAAAGATTACACCACTATCACAACCTGGTTTGGGACCAAATTGAAAGCTTTGATGCTTTCAACATTTCTGCCATACTTAGGGAATCTAATGACAGAGCTGATGCACTTGTTGTTTCAGGAACTCTTTTAGTTCCTCACTCAGATTTCAAAGAAGACAGGTATACTATTGAGTTAGTTTATAGACCAAGTGTTCCTGACAATGTTGATCATTGGCAAATATTCAATGATGATCATCAAATCATTGCCTTCCTAGAAAGAAAACACAATTTCAAACAACTACATTTTAAAGGCAGTGAATCTCAAAAGTATGAATCAGCCTCTAAATCTATTTCAGATATAAATGAAGAATTCTTACAGTTGAAAGGAAACAAAATTCTCAAAGGCCTAGTTTCTCTTGAGAAACTATTTGACAAACATTATAGATTCATTAAACAACAACAAACAGATTCAAGCTTCTCTCAGAGACTTGATCAAGTAAATATGACTACTAAAGAAAATCCCAAGATGATTAACATTGGAAAGTGTCGCACCCCTGAAGAAAGATTCAAGATCACCACTTTACTCCGTCAATACATGGATGTCTTAGCATATTCTTATGATGACCTGAAGTCTCTCAAACTTGATGAAATATGCCATGACATTCCTTTCAAAGCTGACTCAATGCCCTATAAGCAAAAATCTAGATAGTACAATCCAAAAATATCAGGTACTATTCTATCTGAGATACAAAAAATGTTAAATGTTAGAATCATCTTCCCAATCCATCATTCCACATGGATTGCAAACATAGTGCCTGTAAGGAAGAAGAGTGGCAAAATTTGCATTTGTGTATATTTTAAGAATCTGTATCAGTCATATTTGAAAGATAATTACCCTTTGCCAATCATGGATCAAGTGCTTCAAATAGTGACAGGTTCAAAGATGTTATCAATGCTAGATGGCTTCTCAGGATATAATCAAGTTGAAGTTCGTGAAGCATACCAACACAAGACTGCATTCACCACACCTTGGAGTACATTTACATATAGAATAATACTTTTTGGCTTGATAAACCCTGATGCCACCTTTCAAAGAGCAATGGACCTGGCCTTCAAAGATGGGATAGGTAAATTCATAGTGGTATACCTTGATGACTTAACCATATTTGCAAAACATCGTTTTGATCATGTACGCCATTTACAACGAGTGCTAGAGCACTGCCACTAGAATGGTATTTCCTTGAACACTAAAAAGTCTATTTTTGGAGTAACAGAGGGGAAACTCCTCGAACACATTATGTCTAAAGAAGGCATAAAGATTGACTCAGACAGAGTCAAGTCTATTCAAGAGCTTAATTTGCCTACAAGTAAGAATGTTGTTCACTCTTTCTTCAGAAAAGTGAATTTCTTACAGAGATTCATCCCTGAATTTGTTGAAAAGATTAGACACATTATGAACATGATGAAAGGGAAGACCACCTTCAGTTAGACTAAATAAGGCAAGTCAGCATTTCATGATATCAAGACTGCCATTATCCACACCCCTACCTTGGTTTGTCCGGATTACAACAAAGATTTCATCATATATAGCTATGCTTCTGAACATACACTTTCAACAATTCTTGTTCAACAAGACAAGGAAGGTATAGAATATCTCATTTCTTTCATGAGTTGCCCTCTCAAAACACATGAGATGAAGTATTCAAATGTAGAGAAACATGCTTATGCAGTGGTGAAAGTAGTCAAACATTTTTGCTTCTATATTCTGAATTCACACACTACTGCCTTAGTTCTTGACACTATAGTCAAGTCTATATTAACTCAGTAAGAGTTTGGCACAAAAAGAGGCAATTGAATTGCAAAGATCCAAGTGTTCGATCTAGACATTAAGCCAACAATGTTGGTCAGGGGAAAAGGCCTATGTCAATTAATTGCTGATAACAAGCCAAAAAATACACAACATGAAGAATCTGAAGTGAAAGATACACCAACATTCTTTTTTGTCTCCACTACCAATAACTGGTACTCAGGTATTGCTCATTTCCTTACTTATGGTGAGTGTCCTACTCATTTGTCTTATAAAGAAAGGAGGACTATCAAGTTGAAAGCTGCCAATTTTATCCTTTGGGACAACGACTTGTACAAGAGAAACATAGATGGAGTATTCTTTCGCTATGTAGATAAAGAGCAACAAAGCCAACTTTTAAAATCCTTCCACAATCTAGCTTGTAGAGGACATTTTTTTGCTCCTGTGACTGCTCACAAAATTTTGCGAGCCAGGTATTACTGGCCAACTCTTTTCCAAGATGCATATAAGTGGGTGAGAAAATGTGAACTTTGCCAACAATTTGTTGGAAGACCCAAGTTAGCTACCCTGCCTCTCAAGTCAGTGATCATAAAAGAACCATTCCAGCAATGGGGGATTTATTTTATTGGGACTATAAACCCATCTTCAAGTGCTAGACATGATTATGTCCTTACAACAACTGACTATTTCACCAAGTGGGTAGAAGCAATCCCAACTAAGCATGCTACTTCAGAAGTTGTATGCAATTTCCTCAAGGAGAATATCATTTCCAAATTTGGAGTTCCAACCAAAATTGTTATTGAAAATGCAGCTTGTTTCTCTTCCTAGGAGATTACACAATTATGTTTCCATTATGGAATTACACTCTCTCACTCTTCTGATTATTTTCCATAAGGGAATGGATAAGCTGAATCAAGCAATAAGAACCTGGTAACTATCATCAAGAATCTAGGAGATGACAATCAAAGGACATGGCATAAAGCATTGATTGAAGCTCTTTGGGCAGATAGAATCACACCAAAGAGGGCAATTGGTATGTCTCCTTTTCAACTTCTTTATGGTATCAATGCTGAGATACCAATGACCTTAGAATTGCCAACCTTTAAATTGGCAAAGGCAATTGAAGATCAGACATATGAAAGCTCTCTTGATAAGAGAATCATGTGCCTAACTGAGCTGGATGAACTGAGAACCATGGTGGTGGACTGAATTGCTGCTCATCAAAGTCTGGTAAAGAAACTCTTTGACCAAAAGGCCAAAAATCATGATTTCTAGATTGGGGATCAAGTCCTGCTGTGGGACAAAAGGAGAGAACCAAAATGGATGCATGGAAAGTTTGACTCCCTTTGGAGAGACCCATTTATAATTCATCAACACAATGGTGAAAATAGCTTTCTGTTGAAATATCAAGATGGCACACTCTTTTCTCTGCCTCACAGTGGGAAGCATCTGAAACACTTCAACTCTTGAAGTATCAGATTATTATATTTGTACATATGTATATTTGTATAGTTTTGATTCTATTTTGTTTTGTTTATTTTCATTTTTGACGCCTTCCATTTCTGGTTAACATGACTCTGTGGCCTAATGGTATACATGAAGACACTGGAGATTCTGGATTCTACTCCCTTCAATTCTTTTTTACAATTGATAGAAGTTCCCCAATTGGAGCCAGCTGTTGTCCCCCAAAAATATCATTTATTTTTCGGACAACATTTGAACTATTTTGGTTCTTCAGACCAAAATTGTCTCTTCCCTTTTCAAAATTTGTTTTGAGCATTCAAATTCTTCATTTTTCAAGCTTCTCAGAGAATCTACAGACTCTGTAGGCTAGAATCTATGGACTCTGTAGGCTAGAATCTACGGACTCTGCAGGCTAGAATTTACAGACTCTGCAGGCTTGAAACTACAGACTCTACAGGCCAAGTTCTACGAGCTTCATAGGTTGATTTCTATGGACTTTGCAGGAAAGAAGCAAGCTCTCAACACTTAGACGATTTCAAAGATGGTTCAATAAAAAGGTTCAACCAAAAGAATTCATCAGCGAGCCTCTAAGCAAGGATTAAACCATTGAATCGTTGAACCTTGAACCATTTTGGTTCAATGGGTTCAATGGGTTTAAAGGTTCAACATCAGTAGCAAGAGTTAAGCGCATTTGTCAAGGTTCAAAGTTCAACCACTTCAAAGTTCAATCGCTTTAAGGTTCAATGACTTCAAAACACTTATCAAAGAGAAGAAGGCTTGAACCATTGAACCACTTTGGTTCAAAGGTTCAATGGGTTCAAGGTTCAATAGGTTCAGCGACCAAATGGTTCAATGCATTTGGTTAAAGAAGATCAAAAGGACTTAGCCAAATAAAAAGAATGAACCGATTGAACCATTGAACCATTGAACCTTGAACCATTTTGGTTCAAGGGTTCAACGAGTTCAAAGGTTCAAAGGTTCAACCAGTGCGATGAAGATCAAAGAGCTTAGAAAGATCAAGGAAGTGACGGACTAATGGTTCAATAGGTTCAAAAGCTTCTACAGGAAGGTTCAATCAAAAAACAAGTTTTCGACACTTAGTCATTTTTAGGGAATGAACCATTGAACCACTTTGGTTCAAAGGTTCAACGGGTTCAAGGTTCAACAGGTTCAACAAGGCTTGTTTCAAAAGATCTTGGTTCAAATGGTTAAAGGGAATGAACCATTGAACCGTTGAACCCAAAGTTGGTTCAATCGGTAGGTTCAAGGGGCTACCCCAAGGCCAAAAGATTAAACAACCCTTGTAGAGGGCAAAAAGGGGGCAAATGAACCGTTGAAAGGAGAGAAAAGAACAAAGGGATTTCCTTCGAAAAAGTTCTCCCGGTGGAAAGACTAAGGCAAGAAATGAATTCTTTCAGACTTTTGTCCGAAGGAATTCCTTCGGATAAAAAATCTGAAGAAATTCAGGGAAGCTGCGGGAGGAAAGCTTGAAAGCTCCGAAGGACTCTGAAGACAAAAGGCCACCGAAGGACCGCGAAGGGTAATTACCCTTGCAGGGGACTCTCATCTGCCGAATTAAAGGACACTTCCCCAAAACCGAAGGGTCACCTTCCCTTTGGGAGGATGCAAAACAAGAAGTCTGAAGGAAATAAAGGATAAAGCCCACCCGAAGAAAGAAGCCTGAACGCCATCTAAAGACTGCTCAAAGGGTAGATACCCTTGCGGGGGGCTCTTCCCGACCCAAAGCAGACCATTTCTTGAGGCCTCAAAGGGCAGGTCCCCTCTGGGAAAGATCAAACGACAAAGTTGAAGGAATTGTCGAGGAAATTGACGTGCCCGTGGATGTCAAAGTCGCAACAATGAAATAGTTGTTGATCCTTGCAGTTTTAAACACAAACTCGAATGCATTCAAAGGCTCTAAGGCCAAGACCAGTAGGAAGTGACTAAGGAACAGAGCATCAAAATTGAATCAAGGACCCAATTCAATTAACCAAAAAAGGATGAACGATGAGGAAGGATCAAAAATAGTTGCGCATCGGATATGTTTCTAGAAGCAGATCACCAAGTGGACATCGAAGGATGCAAACATTCAATGGCGTGACCTATTTCTCTACATTGAGAAAATCAAATGGGTAAATGCCCCTGAATTCCAGCGTGTCTTCTTAACAAAATTCAATGCAACATGATGTGTTACTGTTCTTGAGTCCTTCTTGAAGAGGTTATATAAGGGACTCTCTTGTTATTGTGGCAGGGGATCTCTCTCTCTAATGATCAGAAACAAAACTCTGCCCAAATTGAAAGGCATTACTGAGACTTTGAGCTTAGATTGTTGATCATATTTTGTTATTGGAATAAGAAAACAAGTGACTTTTCAGACTTTGTGTTGTGGTATCTTTATTGTTGGGGAAACTGTTCTTAAGTCTTTTTCCTTAATATATTTTTTGTTCCTTTAATTCAATAAGCATAATTAGTGAAAATAATCAAGAAGGTGTCCTGAAGCCAACTGTGGAGAGACTTTGTACCCCCACAATTGCCTTTAGTGTGTTTTTTTTTTGTTTTTGTGTAAAGGACCTTGGGATGACTTTGTGCCCTCATTGTCCTTCGTATCTCACTCTTGCACAATTGAGGTGAAGACTTTGTGCTACATCTCAATCTGCTGGTTACTACTTCCTTGGTTACATTTTGCAATTACTACTAGAAAGGATTCTTGTGGTTTGCTAAATAGTACTTCTAAAAGAAGAGGAGTGCTTTCTGTCATTTCCCTTGAGATTTCCCCTTTGATTTACACGCATCATCTCTAAAGAAAGAGAGATGGATGGTTTGTTCTACCCTTGAGTGTTATTTTCTGTTTATATATATATATATATATATATATATATATATATATATATATATATATATATTATATATATATATATATATATAGGAAACCTCCCCTTGATGAGAGGAGAGATTAGTCCCCTTTTGATATGGTAAACCCACACATTTGGACGACCAATCTTCCTAGTTTGGATGATCAGACGTATTTTGCTTATCAGTACGCTGATTGACAAAATATTCAACCAGTGTGATGAAGATCAAAGAGCTTAGAAAGATCAAGGAAGTGACAGATTAATGGTTCAACAGGTTCAAAAGCTTCTACAGGAAGATTCAATCAAAAGAACAAGTGTTTGACACTTAGTCATTTTAAGGGAATGAACCATTGAACCATTGAACCACTTTGGTTCAAAGGTTCAATGGGTTCAAGGTTCAAGGTTCAATGGGTTCAATGAGGCTTGTTTCAAAGGATCTTGGTTCAAATGGTCAATATAAATGAACCATTGAACCATTGAATTGTAGGGGACTCTCGGCTGTTGAATTAAAGGACACTTCCCCAAAGCCGAAGGGTCACCTTCCCTTCGAGAGCATGCAAAACAAGAAATTCGAAGGAAATAAAGGATAAAGCCCACCGGAATAAAGAAGCTCAAAGGCCATCTGAAGACCACCCGAAGGGCAGATACCCTTGTGGGGGGCTCTTCCCGACCCAAAGTGAATCGTTTCTCAAGGCCCCGAAGGGTAGGTCCCCTCCGAGAAAGATCAAATGACAAAGCTGAAGGAATTGTCGAGGAAATTGACGTGCCCATCGATGTCAAAGTCACAACAATGAAATAGTTGTTGATCCTTGTAGGTTTAAGCACGGACTCGAATGCATTCAAAGGCTCTAAGGTCAAGACTAGCAGGAAGTGACTAAGGAACATAACATCAAAATTGAATCAAGGACCCGACTCAAGTAACCAGAAAAGGAGGATTGACTCACTTAGCTATTCAAACTCCCAATTTATGGCATGAAGCTTCTATCATAGGTCTTCCTCCTCATGGTTGTCATGTTCAAGGGTTGTTTTGTCATGGACAACAGGTATGGGGTCTTTATCAAGCACCTCTCCCTTCATTTTTCAGCCTAATTCCTTGTGTGAAACTGCAATAAGACCTTCAACATATTTATATTCACTCAAAAAGATCGAATTGTATTTGTGTTCATGTTGTGGAGTCCTTATGGTGATCTTTTCTTCATAATCACTTAAAGCATCCTCTTGACTAGTTATGGTTTGAGCTTGCTCTTCCTTGCTTATTTCCCATAAGATCGGCTCTCCTTCAAGAAGAGATGAGGTGGGAGGCTATAGGATATGCTAATGGGGTGTAGATGGAGAATAAGGTGTGGTGGAGGTCTTGTGAATGGATTTAGGAAAAAGGACTTCTTAAGTGAGCTCATAGGGAAATGACAAGTTAGGTTGGTCAATTGAAAAGACACCTTCTTCAATAAGAGTCTCACCTTAACCATATCCTCCTTGAGGCTCTTAAATATTTGTAGGCTCACTTTTAATCTCTTTATCTTATCACATCCCTAGCCCATCTATTAAGCATTGTAAATACTTCTTTGCCAAGTACAACTGCTCCTTAATATCCCATTGAGTTTTCTCTTCAACCATCTCCCACACATACATATACCCTTGGACCAAGCCTCTTAAATTCTCTGTGAGATTTTTAGGGAGTACATCAAACTCATCATCCCATGTTCTCATCATTTCTTCTCTATCTAGCATAATTAGTATGAGTGCCAATAAGGATTTGATATGAGATGGGGTTCATGGAGGAAGAGGAGGGTAACAGTAGCGATTGAGGCCAACTTTGGTTTTTTTGAGTTGAGTATGTAATAATTCATATCTTGCCTTATAATATCTTGATGCACAATCAATGGGTTCATCTGATTCCTCATGATAAGACTGATAAGAATCCTCTAGAGGTTGATATGCATCATGGTATGATTAGTAGGAGTTGTATTAGGATTGATAGGAACACACTTCTTGATAGGTTTCTTGATATCCTTCCTCACATGGTTGTCCAACAACATGATGTCCATATGGAGAAGGAAATGGATGACCATAGGGATGCCATTAGTCATTTTCATAGGGCTATTAACAGGGGAAATATGGGTCATAAAAAGGATGATAGGGAGATGCATAGTGGGGATTTTCAACAAAGATATTCATATCAACCACATAGATCAAATGGAATACAATAGCCCATCGAAACCTTTAATAAGGGATACCTGGGTTACTTACAACTATAAGATGTCATTCACAGTTGCCATCGGTGTTATCTTGCTTGCTTTCAAAAGTTGACTGGAAGAAAGACACACCAAAAATCTTTCCACTCTCTTGGACCTTGGTCCCACCGGGCATGCCAAAATTATTGTCCCCAAATTTTGAACCCTAAATGAGGTTTTTAAAGCCTAATCTAAGATTTGGGAAACATGGCTAGCTCCCTAAATTGACCTTTAAGTGTTTATCACCTATATTAACTAATTACTTATAGGAAAAGAGATAGAAGTATGCATGAAAATAAAATATTTTATTGGGTGATACACCATAAGGATTTCTACTATGATATCATACTTTTTGCACTAATCAACAAGAAATATAATACTTGCTTTAAAGTCTTAGAGTACTTTAACATTAGTATTTCAATATGGAGGTGATATGCATGAATATTATCCAAGGTAAGTGAACCAAAAGTTAGTTTCAGACACTAAGGATACTTGTACACTTGAAAATAGACCGTTACACTTGACAATAATTCATGTGACCTGCTAGAGTGGAACAACCTGCATCAAACATGAATGGATTGAGAGAAAGAAAGGATAGATGAAAATCACTTGACTATTCACTATATATCTCTTCACACACTTTGACAAGATGATATATGAACTCAAAAATATATTACATATATTATTAAAAGGTAAAGTAAAACATCAAACCAACAGGGTCTCGCCATACATGGTGTGGAATTCATCTACAAGAGCTAAAATGGATAGTACTCATAGAATGTTTGAAAGGAGAGAGAAGAAGTGGAGTTTAAGAGTCAAAATAATTGATGTCAAACTGAGAGAGAGATTTAAATTTGTAGGATAATAGAATATGAAATAAACCATGTAAGGTCTCTTTATACGAATGTCCCTCTAAGCATGGAAACTCTCCAAATATGGTGTAGGACCTCTCAGTTGGCTTCTTGAAACTGCCTTCATCATTTGATCCTTTTTTAGCAATCCAATGTAGACTAGGAGCAACTACCACATATGTACTATGATGGGGGGGTTAAGGAAAATATCTAACATGCATTGGATGTGTCCCTAATCATTGTCACAAAGATGTTCATTAGTTGTTCAAACAATCCATATAGGGGTTGTTATGACACTTTTCAAGAGTCCTGTTGTCCCCAAACCCATTAGGCAAACCTTAAAAGGCCTCCTAATTTGAGTTATCACCTTCTCACTTGGTGATCACCTTTTATTCACTATGTTAGTTTGGACTACCTAAAGTGAAGGAGCTAACATAAGTACTTGTGTGCTTTTTTGAAGAAATAAATGAGCATGAGGAGTTATATTAGTTTTAAATTGGTCTCCCAAAGTGATTCCCATCTTCCAACATTCTTCTGCACCTGTAAAACATCAAAATTTGTAAAGAAAATAAATTTTGTACCCTGTTTGTATATGTAGGGTAAAATCCAATCTATTGGGATGAAGCTTGGAGGAGTCCTATGCAAGTCTCAATCATCTTCCAAGTCATAATAGCTCATATAGATGCATTTCCTTATTAATTTTTTACATCGGGTCATTAGCAAGGGTTTTGAGTGGTTTTGACCTTTAAGGATTATTCATAATAGTTTGACACTCAATCCTAAGAAAAATTCTACTAGAACCTTGTTTAGGACCCTCTACGACATATCCTTACTCCTCAGGCTCCCATGCTAAGCATCCGTATAGATATGAACTTCTAAACCTAGCCTCTTGAGCTTTTATTTGCATTCTCTACACCCTATCATATTTCTATGCCAAGAAATAACATCTCTCTCTACATAAAAATGGTTATAAAAACTCTAGTACCTTCTAGTGAAGGTGATCAAATGCATTCGAATGCTCACTTGGCCTTAGAAGTGGTATTGAGACCATATTAGGCTTTAGGCCTTGTTTTAGGCCTAATACGCCTAGTATGCATTTAGGACATAAAACCTTATATGCATGCTTATTCAGAAATAAGAGGCCTCCTATGTGATTTATCATGCTCGAGAGATATTTATGCATTCTTTTTTTGATTCTCTAATCTTCCCCAACACCTTCCCTTATCACCCACTTACCAAGCTTGCAAACTTGACTATCTAGGAGTACCCTTTGTCTGAGATAGAATAAAGTGTATCTCCCCTATCTGCTTAGGTAATGTGAAGGTATGAGGGGTTAAAATAGTTCATGATGGCTTTCTACACCAATTTTTAATGTTATATCACATTAATAGGCCCTCCAATTCTTCTAAAACCCTTAAGATAAACTTTTTTGCATTCATTGTGTCCAGGGTTTATCCATCAACTATAGGTTAAGACTTGAGCTCAATTATTCCCCTATTTCTTTGGCCTAAGCATTTTATGAAGTTGGTATAACTGTTGTGAAGGTGTCCTAATCATTTATAACACCCATGTTTCTTTACCAATTCTTCAAAGTGCACTCATCTCTAGCCTAGGCTTAGTTTGCAATCAATTATCACTGTGTGCTCACTAAAAAAATGCATGCATGTAGGTTGTCCTTCCATAGTATAATGTTATATATCCTTATAAAATCTCTATTTTTAGTGTTTGTACTTATTATATATTTTCATGGAGATATATGTATGTCTGTAGGATCATTCACCTCTCACTCATCATCATTCCATGGGTGCCTACAATCAGATTGTATGTAGCCCTTCTAAGAGCAAAGGAAACTCTGTAAGTGGTGCCTTTATGGTTTAAATCTAGTAAGTATAATACATTAAGCCCATGCCATAGTTGAATATATCCATACCCCACTCTAGGACTTACTAATACCAAAATAGTCATGTTTCAAATTCACTGTCATTTTAAAGTCAAACTATAGCTATCACTTTGTAACTCAAAAAGGGGACCTATAGATGATGATTCCACATCAACCATTGAATATCAACCCCTTTGATTTCTTATGGATACCATGGTGCTATATCTACCCAATTGGGATCATTTTCATGAGAGTTGTACCTTCATCATGCCATTGTTGGACTATGAGTTCATTGAAAGTTTAAAACATTATAGAAAACACTGAGAACCTGTAGCGGAGGAGTGCATAAGTTGGAGGCTCTTCTATACTCTACTTACATGATCAAACAAACAAATTTTCTTGACAAAACATTATCCCTATGATAGGGCTCCATTATGGAAACATTTAGACTAAGTTTATACTCCAAGATAATCTATCATGAAAGGATCAAAAGTACTGCAGGGTCTCTATTTCAGAGTTTTTAAGGTAATGAATCCTTGAAACAACCAAGTCAACTTATGAACATGAATCCAAGTCCATTTCTCATCCTATTTCCTTTACCATGTTTTTTATAGCCTCATTCATGTTCTTATACCTAATGAAGGTGTCAAACAGATTCAAACGTTTGCATTTCAACTACTCAATCCCCTGTATTAGCTTCTTGTAGGTGTTATTTCAGTACATAGGGTAATGAAGTTAGGATATCAACAATGTGCATGGTGGATGTTCTTCAACCAATCATATACCTACTCAAAGTATTCAAATTGATACTTTACATCTTGAAAGAGTTCCAACCAGTTCTAAGCACTTTCATTCCAACATGCTCAATCTCTTGTGGGGCACTTGTAGGTGTACATGTAGAAGATTGAAGGCAAAATTCTGACTATGTAAGAATATCTTGTCTTACCCAAACTCAAGCTATCATTATATGGATTAAAATGTGATTCCCACCTTAGGATACCTATAAACACTTTTAGAACCTATTCACTTCTTCACCATGACTGTGCAAGGAGATTAATGACTACCTGTAAGTGCATATTTGTAAGAAAGTTGACTATATACCATATAAGACTATGTTAATCCCTCAAAGCATGCATTGGGGACCAAGAATCCAATGGATTTGATGATAAAAAATGTTTTTAGAGGTGGACAATGACATCAAATTTAATTTGAAATCCAAAATAGGAAGGGAAACTCCATAATTGATGACCATTCCTTTAACATAGCAATGGAACTTTTGTCTAACAAACTAAGGTATTTTAACTATCAAATCACCTCCATACATGAAATCAAATATGTAAACCATGAGATAAGGATGTCCACATCTCTTAAAAACACTTCCATCATGTGGTTTGTATGGCCCAACTCAAACAAGGAGGAAACCTGCATGGTATGGGGATAAGCATGCAAAAATGAGTGGTCAAATTCTAAAGAATGGTTTAAAAAGCATGAAAAATTAATCTTTGAACTCCTACCATTAAATGGAATTGGACTAAGTTTATTAACATCCCTCACAGGCATTTGATCCAATTCCTCTCCTAATGGTGATATCATGAGAAAACCTATTGACCAGTTTTGCATGCCAAGGAGAGCAATGAATGAGAAAAATGGTTTTAGGCCAATTTCAAGACTTTCAAATCATATCAAATGTAGAAGTGAACTCATGGAATCTAAATATTCATTTTACAACCTTCCACACATGCCAAAACACTTGCATAGGTTGTACAACTACCAAAACTTCCTCTTGTCTAATTATTTTCTTGATCTAACCTAGGAACCTACACATTTTCAATTAGAATTGACATGAATGACAATAATATGACATATAGGATGTTGAAAGACATCTTGATACACTTGTCTTGCCAAGGAAAACTGTTCAACCTTCATAAATGGCCCAAACATGACCTAAAGTGACTAGAAATGACATAAGGAGATAAAATAGATGTAGTCAAGGTAATGACATAATAGATGACCCCTATCTAGGATAGTGAAACACCCTATAAGACCCTATTAATCCCCTATATAATTTTTGAACTATAGGGGGTTGACTTATTTTGACTAGTGGTCAAAATAGTCAACATTAGCCAATTGTTTTAAGTGTGATCACATGAGAATAGCTCTCAATCCAAGAATTTTTGTAACTCTTACACCTTATGATGGGTTTATAGACCCCAAATAGATTTTTCTGACATACAAAATTAAATTGTAAGCTAAAGGTAGAATCATTGATGATGAAAATATGTGTGAGTTCTTGGGATCCTGGACAAACTAAGCTCTATAATTCATATATAAAAATAATTCAACAATAATAGCTTTGTAAGATGTTAATAATTAACTAATTTGGGAATTTAAGATGTATAAATACCCAAGCCAAACCATTTAGGACTAGAAATGCTAGAAAACAAGGGAATCCATTTGGGATTATGACTGTAGATTCTTAGATGTTATAAATTGCATGACTTTCTAGTTTAAAATCATAAACAAAGCTCCATGGTTCATCAAAGGGATACGGCCTAGGATCTGATTTTCTATTGCTCAAACATAGTTCCCTTGGAAGGTTGATGCTCGATCAACTATAATCCAAGTTGAACAACTATAATACTATGGATAAAGTCCACAACCTCTTACAAAGACATGTTAAAATAGATGTTGTATGGTGAAAGATGGAAAAATTACATAAGTTATTATATGTCAATTATATTTATTTAATAACTAATATAATTTGTGTGTGTGCGGAGGGGAGGGGGGTGGAGGAGGGGGGGTAAGAGGGGTTATGTGAAGAGAAAGAGTGTAAATCAACAATTAAACCTACTAGTCACTCCAAACCCATGACAATGTCAAAATAAGTTCATAGAAAATAATTATGGGTACAAACCTATAAAGATCTGAATCACCATGCAAATTATGCTTTAGTCTTATGCACTAAACTTCATAAGTATATTTTGTTTTTTTGTTTTCAAGTATAAGTGCACTAAACTTCATAAGAAAATCAGTTCTCCATTATCTGAAATTCAAAACATTATAATCAAATGCTTAGCAACTCAAAATACACCCAAATTATTTATATAGTGCACAAAGTGTGGTCATAATAATCCCATGGAGTTTGTGGTGGCCACAAAGGTTCAAAGAATATTTCATGAGTACAAGATTGTGACAAGTTTCACAATCATGTCTTATTCTCTTAAAGGTCAAAGATGGGTGCCACAACAAAAGTAGAAGCATGTGTGATCACTAAGTGAAACTGATAATTCCACGGTCCCATTTCTCCACATCTAATGAAAACCTCCACCTTTTCCTCATCTATAGGATCATCTACCTCTAGCAGGATATCCTCTACCTCTTCATGTAATATTTTTGCTTTAAGAAGTACTCATTTCTTCTTCTTGCACATAGTGTCTTAAGCCACTATTTCCTTGGCCTCTTTTGCATGAGAAATTTTTATTCCCCCTTGGTTAGCTTTGTTATCTTCGAGACTACTTCTATTCAACCTTTAATGCACACTAATAGGATTCCTCAATTGATTGTAATTGTATCATCCCAAATTTATCTTGAATGAAAATACACAAACTCTACATGTACCTTGATATTTTATCCTTGTTATCTTCAACATTACCCACTCTAATGGTGAGTTCATAAAAATATTATGTGTAATCCTTTACACTAATTTATTTGTCTCAAATTTTGTAATTTCATAAAAAATATCATCTGATAAGTAACTTACATTTTAGTCTCATAACCATCATATCCCACATTTTTATTTTAAACTTGTCTCTCCTTGATCTTTTGGTATGCATGTGATCCTACCATAAGGATACATGCCCTTTAGCCTTTATACACACAAACTTTGTTTTATTGGGATCCTCTATTTTCTTATAATCAAAATAATTTTCTAACTCAGTGCTCTAGTCAGTGAGTTATTTAGGACATGAGTTACCTGCATAACTAGGGGTGTCAAACCACGTGTTGCTTCTTATTATGATAATGGTTCAAAAGAATCTCTCTTTTGGATCATTGACCTATTTTTCTACATCCACTTTGAGTGCTTCTTCTTCCTCAACATGATTTACATCTACAGTAACTCCTATGTGATGCACAATTTCCATAGCCTAAAACTGGGCTTGTATTCTTCTCACCATCTCCACCAAGTTTGTAATTTGTTACACTCGTCTTGCTATTCTAGAGAGACCTCCTTTTTGTGCCATTTATTTTCCTTGTGTTTAATAACAACACTAACACCTTCTATCCAATAGTGTCTATGTTAGAAAATGTTTTTATCTATTTCTACCAATACACATAAATGTGGAATCCAAAATTCACCTCACATGATATCAATTAATGTTGTCATGGTTAGGGGGTACAATGAAGGATGTCCTTATATCATGTTGCCTATAATCTAAACACAAAAAAATGGATTGACATAAAATCCACATGCATAACAAAATGCAACAATGTAATATTTATTGCATTTAAGAGGAATTATTACAACTTGCACACATGTTACATGTTGGGTGAATATTTTGTCGGCCAGCTAACTGGTGACCAAAATAGTTCCTATCACCATAGCATAGGGAGATGGGTCGTTTTGGTGTTCAGATTTTCTACATGAACAGGGAAAAATCTCTCCTCTCATCAAGGGGAGGTTCCCTATTAAATATGTGGAGGCTATATATTATAGAAATAAGCAAAAAGTAAGACACAGGGGTGGGATAAACCATCCATATCTCTTTATCAGAGATGATGCTAACAAACAGAGGAGAAATCTTGAGTGATTGGTAAAGGTACTTCTCTTCTTTCAGAAGTAACTCTCAGCCAACAGCCAGATCCCTTCCTAAAGAGTAGAAATCCTGGTGAAGCAACAGAAGGCACTCCTCTTCTTTCAGAAGTGCTTGTTCTTGCAAACAGTAGGACTCTTTCTGGTAATAAGTGATCGGTGACAAAAGGGGCGCAGAGTAACCAACAATCTAAGATGTAGCACAAAGTCTCCACCTTGACTGCCCAAGAGTGAGATACAAAGAATAATGGGGGCACAAAGTCGTCCCAAAGTCGTTTACACAGAAATAGAAAAGAAACACACACTGAAGACAACTGCAGACAGCACAAAGTCTTCCACAACTGACTTCAAGACACCTTTTTGATTGCCTCCACTAGTTTTGCTTGTTAAATCAAATAAATAAGAATGCTTTTAGATGAAAGACATAAGAACAATCTCCTAAAGTAGCACAAGCTATCACAGCACAAAGTCTGCAAGTAACTTGCTTTCTCATTCAATCAAAAAAATATGAAATACAATCTGAGCTCAAAGTCTCAGTAATACCTTTCAATTTGGGAAGAGTTTTGCTTTTGGTAAGGGGAAGATCTCCCTTAGAATGATACAAGAGATTACAATATATAGCCACCTAGAAAATACTAGCACGCTTTTCCTTAGAGCGACCCCTGTTGCCTTCAATGCTTTGAATGCGTCTCCAAGTTTGTCAAAGGGTTGTGTTGAAAATAGGGTGGTTGTCTTAACTATGGCATGTCATTTCATCCCATATGTCTTCTCCTGAGCCTAGAACATTTGGTCTGTCCCCTCTAATGTCTATGCAACTATCCATTTATCTTTACTTCATTGAAGAAAAAATAGGCCATGTCCTTAATTTACAAGCCAAAATACCTGCTTAGTGGACTATTCCACCTACTAAAATTACTTCTACGCAGATATTTTAGGCTTTTCCCTCTTTTAGCTTTTCTCTTTTCCAGCTTTGTCTCTTCCTACTATGATTTGAGCTCTCAGGCTATCCTTTCGATCAGTCGCTTGGTTCTTCCTTTAAGTTCCACGCTCTATTTGAATTTCCACAAATTTTCCCTCACTTGAAATTTGACGTTCGAGGGACCGTCAATGATTGCTAGCTGCGTGAACCGTGTTGAACTTTGAACCTGTGAACCATTTGAAAGTTCATTGGTTCAAAGCTTCATCGGTTCACTCTATCTCTTTTGGTCCATCGCTTCCCTACTTAAGCACTTCTTTGCTCTCTGGTTGAACCATCACTTTCATTGAACTTGTCTTTTGAATCATCCATGTTGCTTCTTTCTTTTCTTGAGGCTGCCTTTGAATTGCTTGAACCTATGAATCATTAAACTTTGAACTCTTTTGGTTTAAAGCTCAATCGGTTCATTGGTTCTTTGGTTATGCCTATCATTTGCTCTTCCCAAACTCTTTGATCTTCATCGCGCTTGGTTAAACCTTTGAACCTGTAAACACGTTGAACCATTTGGTTCAACAGTTCAATGGTTAAATCAGTTCATTATTTGAAGCTCTGTGTCTAAGTCTTTGAAGATTCCTTTCTACATCTTTGTTCAACGTTTGGAACATCTCGAAGGGAAGGTGTCCCTTTGGGTCTTAGGAAAAGGTCCTTTTTTTGACGTCAAGTGTCCCCCACAAGGGTATTTACCCTTTGGGATTTTTCATGCGACCTTCGGGCTTTAACTTTCTCGGCGGGTTCTTGCTTCTTCGTCGGGCTTTTTCCATCAGGCTTTTCCTTCAGACAAAAAGTCTGAAAGAAAGCTTCTTTTCCTTAGCCATTTGTTCCTTTCAATTTCTTCGGGCTTTCTTCCCGAGTGAATTCCTTCTTCACTTAATCATTTCCATCAGATAAAAAGTCTGAACGAATTGTTTCTTTTCGGCCTTTAAAAAAATATGAAGGAATTTTGTCTTTTCTTTGACCTTCGAACCAATGTTGCCTGCCCTCTGTAAGGGCACTTACCTCTTTGGCTTTGGGGTCACCCCTTGAATCAACCGATTGAACCAACTTTGGTTCAACAGTTCAATGGTTCAATCGGTTCATTCTTCGTTATTTGGCTAAGTCTTTTTGATCTCTTGCACCAAGTGCATTGAACCAATTGGTCATTGAACGCATTGAACTCGCCTACAGAAGCCTTTGAACCTATAGAAATGAACCTACTTGAAGAGTCCATAGAAACCAAGTCCATAGTTCTCTCTAAGTTTTCTCTCGAGCCTTGAAAGAGTCCGTAAAAATGAGCCTACAGAGTTTGTAGTTTTAAGCCTATAGAGTCCGTAGATTTCTTCCTGTAGAGTCCATAGATTCAATCCTACAGAATCCATAGATTTTTGAGAAAGCTTTGAAAAATGGAGAACCTGAATGCTCAAAATAATTTTTGAAAAGGGAAGAGAGGATTTTGGTCTATATGACCAAAATAGTTCAAATGTTGTTCCAAAAAAGAGTGACATTTTTGGGGACCAACAGTTGGCTCCTGTTGGGGAACTTCCTTCAGGTGAAAACTTGAAACACAGCTGAGGGGAGTAGAAACCAAAATCTCCAGTGCCTTGAAGTGTGCCATTGGGCTACGGAGTCATGCTACCCAAAAAGAAAGGCTCCAAAAAATGAAAATGAAAATGAAAAGCATAAAATAGAACCAAAGACTATAAAAATGTACATATGCACAGGTGAACTTATCTTATAGTTCAAAAATTGAAGTACTTCAGACGCTACTCCTTATGAGGCAAAGAAAAGGGGATGCCATCCTGATAAACCAGCAGGAAACCATTTTGTCCCCAGAATCGATGACAGGTGAATGGAACTCTCCACCAGGAATCACACTTTCTCTGTAGTCCTTTTGGCTCTCTCTTCTTGCTCCATGGCAAGATGTGGTCTTATCTCTAAAAATCGTAACTCCTTGCTCTCTTGGTGAAGAGTTACTTTTGCTGACTTTGGAGTACAGTAGTATGGTCCTCCACCATAGATTGTTATTCTGTTGGTTCAGTCCAGCACATGTTTTGATTGTCCCCCTCAGACACCTGACAAACCACTAGTTCATCATCTCCTTTGGTATGAAGAAGTTTGACCTCTTCACCCTGAGCAGTCTTCAATCTGAGCAACAAAGATTCACATCGAGATGTGTTGTTGGTGTTGCTGAACTGCAACTTGCATGAAGGATAAATATCTCTTTGACAAGATATCAACACAGTTCCAGCTCCAGCATTAGTGGAAGAATTACTGCCATTAGATTCCAAGATCCAAGCATCATCAGACGCTGATCTTCTATCAAATTTATATTCATTGGAGATGGAAGATCCTTCTTGATTTGTACTGTGCCCTACCAATTCTTTTGATGTCTTGTTTGGATCAAATCTTGGATTGCCAGCTACAGGACTTTTATCAACTAAGACATGAGCATCCTCTGCGGTCAAGAAGTAATTACCCCTGCCTGATGGCTCAAACAGAATTTGAGCAGCAGGGGCTGACATTTGGGTAACCACAACCTTTACCTCAGACAGGTCTGCACCTAGTTCTCCACTAATGTTTAATTGCTTAGGATTGGCTTGCAGGGATTCAAACTTAGTCATTTGAATTTTGGATTTCTTGACATGATCAATCATGGCAAATGACTGAGATGGACTTGGAAGAGAGGATGGGAGTTCATCTTTTTGGTTTTTGGGAGGGGGAAGACTGATCTGCGAAGTTGAAGTAGAAGGTGCAGAGATGTTTGGCGTACTAACCTTCTTGGCAATCACTGGGCCCTTTGACTGGAAAGGAAGAGGGGTTCTCTGCTCAGCAATTGAAATTGCTGTTTGGGGTCTCTTCTCTATGTCAGCCTGTTAGGCTGACTAATTCTCAGACCTGGTGAATACTGCGTATGATCCTTCGACTACTTCACCTTCACTTCTGGGTTTATCTTAGAAATTCAAGAAATCAATGTGGGAGTCACCAGCTGATTCTTCTAGATCCTCCCTGAAGAGATTAGCACCATTTTCTTGCTCGAACTCAAGTTGGAAATAGGAAACATGTTATGTTTCTAGATATCCAACTACTGAGTTGGTTGGAGGTGCTTCAAGGGCAAGGTTCCTCTATGGGGGAGGAAGACGATTTGGTTGCCTTTGACTTTTGGCAGCGTTGCCTTGATATGGTTGATTAGGGAATGTCCTCCTTGGTATATATTTATATAGAGGAGCAGAAGACATACCTTGTGCCATTTGCCTTTTCAAGGCTAGCAATTCATTTGCCAGCTTCTCTACCATTGGGTCAATGGTGGCTATGGGTGAGTATTTAGAAGATGAAGAGGGTTTACATATGTTAATATCTCTCCTTATCTTTCCTGCCAAGATAAGGTCATCTTCTAGCTCAGTAGCCAAGTCTTGAGCAGCCTCAAGGTCTATGTGTCTAGCCCGTCTCAATAGAAAACTCACTTCAGGCAGCTGTGAGTTGATGAAGAAGCATTTGAGGTTCTATGATGTCGACTGGGTGACCATGGGAATCTGGTGCCTCAGCTTGTCGAACCTGGCAATAAAATACCTCATAGGCTCATGAGGCTCTTTCTTCATTTGAGTGAGCTTGGCCAATAAGGCATGTGTATCTTTTATAGGCTTGAACTTGGCTTCAAATTTGTCTTTCAAAGTGACCCAATCAATCATTGATCCAGCCTGCAGGTGGTAGAACCAGTCTGCAACAGCGCCTTATAGTGTCTCCATGAATAGCCTGACCATTATGTCTTCAAATTCCACCCCTATTACACCACAGTCTATGCTGAAAGCTGTAATGTGTTCATCAAGACGAACCTTCCCATCATCAAATAATTTGGTGAAATTCTTCCTTGAACTGCATGGAAGTTCATGCAGAGGTGGAATTAAATTGAGTGGGCCAAAAGAGTTACCCCAGGGGCCTCAAACTACCATGATTTAATTATGAAAAATAAGGATAACAAATCTGGGTGGAGTGGCCAGATTGTAGAACAAAAATGAAAAAGAACTGGCCCTGCTTCAGCCTGATGCTTGAGGCTTCAAACTACGCACTCTTTTTCAGTAGCTTTAGTTTTGCAGACTAGATAAAATAACAGAGATGGAGGAAGATGGTAAGGCTATAATGAATAATGGGTAGGACACAGAACAGAGTCACCAGAGTCTATAATGGATAAGGGTATAATGATAATGGGTAAGACACATGTGATGTTTCAATATGAATCTTGAGGTTCCAAACTTGCAAAAAATTATTATGTCCCCTGTGGAGTCACCAAAAACTGTTGCGCGAGGCTAGGGAGGAAAAATTAACAATGGAAAAGCACTAGAACAGTTCGTTCTTCCACAACAAAATGTATGGATAAGGTTATAATGATAATGGGTAAGACACAGGTGATGTTTCAATCTGAAACTTAAGGTTCCAAATTGCACAAAATGACTGTGTCCCCAGCGGAGTTGCCAAAAACTGTTGGGTGAATATTTTGTCGGCCAGCTAACTGGTGACCAAAATAGTTCCTATCACCATAGCATAGGGAGATGGGTCATCCTGGTGTATAAGTTTACTACATCAACAAGGGACAAATAGAGGAAAGTAAGACATATGGGTGGGATAAACCATGCATCTCTCTTTTTCAGAGATGATGCTAACAAATAGAGGAAAAATCCTTGGTGATTGGTGAAGGTACTCTTCTTTCAGAAGTAAATTTTAGCCAAGAGCCAAATCCCATCTTGGAGAGTAAAAATCCTAGTGAAGCAACAAAAGGCACTCCTCTTCTTTCAGAAGTGCTTATTCTTGCAAATAGTAGGACTCTTTCTGGTAACAAGTGACTGATGACAAAAGGGGCACAGAGTAACCAATAATCTAAGATGTAGCACAAAGTCTCCACCTTGACTACCCAAGAGTGAGATATGAAGAATAATCGAGGCACAAAGTCATCCCAAGGTCCTTTACACAGAAACAGAAAAGAAACACACACTGAAGACAACTACAGACAGCATAAAGTCTTCCACAACTGACTTCAGGAAACCTTCTTGATTGCCTCCACTAGTTCTACTTGTTAAATCAAATAAGCAAGAATGCTTTCAGAAGACAGACATAAGAACAATCTCCTAAAGTAGCACAAGCTATCACAGCACAAAGTCTGCAAGTAACTTGCTTTCTCATTCAATCAAAGAAATATGAACTACAATCTGAACTCAAAGTCTCAGTAATGCCTTTCAATTTGGGCAGATTTCGCTTCTAGTAAGGGGAAGATCTCCCTTAAAATGATACAAGAGATTACAATATATAGCCACCTAGAAAATACTGGCACGCTTTTCCTTGGAGTGACCCATGTTGCCTTCAATGCTTTGAATGCGTCTCCAAGTTTGTCAAAGGACTGCGTTGAAAACAGGGCAGCTATCTTAACTATGGCATGTCATTTCATCCCATATGTCTTCTCCTGAGCCTAGAACATCTGGTCTGTCCCCTCTGACATTTGTGCAGCTATCCATTTGTCTTTACTTTATGGAAGGAAAAACAGGCCACGTCCTTAATTTACAAGCCAAAATACCTGCTTAGTGGACTATTCCACCTACTAAAATTACTTTTGCGCAAATATTTCAGGCTTTTCCCTCTTTTAACTTTTATCTTTTCCAGCTTTGTCTCTTCCTGCTGCGATTTGAGCTCTCAGGCTATCCTTTCGGTTAGTCGCTTGGTTCTTCCTTTAAGTTCCACGCTCTATTTGAATTTCCATGAATTTTCTCTCACTTTAAATTTGACGTCTGAGGGACCGTCAATGATTGTTAGCTGCTTGAACCGTGTTGAACTTTGAACCTATGAACCATTTGAAAGTTCATTTGTTCAAAGCTTCGTCGGTTCACTCTGTCTCTTTTGGTCCATCGCTTCCCTGCTTAAGCGTTTCTTTGCTCTCTGGTTGAACCATCACTTTCATTGAACTTGTCTTTAGAATCATCCATGTTGCTTCTTTCTTTGCTTGAGGCTGCCTTTGAATTTTTTGCACATTCACACAAATATTCACAACTTCTTGCATATAACTCACAATGATTTTCAAACAATACTTGCATAATACTTTATAAGTTTTTTTAAACCCAACTATTTCTCTTAGAATGCTTTAGGTTGTGAACACAAAAATGGTTGTGCATTGAACAAATCTCAATACACAAAGAGTGTACAAAATAATTCTTCGTACACACATGAATTGTGCAAAACACTTTGAAGGGTTGCACAAAAACAAAGGGTCACACGAAACTACTCAGTACCTAACCTACACATCGTTTTGGTGATGAAAGATTACTTATGAAATTAGATGCTCCTACATCAAAAATCTAAATTGATAGATAGTGCAAGTCAATAATTAACACCATTTGAACTTATAGATTTCATATTTCAAAGGGTGATTTTCATTTTCAAATCATCAAAGGATTTGTGAAGGACAACATTAATGTTGTAGTAGGAGATTCAATAAAATAAAATATAGAGGAGATAAACGTATTATTTTCCATGGTGGTTAACAAGGCACAATTAGTATCAGACATCGAAATAAAAAACAATGTGTTCACTTCTTAAAGGTGCAACAAAGCTACTTACAATGAATTGCACTTTTACTTTGGAGATGTAGAATGTCCCAACAATGTCATGGATGATCACAATGAAGAAGTGGAGGAAACATGGAAGCTCAAAAGTTCCAATATATATAGAGCTATAAAAGCAAAAGATATTTCCATATCCATAGTTAATAATGGATGCGTGCCACTACTATGAAGAGATAAATGATTAATGATGTACACCTAGTGGTTGAGTAGTAACACATGTTTCAAGGTTTTTCATTTGGAAAATGTTACAATTGTTAGAGCCTACATTTAAATACAATAGTGATTGGAAAACAAACATAAAATTTATGATGTATTAAAGGGATGGTTAGTGGATTTGAATTCATGGAAGAATAAATTAGATGTGTCATATTCAATTCATTTGTTATACATTTCACTCAGAGGCAATGGTTCTTCTAATTATTTATAGATGAAACCAAATGGAGCTTTTGGAAACTTGAATAATTCCCCTAATTCACAATCTTATAGAAGATATAAAACCACTGAATTGGGGTGAGTTAGTATTCTTTAACTTGATCAAATTCTTCAAGGATGTAAAGCTAGAGGAAATTTTTATATGGCATCCTATCTTTTAGATTGCATTTATTTTGCTCTTCAATTTGACACCAAGTCGTTTCCCCAATATAACCCATTGAATAAGAAACCAATCTAAATATTTTGTAAAGAATTGTACAACCATATGTATTTTATATCCTACACTCTTATCTGTGACCAAATTATTCATGTATTTTACGAAGAAATTCATAATTATGATGTCCTATAATCTCTGCATCTATGAGGAAAATAAAAAACAACCTAAGTATTTGGTTATTTTTCTAAGAAGGGACACTCTTTGGAATTTTGGGAGTAATGGCTCCTCCTCATAGACTTTTGTTCTTTATGCTAATCTATTTAATAGTCATGGAATTTTCCTATCAACTATCAGTAAGAAAGGTTTCAATGCTTAGACAAAAGGGTTTGGGAATATTTCACAAATGTTGAATTATTATAAAAGACCATGTCTTTGTCTAGTTCCCCATCTTAGAAATGAGAGGAAATAAAGTCCATTTGTATAAGTTTATATGTCATATTTTAATAGTTAGGATCCACTAATGCGAGTAGAAGACTATCTAAACACTCTCATACCTAGGGATAACATGATCTACATGCATGAAACATGTCATGATCATGATATATTCAGAGACATGGTATATATTAGGGAAGGCGTGATCAAATAGGTAGAGGTATGAAGATCTAAGGACTTCAAAGTACTCAAGGAGAAGTAAATTAAAATTATGGAGGATATTACAGATCATAGTAACTAGACAATGGAGTTAAAACCTAAGGAAGGAAGATCCATTGAAACAATGCAAAGAGACATTTTTTCATAATCTTTGGGTCACTAATACTTTATTAGTTCAACCTTTATATTGACATATACTTCATGATGTTGCAGGTCAAGCTCCCACAATGATTATTGGTGAAGAAGATGATTATATTAGAAAATATATTAGTGGTAATACCTACAATGATTAGATGGTAGTGATTTGTAAGTTCAAGTAAGTACATATGTTTGCAATCAACATTTTTAATTGAATACCTTAAAGGACATTTCAAGCTTAGGATATCTACTAGATTGGAGGAGACAATTTAGATTTGAGAAGAAAAAAGAAAACATTGATATTATGGTAATCTAGGTGCCAAAAGTTACTCTGATTTATGAAAATAAAAAGATCAAGATAGTAGTTAACACATACAAGAGGAAAACAGGAAGAGAAATGGTGATTACCACTCGAGTCGATATCGAGATGGACATGAGAAATATTAATAAGCCAACCTATATCTTAGGTAATCAACATATTTGGATATTTAGATTGGGATCACATTCTAGAATAACATGTAGGGTACACCAAAAGGATTAAAGAACTTGAAAAGGGACAGGAAGAACTTAAAATCCACGTTGTTAACATGGTGGTGATAAAGTGTGTTGTTTAAAAAGTGTTTTATAAAGTTGAAGAGTTACTTTAGGATTTATTTTATGTATTTTTAAAGATACAAGATCAATTTTTTAGGTGAGTCAAGTCCAAAATAAAACATATGAGAAGAAATAGAAATTAGGTAAAATCAAGGCCATGATTGAATTTATTGAAAATGACTAAAAGTAGTCAGGTTTTATTGCCGTTGACTTTATAGAATTTTTTATGTTTGAATCAAGGATGGTGGAATATGTCATCAAAAATAATTCAAGAGGATTACAAGTACTAAAAAAAATGTTAACAATATGGCTAAATTATTGGGAACCCTCATTGAAAAGGACTGACATTGATTCTCCATTTTCTTGATAAACACTCGTAGGAGTCTTGATAGGAATTGGTTGTCTCTAAAGGCATTTAAGAATAAAGTGGACTCGATCATCTAGGTTACCAAACATGGGGTGACAAGTCTCAAAAGGGTAAGTGGTGACTTTATTGAAAACTACATCACTAACCCAATAAATAAGATATAACATATTAGATTTGTCATTGAGGAAACTGAGTAGGTGATTATACATTTACAAGTAAAGTTGAAAAGTATAGAAAGGAGATTGGGAAAAAAAGTGGTTGATCAACGTGCCATATATAGCAACAAGTTACCATAATTGTAAAATACTAGTGATGAGAATATTAATGTGTTGAAAAGACTTATCTTCAAAAGGGTCTATTGGTTGCTTATTGTTTTAAGGATGATATTTAAGAGAATAATTATTCATTGACAAAAGTTGTAGTGGTTTAGGTTGTTGTTCCAAAAATCCATCACTTGCTTTTGTGGACAACATATTGACCATTTTGGTCCTGCAGACCAAAACTCTCTCTTTTCTTTCTCAAAAATGTTCTGAACATCCAAGTTTTTAAAAATATCAAGCATTTTCAGCTAAGGAACTCACAGGTTCAATATGTGGGCTTTCACAAAGAAACAAGTTCCAAACACTTAGGCATTTCAAGGATGGTTCAATGCTGAGGTTCAATCAAAAGACTTAATGACAGGCTTCAAACAAATGGAATGAATCATTGAACCAATGAACCGTTGAACCTTGAACCGAAATAGTTCAAGGTTCAAAGTGGTTCAAAGGTTAAAAAAAAGAGTTAAGCTCTTTAAAGAGTTCAACGAGTTCGAGGACTTTGGCAAGTTCAAAGGTTCAATGACTTCGATGGACTTAAAAGAATAAAAGGATTCAAAGAGTTAAGATTGAACCGTTGAACCATTGAACCTTGAACTTTCAAAGGTTCAAAGGTTCAACGAGTTTGACAAAAAAGGAAAGGATCCAAAGAGTTTGAATCTTCAAAGGATTCAAAGAAAGAGAATGAACCGTTGAACTTTGAATCGAAATGGTTCAAGGTTCAAAGGTTCAAAGGGTTTAAATTTCGAACAAAAGCTTCGAATGAATGAAATAAGCAAAAGATTCCAAAAAGAAGTTCAACAAAATGGTTCAACAGAAGAAAAAGAGAGCGAACGCGGCCCTTTACAAAATATTGAACCGCCGACCATTGAACCACTTTGAACCATTAAACTGATATACTCTGACAAGTTCAAAGGTTCAAGGTTCAAAGTGGTTCAAGTGACCGGTGATGTCCCTGCGGATGTCAAATTCAGGGTAATGAAATAACCATTGATTTTAAAATATGGCGTGGACCTAAGAACAAACTCAATGACCCCTGAAAGGAGTCGAAAGAGCCAGCTAAAAGTGAGAAGATAGCCCTGAGAGCTCAGGTCACCAAGGAAGGACAAAATGTGGCAAGGAAAGAGAGAACAACTATAAGAAATCTAGAAATATCTGTAAGAGAGTTATTTCTAGTAGGTGAAACAGTCCACTAGGTGGACATCAGAGAGCGTAAAAATTCAAAGGCACGGCCTATTTTTATGCATTAAGTAAAGGTGAATGGACAGTTGTGTAAGCATCATAAAAAAGACCAGACAACCCATGCTTAAGAGGAGACATTTGAGATGATTCAGAATGCTAAAGTCAAGGCCGATGACCTATTCCAATGTGGCCCTTACATATGTATTCAAGGCATTCAATTTAGCATGGGCCGTTTTCATGAAAACAAGCACCCAAGTCTTTTTTGGAAGGATTTATATTGTAATCTCCCATTTTGTGTAAAGGGAGATCTCTTAGTTTTCAAAAGTGAAACTCTACCAAAATTGAAAGGCATTCTTGAGACTTTGAGCTCATACTGTTAATCATATTTTGTTATTTGAAGGAGAAATCAAGTGACCTTTCAGACTTTGTATTGAAATAGCTTGTGTTATCTAGGAAATTATTCTTATGTCTATTTTCTAAATACAGTCTTGTCCATTTAATAAAATAAGCAAAGTTAGTGGAAGTAATCTATAAGGTGCCCTGAAGCCAACTGTGGGAGACTTTGTGTTGCCATAATTGTCTCCAATCTGTGTTTTGTGTAAAGGATACTAGAGAGACTTTGAGCTCCCCTTATCTTTCATAATCTTTTACTCTGTTGTAGCTTTAGGTTGAGACTTTAGGTTACACTTAATGATATTATTTTCCTTTGTCAAAATCAGTGAGAGAAGCAACGAAAGACTGTGCTTTCATGGGTTTCTTGTGGTTACCATTACTATTCAGGAAGTCTTCCTCTGGTTTTCTAAATATCATTTCTGAAAAAAGAGAAATGCCTTTAGCAATAACCCAAGATTTCTTCTCTATTTTATGAACATCATCTCTGACAAAAGATAGATGGATGGTATGATTTCACCCCTGTGTGTATTTTCAACTTATATATATATACTATAGATTGTAAGGAAACTCCCCTTGATGAGAGGAGAGATTTATCTCATTTTGTTGTGGTAAACTTGCACAACTTGTTGTATAAATCTCCTTATGTTGTGGTTGATGTACCTATTTTGTTGTCAGTTAGCTGGTGACAAAATATTCACCCAACAATTTTTTGGCAACTCCGTTGGGGAAAGAACATGCAGTTTGAAGCCTCTAGCTTCAAATTGAAGTAGTTCCAGTTCTTTTCCATTTGCATTTTACACTCTGGTAGATCCATGGTATACACGAAGCCAGAGAGCTCAAGGTATTGTTGACCCTGTATTTGCATTTGTGTGGAAAAATAACTTTGATCTTTCCCCTCCACAAACTCACCTTCAACGAACCAGGAGTTTTTATCCTACCAACGTGAGGTCTCTAATATTAGGCAAAGCTTCTCTTTCCTCTACTAGCAAAGCTTTGTCTATACATACCCCACCAAGATTTGTTATCCCTCCTTTCCATTATCATATCATGGCAGCTCAAGTCCCCTGGGGTAACACATTTGAACCCCTGAATCTAACTCCACCCATACATGAACTACCTCTCAATTCAAGGAAGAATTTCCATAAATTCTATGACGATGGGAGTGTTCATCCTGATGAACATATTGCAACCTTTTGCATAGCCTGTGGTGTGATAGGTGTGGAGTATGAGGACATATTAATCAAGTTATTTGTAAAGACATTACAAGGTGTTGCTGCAGACTGGTTCTATCATTTGTAGGCTCAGACTGTGACTGACTGGAACATCCTCAAATCCAAGTTTGAAGTAAGGTTCAAGCTTGTAGAAGATGTGCATGCCTTGTTGGCTTAACTCACACAAATGAAGAAGGAGCCTCATGAACCTATGAGGGACTTCATAGATAAATTTGACAAGCTGAGGAATAGGATTACCATAATTGCTTAGCCGACACCAAAAAATCTCAAATGCTTCTTCATAAACTCTCAGCTTTCTGAAGTGAGTTTCTTGTTGAGGTGGGTTGGCCACATAAACCTTGCTGCAACTTAGGATTTAGCCACTGAGGTTGAAGATGACCTTATCTTGGTAGAAAAGATAAGAAAAGATCTTAACAGGAGTAAATCTTCTTCATCTCCTGAGAATTTTTCTACAGGCACCACTGATCTTATGGTGCAGAAGTTGGCAAACGAGTTGCTAGCTCTCAGAAAGCAAATGGAACAAGGGATTTCTGCTCCTCCTTCATACCGAGATATACCAAAGAGAACTTTTCCCAATCAATCATATCAAGGCAATACTGCCAGAAATGAAGGGCAGCCAAATTCACCTTTCGCCCCCATAGGAGAAGCTCGCCATTAAAGCAGCACCAACTAACTCAGTAGTTGGATATCTTGAAATTGAATCTAATTTTTATTTCCACCCTGAGTTGAACCAAGAAAATGACGTTGATCTCTTTGTAAAAGACCAAGAAGAATCAGTTGGTGACTCCAACATTAGTTTCTTGAATTACTACGATGAACCCAAAAGTAAAGGTGAAGCATTTGATGGATTATACGCAGTATTTACCAGGTCCCAAAACCAGTCAGCTCAACAAGCTAATAAGAGAAAAATAAGGGAAGAATGTCGAACAGTAATTTTAATTACTAAACGAGGAACTTTTTTGCCTTTCCAATCGAATGACCCGGTGATCAACAAAAACTTAAGTACCTCAAATATTCCTTCACCTTCTGCTTCTAATTCACAGACCAGTCCTACACCTAGTAAAACTAGATTGATGGACTGCCTTCCCCTATTTCTAATTCATTTCAGTCATTTGATATAATTGACCATGTTAAGAAGACCAAAATTCAAATGTCTAAGTTTGAATTTTTGCAATCCAACCCTGAGCAATTGGATAGGTTAGTACAATGTGTAAAAAATAAAACTGTCCCTGAAGGACCAAATGTTCTAAAGAGGACTCCTATGCCCACCCAAAATAATCTTGTGATTACTCCTCCAGCTTCCCCTAGAAAGACAACTATTTTGTCTCTCTGTTGATAAATGGTCATCAGCTGAACAATTACATTATAGATTCTGGCACCTCTAACAATGTCATGCTTGTCAAGGTGGCATAATCTCTTGGTCTCACATTGACCAAGACCTTTCGGAGATGTTTCTCCATGGAAAACAAACAGTGGCACTTTTAGGAGAAATCAAGGATACCCAGTTTGCATTTGCAACATTTATAGAAAAGAGGATTAAAATGACAGTCTTGGTGGCCGACGTCCTAGCCTCCTACAGTATTCTTCTTGAGCAAAATATTTGTAAGGATATTGGTGGAAAATTGAGCATGGACCTCTCTGAGGTGAGGATACCTGTGAAGGGCATCATGCAAAGACTGCTTCCTTAGAAGGAATCGAAGTACATTGTCACCCAAACATCAGCCCCTAAAGCTCAAATTCTATTTTAGTCTTCGGGAATGGTTAATTACTTCCTGTCCATAGAGGATGTTCCTATGTCATCTGATGAAATTCCTGTAGGTGACAATCTAAAAATTGATTTAGATAGGATAGCAGAAGAATTAGTAGAATGCAGTGCAGGTGCAAAAAGATCTCCCCTCCCAAACAAAGTAAAATCTGAAAGAGGGTCAGTTTCTGATGATGTGTGGATTCTAGAATTTGATGGTAGCTATTTTTCTACCAGTTCTGGAGCAAGAATTATGTTGATATCTTCTTAGGGAGATATTTTCCCCTATTCTTATAAGTTGTAGTTCAGCAACACCAACAACACTACCGAGTATGAATCTTTATTACTTGGCTTGAAATCTACTCAAGATAAAGGCATTAAGCTTCTTCACACTTAAGGAGATGCTGAGCTGGTGGTTTGTCAGGTAAATAACCTATATCAAACCAAGAATGAGAGATTATGACATTATCACAATTTGGTGTGGGACTACATTGAAGGCTTTGATGCTATCAGTATTTTTGTAGTGTTGAGAGAGTTTAATGGTTGAGTAGATTCATTGGCTATTTCTGTGACCCTCATGGTTCCTCACCAAAATTTCAAAGAAAATCGGTACACTATCGACTTGGTTTTTCGACCAAATGTACCTGATAATGCTGACCATTGGCAGGTATTCAATGGCGATAACCAAATCATTGCTTTTCTAGAATAGAAGGACAACTTTGCAAAGCTTCATTTTGAAGGCAGTGAACCTCCACTGTGGGAATCAACTTCAGAAACAAATTCAAAAGCTGATGAAGAGTTCCTTCAGCTCAAAGGGAATAGAATTCCCAAAGGATTAGTTTCTCTTGAGAAACTTTTTTACAAGCATGATAGGTTTATCAAGGAACAATAAATGGGTTCAAAATCTTCCAAAGATTTTGATCAAATCAATTTGAGTACAGAAGACAATACAAAAATAGTAAACATTAGGAATTATTGTGCACCTGATGAAAAGCTCAAATTCATTACTCTGCTTTGCCACTACATTGATGTTATGGTGTACTCTTATGAAGATCTAAAATATCTCAGACCTGAAGAAATCCAAAATTAAATTCCTCTCAAGATTGGATCGTTGCCTCACAAATAGAAGCAAAGGCAATACAACCTCAGGATATCAGGCACGATTTTGTCTGAGATACAGAAAATGTTGAATGCAAAAATTATTTTTCCAATCTATCATTCCACCTAGATTCTGAACATAGTCCCTGTGAGAAAGAAGAATGGAGAAATTTGCCTGTGTGTTGATTTCAAAAATCTAAATTAGTCATCTTTAAAGGACAACTATCCGCTGCCCATTATGGATCAACTACTACAAATAGTAACTGCCACTGAGATGTTATCAATGCTAGATGGTTTCTCAAGGTATAGTCAAGTAGAATTTGGTGAAGCAGACCAACATAAGACTACCTTCACTACACTTTGGGGCACCTTTGCATATCATAGAATGTGTGTTGGCTTGATCAATGCTGGTGCTACCTTATAGAGAGCAATGGACCTTACTTTTAGACATGAAATAGGGAATTTCATTGTGGTATATCTTGATGACTTGACAGTCTTTTCTAAACATCATCCTGATCATGTGCATCATCTACAACAAGTGCTAGAGCGATGTAGGTAGAATGGTATTTCTCTTAATCCTAAGAAATCTATTTTTGGCATTACAAAAGTTAGACTTTTTAGACACACTGTATCCTGAGAGGGCATAAAGATCGATCTAGAAAGGGTCAAATCCATTCAAAAGCTTGCTCTTCCTGCTATTAATATTGTACTCCACTCTTTCTTTAGAAAGGTAAATTTTTTGTGAAGGTTCATTCCTAAATTCATAAAAAAGACTTGCCACATTGTCAATATGATGAAAGGCAAAGCCACTTTCAGCTGGATGAAAGAAGGCAAGTCAGCATTTCAAGACATCAAGGAAGCGATCACCCATGCCCCCATTCTGGTTTGTCCTGATTAAACCAAAAACTTCACGATGTACAGCTATGCTTCTAAACACACACTTTCAGCTATTTTGGTTTAACAAAACAAAGAAGGTGTGGAAGCTCCCATATCTTTCATGAGTTATCCTCTCAAACCTCATGAGTTGAAGTATTCAAACATGGAGAAGCATGCTTATGATGTGGTAAAGGTGGTAAAACACTTCTATTTTTACACCATGAACTCACACACTATTGCTCTGGTCCCTGATACAACAGTCAAGTCCATACTAACTCATCAAGAGTTTGGAACCAAAAGGTGCAATTAGATTGCTAAAATCTTGGAGTTTGATCAGGATATTAAAAAAATGAAGCTTGTATTGGGAAGGGGTCTCTACCAATTAATTACTGATAACATACCTGAAGTAATAGGGCATAGAAAAATAAAATTTGAAGACACACCAATAGTTCTCTTTGTCACCACTACGAATGAGTGGTATTCAAATATTGCTCATTTACTTACCTATGGTGAGTGTTCTGCTCATTTGTCTTGTAAAGAAAAGAGGATTGTTAAGTTGAAAGATGCCAACTTTGTCTTGTGGGACAACGGTCTGTATAAGAGGAACCTTTATGGGGTATTCCATCGTTGCGTGGATAAAGTGTAGCAGAACAAACTTTTAGAGTCCTTTCACAATTTGGCTCGTGGAGGACATTTTTCTACACCCGTAACTACCCATGAGATTCTGTGATCCAGGTACTATTGGCCTACTCTATTTCAAGATGCATATAAATGGGTGCGTAGATGTGAACTATGTCAACAGTTTGTTAAATGACCCAAATTGGTTGCATTACCTCTAAAGCCAGTAATAATTGAAGAGTCATTTCAATAGTGGGGAATTCATTTCATTGGCATTGTAAATCCATCCTTAAGTACTGGACATGATTATGTCCTCACAGCACAGACTACTTTACCAAGTGGGTGGAAGCCATTCCAGTCAAGCATGCTACTTTAGAAGTAGTATGTAATTTCTTTAAGGAAAATATCATTACCAAGTTTGGGGTCCCAACTAAGATTATAACAGACAATGCAACTTGTTTCTCTTCTCATGAGATTACCCAGTTCTGCTTTTATTATGGGATTATCCTCTCCCACTCTTCTAATTATTTTTTGCAAAGAAATGGCCAAGTAGAATTAAGCAACAAAAACATAGTGACCATTACCAAGAAGCTAGTAGAAGATAATTAGAGAACCTGGCACAAAACATTATTTAATGCTTTATGGGTAGATAGAATTACACCCAAGAGGGCGATAGGTATGTCACCATTTCAACTTTTGTATGGTCTTAATGCAGAGATACCAATCACCCTAGAATTATCAGCACTAAAGTTGGTGAAGGCAGTCGAAAATCAAACCTTTGAAGGTTCTATTGACAAAAGGATCATGTGCTTAACTGAACTAGATCATTGACGAACTATGGTGGTGGACCATATTGTCACACATCAGAGTCTGGTAAAGAAGCTCTTTGACCAGAAAGCAAAGATTCATGATTTTCAGATTGGAGATCAAGTTCTATTATGGGACAAGAGAAGAGAACTAAAAAGAATGCATGGGAAATTCAATTCCTTATGGAGAGGCCCATTTGCTATTCATCAGCTCAATGGTGAAAATAGTTTCTTGTTGAAGTATCAAGACAACATGCCTTTTTCACTACCTCACAGTGGGTAGCATCTGAAGCACTTCAACCTTTGAAGTATCATATAAGAGTAGTTGTACATATGTATAGTTTTTAGTTTGTTTTGTGTTATTCGTTTTCATTTTTCAGCATCTTTTTTTGGGTGACATGACTCCATAGCCCAATGGCATACATGAAGGCACTGAGATTATAGATTTTACTCCCTTCGATTATTTTTTCAATCGATGGAAGTTCCCTAACTAATGCTAGCTATTGTTCCCAAAATCTGTCACTTGCTTTTGTGGACAACATACTGACCATTTTGGTCTTGCAGACCAAAACTCTCTCTTTTCTTTATCAAAAATGTTTTGAGCATCCAAGTTTTTCAAATTTTCAAGCATTTTTAGCTAAAGAACTCACAGGTTCAATAGGTGGGCTTTCACAAAGAAATAAGTTCCAAACACTTGGGCCTTTCAAGGATGGTTCAATGCCGAAGTTCAATCAAAAGACTTAACAATGGGCTTCAAAGAAATGGATTGAATCATTAAACCAATGAACCATTGAACCTTGAACCAAAATAGTTTAAGGTTCAAAGTGGTTCAAATGTTTAAAAAAAAAGAGTTAAATGTTTCAAAGAGTTCAATAAGTTCGAAGACTTTGACTAGTTCAAAGAGGTCAACGGCTTCGACAGACTTAAAAGAATAAAAGGATTCAAAGAGTTAAGATTGAACCATCAAACCATCGAACCTTGAAATTTCAAAGGTTCAAAGGTTTAACGAGTTTGACAAAAAAATAAAGGATCCAGAGAGTTCGACGATTCAAAGGATTCAAAGAAAGAGAATGAACCATTTAACTTTGAACCGAAATGGTTCAAAGTTCAAAGGTTCAAAGAGTTCAAAGTCCAAAAAAAAGCTTCAAATGAATGAAAAAAGTTAAATATTCCAGAAAGAAGTTCAACAAAATGGTTCAATAGAAGAAAAAGAGAGTGAACGTGGCCCTTTACAAAACATTGAACCACTGACCGTTGAACCACTTTGAACCGTTGAACCATTGAATTGATATACTTTGACAAGTTCAAAGGTTCAAGGTTCAAAGTGGTTCAAGCGACCAAGTGACTGAAGACATCCCCACGGATGTCAAATTTAGGGTAATGAAATAACCATTGATTTTCAAATATGGCATGGACCTGAGAACAAACTCAGTGACCAACTAAAGAAAGAGCTGAAAGAGCTAGCTGAAAGTGAGAAGATAGCCCTGAGAGCTCAGATCACCAAGGAAGGACAAAATGTGGCAAGGAAAGAGAGAACAACTATAAGAATTCTAGAAATATCTGTAGGAGATTTATTTTCAGTAGGTGAAACAGTCCACTAGGTGGACATTAGAGAGTGCGAACATTCAAAGGCACGACCTATTTTTATGCATTAAGTAAAGGTGAATGGACAGTCGTGTAAGCATCATAAAAAAGACCAGAGAACTCGTGCTTAGGAGAAGACATTTGAGATGATTCAGAATGCCAAAGTCAAGGCCGATGACCTATTCTAGCATGGCCCTTTCACAGATATTCAATGCATTCAATTCAACATGGGCCGTTTTCATGAAATAAGTGCCCAAGTCTTTTTTGGAAGGCTTTATATTGTAATCTCCCATTTTGTGTAAAGGGAGATCTCTTAGTGATCAGAAATGAAACTATGCCCAAATTGAAAGGCATTCCTGAGACTTTGAGCTCATACTGTTAATCATATTTTGTTATTTGAATGAGAAATCAAGTGACCTTTCAGACTTTGTGTTGAAATAGCTTGTGTTATCTAGAAAATTGTTCCTATGACTGTTTCCTAAATACAGTCTTGTCCATTTAATCAAATAAGCAGAGTTAGTGGAAGTAATCTGGAAGGTGTCCTGAATCCAACTATGGGAGGCTTTGTGTTACCATAATTGTCTCCAGTCTGTATTTTGTGTAAAAGATACTAGAGAGACTTTGAGCTCCCCATCCTTCGTAATATTTTACTCTGTTGTAGCTTTAGGTGGAGACTTTGGGCTACGCTTTATCCTATTGTGTTCTTTTGTCCTAATCAGTGAGAAAAGCAACGAAAGACCGTGCTTTCATGGGTTTCTTGTGGTTACCATTACTACCCAGGAAGTCTTCCTCTGGTTTTCTAAACATCATTTTTGAAAGAAGAGAAATACCTTCAACAATTATCCAGGATTTCTCCTCTATTCTATGAATATCATCTCTAAAAAAAGAGAGATGGATGGTATGATTTTACCCCTGTGTGTATTTTTAGCTTATATATATACTATAGATTGTAGGGAATCTCCTCTTGATGAGAGGAGAGATTTATCTCATTTTATTGTGGTAAACCTGCATAACTTGTTGTATAAATCTCCTTATGTTGTGGTTGATGTACCTATTCTACCGTCAGTTAACTGGTGACAAAATATTCACCCAACATAGGTGTTGATGGATTTTACTATAAAAAATATTTAAAATCAATTTTAGAAGGGCTTTTTTCTTTTCAGAACTTTTAGAAATAATAGAATAAAGTGTAAAAAGTTTTTTTTTTAAAGGAGGACTAAAAAGAATATTTTCAAAGATTTTAATGACATTTTGATTATCAGTATGAATTTGTTCTGATTCGATTAAGTTTCTTATGTATAGTGTTAATATTGTGTGTGCTTTATTTGAGTTTGAATTTTTTAAGTATATCTTTCGAAGATTTGATATTAGTCGACCGAATTATGACAAGTTATTTTTCATTTGATTTTTTTTTAATTTGGGATACTAACTATTAAAATTGCTTGGGACCTGTTGAAATTAATTCCAACCCTTATTTTTTCAACAAGCAAATGTTTGGTAAATTATTCATTCTTTTTAGATGTTCTCCACTAGTACTTTTTCCTTCTGAAATAAATGACTCGACATCTCAATTTATAAGGGATATTTGAAATTAAATTACACACTATGCACACTAATACAAAATTCTAAAAGGTGAGGACTTGAAATGAGGGGAAGGGGATTTTAATTGCCTTTGAATTAAAAGGGGGTTAAAGTATAAAATGAGATGAGGATACAAGGGGAATTTCGAAATGAGATGGAGTAAGTTAGATGATTCACAATAGAAGGGTAATTTTTTAAATAAGCTAGTGTAAGGTAGATGATGCATAATATAAGGTGGATTTCACCAATTGGAAGTCAATAAGGGAGGCCATATTTCCTAGTTTAAACACAAACATGCAACATAGGCCAAACTGCTAAATAAATATGATTCAATTATAAACAATGACATAGGACCATTTTTAGGTGTCTACATCCCTGGATTACCACTTGAAAATATTTTTTAACCCTAATTTGGTTTAGAAACCCTAATAAGATAAAAATTGGTATAATAATTCATATATTTAGACATATCGTTTAAGTATACATCTAAATGTGAAATGTTGAAACTGAATAGAATGATTCAACAAATGGTATATGATAAATACAACAAAGGGATGAGTAGTTTGCTTTTTTGGGTGATTGTAGGATTGTGATTATAGTTTGGTAGTGGATATTATATAAAATTAAACCTATAATTCATTCAGTTTAGGAATTATATCTCTGTCTGTGTATGGTTGATTGCATTGATTTGGGTCAGTATCATTTGTCAATAATGAGCTATGCTAGTTAGTACTAACCTATGAATAAATGAAGGACCATGATAGAACAATCACCTTCTCCCATCTCTATATACTATATATGTGTAATCCTAAACCTTGATGTTGTGTGCAATTTCAGAAATCAATATTATTTACCTTGAAACCCTAGCGTGCTTGTGAGCGCTAAAAAATTAAAAAAAAGGAAAGTGTAAGGGGATTACCTAATCCAAATCATCCTCATTTGATGATTGACCACTGCCTACATATCTAATAATTCGAAGAGGGAAATCAAGCCACATCTAATTCTCCCACCCAATATGATTGTGCAATTATGCTCCTTCACTATATGTATATAGCTAATGATTTAGATTTGATACTTGATAGTAATTAATTTGACTCAACTTTAGTGTGCTTTAGACTGCTCCTAATGGTAGATTCATAATTTGGGAAGAATAAAGAAAATTTGCTCAATGTTAAATAGTGTATAGATTTGTACTAGATAAGTGCCCATTCCATTTTAAATGAGACTTTGATTTGTTTATATATGAGTCCAACTAAGTAATTTATCACACCACCAATAGACTAGGCAAATTGGCCAACCCTAAAGGAAAGATTTAATTTGAAAAAGTAATTGTTGATGGGAGAGGGTTAGTTCTAACCCTGTCGGGTCAATATCGATAGGTGATACTGACTAAACCTAATAGAACCTACTTATGTATAGGTGGACTAAAATGAAGTTTTGGAGATGTTAATGTAGGATATTTAACAAGTTTGAAACAAACATTGAGGATCTTATATGTGTGTAAAAACAAAACATAAGGGACAACTCATAAGGTAGCATGCAAGTGTTGAAGATTGGTGGATTAGGACCTTGTTTTTGTGCTCAAGTCATACATGGATGTATGCCAAGATTTTCATTGTCAAGTACTTAAAACCATATGTTAGTATCTAAAAATGACCCAATTTTGTTTTAGTAATGGAATTACTAGAATAAAATGATAAATTTACTTGATTGTGTACAACACACTTTATCTCTGGTATGAATCTCCAATTGCATAAATAACTCAATAGAAAAACTTAAAATCACATGTAGTCAATGTTTATAGATTAAAAAATATAATATAAAACTAATTTTTTTTAAAAATCACGATCAAAGGTAAGATTACACCTATGTATTACTGAAAACCATGTTTCCCTTGTAACTTGTTGGAGATGATGCTTCCTTGTTGAAGCATTGGAGAAACTTGTGCTCCATTGTTGAATCACATGGAGAATTGGGGTAATTATGCCCAAAATTTGTGTATTTATGAAGGCTCTTTGTTTGATAAGGTAACATATCCTAACCCTCAAGAATGTGGGGAGAAGTACACAATGTACTAACCCAAATAACTCCATATGTAAATAGGGAACAATTACACTAGGTTCACTTAAAGAAATTGAATCGACCATTGTAGATCAATTATAGATTAATTTATATAGTCTTGCTCGAGTTTAATCCATGTAAAAATAAAATGCATGATCGATAAGGAATTAATAATGTCCATTCCCCCATCATGAACACAGGTTTAATTATATAGTTTTGCTCAAGTTTGCTCAATGTAAAATAAAAATGCATGATCAAAATAGAATGGGCATTATTCATGTCCACATCGTGACCACATATTTGATAAGTGTGAAGTGGAATGATAACCATGCAACTATATTCTTATATATGTGCATGAACTAATATCATGTGTCGTGAATCTATAAGTGTGTATATGTACATGAACCAATATCATGCACTTTGAATTTGTACAAATTGGTATAATATGCTATGCATCTATATGGCAAATTTGAGAACCTGTATTTCAAATGCATGTGTATGTGGAAACTTTTAGTTCATATTCTTATAATTGTACATATGTCCATGTATGTGCACCCAAATGTGTATGAATTTATACTCTAGTCTCTATAACGTAAGTACATATGCATGGAATATTTTCCTATAATTTATACCGATGTGCCAAAATATATCATGTAATTGCACCATCTAACATTTGAACCATTCTAAATGTCTGAAATCTAAACTTTCATATGATTTTATGCTCATGGAGGCTTATGTCTCTATCATAAGCCCAATGTAATTCCCTCCTTTTGGGTTGAATGATGTATCCTATAAGTCACTCATCTCAAAGGAAGAGTTCACTATGTCATGTTATGTATAAAGATAGTAACATGTAATATCATGTGAACATGTGGAAATTATATCATCCTAATATTGTATATGTCAATCAAGGCATGTATGTAACATATGTAATGCAAGGCATATGAGTCTCATGTATAAATATAAGTATCAATGAAGCACATAGTAATAGGATTATCAAATTAGATTTTGGAGTAAAAGTGTATGATATATATCATGGCACCACTCAATGTCACCAAGCCCAACAAACGCAATAAACTCAAGTGTTAGTGCCACACATAAGGCCAAGGGTTGCATACAAGGGACATGAAGATACTACAATAAACAAAGCCAAGTGTGTTATACAAAGGGACATAAAAATGTCACAAAAAGGCCAAAGGGACACACACAATAGACAATCATAAAGTAGCCTATCATGTAAGAGAGTAACAACATCAATAAAGCATAAAATAAAGAACTAGTCTACACCATCCATATGTATCAATTTCACATCATAGTATAATAGCATATCGATGTAACAATGTCTAAAATATGAGTAACTATAAAGACATGTGTAAGCGATCTAGGTAGCTTAACACAATAGAATATTCATAGAAAGTTATAACGTATAATAGTGAAACTTGTTGAATAAGATGCCCTCAATATTAGCAAAGACACTAAGTATAGGAAAGTCTAACATCTATATGTCCATGTGTAATTGTATGTCCTGCATCACACTCATATATTGTGGCATGCACGTGTGGATGAAAATAACATGCTATCTACAAAACATGTCATAAATAACACATGTAAATAGCATAATATAGTAGTCATGTGATGCTCATGTCCTAATTTTAAATTTTTTAAATGTTTATGTATTTTCTTGGATTTTTTGGATTTTTTATATTTTTAGAATATTTGAGGTTTGGAAAGGCTAACCAATGATCATGACAATGGGATGATCATGGCAGTGATTGTATTAAATAATCGAATGATCTTCCATCGTGGACATGAGATACTAAACGTGGGTGTATATGAATATGAAGAGGAGTAATATGGTGTGCCATTATTATGATGACCATTGCCCATAAAACTTGGTGTAAGATGGGTAGTTCTAGATAGCTAAGGACTCTATGGGGTCCATTGTATAATAGGAAAATGTCTCATTTCCTATGTTCACTATAAATCACATTGAATTATCTATGGTGATAACATAGTACATACTATAGGGGATCATAGACTATATGAGTCCCAAGTAACTCTTTGATGTGACTGGTGTTGAATATCTTGTTGTTTGGTGGCCCCAACTATGTTCCTCTGAGCTGATTATATGGAAAGATCCTACATATATGTAACAATTGGCTTTGTATAATGATCTTGAATAGGTGTACCTACCCTAGTTGTATAATGATATTGAATAGGTGTACCAATAATCTATGTATAATGATCCTAAATAGGGGTGCCAACCATCTTTGTATAATTATATGAAACATGTGTGACAACCAACTATGGTGGTGGTGGGGGTGGAGGAGGAAATACCATTGGTTGTAGAGGGCACTTGTATCATACACATGTAATTATGACTACCTTGTTGTAGTGTGTGTACTTTAGACATTAATGCACTACAGATGGTACTGCATGAAGTTTTTACATCTAATGGCATCCTAAAAACATGTCAAAGACCCCATTATTATGTAGAAATAGGAATAACCTATCTGGTATGGCAAAGCCAACCTAAAGAGGTAGTAATATATGTCTCAGTGTATTCAACTTTTGTTCATAAAATCCCTTAATTTCTCTTGATATATCTTGTAAATCATGTCATGTGTACCTAAGGTAGTGAAGAAGTGTCACTGTGCGAACTTTCTCACTCGAACCATTATTGATCATGACAATGTGTATGGGTTGGTGATTGATATAGGCTTGTATGAAGAGCGTATGAAAATATGAATTGTTGTCTATAATATTGTTGTCATCAAATGTGATCATATGTTGTTGTGTTGAAGTGATAACAAGTGTGCCAATAATTGCATCTATTGGGTAAACATGCATCCCAGGTGGAGGATGCATATTGTATGCAGAGTACACTTTTAAAGTATATTTACTTTCTTTTGTCTTGTGCTTAGGAAACGGATCATTAAAAATCCTCAACTTTTGATTCCATCATATTGTGATTTATATTCTTCTGTAAGGGTGCCCAAGTAGATAATGTTGTAAAAATATGATCTTGTATCTTATGTCTCAATTTGAAGCATTTGTTTATTGAACGTCTTGTAGTCTGATGATAATCACAATATGCATTGATTTCATTATTCCATGGTGTAGGCATATTTGGATTGATTGATTATGGAGGAAGTAGTGTGATAATGTTACACTTGAGTAGCTTCTTTAGTATTACAAGAGGAGGTGATGACAATCTTTAAAATTACCTCTTTGGTGGAGTTGTCAGGTATAGTTGATTTGTAGGTTGCAATATTGCGTTGACTATAATTTTTGCCTCATTCTCGTTATCAGCTAAATTGACCTTTTTTTTGTTGAGATAGTTGTAGGAGTAGATGTATACTCAAGTTTATTCAAATATAAGCTCAACTTCTTTGTCCCACATTATACGACATAGTTTGTTGAAGGATTTGAATCTTTTAAATATAATTAGCTCATGGAGTAGTGCAAACAAGCTTTGCTTGAATATATCTTGTAATTCATTGTCGAGCATAACATTAGTCATCTTGGTTTGCATAGTCTTGTACTAAAGTATATAATCACTAATTGGTTCTTTGCACCCTTGATTAAGATTATAAATTTGTGCATAGGATATCTTCTCATCAATGTTGATGGCAAAATGTGCTACAAACTAGTCTACCAAGGGGTTAAATGCTCTTACAGATTGGAAGTGGATATCATAGATCCATCAGAATGAATAGTCCTTCAGACTTCTTGGACATACCTTGGTTAATAGTTTTTCATTTTATGCATAGTCTAAGCTTGTTGCATGAAATTATCTAAGTTGTTGTTTGGGATCACCTTTACCTTCATATAATGGAAGCTTGGGAGTTATAAATATTGTTGGTATAAGGTAAGATATATATTAAGGGATACGGGGTTGTAGAGCAAGGCATGTTAATCCATCGAATGATTAGCTCTCGATGCACCTTACTCTATCTACAACACCTTAGCATGAAAATATGTAACAATTTACTCAAGGGAGTGTGTAGTAGATGAGGTTGGTGATGGAACATGTGTATCATCATGGGAAGGGAAAAGGTTGCATGTGTAGAAATAGGTATGGAATTTTATCATAGGCCTTATGTTGCCTCCAAACCTTGGGTGGATGTCATATAGATCATTGGAGGTGTAGGCATAGGGATAGTACCAGTAGTAGAGGTCCAAACACCTGATGTGGTAGGCTGGTCAATTTTTTTGTGTTCATCTCTTGATATAAAACATTGCATCAATTTGATGTGGATTCATGTTAATATATTCAATGAATTCATGATCATTTATGGAATTTAATTGATCCTTAATAGTTGTATCATGAGTATAATTGGTCTCAAAATTCATGATAAGTTTATCAATAAGGTTATTAATATGTATAATATAATCCATATTAAGAGGAACAAAGAAGTCATATATGCCCTTTGTTTCCTAGTGGCAACAATAGGCAATTCATATTAGATGTTACAGTAATAGCATTTGAGGAAGGCTTGAGATTTTTCATTATTAATTTTAGCCTCTTTAGAGTATTTGGATTTGATATTTATGACCCATTTGTTTACATATTTGATCCAAATAAGATATATTATCCGTGTGTAAGAATATGAAAAGAGTACCATCATGACTTGGTTAACCAATAATATTCATTCAATATGTCCACGATTAATGTTTATTATTAGGAAATAATTAGAAATGATGATTGAAAATAAAAACCCCGAGGTGGAAAATTTAAACCCCAAAATGATGAAATCTTAATGAAGATCTAGGGCCGAAAGTGAATAAATTATTTTGTGTGTGGAAATTGGAATCAAATATAAACCCTTAGCATAAAAAATCTAAAACCTTTTAAAGGTGAAAAGGTTTTTTTTGTGTATGAAAGTTAGAATATATTTCAAACCCTAGGAAAAAAATATGAAACCTTGGAAGGATAAAACATTAAAGAAAACCTAGGGTTTGGCATGGTTTGCTATGTGTATGGGTTCACCAATATGTTTTACCCTAATTTTTAGAAACCCTAATAGGATATAAACTAGTAGAATAATTTAGATATTAAGATATGACATCCATGCATACAACATTTAAATGCAAAATACTAATATAGATTGCAATGATTTGACAAGTGTCATATGTTAAATATGATATGTACATCAAAGGGGCAAGTACTTAGATTTTCTAGGTGATTGTCTAATTATTACTATATTATAGAAGTGGATATTAGATAAAAGTAGGCTTGTGATTCGTTTAGTTTGATAACTATATCTTTATCTGTGTAGGATTGGTTTTGTTGATCTGGGTCAATATTGCTAGTCGATATTCACCTTTGTTGGTCAATATTAACGTATGCAAAAATAAGGAACTATGACCATACAATCACGTTCATCTGTCTCTGTTTGTTTTGTATGTGTGATCTTGAACCTTGATGATGTGTGTAACTTGAGAAATTAGTCTCTTTCACCTTGAAACCCTAGGTGCATTTTTTAGGGCTAGAGATCTACAAAAATTGAGAAAGTGTAATCGATTGAGTTAACCCCAATCACCTCCATTTGATGATTTATTGTTGCCTATGTATATGATACTTCGAGGAGGGAAATAAAATCATGTGTAGTTCTCCTACCTAGTATGACAATGCAATTGTATTCCTTCATCATATGTATGCAATTAATGATTTGGCTTTGATACTTGATAATACTTTCTTTGACTTAGCTTTAGTGTGTTCCAGACTTTGCTTGTGACTAATCCTAATGATAAATTCATAATTTGGGAAGACTAGGGTAGATTTTCTCAATTTGTAATAATGTATATATGCGTCCCAGATAAATGTTAAGTCCCTTTTGAATGAAACTTTAATTTGTTTATATATGAGTCTAATTGGGTAATTTGCCATGCCACCAACATGTTAGCCAAATGGGTTGACCCTAAGGAAATGTTTTATTTTAAAAAGTAATTGTTGTTGGGAGAGGGTTAGTTCCAACTATATCGTGCAAATATCAACTGGAGATACCAACTGCAACTAACAAAACTGACCTATGTACAGGTGGATTCAATTGAATGTCTGTAGATGTGTGTGTAAGATATTTAATAGGTTTGAAATAAAAAATAAGGTTCCTATAAGTGTGCAACAACAAAACAAAAGAGTCAACTCATCAGATAGCATGAAAGTGTGAGAAAATGACATATTAGAACCCTATTTGTGTGCTTGAGTCTACGTGGTAAATGTATGTAAAGCTTGTCATTGTCAAGTTCTTAATACCATATTTTAGTGTCTAAAAATATACCATACAAAATACATGCATGAATAATATAAATCTATGGAGGGGAGAGTGTTAAACCTTGAATAATGCTACTTTTATATATATATATATATATATATATTTGCATATTGAGAAATTATTGTGTTTTTTCGTATACTACGTGTTAATTTTTATGGTTTTTTTATGTATTATGTATATACATTATGTTTTTAAACATAACATTAGTTCATATATATATATATATATATACACACACACACACACACACATATATATATATACATACATACATACATACATATATATATATATATATATATATATATATATATATATATATATATATATATATATATATATATATATAGTGTCTACAAATATACCATACAAAATACATGCATGAATAATATAAATCTATGGAGGGGAGAGTGTCAAACCTTGAATAATGCTTGTATTTTGTATGGTATATTTGTATAACATTATTCAAGGTTTGACACTCTCTCCTCCATAGATTTATATTATTCATGCATGTATTTTGTATGGTATATTTGTAGACACTATATATATATATATATATATATATCACTATATATATATATATTATATTTCATGTATGAACTAAAGTTATGTTTAAAAACATAATGTATATACATAATACATTAAAAAACCATAAAAATTAACACATAGTATACGAAAAAACACAACAATTTCTCAATATGCAAGACAAAAAAACTTGAATACCCACTTCAATTGGTAAATAAATCTGGATAGCTAGTAGACAAAGCCAAGAGAACTACGAGCTTTGAGTTGGTAAACAAACAACTAATTGTGAACAAAACCCATAAAAATTCCATAATAAAGATGCTACATGCAAGGGTGAGGGAAAATCTTAGAGTGAAAATGGCATTTATTTGAAACTCTCCTCTCTAGTAACATGTTTATAAATTCACATAAATGATGTTTATAAATTTATACATTCAAATGACAAAGAAACGAAATGCAAAATGGCTCATAGGAGAGGAAGGCATAAAAAATGGCATGCCATCAACTCAGGAAACACAAAAATATTTTATAGTGCCAAAAAGGTGGTGGTGGACTAATGACCTTGATAATATAGTTGCAATGACATTGCATGTGTGGGGCATCCCCATCTTCTATGATGATGAATGAAAGATTTTAACAATGTCCATGAGACCAACCAGTCTATGAAACTCAAAGTATTAACATGTTTGCCCTGATATGGTATTAGATAGGGAGGAGACAAATATGTGACATTGAATTTTGGATATCATCTCCCCAAATTTGATATTCTTCAATAATTTTCATATATATATATATATATATATATATATATATATATATATATATATATATATATATATATATATATGCATACTAGTTTATCTCCACGTGCAATCTATGTGACTATATTTATTAATATCCATTTAATATGTGTACACTTGAGTTGGCTTAATGGTGAAGAGCATGTACTTTTGAAATAGAGGTCATACATTTTCATGAGTTCAAACCTTGTAAGGAATAAGATATGCATGCATTATATTCGAAGTGGAGCTAGTTACCACTTGCATACTGAGAGAAGGAGGTGGTTTCATATAGTATAAATTACTTTGCAAACATGAATTACACCGAAGGCATTTTTATTATCATAACCAAAACTTAGATTCATCGTTTCATAGAAAAATGTCATTATGATCATATCCATGATTTTCTTAATGAACAAAATAAATAATGCGCTAACAATGTGTTGTGTAAGCAAGAGAAAATGCTCATTGGCATTTTCATGTTTTCATTGCCATATAGTTGTAATAAAGCCACAAAGATGTGATAAAGTTAGAAATCAAAATTAGAAGGACTTAATGGTATTAAATTTAAACCTCCACTAGGATACGAAGCATTTCAACTAATTGGACATGTGGAACTGTGTGATTAAAACCATTGGGATCTCATCAATTAAAATATCCCAAGTGTTATAAGAGAACATGTACGATATAGTTTCAATTAAAATATCTGATGTAATTAATAATAAAGAATAGTTGACAGCTGGAAAGACCTATCACCACCTTACAATTTTAAAAACTTACTGGTGTCACTTCATAATTTTTTTTGCTTTTAGTCTGCAGAATTAATCTCCATTAAAGGAAATTGTCTACTGGGTTGATCAATGTATTTAATAATGTAGCATTACTAGTAGGCAAAATGCAACTTAGGGAGAATGGAAATCCAACATTCAAGCATTAAGCAAACAATGTTGTCGAAAACCTTTAGGTTAATATATACACATAACACGCACACACACACACACACAATATATATATATATATATATATATATATATATATATATATATATATATATATATATATATATATATATATATATATAGTCGAAAACCTTTAGTCTAATATATACACATAACACACACACACACATGCGCACACACACAATATATATATATATATATATATATATATATATATATATATATATATATATATATATATATATATATATATGTATGTATGTATGTATGTATGTATGTATGTATGTATGTATGTATGTATGTATGTATGTATAGTTTCTTCCCCCCAAGTATAATATCAAGTGATTATCGGTACAAAGAAGTTAGATTAGGGCATATCTATCTAATAATGTAGCATTGATGGTATGATAAATAAAGCTCATAGAGATTATCAAACCAACATTCAAGCATCGAGCAAGAAACATTGTCAAAAACCTTTAGGACAATATATACATACATAATGTCAAGTGATTATTGGTACAAATAAGATAGATTAGGGCGTATGTATTTAATAATGTAGCATTACTGGTATGATAAATACAACTCATGGAGATTGTCAATCTAACATTCAATCATTGAGTAAGAAACAATGTTGAAAACTTTTAGTTCACTATATACACATTATACATATATGCAGTTTCTTCTCTCCATTATAATGTCCAGTGATTATTGGTGTAAACAAGTCAGTTGAGGGTAGTTTGCATTACGACATTTTTAAATAGCTTATATCAGGTTGTGATAGTTAGAGATGGTAACAATATTAAGGCTCGAGTCCTTGGTAATGAACTTGTCACAGAGATATATTATTTTTTACATAGTTTAAAAAGAAAACATTTGTTTTATTGGGTTACTGAATCAATATAACAACATCATACAAAAGATACGTACAATAATATGTTGCAAAATTTAAAATAAAATGGTTTAAGAGGTATGATGGTTATGAATGTTTGGAATAACTAAGGAATTGATAAACAAAGGAAAATGAAGACATGATAACATATAAACACAATATTAGACTTATGCATCGACATTTACCTGAATTACCTCTAAATGATTTCTAATAACAAAGTGGCGTACACATTTTTTGTGCTTACATGCCTTTTATATAACATTTCATAGTATTTTTTTAGATGTTTAAATTGTGTTGAATCAATCTAAAGTGGAAGAATAAAATGACTCATAGTTATAGATATGCGCCAAAAGTTATGCTATATCTAGAGGATTGAGTGGAAATTGACAACTTTCTCAACTAGTAGATATATGATGTAATTTATGAAGTTATAGTTTTATATCCTCAAAACGATTGCCACTCTTTATTTTGTAGTTCTAATGGAACAAAAATATAATTATCATGCAAAACTATTTGCTTTGAGCTATAAAACATCACGTGTCACTTGGAATGGCATACCATAAGGATCCACATCCAAACTGGAGATTCATATTGTTGTATGACATATTTTTGGTGAGAAGAATAGAGGCAGTTCAAACACTTGATAGTTTATAGAAGTGCTTCCAAATGTCTGCATAACATCTATGGAAGGTTAAATAAAATTAATGCCCACACAAAAACCCATGTGTGATTTTATCGCATGTTGGTGGCTTTATTACTATTGTATGGCATAAAAAACAAGAAAATGACAACATGCATTTTCTCTTGCTTGTACAATATCGAACCAGATGTACATGTGAAATGATGAAAATGACATATTTTTTATGCAACAATGAATCTATCCTTTGATTATAAGAATATAAACCCTAAATACTGAAGTTTTATATACACTCATTATCACATTATCATACTTCCCTGAGAGGGCTTTATATATTTCAACATTTAAATCCACACTAGATACGAATCTCCTTTAGCTTTATTTGCACTTTATGAAGATTTTATTTTTCCTAATAGTTGATTTCTATTTTTGCAAATAGAAGTATACCAAAATTATCTTATTCAAATATAAAATCAACACATGATATAAAAGTTCCTTTTGAAAATAAACACATAATTTAGTTCGAGAGAAACAACTTACGTCACATATAAAAAATTTGTAGGCTTTCAAAGCATTACCTGTAGACTGTTGAATTAAATGTTGAATAAGATAATTAAAGGATAGGTTTTTTGTCATATCAAAAAGATGTCATTCTCGTCATATCTGAAGCTTTTCAACTAGTGAAAATTTATTGAACACACTCTTGGTATGTCTTCTTCATTTTCACATTTTAATTTTATTTATAAGAAAAGTAATTTATTTTTATTCATATTAATTTAATATAGTTTTTTTTCCATTTATATGTACTGAATATTAAATTTAATTAACTATATATTTTTTTTTATTGTTTATGGTTATTTAGCAATTTGAATTCTTTTCAATGTAATAAGGATAAACATATTTTCACAAATTTCTTATATAAAAATCAAATTAATTTTAATTAAAATAAATATTCTATACAACTTAGTAATACAAGTGCAATTAATTAATTAAAATTTAAAAGTAACAAACTCAATTAAGACAATTGAGAAAAATATATTGCAATTTCTTAAGAGTGATCCAACGAGGGAAAAATCCCACATGCCACACATAAACATCTTCGGGAATGGAGAAAAAGACATTATAATGTCGCACTTGATATGAATTTCATTTGTTTATCACGCTCAATTATAATTATAACTGGAATGCGATTTTTATTCTATTATTAATGGAAGAATAATCATTAATAGTGATTATTCATTATTTAAATCGAACATGTTGACTGTGATGTATTTCTTATAAATACATATTACAAAATCCCATTCATAGTAATTCTAAGTATTAATACACAATGTCTATGTGGACACTATACACAAATATAAATATACAAGTATAGGAGAATTAAGTTGTTAGAAAGGATATATAATGTTTGTATTAAGTTGTTCACATTTTTTAAATCTCCAAAATTTACATTTTTTTTATATACTTTAACTTTCATTATTCATAAATAAAAATAAAATAAACAAACAAACAAAAATAAAACAAACTTTATTTTTTTAATTTTAATTGGGTAACTATTATTGTAGAAATTAAGAGAAAAATATTTTAATTATATTGATATTTATGAAGCCTCTACATATTATAATAATTGTAATAACTCCAATTATAAAACAATTCTATGGAGTCTATTTAAGATAAACTTATATGGTTGAATGAATTCTTTTAATATCAACTTAAAAATTACTTATTCAAATAATATGAAAAAAAATTAAAATAATCAAAATATTAACTTAAAAACTCACTAATTCAAAAAGTGCTTGAAAAATCTTTCTTAAAAAAAAAAAAAAAAAACTATTTCTTTTCTTATTTTTTCTTTTTTTAGATAAACATTTCGCATCTTAAAAAGTATATGGCACGTGTGTATCTCTTCTATATTGTGTTATATATAGTTTCATATAAATTTGTATAGAGATTATCATTCATATCATTGGGGAACATATTAGGGTATTTATACAACTCAAAATAAAAGGCTTACAAGTGTCTTGTTTCATAACAGGAGTTAGGATTAGCAGAGGGATTTCAATTCCTATGATGCTCTCTTGATACGTCCTTAGTTAAACGTTAGATTGTGTATGCAAAAAGTTTTTAAAATAAACTAACGAGGGATCTCCCTTTCCTCCCCCAACAATGTATATTGCTATCTACCCTAAAAATCTTAATATAAATTGATAGAAAATGAGCAACTAATTTATTGAATCACTTTTTTATATCTTTTAATTTTTATACAAATTTATAGCACAATTCTTATTCATACAAATGAAATTGAAAAGAACTGAATGATATACTTTGAAAACATGCCAATTAAATGTTGAGAATGTGTGCTACATATTGTTTAAAAATCACTAATGAAAGTTTTAATAGTTCTTAAAATACTCTATTAACTTACTATTGGTTCTTAAAATATTCTATTAACTTAGTATGGTGTATTAGACATTAAAAAAAAAAAATTGTGGCAAAAGAACTAGAATATCCATGCTAATTTTATGAATGTGTTCTGTGTGCATGTTATGTATGACATGTCAGGTCCTAAAATTTAAGAAGTATTGGGATAAATTATTAATTTTAATGTGCAGAAAAAGGATTAGAAACTCAAAGTGCAATAGGCCTTTTTTCCCCTAAAAATACGATTAAAATATGAAAATGAAGATATACCAATAAGTGTATCCAATAAGTTCTTGGAGAGGCATGTGTGAATACTCTACAAGTGATATTTGTATTTGAGTTATCACAAGTGAAAAAATATTATTCCCAAAAAATTACTTATCAAATATTGATTTTTTTTTATTTTTTTAATAGAGAAAAAGATGTCATGACCCAGTTGAAATTATATAAGTTTTGCTGTTGTAAGCCCTTTTTTATTATTTCCTTTAATTACATCTATGATAAATTAAAACTTCATTTGGGATATGCAACGTGTTAGCAGATTGGACAAGTGGAACTATGCGATTACAACTATTGAGATGTTGGGGGTGTTTTTATTGTTATGGCCAAATCATATATCTGTCGTCACATCAAAAATATGCTATTACCGTCAGAAAATACTTAATAGTATTAATTACAATTTGTGATAAATTAAAATCTCCATTAAGATATGCAGCGTGTCAACAAATTGGATGTTTGGAACTACGTGATTAAAACCTTTAAGATGTTATCAATAAAAAATATCTCAATTATTTAAAAAATTGAGATCAATGATTTTTTATTATTAAATAGTGTTTAAAAAACAAGTGAGAATATATTTTTAGACTTACTATTATTTTTGTCTCGGAAAATAAGAAGATAGCTCAGATTGTGATCCAAAACATTAACATGAAAATCTTGTACACGATATATGTACGACAAATTTACAATTAGTAAAATTATCAATTAAAATATTTAGTGTATTATTGATTAATCCACCCTAATCTAATTTGTCTACACCGATAATCACTTAACATTATATTTATATATTCACACACACACACACACGGTTTTTGACTTGCTAGATATTGAATGTTGGTTTGCTAATTTTCATGAGTTAAGTTGGTAAAGATTTGGTGATTCAAGCAATTAAAAAAACATTTTTTTCCCAAGTGCAAATGGAAGCATACAAATTAAAGCTCAATTCCTTAATAAAAAACATGTGTTAGAAGATTAATAAATGATTCCATTTCTTCTAGGTCTTTAATTATTATGCATAATTTTAAACCAATATCTCTGTACTATTTGTTACATAACAAACATGTTGTTATTTATATCTTTGTTTGTTTTGTTGAGAAACTCAGTGTAGTTTTTTAGAGACATTTGTTAGCTTGTTAACTCATCAATTTTTATTGTTGCTCATGTAATTTTTATAATATTTGAATACAATATTTCTCCAAAAATATATTCGATAAGTATTTTTTGGGAACAATACTCATTATTATGGTGAAAGTGTTTGTATTCTCATAAACAAAGAATAGATTTGTCATTGCATCAAAAAAATGCCTTTCCTATCTATTTGTTTATTCTCATTCGTAATAACTCAAATACAAATATGATTTGTCTTTGTAGGTTACAACAAAAGAGAATTCCCAAATGTGTATATGGGATTTGAGAATGCCCAACATGTTTCTGAAAGAACTTAGTGGACACACGCACTCGTACGTCTTTTTTATTTTCATATTTTAATTTGTTTTTTGATAAAAAAATACTTATTATTATTCATTTTAATCAAGTATATTATTTTATTACTATTCATATTAATTGAGTGTAGCATTTTTAAATTATTTTCTATTTATGTTAATTATTTAAAAATAAAAATAAATACAAAAGAATTGTTCTTTCATACGATTTTTTTCGTGTTGTGCATATATTGTAGAAAAAACTTGCTCATGATATCTATTTGTTTATTTTAAAATTTTAAAACTATTTAAGTCTTTTTTAGGTTTGATTTCACTAGTTGTAAAGCTTGACGAGAATGTCATCTTTTTGAAATGATGGCAAATCTACCATTTGTCCATGATAATAAAAACAACAAGATAGTCTTTACCTATGGAAATAATTTTTTATTTGATTTGAGGCTCATAATGTTTTATCTATGGAATAGATCTAAAATGATTTGAGTTTTTTTTAAAATGCATGTAATTACATCCACTTATTTTGAAATGTTAATGATTTGCTTTAATTTTAATGTATTTTACATATTGATCTCGTTTGAATAAAAAATATATTTTATTTTTGTAATTAATTATAATATTTTATATTTAATGATTTTTTATCTTAACATGCAAAGTGTTTTTAAAAATAAGTTTTACATCTTTATATCCAAGCGAGATATTCATGAATCTACTCTATCGATAAAACATATCCACTCCACATGTAGAAAAAATGTGGCAACTATTGTCTAAACTAATTGTTGCAACTTCGGCTATGAGTTGTATATGTTGAATTGAAATTCGTATATGGGATCTAAGAGTGGTTGATACTAATCTGTTATTGAGAAAGGATGTCTTTGCATGTTTTGACTTTAATTATTAAGAATGTTCCACTAAATTAGAGACTAATATCATTTGTATTGCTTACCATATTAAAAGCTATGAATTCAAAAAAACAATTAGTACGATTAATATTGTTACAAATAAGAAAAGTGTTTATTAATCATTTAGAGATAACAATAATGTTCATAATTATTTTTAATACGTTTAAATTTTTCATAGCATACTTTAAAAATTGGTACATTAATGTAAAAAAATCACTGATTGATACAATTACAGTGTTCAACATATTGCAGATAAAGACAATATTGTTGATAACTAGCTACACGTAGATCATTCTTTAACATCAATGGCTTTACCCCATAGACCAAAAAGACCTAATTTTGTTATTAGAAAACTTAAGTGTGATTTTGGGTTGATGCTCTTTCAATCCTTCTTCAAGCAAAAAATTTCAGATATGGAGTTATAGAGAGATATCACAAGAAAACTAGGGATGTTGCTGGAGAATTGATTGCTTCCCAAATATGTAGTATTGAAACTTTCGAACTTCATAACCATTTAGTTATTATGAAATTAAATTTTGATCTATTGGCACAAAAGTTTGTTGATTTGATATGCATCCCAGGTCAAAAATGGAGTATTAAGTTAGAGGAACAACAAAATGACCATTTAATTGAATTCGTAAAACTTTGTGGACCACTTGTTTTAAGCCTCCAAGAACTACATCCAGATGCAAAAATGATTGCCTATATGGCAATCAGAAGAAGATTAGAATGAGAATATGAAATGGAACTATGTATGAATTTACATAATAGTTTGCATGTTCCTTATTAGGAATTACTATTCTCCTTCAAAATCACTTGTAAATTTTGGCTAATATCTCTTAACGATATTACTAGAGATGATAAAATATTATTTTTTAAAGGACGTACATTAAATCAATATGCCCTGAGAAGTTCATCCTCATCTGATGATGATAGAAGACCGGCATGCAGACCAACATTTATTGATTTACTCCATGACACATCATTAGATTCCAGTTAGTGCACATTTCTTTTATGGGCACGTTTCACTTTATGTCTGTTTTCTACATAGCTTTTTATTGTGGATTTTGGTTTTCACTTAGCTATGATTGAGCATTTTTTTACTTCAAAAAACTATAACTGTTTTTTCTTTTAGTTAGAGAATCCTTTTTTCTTAAGAGGCAAATTCCATAGGGGCCTTCACAGTGTGTTTCATAACTTGTTTGAGAGTTGTATTTAAATTTTTTTTCTGTAAAACACAATTAAATCTATTTAAAATAATTCTTGATGCTGAGAATTGCATTTACAGATTATAGCGTCTTTCAAGTTACTCTCAAGTGTTATGATATAATTATATTTCAATGGATGATATAATAATTAAAATTTATTATTATTCATATTAATTGAGTATAGTTTTTTTTTATAATTATTTTCCATATATGTTAATTATTAAGAAAGAAAAAAAGATAAAATTAATTCTTCTATACAATTTTTGAATTTGACAAACGTTGTGGACCACCTATTTTAAGCCTTCAAGGGCCACATACAAATACATAAATGATTGCATGTATGAATTCACATTATACTTTACGTATTTTTTATTGGGGATACAATTCTCTTTCAAAAACTATTGTAAATTTTGACCAATATCTCTTGATGGGTTACTACAGAAATTGAAAGATTCTTTTTGTAATGACAAGCGTCAAATCAATTTGACCCAAGAAGTTCATCCTTATCTGATGACGAGAGAAGAGCAACACGTGGACTAACGTTTATTGATTTACTCTATTGTACATCATCAAATAACAGTTAGTGCACATATATTTTATAGGTGTGTTTCATTTTAAGCATGTTTTGTATATAAATTTTTGTTGTGGTTTTTACTTTTTATTTATATATTTTTTTATTGCTTACATTTAAAAAAAAATTTAACATCTTGAACAATTGAAAAAAATTTACGGTCATATAAAAATACCAAAATTTGAAAACAAGAAAATACATCCCTTCCAATATCCCTTACAACATCAAAACAAATGACGATGTGGATCTTTTCTCTTTCCCCCCGGTAATTGTTAATAGGGAGAAACTATTCTCCACAAAAGACATCAAGGAAGGAATCAAAAAGTTAGCGGTGGGCAAAGCTTAGGACTTGGATGGGTTGCAAGCAGAATTTTTAAAATGGGGTTTGGAAGATCTTGCACCACACATAAAAAAAATATTCAATAGGGTTATTCAATATGGCTTTCTCGAAAATTGGACAACTAGCATGGTCATCCCCCTTCACAAAAGCGACGATGCCAACAATCTATCAAATTACCATATTATTATGATTAATCCTCTTTTTGGTAAACTTTTCAATAACATGGTGGAATGTAGAATTAGCCTTTGGGTTGAAAAGGAAGGTAAGAGGGCAAAAGGGCAGGGAGGTTTTAAACCAAACACTCTACTATTGATAATTGCATCATCCTTAGGCATTTGATTGAAAAGGTTTGGGACAAGCATGGGGAAGAGGTCTATTGTTGCTTTGTTGATTTCAAAAAGACATTTGACATGGTGCCTAGAAGCAAACTCTGGGATAGAATGGAAGAATTGGATATACTAAAAAAATACAGGGCATTGGTTCACATGTTCTATGATCAAGTTTGAGCCAAAATCAGAACAAAGGGTGGTTTATTTGAGTGCTTTGGGAGTGACATCGGGGTCAAGCAGGGGTGCCCACTATCCCCCACTTTGTTTGCATTGTATATTGACAAGTTAGAAGAGTGGATTGAAAAGTTGGGTGGGGACGGGGTACAACTAGCCTCTTATGTGGTAAAACTGTAGCTTTATGCAAATGACCTTATCCTAATGGCTAAAACAAAGCATGGTTTACAAGAACATTTGAGAGCTCTAGAATTATTCTATCGAGAGGTGGGAATCCAGGTGAACATTAGTAAGACCAAAGTCATGATTTTTTCCTTAATAAGAAAGAAAAGTCAATTAAATTTTGAGTTTGAAGGCGGCTCCTTACAAGTGGTAAATGAATACAAGTACCTGGGCCTTGACTTCCACAATAATCTCAGTTGGGAGGCTTGTATAGCTAAAAAAATACAAGGGGGGTGGAAAGCCTTATACATGCTCTAAAACAGATGCATATTAGCTGAATTATGGGATTGGAAAACTAAGTTGACTCTTTTTGGGCTGCTTTTTATCCCTATAGTGTTATATGGTTGTGAAGTTTGGGGCAACAACACATCAACGACGAAATGAAGACAAATAGAAAGGTTACAAAAGCATTTAATCATAGTAGTTTCGAAATAAAAGCCGCGGTCCTGTATGAGATCATGTTAGCTGAGGCTGGGACCTTTTCGATGGACGCAGTGACCTTGATCCGGCTATGAGGATTCCTGAAGAAAGTGGAAAACACGGAAGGATGTCGTTGGCCCAAAATAGTAGCGGGAGAAACGTTGAATAGAAGGAAGGACACATGGATGAAGCAAAATGACGAATGGATGAGCAAATGGGATATTAACATGCATGATTGTCCTAACACCAATGTGGAATCAAAAGATATGTGCGAGAAAAAGTCAAAACAACCATGTGGACAAAACAACTGAGATGTAAAAGAGAATACTATGTCAATAACTTTAATCAAACATGTGACCATGAGCAAAAGCACAACATAGGAGTGGAGATAAAGTGGAAAACTAAAATGTTAATTGCCCAGCTAAGAAATAGTTCACACCATCTTAGATGCGAAACAGGGAGATGGAAAGCACCCAAGGAGAAATGGTCAGAGAGGGTTTGTCAGTTTTCCAAGTTCAGATCGGTGAAAATGGAATGACATTTCATCATGGAATGTATGGCATATGAGGACATTCAGAGTAGTTACGTTGATATCCTATACGCTGAAGCACTTACAACTTTGTTTGAAGGGGTAAAGATAGCAAAAACAACAGAGTCCTTGACAAGAATTCACAACAGAAAATCCAAACTTAACAAAAAATTCGAGAAAACGTAGAGTAGCAGTGTAAGACAGTGTATTTGATATTTTGTCGACTCGTTTTACTCTTGGATCCCATAAATTAATTAGCTTCTGGACGTTATTAAAAACTTTCATTTCAATTCAATTCAATTCAATTTCCTCGTCTTTTATCTACGCGGTGGCTGCCTCAACCGTACGATGATGAAATGAAAGAACAGAGGAAGCCTGCTACGGAAAAGGTCCATATCTTTCAAATTAGGAGATAATTATCTGGATTTTTCAGCTCCACTACTTTTAGCCACGCCACCTAGTTCTACTAAAATAAAGCCGACAACCACACAAAACTTTAAACTTACTTTCCACTATTTCTTACATTTTCCGGAGCATTTTGATCCTCCGATTTCTTATCGATTTATTCCAAAATTGGGGATTACGTGCTTCTGTCTGGGCAAATTGGGGCAAAAATAATATTTAGGCGGGGATTTGAAGCCTTTGTTTGCACGGTTAGACTAGATTACAAATAAATTGCAGCTGAAAATGGTGTGTGAAGGCCAACGACAGGAGGGTTCTGTTGAATACGATTTCTTTTCCTTCATCCCCAGGACTAAGGTATTTTTTAAATTCTGAATTGAAATTCATTTTTATCATTAACATCAGAGTGGCCAAGGAAACATTAAAAAACTAATAAAACCTCAGTAACCCTTGTTTTAACAGTGACAAATTCTTTTCTCTCTCTCTTTTATTTTCATCGTTGTAATTTTGGAGAGAGGCTGGCGTAATAGCACTGATAAACAATTAGCGTTGTACAATAATTGAACAAAATGTCAGTGGTTAGCATTTGTAATTTAGGTTATAAGTTTTTCTCTCTCTCTTTTTTTTTTTTTTTTTTTCATTTTCATAATTTTAGAGAAAGGCAGCGGTAATTTCATTGTAAACAATTAGCTGTATACGATGATTAAACAGAATGTCAGTGGTTAGCATTTGCCGTTTTTTCTTTATCATTTGATAATATTAGAGAAAGGCAGGGGTAGTGGCACTGATAAACAGTTAGCTGTGTAGAATGATTAGGGAGAATTTCAGTAGTTAGCATTTATCATCTAGGTTTTTTTTTCGGGGTTGTATTTTGTTCTTTTTCTTCTGTTATTTGTAGAAATTTAGAGGAAGGCTGAGGTAATGGCACTAATAAACAATTAACAATGTAGAATGATTAATGATAATGTCAGTGGTTACCATTTATCATTTAGGTTTTGAATTTTTTTGTGTTATTATTTCTTCTTTTTCTCGTTTCTATTCATCTGTATAATTTCAGAGAAAGGCCGGGTAATGTAGAATAATTAAGGAAAATGTCACTGGTTAGCATTTGTCATTTAAGTTTTATATTACGTTTTCTTCTTTTTCTCATTTTTTTTCATTTGTATAATTTTAGAGAAAGGCTGGGGTAATGGCATTGATAAAAAATTGCCTGTGTAGAATGATTAAGGAGAATGCCAGTTGTTAGCATTTGTCATTTAGGTTTTGAAATTGTTACTTTTTTGTATGCTATTTATTATTCTTTTTTAAATTTTTTGTCCATCTTCATCTACATTTTCATTTCATTTTCATTTCGATTTGTATAATTTTAGAGAAAGGCTGGGGTAATGTCACTGGTAAAACAATTAGCTCTGAAGAGTAATTAAGGATAATCTCAGTCATTGGCATTTATCATTTAGGTTTTGAAATTGTTTTTTTTTTTTGGTGTGTTATGTACGTCGGCCAGCTTGAATTTCAATCTAGGACCTCCCATTAGCCCTTTGGGGTGAATTACTGGTGAGGTACTGGCCGCTTTGCAGCCTGGAATGTGGATTGTTCTTGCTGCAAATCATGTTTCTTTGCTTGGGGCTCAGACTGGTATTGATACCATGTTATTTTCTATGGACCAACTACGACACAAACTTAGGATCTCCCATTAACATGCTGAGGAGTTACTGGTGGATTTACAGTTCAGAGTACAGGATTGTTATTTCGACATTTGGAGGGATGTTGTGAGCCAAAAAAGCACCCTAGGGACTGCATGAATAATGGTACTTTTAAAACACACCTCAGGGATTGAATGAATAATGGTATTTTAAGAAAATTCTAGTAGCTTCGCTAGCCTCGTTCCTTTTTAAGATATCACCAGGCCTAGCATTTCACCTTGAAAAATTTTAAGAGATGGGATTTTTAACATATATAGAATGATAAGCAAATCTTTTAGTCTAAAAACTTAGACCCATGACATATATATAATAAAGGATGATTTTGAGGAAAAAAAATAGGATTTGATGTTGATTTGCTGCCTTTTAATATCCTTTAAACTAAATCGGCCTGAAAGACCCAACAAAGTGTGTAGACATTGGGATTGGCCTGTACAACAAAATTTGCTTTTAATACATGTAAATTTTGGTGAATTTTATAATTTTATATACATTTTATTTGGATTTTTTGGAAAAAGTTTACCAATTGGCGAATCTATTTTTTAAATTATTTATTCAAAATTAGCCAATTGGCAAAAAATAGCCATAAAAAAAATTTTGCCTTCCAGCAGAATGGAAGCTGTATAACAGCTAACTCAATTGCACCACTGAATTGGAGAAATTCATTGCTATTCCAATTCATTTTAAAGATATCGGCCACCAAAAAATAAATTTGCCTGAATTTGTATGTATTAGATTTTTTTGGTTTTCCATTTTGACTTTATATAAATGATACCAAGTTATAATTAAATAGACAATTGCCCAATTTTTGATGGCTGATATCTCTGGGATAATAATAACATCATTACAAATTATGTATGTAACAGAAAAAAATCCTGTAAAGATATTTATAATTTTATACTGAGGCTTTTAGAATAATTGCAGATTTTGCAGAAGACTTACCAAGTTTCTGTTTTGGATGTTTTGCTGATATCAAAGATTTTCCAATTTTTTTGTCTTGCAAAAGGAATGTATTTCCGAAATATATTGTTGTGGTGATAGAGGATGGACAGAAGAATACAGTTTATCAAACTAACTACACTGCTTCTCGATATTTTTTCTTGTTTGCATGCTTGTGCCTCACTTCTAAGTTCACATCCTGTTAGTTATAATTTCAGCTTGTATATGCTATCTTTTATTTTATCACAACTATGAGGTTTCATGTGCTGGACTTATCATCCGTGCTCACTTGTGTTGTTCTTAATCATGATTTGTGTAGCAGTCTGTTGAGTGTTTTAGGATACTAGCTGAGATAAATATCATCTCTGGTTGATTTTCTTGTTTCTGTAGCATTAAAAAGGTGGGTTTAAGCTTTCTTTATATAATTTCTTTTGCTTGGTGAAGCTTTGGTGAGCTTATGAGCTGTTATTAATGCAATGTGGGATAAACTTGGACTCTATTCATAAGATTTGAAAATTTGGATCATGCTCAATTGGACCCCAAGATCATGGCACTGCAACCTTGCCACATGCCCATTTGTGTTATAGGCTGCCTTATTGTGGTGAGGGGGGTTTGATCCTAGGTCAGGCTCTTATGAGTGCCCTCTGTTACCATGACATGACAACCCCTCGGATGCTTTCTTTATATAGTTGCAGTTATTGTCAATTGTAAGTTTCCATATATGTCCATTTATTGTTCTTTGTAGAAATTGTGATGTGAAAACCTTTTAGATTCAAATATGAAAAAGTCACCTAGCGATACTAATTAAACTCTTTTTTGAAGCCAAAAATTCCTTAAATTCATATTCTGAAATTTTGAAGATATATGTATTCAATAGCATTTTATTCGATTGGAAAAGTAGTGAAGCAGAGACATTGACTAAGGGACACTAATTAAACTCATTTTTGAAGCCAAAAATTGCTTATCCACATTTTGAAAATTTGAAGATATATGTATATTCAGTAGCATTTTATTCGATTGGCAAAGTAGTGAAGCAGAGACATTGAATGGGGTTGCCACTATTGAATGACACATTTATGCTGCTGAGGTTACTTAGTTTAGAATATGAATTTTGAAACAATTTTCATAAATTGCAGTCAACAAAGTATGCAGTTATGCATTTGGAATGCTCAAAATCACTCTCCCAAGAATGCTTTTACATTCTGCTCCCTTTTGATCTGCATGTTTGTACATTAATGCTCTTAAATGTAGGAATACAGAAAATTCAACTTCCACTTTATTTGATTAAGACAATGAGCTTATCCTTTTCTCCCTGCCAAATAAACAATTATATTCTAGGATTAATGTTTTGTAGACCTCAGAAGTTATATGAATCTGACTTTCAGTAGCTATTTCCTACGTTACCGGATGCTGCTGCTAAGGGCTCTGGGTATGATACGGAACGACACAAGATACGGATTCACCAGGGATACGGGCAGGATATGCTCCTGCCTGTATTGACGTATCCAGGCATATCTGCAGGGGTAGGGGCGTATCCTGCCTGTATCCGCCAGAAAAAAGTGATTTTTCCATTTTTTTTCAATTTCATTTCTTGAAAAGTCAAACATGGACATCAAAAAACAATTAAAAACAAAGTAAAATAGATTCTCAACCCTAGAAGCAGCTTTCACACTTTCAGACTTAGTTTCTCAAAAGAAAACAACAACAACATATTTAGCTTTCATTGCATTTTTATCTCTCATTGCACATTTGTTCTCTCATCTTCATTTTTATCAATTGCATAGGATTGAAACTCCTTCCTTTTGCTAATCCTAGACTGCTGACTTGGATGGTTCCGTTGCCCACCTTTCATTGCTTGACACGGAGCTAGACGGTGCTTCACACAACCTGCATAGTGGAGCTATTGGGAGTGGCACTGCTGCTGCTTGTGGTTCCAATGAACCATATAATGATGAAGACATCGCAGCCGAAGACGGAAATGACTATAGTGAATAATGAATATGCTGATTTATCTTTATTTTTGTCCATACATTGTAACATTTGCACTATATACCTATTTTAAAACTAATCTAAGTTTGATTGTTGAATATTATGATATTTGGCATTGAATTATGAATATCTTTTATGGTTATTTAACTTATTTTGTTTCCTCTATGCATATTATGTGGATAATGTTGCTTATATGACTATATTTTTTATATATATATTTTAGCACGGCCGTATCCAAAACATATCCAAGCCCCCCCAAAAAAATCCCCATATCCACATATCCGATTCTCGTACCCATATCCGTATCAGCAACTTAGGCTATTTCTAGTAGGTATAAAAACAAGTAAACATTTTTTCAACTGAATTCTTTGGTGGTACGATATCTTTAAGGAGGTTTGTTGCTATAGAAGATTTTAAAATTTTAAAAAAATCCAATTATAAATGAGGAGTCCATTCAGCATGTTTCTTCTTCATTTTCAATTTTTACATCCAAGCATATTCCAATTTTCTTTTGTATAGCCTCATGGTTAGTCAAAAGTGCAAGTTGTAGTCATTTTTAGTAATTTTAAAAAAAATGACCTAGAGTTGCTGAAAAGTGCAACGATCATTTGTAGCACTATTATTAAAATACCTCAATCTCTCATTAGTGGCGCACCGAGGTGGGATTACAGTCATTAATTAACATGTTCAATTTTGGTACTAGGGTAGTTACCCGATCAAATGACTCCAATCCACAGTTCTTCCTAGGCCTAAACTGAAACAAATTAGATTAATAGTATAGTGCTAAAGTTAAACATTGTACAAATATTACTAGCAATGACTAACATAGAAGATATAATAACATCATAGCTTTGCCCCTCCATAGAAAAAAGAGTCGCATATATGTATGATTAATGGAACTATTAACATAACCAGGATGAACCTAGCATAAAACCAAAAATGATAGGAACGTTGTTAGAAGAGGAGATTAACTCTTTGTTGGTGTAGGTTTTTTAATCCATTATATGGTTTTCCTACACATATATATTAAGCTTGCTTAGTTGGAATAATTAGGTCATTTATGTGTAATAATGAGGTCATAATTGCATGTGCACATGCTTATTTTAGTCAACATGGTTGCACTATTCATTTGGCAACCAATGTTGACATGTGGGGCTTGGCATGTTGTACATGGGTTTATTATTCACCTGGCAACTGCGTTGTGTTCTCATTGCCAAATGAACGTGGACTAGTGCCTCTCCTCTATCTATATAAGGACCTATTCTCCAAGGCACTTATGAGCCAATTATGCATTGTGGATTGAGGATTGTAGATTGTAGATTATAGGAGTGTGAGTTACTTGGCCTTCGTGCCATCTATGTAGTGTAATGGAATGTTGAGCTACTTAGTTGTGCGTTGAGATAACTTGGATAGCTGTGAAAGTTGTGAGCTTCGAGCCAGTATAACGCTTTGTACACCTACATATTTGAATGCAATCTATCTCTATTATGCTCATGTATTTTCATTCATTGCAACAAAGTTGTGTTTGATCTTCCAGTATTCGATCTGGGACGTCTCATTAGTAGACGATTCTAACTTGGTATCAGAGCAACGGGGCTGGCAAAGGAACATCATTTTCTTTTGTTGTTTGAAATCTTGAGTAGATATTTTGTTTTTTATCCTTCTCAAATTTTCGTTGGCATTTGCATATGTATTTGCATTTGTTTTTTGTATTGCTCATATATGCAAGATATGTAAGTTGTTGAATCTTCATATTTGTAATAAGCTATACACATACAATACAAAGATTTGGCAAGGTTAATATGTAGGTTCTTGCATTTAAGGGATTGTATGGATAGTGGTGTGTAGGGGTCGAGCCAAGGGTGAGCTAAGAGGATATGAGCTTGTTTTTTGAAGCTTCCACAACTCAGATTGCCGTCCTACAGCCTTCTCACGGTCGGTGTAGTTTGGATGAAGTTCATCATGAAATAGTTGCCATTAATGGCATCCTAGCTCCCACGGCCTGCTGAAGCCCTCCACACGCCCCTGAAATAGTCTTCCATGGCCTACAAAAAGGATTTCCAAGTTTCTATGGTCTGTAATGTTATATACAGTCCTCTCACGCCTTGTAACTATTTTTGCAGTCCTCCAAAACGTCTTAGGATCTCCCACGACCAGCCATTGAAGACCAAACACATTACTCTTGGTGGTCTTTCAGACCTGCATTTGTTCAAACCCAGCTGGTCAAAGGTGCCCTCCATGTAGCCTTAGAAGCCGTCCATGCTTTCTACGCATCGTCCACGGCTTAAAAACACATCCAACATGCTTTAATTCAAAAAAATCAGCATTTTCACTCTTTTAAGTATTAATTTGTGGACTTTAATCCTTGAAGCACTTATAAGCGAGTTGGTGGGGCTTGTTTTGTAAGAACAAAGTGTGGTGGGAGGTCAAAGGTTCAACTCCCACTCACACCATTATTTTGTTGTAATTAGTTTTTTTTGTTTTAAAAAAGAAAAAAAAAACGACATTGTACTAAATGGATGCATTTTCGGTGGAAATTGACATCCATTTTGAGAAGGTTTTTTGATCAATTCCAATGGCCACACAAGCTTCACTTTGCATTCGCTGGGGGTTGCTACATCCAGACCCCCACATCATGCCCTATTGTACAGTACTTCTAAGTGTCGAAGACCACTGAGTGAGGTCCAATCTGGCAGGAGGTTAGTTCCCCTCGCAATCTAAATAAATTTGTTCACACAGATTGCTCGTGGACGCATTCTCTGCTGAGTCTGACGTCTAACACTCGAGCGTGCATTATACTTGCAAGCTTGGGGGGGTTATTGTTGATACTTATGGGGGGAAGACATCTCTATATTTTGATGAGAGATTTATATGTGCCTGGGTACCTATCAAGGCCTTGTTGTCGGGACCCAAATCTTACACTCCCCTGAGCTATGCTTAAGGAGCACTGTTGGTGTAGGTTTTTTATCCATTATATGGTTTTCTTACACATATATTAAGCTTGCTTAGTTGGAATAATTAGGTCACTTAGATATAATAATGAGGTCATAATTACACATGCACATGCTTATTTGTAGTCAATATGATTGCATTATTCATTTGGCAACCAATGTTGACATGTGGGGCTTGACATGTTGCACATGGGTTTACTATTCACTTGGCAACTGAGTTGTGTTCTCATTGCCAAATGAATGTGGATTAGTGCCTATCTTTTACCTATATAAGGACCTATCCCCCAAGACACTTATGAACCAATTATGCATTGTGGATTGAGGATTGTAGATTATAGGAGTGTGAGCTACTTGGCCTTTGTGCCATCTATGTAGTGTAATGGAGTGTTGAGCTACTTAGTTGTGAGCTGAGACAACTTGGATAGCTGTGAGAGTTGTGAGCTGCGAGCCAATATAATGCTTTGTACACCTCCATATCTGAATGCAATCTATCTCTATTCTGCTTGTGTGATTTGTAATGACCCTGGCAATTTTGGCTTTTAATTTTCAGTTCTGACCACTCAGGAATTTCGTCAAACACTTGTCTTGCAAATTCTGTACTTGCTGATTGCTTGTTTATTTTATGTTTTCAAATGCATAAAATTGAGGGCTCTGATACCACTGTAATATCTCTTGATAATCCGATGTAAATTTGCTGTTTGACCTTTAAGGAATATTGTCAAACAGTTTCTACACAACCTTTTTGATTGCTGTTATGAATTTCAGTTTGCTAGGACTTGCATGAAATGATGTTAATGTAATTCTAGAGCTTGTAAATGAATGCTACAATATCTAAACAATGATCTAGAATGACAATGGAATTTTGTTTGCCTTTTGGAATGCATATACATGAACTTTACATGCATGATGTGCACTTACAACGAATTGACATTTCGTCAAATAATTGGCATGCAACCTAAAGAGTGCAATATGAGCATAAGAATTCATACAACTTATAACTCCCTTATTAATGATCTCAATGGATGTATGACAACCAAGACTCTTGGCTTTACAATATTATAAGAGACCTTAAATCTGAGTACAATGGCAGCCTCTTACACTAGACATCTAATGACTGAAATTGAATGCAAAACAATATGAAAAGAACTTGGATGGAGCTCCTAGGGCTAATGATGAAGGAGCAAGCAATAGAAATCCAAAATGTGCCTCCTTCATGACAAATTAACCTCTTCAAACCAATCTATGACCTCCAACGAATGCCCAAATGGTGCTCCAATATGTACAGTCAGTGCTGGATGTGTACTGTTCAGCTAGTGTCTTGGATCAACAACAAACAATGCCAAATAACATCAAAAAGCTCTGTATATATCTGCAGTAGTAAGGTGACCAAGGTAGCATGAAGATAGTTATTAAAACCCACTCAAAACTCTACACATTACCCCAATACAATACGGCTTGTTGTTGTGGTACGACCAACAAAGAAATAATTGTAGCAACTTCAAATTTCCTTCAAAATGCATAAATCTGTCCTCTAAAAATCTGCTATCCGTTGCAACAAGATAGCTCCATGGAATGTATTCATTCAAGCTCCAAACTTCATCAAAATGACTCTGATGAATGCACAATTGTGAAAATTGGATGCATCCGCCTCAGAAGTATTTGCTAATGGAGGTTTTCGTCCCCAGAAGCCAATATCAAATCAATCTTGCAGAGGTTTCCGTCTTACCAAGACAATACCAAACCCTAGAGCCAAGCTCTAGAAATCCTCGCAGGGAAAATCTCAAAAGAGAGAAGAAATAAAAATCCAAGCATCCCCAAATGAGAGCACTTTTCCCTTTTTTATATTTTTTCAACTGGGAGTTTCTAAAATCCTCTTGCATATGGGATAAAACATGAGAGGGAAAAAAATTATAATTCTCTTTAATTCTTTTCTCAACATCACCCTTAAAGTCCCCTCTTTTAAAACAACATTAAGTTGTGCCTAGGCATCAACGCTCAATATTAAATAATAATGTTAATTTACGGATTTTAAAACAAAGACCAAGATGATGTCGGAAACCAATGATCTATAGCTTGTTTGAAAGCCCTCGACAAGACGAATCTAATCCCACTTTGAAAATCTTGAGCTGAAATTGTTCCCAAACTTACTAAAAATAGTAACGATTAAGAGCAAACAGAGCCAACTTTGAAGGTGCCAACTGGATCCACTGAACTCGAACCACACCATTGCCAAACTAACCATAGTTCCCTAACCAAACTGCTAGTCCACGGGAACCCAATGATGGACTAACCATGTATCTAGAAGGGGACATTACATGATTTCATTCATTGCAACAAAGTTGTGTGTTCGATCTTCCAGTATTCGGTCTTGGACATCTCATTAGAAGATGATTCTAACACTCTTACTACCAAAGATATCAGAGTTTGATCCCAGTCTAGATAATGCGAATGTAATGTGTTAAGCACGAAATATACTGAGAGGGGGGTGAATCAATATATTATATATCTTTTACTTAATCTGATTTCTTTTCTTTAACCACTTAATCACACATTCAAGATATTCAATAAAACTAAAACAATAATATGCACCACATAAGAGAGAGACACCAGATTTTTACGTAGAAAAAGTGAAAAAAATCACGGAGAACAATCTCAAGTATATGAATGAACACCAATTCAAATTACAAAGTTCGCAAGCACCAACGTGCAGGAGCACCAACCCCTTTGTTGAGCACCAACACAACAACTATTTGTGAGCACTAACCCACAAGGGCACCAACCGTTTGCAAAGATTTGTGAGCACCAACCCACAGGGGCACCAACCCCTCTTGTGTATAAAACACAACTATCTTTCAATGTTGCTTACTCAACAAATGATATAACTCTACAATATCTTTTGCTTTTCTCTTCTGTAAAACAAATACAAACCATGCACTCTCTTGCATATTATAAATGGCTTCTCAAGTCTTTATTTATAGCTTTTCAAATGACTTTTGGCATTCATCTTTTGTGACCCTTCAATCCTCATGAAAAATGGCGCCAAACTTGCATGACCCTTCGTATCCTTGCATTTGAAAAGTCATATGGTGGCCCTTCATAAGCAAAAGCGTCCTTTCCTTTTTTGTCTTTATCTTGGTGACTTTTCGTATTCTTCAAAGTGTTCCTTTATGAAAAAATGCGCCATACCCTCTTTTGTCTTCACATGGTGACTTTTGAAATTCCTCAAGATGACTCTTCATGAGAAAATGCGTCCCATTCCTTTTTTGTCTTTTACCCTATGACTCTTCGACTTCTCCATGGGCCCTCTTTTGACTTATATGCAACCAAAAATATATTCATTAATATTAAATAAATATTAACACATATTAACCAAGATATGATTATTAAAAACACCATTAAATGCAATGGAACCTTTATCACCAATAATGCTAGACCTTTGACATCAATGACAATATTTTCAAAAATCTCCCTCTTTGTCATTGATGGCAACCTCAAACTGAAACTGTCACATTGTGAACCCTGCACATATTGCCATCTAAAAAACATACAATAACTCCACCTTATTGTAGCACTCTGTCCCTGTTTTCTGTACTTGTTATTTTCTTCCTTTGACATCAATGGCAAAGAGCCTACTTGGAGCTAACACTTAGTTCCCCCTCAATTGATGTTGAACCTCAATGGCAGGAAGTAAAAGAAATTACTCCCAACTTTTCTCGGAGATACTCAAATGTGTTTTTGTGAAAATATCTATAATTTGCTCTGTAGTACTGATATACTCTATTTTAATCTGTTGATCTGCAACTTGCTCTCTCAAAAAGTGATATCTAATGAGAATATGTTTTGTTCTTGAATGCATCACTGGATTTTTCGAAATATTAATAGCACTTGTGTTGTCACAAAAAATAGAAATAGGTTCATCATATTTTATCTTGATATCTTTCAAAGTTTGCTTCATCCAAAACATTTGAGTACAACACAATATCGCTGCAATATATTCTGCTTCAGCCATAGAAAGTGATACTGAATTCTGCTTCTTGCTTAGCCATGATACTAAGCTATCATCAAAGAAGAAAGCTCCTTCACTTGTACTCTTGCTGTCATCCAAGCATCCTGCCTAATTTGAATCTGTATAAGCAACCAAAGTGAAATCTCTATCGTGGGATACCACAATCCATAATCCAATGTCCCCTTGATATATTTGAATATTCTCTTCACCAACTGAACATGACTATCTTTTGGAGATGACTGATATCTTGCAACCATACTTATTGCATACATGATGTCTGGTCTCGACGTTGTCAAATATAAAAGACTATCAATCATAGATCTATACAAAGATTGATCTGCAACAGGGGAATCTTCATCCTTGCTCACTTTATTTCCTGTACACATTGGTGTGCCAACTGGTGCACAATCCTTAAAACCAAATTTCTTCAACATTTTCGTGGCATATTTATTTTGAGATATAAAAATTCTTTTATCTGACTGAAATATTTGCAACCCTAAAAAAATGACAATTCTTAGAACATAAACATCTCAAATTCTTTTTGCAGATTATCATAAATTTTTTTTTGTCATCTTTTCAATGTTTCCTCTAAAAATGATGTCATCAACATATACCACAACAATCAGTTGATGCTTACCTTCTGTATTGATGTAGAGATAACTGTCAGCAAATCCTCTTTTGAAACTTTGATCCTGTAGGTACTTATCAAGTCTTGCATACCAAGCTCTGGGAGCTTGTTTCAATCCATATAATGCTTTCTTCAATTTGCATACATGGCTACTAATATTTGAGAGAATAAATCCTTCAGGCTGGTCAATGTAGACCTCTTATTCTAGATTCTCTTTTAGGAACGCAGATTTGACATCCATATGAAACACTTTGAAAATTTTAAACACTGCATATACAAGAAACATTCTAATAGCCTCTAGCCTTGTCACAGGTGCAATTTTTTTTCAAAATCTATTCCCTCAATCTGAGCATATCTTTTACAAACTAATATTACTTTATTTTTGGTCATTTCTCCATTTTCATTTAGCTTATTTCTATAAACCCATTTTGTTCCTATCACATTGTGATCTTTTGGTCTAGGCACTAATTTTCAAGTATCATTTTTTTCTATCTGATTTAATTTTTCATCCATAGTCTTAACCCAATGCTTATTATGTCTAGCTTCTGAAAAAGTTCTAGGCTGAATTTTGGATAACAAAGAGAAATTAACTTGCTCAAATTCACTTACTATCATTCTTTTGGTACAAATTCTTTCATTTGTCTCCGATGATGTCACTTTCATTATGATTTCTCTGAACATATTTGGATGGAGTTTTGGTGTTTTTTTTTTTCTTTTTTTCATTTTCATCTGATTTTTCAAAATCTTCTTCAATGATTTCAGTGATGTCTACTAAATCACTGATTCTTTGTGTTCCATTTTCTTTTATTCTAACACTTGCACTTTCAACAATTTTCTTGATTCTTTTGTTATAACATTTAAAAGCTTTACTTTTACAAGAATAATCAAGAAATATACCTTCATCTGCTCTGGATTCAAACTTCTCAAGTTTTTTGTCGATTTTCTTTATGAAGCATCTGTTGTCGAAAACTTTGAAATAATCAATTGTTGCTGGTTTGTCTTTTCATAACTCATAAGGAGTCTTGTTATTATTGACTTTCAATAATGCTCTATTCTGATATGCACTGCTGTAGCAATTGTCTATTTCCAATATTTATCTGTGATCTTGGATTCATTTAGCATTGTTCTCGCTATCTCCTGAATTACTCTGTTTCTTCGCTCAACTACTCCATTTTGTCATGGAGTTCTGGCTGCTGAATAATGTCTCTTTATTCCATGTCTTCACAAAACTCAATAAATTGATTTCGCATGAATTCTTTTCTTCGATCCGATCTTAAGACAATTTTCAAACTAGTTTCATTCTCAACTAATGCTTTGACTGCTTTGAAATGTCTGAAAGCTTTTGATTTTTTTTAAAAACATTACCCAAGTCATACGTGAAAAATCATCAATAAGCAATATGAAATATTTTTCACTTTGAGTACTTTGAGTTCTCATAGGTCCACATAGATCAGTGTGAACAAGCTTTAACATCTAAGTGGTCGAGTAGTCTTTTGTTTTGAACCGTCTTTTAACCTGCTTTCCATGCTGACAAGGTTCAGAAAGCGTGTCGGATGGCTTTGTAATCTTTGAAAGATTTCTGACTGCTTGCTTCTTGCTGATGTTGACAAGATTGTCAAAATTTGTGTCCCATTCTCTTGTGCCATAGTCAACTTTCTTCACTCTGACTCAAATATTTTTGACCTTTGATGTTTGATAACATATACAAATTATTTCCTGTTCTCTGAGCATCTGTAATCAACACATCTGAATTTTTTCTCCTAATTTTACAATCTTCTAAAAAAAATTTTAGTGTGTGCCCCTGATCACACATTTGACTTACACTCAAAAGATTATGCTTAAGACCTACATACAAAACATTTTCATTTTTAGTTTTACCATTTTCCAAACTTAGTGTACATTTTTTCGAAAATTCTGGCAGTAGTCTTATCTTCGAATTTTACTGTGCCACCATTGATCTTTTTCAAGGTTATGAACTTGCTTTTGTTTCCTGTGATGTGCCTCGAACATCCACTATCAATGAACCATGGCTTTTCTTCATTTCTTGCATGCAAAACTTTTTGTACTAACATAGATTTTTCAGGTTGTTTTTTCTGTCATGAACCTGTCTGAACTTTCTTCTTGATGAATGGAGCTTTGAAACTCTGGTCTTTTTTGATTGATTCGAACATGCTTCTACAGTACCGGGCTATGTGTTCGAAGTTGTTGCACTTGTAACATATTATGGTCTTTTCATTAAACTCTGATAGATGAGCAAAATAGTTGTGGCTTCTGCTTGACTCTGCAAGACTTTCCTTCTTCCTATTTTTGAAATTGTTAGCCCTTTTTCGACATTCTATTTTTTATGATCATATCCATTATAATAAAAACAGTAATCACAAAAATAGGCCTTGTTTGTGTATCTCTGATTTGATTGCCTTTTGTAGCTCTGTTCCCTCCAACCTTCTTTGTTTGAGATGTCCTTTGTATTCTTAATTGATTTCTTTTTTATTTTATAAAAGCTTCAGCATAGCTTTTTCTTTTTTCCTTGTTTGTGAAAGTAGTGGCCTCCTGTTTCTATTTTTCAAATCCAATCCCTGTCTTATCCGACATTGCTCTTTGATTTTCTAATATCTTATTCAACATATTAGTGCTATTCTCAAATTTTGAATCATTCGCTACTCTATCATTGATTGCTTTATTTGTTTTCTCAAGATCTGCTTTTAAAGAAGCAATTTCAATAACATACTTTTCACATTCTTTACTTACTGTTTGCAACTGTGTCGTTTCAAAGTGTGCTTGTAGATATTCAATTATTTTCTTTGACTCCTTTTCATTTTTCTCGATCTGGAGTTTTAATCTTCGACTCTTTTTTTCAAGAGCTTTCAAATCTTCTAAGGCACAAATGAGTTCTCCTTCCAGATTTACTTCGGCTTCACCCTGTTCTTTTTGATCAACTGTGTTTTTGCTTGCGGAGGCATCTTCATGTATGGCCATGAATAAAATCTCTTTATCTTCTGAATCACTGACTCCACTATCTTCGACTGAACTAGGATCTTTAAAATACAAAGTCTTATTCTCGAATCCTTTCTTGAATTTGCCTTTGAAATTCTTCTTGTATGTAGACTTTCTTTTTTCATTCTCACCATTGCCCTTATTTGGGCAGTTAGCTGCAAAATGTCCAATCTTTCCACAATTAAAACATTTAAAATATAATTTTCTTTGATATTTACTTGTGCCTTTTTTTGGCTTGCGAATGACTAGAGCTGCGTTGTCATCTTCATCATTGTTAGAATTGTCACTTGATTCTTGAATCTTAGCCTTCTCTTTCTTTGATGTCTTAAAAGTAGCTTCCTTTTTTGAGGGTTTCTCTTGTTTAGTCCGCATTTCATATGCTATAAGAATACCATGTAGCTCATTCATCTTAAGCTTGGCTAAATTTTTCATCTATTCAATAGCTGAAACTTTTGCATCATATTTCAATGGGAGAGATCTCAAAACTTTTTGAACCACAATTGATTCTTCTAACCTTTTTTCAAGACCTTGAATCTAATTAACTTTTTGATCAACCCGCAAAAGATAACTTGCTATATTTTCTTCTTCTTCTTCCATCTTCAAACTCTCAAACTGTCTTTTAAAAGTCTAAAGCTTAGCTTATTGAACCTTTCCATCACTTTTGTAAATATTCTCAAGTTTTACGCAAGTTTCATAAGCAGATTTACATTGCATAATTTTAACAAATTTTGATTCACATAAACCACATAAAATAGCATTTAAAGCTTTAGCATTATTTTCACTTGTCTTTTTTTTTGTCGTAGTAGTTACAGGTGTCTGTGGCTCTTCATATTCCTCCACCACTGTTTGCCAAATGTCGAATCCAAGGGCCATCAAATAAGTCTTCATCCTTATGCTCCAAAAATCATAATTTGTCCATCAAACAAAGGTGTCTTATTTGTAGAAAAACCTTCATGTGATCCAACGATCGTGCTTTTCCGATTTACCTTCAAGCTGTAAAACTTTTTCAAAAGGAACCTGCGCTGATACCAATTGTTAAACACGAAATATACTGAGAGGGGGGGTGAATCAGTATATTATATATCTTTTACTTAATCTGATTTTTTTCTTTAACCACTTAATCACACATTCAAGATATGCAATAAAATTGAAACAATAATATGCACCACACAAGAGAGAGAGAGACATCGAATTTTTTACGTGGAAACCCAAAGTGAAAAAAATCATAGAGAACAATCTCAAGTATATGAATGAACAACTCAAATTACAAAGTTCGTAAGCACTAATTTGCAGGAGCACCAACCCCTTTGCTGAGCACCAATCCACAGGAGCACCAACTCCGTTCAAAGATTTGTGAGCACCAACCCACAAGAGCACCAACCCCTCTTGTGTATAAAACACAACTATCTCTCAATGTTGCTTACTCAACAAGTGATAGAACTCTACAATATCTCTTGCTTTTCTCTCTTCGAAAACAAATACAAACCATGCACTCTCTTGCATATTACAAATGGCTTCTCAAGTCTTTATTTATAGTTTTTCAAATGACTTTTTTGGCATTCACCATTTGTGACCCTTCAATCCTCATGAAAAATGGCACCAAACTTGCATGACCCTTCGTATCCGTACATTTGAAAAGTCATATGGCGACCCTTCATAAGCAAAAACGTCCTTTCCTCTTTTGTCTTTATCTTGGTGACTTTTCATATTCTTCAAAGTGTCTTTTCATGGAAAAATGTGTCATATCCTCTTTTGTCTTCACATGGTGACTCTTGGAATTCCTCAAGATGATTCTTCATGAAAAAATGCGTCCCATTCCTCTTTTGGCTTTTATTCTGTGATTCTTTGACTTCTCCATGGGCCCTCTTTTGACTTATATGCAACCAAAAATATATTCATTAATATTAAATAAATATTAACACACATTAGCCAAGATATGAATATTAAAAACACCATTAAATGCAATGGGACTGCTATCATCAATAATGTTAGACTTTTGACATCAATGACAATATTTTCAGCATAATGGTCGAATGATCACACGAGACAAAACTGATGCACACCACAATGAAGCTGAAGCAAGACGAAATCACAAAGCAAGAATATTGCACAAGACGATAGATAGGAGCAAAACCCAAACTTCCCTTTATTCACACAAGAGTAATAGCTCTCACACCTCTATATTTGAATGCAATTTATCTTTATTCTGTTCATGTGATTTCATTCATTGTAACAAAGTTGTGTGTTCGATTTTTTAGTATTCGGTCTTGGATGTCTCATTGGAAGACGATATTAACACTCTTACCACCAAAGATACTTTTGACCAAGCTTAAAACCAGAAATGATAGGGACACTGGGAGAAGACTAGATCAACTGGCACCACCAAAGATACCTTTGCCCGCAAAATACGAGTTCGAATTCTGGGCCACATGAGCAGCCATCAATGACATAACCTGTTCAATGTCATTCCGGCTCAGTTGGATATCTTCCATGTAGTTCCCAACTGTGTTGAAATAGGGGACCATTTAAGATTTTAGAAACTGGATAGAGTTATTAATTTAATAAGATGAACCGTCCTTAAAATTTAGAACCTCTGTTGGAATGTTTTTCTACAAAGTGTGAACATTTCTTATGGAGTAAGTTGAACCCAAGTTTGGCAACATAATCAGTCTTAGAAAAGACAGAGCTGCTACCCTTATTTTAAATGTCGCTGATACTAAATCCCATGTGATTCTATAACCCACCTAATTATCACAGGGGTTTGAATCTTCTTTTCTAACATCTCACTTTACTCGTTTTTCAAATTTTGAGCATTCTATCTTGCAGTATGCTTCTTGCCTCCTTCTTGCTCATCATTCACTAGAGGGGATTTTGTTGGGCGTCTCAAAGGGAGACCTGGAAGGTGCTTCTTTCTCACATGTCCTGAAAATTTTAAGAGGGGGCTGCTTCTCCCATTTTACCATGGGAGAAACTAAATGCTCAGAGCAACATAGCGAGTTATGGAAAGGTCTGGATTTCCTAAAGGTGATTTTTTATTGATAATTTCCACTCATTGTAGTATGGATGGTAGATTGGGCCTTCACAAGCCTTTGAAGTACACTTCATGTATAAAATGTAATAGAGTTGCTATAAAGAGGTAAAATCCCGAAAACAGAGCAAGCTCCAATCTAGTTTGAAGCTCACCCCAACAAATAATAGAAACCTAAGACCCATAGTTGCTAGGGTACGGGTACCACTACATTTTTTTGAAAAGTAGGAGATGGGTACGGGGAAACGGCAATATATATATAATTACTGCATGATATATATTTCTCATATATATATATGAGAAATATATACTATGCAGTAATTAAAAAAACTTTGTACATATATGTAAAATTTATAATTGTAATAAAAACACTAAATATTATTAAACACAAAACTATTAAAAGTTTAAAACATTTAAAAAAATGTGAAATCAAATAATAAAATCATAAATATTAAAAACTTAAAATAATAAATATTAAAAACTTAAAATAGTAAAATAATGAATATTAAAAACTTAAAACTTAATTTAAGCATTAAATACGTAATAATAATTATTAATAATAAACATTTTAAAAAAGTTTATTTTTTTTTCAAAAAGTTAAACTAATTTAGATTGCCATTAATGGCGATGCAGGCCATGGCCATGTTAAAATAATTTAAAAAATCAATAGCTATTGATGACGAGGCGCTACATGACAACTACCTTTTTTATGCTCTATATTGTGATTTTCAACAATGACAACTGCAAACTCAACTGAAAAAAGCGTTTTTTAAAGGGTACGGGCCTTTTTAACCAAGAAATGGGCAGATGACATCGGGCGTCTTTGACAAATGTCTCTGTACTTGTCTCCTATACCGGAGATGCATGCTATCTTTTGTTGAGCTTTCATACATGCTGGAATTTAAAAAATGGTTTTACCATAGTTGCAGGGAGACACATCCCCCACCCATGGTATGCGTCTCGAAAAACCATTTTTTAAATTCCAGCATGTAAGAAAGCTCAACAAGAGATAATATTTAAGACCAAGTTCCCTTCCAGCATTAATAGAGAAGAAATAAGTTTTAACAGGACATGGATACTCTTTAAGAAGAAACTCATCACTAGGAGTCTGACCAACAACCTAATATTGGATGCTTTAGATCGGCAATGTCAGGTGGAGGTTCTAAAACTTTGAATGGAAAACGAAAACCCCGAAAGCCATTGCCTCTTTAGTGCGAAACCACTGAATCATATTTTCCAAAACCCTGACTGAATACCATCCCTATACCAAAGTGGGTTCCTTAAATTAAACTCCAGCTTGGCGTTGGCACTCATACCGAACAAATGAAAATCAGAAACCTTACAAAGAAACATAAAAGTTCATATCTTGACCAGTTTCTATTTCCTCCAAGATATCACAACGTAGTCTTACCATACCTAAAGCATGCAGAAAGTCTTCAAAAATCCTTGTAAAAAAATCATAAATCATAAATCATAAATCATAAGAGCCTTATCGAAGGAACATAGCAAAATACAATAATAAGTGACAAATTGACAATCAACAATCCCATTTTCTTTATGTACAACATTATGAACAATGGAGGACAGTCTAGCAATGGTAAATGTATACAAATTCTTTTCACTTAAATGGTAAGTTCATGCATACACCGGGATTGTGGTGGGTTGGCTCATAGCACTTTGTGAAAGACGTGTCACAAACTATCCTTCCTACTACCGCCTTCACATCAACTTATTTGTCTCGTTGGTGCCCGTACCCTTCCTCTAACCTCTTCTTCCCCATTGATCTCCTGTAGCATCCCCTACTTTGGCTGATGTCACTAGCTGGGCCGATAACGTATTTTTTTTCTTTGGAATTCTTTATATGTCTTCGGTCAGGCTGATGGTGTTGGCTAAAAGCGAGTTTTGAATTAGGAATTTGATCCGTAATTATAGGGTTCTTTTGTCATTTCTCACATAGACATGAACAAACCACTCTGTTTGCACACATGGAAGAAGAATGGGACTTTGGGTTACCTTAGGAAAAAAATAGGACTTAGGGTTGAAAGGAGCTTACGCCAAGGAAAACAAATTAGCATGAAGGCCTTGAAGATATCAAGTATAGTGTTGATGTGTTTTTTAGCATGCATGCAAAAGATGGGTATAAAAAGGGTCGATTTGGCTTATCTCTTTCTTTGCCCTTATTCTAGTGCCAACTTCTGTTGATGTGGGTTTTGATATGCGCAAATGATAGTGATGGGTATAAATACCCTCGTGTTTTTAGGGCTTGTTGATCTTAACAATCCCAAGGCATGGCTTTGCTTTTGGGTCTCAAAAAGAGTACTTGTATTGGGAACAACTCGGTGAGTTTGCAACTTAATACTTCTTTCAGGATTACAATCAATAACACAACCATATTGAATTTTTCTGAACAATCTCACAACAACTACTTAGATCTGACTTGATTCAACAAGAACAAATTAGAGAAAAAACTAATCTATCAAAGTAGTTTGAATAAGAATGATAAGCTGTATAACTTGCCCAAATATCTACCAAAACCTTGTTGCAATCTGGACAAACTAAAATTTGAAAGGATTAGGGAACACTCAAATATTCAAATTTAGTGCTCGACTCCAAGGATTTTATAAAACAAGAAATACTGATTTCATGTAGCTACACAAACTACCTAAGACTGTGAATTGCATAGCACATTCATTTAATCTGAAGCAATAAGGACCTAAACAATGAAAACAATTAATTAGAATAGCAAGCTCAAACTAACCTTTCTCACAATACAACATAGGAAAGCAATTAGAAGATTTTCAGTTATTCAACATTAAATTCTTCGTCAGTCATCAGATAAAACTAGATTCTTTCTCATTTACTTATAAAAAGAATAGCTTCTACAATCAGCCAAATCTGTTTACAAACTGAAACTATTGAAACTCTTATAGCAAAGCAATGGGGCTCAATATCCATGCATAGAATTTTGCTTGTATTAAGTGCTACTTTAATAAAAAAGCAATGGATACAAATACAACACATGGGATGAATTGTTTTTCCAACTTGCATGCATTATTGAATGCTTTATTTATTAAAACAACTAATATCTACTGTAAAATAACTTCAGTTGGTTCTTTCAATTATCTATCAATGCAATCTAGACTTTGCATGAGCTTTTCTAAACGAACTATAAATAGCTTTTTCTCCTTTCAGAACACCTTTCTCTCCTAAAATATTTGCCTGAACCGCTTCTTAATTTTGCATCAATGCCTTCCAAATTTATATTCACTGTGAAGCTTTTTTGAAAAAGCTTTCCAACTCATCACATAGAATTTAAATTGGACTTCTGGTTCAAAAGTTATGGCTGAAAAACCATTGCGGCACACTGTATTGTTGCAAATATTACTGTGGCATATACGAGACTATTGCAAATGATACCGTGCTGCCACAAATGTTACTGTGGCATACATACTGCTGCAAACGTTACTGCAACATGCAGTATTGCTGCAAACTGCTGCCAATGTTACCACATTGCCGCAAATTTTACTGCATCTGCAAATGTTAATGCGGCATACCACACTATTGCAAATGTTACTGCAACATACAACATTGCCGCAAATGTTATGGCAACATACCACGCTGCCGCAAATGTTACTGTAATATCCTTTTGTAGAAAAACTAAAAGGAGAAAGATAAAACCAGAACTTAAAGTACTCCTTAACAAAAATCTTATGGTCCCAAGCTTTAAGAAAGTTTGGGTGTGTTGTGCCACAACAAATGGCAACTCACTTGTGAAATATTCCTAAGTATTTGAGAATCCATAATTTTTGGTAACTATTCTGAACAGAGCATCAAACTTTGCATGAAAGAAGATGAACAAAATAGTGATATTAAAAAGGTTTAAACTAACCCTTCTCATCTTTCTAGATCATGTTTGTGATTTTGTGAAGATGTTTTTTCTTTCTTGTGAGAGTTTTTATCAAAGATCAAAAACAATTTGAGGTCTTGTTTGTTTTTATTTTATTTTATATAAATCTGATTTTTCTTTTTCTAGGCACAAGTTTCATTGGAAGTCGACTATTGCTCTAGTGCCAACCATACGTCCATATCTCCGAGGAAGATACTTTTGGTTCCACTCTAGACATTGCTTTACTACCATTAGGTGTCCATAGACCTGGTAGGGATTACTTGAATCACCCTTTTTTTAGAAAATACATTTCATTCTTTTTTTTTGAAAATGGGTTGGGAACCACCATTGGCTGGATAAAAGAAATTGACTTCTATTATGACAAAGATTTCACTCATATTACTATATTTTTCAATTTTTATTCTCTCAAACAAGTATTCATTATGTAGAATGTGCAATTAATATTTCTCGACATGAAGTCTTTCTAAATTTGCATGATAGCATCAAAACAATTGCCAACACTCTGTGAATTACACTCCATTCAAGGAAAATCTGAATTCAGTCATGACACATACCTTCGTCCAAAGCTTCAAAAACCTCACGAATGGCCATGAATCTTCAAAAGTGTGAGAAAATGGCAATTGTGGGAAACTCAGCAAAGTGGATTCATGGTCACGATGACCTTATTTGCTGGAATAAAATAACTACAACAAATGAAAAACAAACTAAACCAAGAACAACAAAGCAAATCAATTTATTCTAATCTAAACAAAACAAAACAAAACAAAAAGCAGACTAAGCCAATTTAAAATTAATGATTCTCAATTAGATTGGGAGTGTTGGGACGGTCAAGAAGTAATGCATCAAGTATTGGCCATTCATAGGAAGCCATTTATCATTCCTTTGTGTCTTTTAATCGGAAAATATTCATTTCTAATATATCAGAAATTTGATATGGATCCAACTGAAGGGGTCTTGTTTGGCATGTTTCCCCGTCTTCTCATGGGCTTTATTCTACGTTAAGACCAAATCTGAAATTTTGAGTGCTTTGATCTTTGCTCTTTTGCCAAGCCAATGCTTGACAACATCTTGGTATTTGCTAAAATTCTTCAAAGCTTCATCTCGTGCTTTGCCCATTTGTAGAATATTTAGCAGCTTGGGTTGAACGCTATCATATTCCTCTACATATTCTTGCATAAACTGATAAGTGGGCAGCCTCAGCATAATGGGAAATACTGGTTCTTGTCCATAAACCAAAAGAAAAGGAGAAGTCTCCAGTGCTGCCCTATATCTTCTGCGGTTTGCCCATAGTGCATGTTTGGGCAAGGAGTGTCAAGCTCTCGGTTTTTTACAGACTGTTTTACTGATCACATCAATCAGATTCTTGTTTGTGGACTTTGCTACTCCGATTCCTTGAGGATAATAATTTGAAGAAAACTTCAAAATTATGTTGTTATCATATGCCCATTTAGTAAACTCAACTGATTGAAAGGTTGGTCCATTGTCACAAACCAATGAAAATAAAGTTCCATTTATGTAATCTCTTTAACAAATTTAATAACTTTTTTGTGTTGTACTGTGCTTTGTGGCAATTGCTTCAGACCAATGACTACATTAATCGATGGCTGCCAACACGAATTTGTGTGCCACAATGGAATTGGATTGGTAACTAATGCAAGAGCATCCGGACACATGAGTTATCCACATCACCCCAAAAAATTACTTAGAGTAAGAATAAGTGTTTGCATGCTCTTACGATGCACATTGTGTGCTAGTGTAGCTAAATAAGACTTGTAGGTCTTTGCACTATCTTGCGCATATGTGAAAGCCTTGCGTACTAAGCGTAGAAGTGCAAAATCCATGTGCAACCGGAAATCTTGCGCCATGCATGATGGAAGTCTTACATAGCTATGCACATTGGATAATGACTTGCGAAGACATCACAATCATTAGTCAAAGAAACTTGCGCACAATTGTTCGTTGCTCGCGCACACCTGTAGAGATGGAATGGGAAGAGTAAGACACGTGTTAGCCCAGATTAACATTGAATTGGATGCCATGTGTTATGCTCGAGCAAGACCATGATTGAGAACGCATAATGGTTGGAAGGCGATGAGCCACAGTCAAATGGTTGGATGACAAGGAAGGTGAATCATTTCAACTTCTGTAATGACTTCCTGTCCCTATAAATATGATGGTCGAAGTCATTGAAGGGGTTACCAGCTAGAGTAAAAATACACATAGCCGATTCTGATAATAAGACTGTGAGTTGCTGCAACTTGTGTGAGAAGAAGGAACCATTGCTGGTTCATGTAAAGCCTTGTGAGATTGCAAGACTAGTGTAGGAGCATTTTCCTTGTGATATCCCATCTAGGATTATTGTAATCTTTTCCCAAGACTGTAATAAGAGGATAATGATTTGTGCCCATGATTGTAATTTCCTCCATTGAAGTAAATTTTGTAACTCGTTGTTTTGCGCTACGTGTGAGTTGTGGGGCGCACCCATTGTGGGTATAGGTGCGCAAGTATTGTTGGCTATGTGGTTTAAGACCATTCTTCATTTGACTCTCTAACCACGAGTGCACTATTTGGTATCAAAGCGAGTTCAACCTGTGAAATGAATTATGTTTTAATAGTGAAGACATCTTCCATTGCGGAGGTTGTTGGGTAGAAGGTATATTGATTGTGGTTGCTGCAGTAATCATTTGAGGAAAAAAATGGCACATAGAGGGTTTCATCTTAGAGGAGTAAGAAATCAACCACCAAGAGTTGTAGATTTGGCGAATGAGACGAGAGACCTCCAAGCAAGATTGGAAGCTACGAAGATTGCTCAGGAAAGAGGAGTAGAATCATATTTGAGTGATGATGAGGCACTTGAAGTGCACATGGATGAATGTGAGCAAGACCTGGCGGAGGGAAGATTGTTAGGGGTCATTGCCAAGATAGGTGGCAAGCTGTGTATGAAGATTTTGAGCTGCTTCGGGAGTTTATGTCTAGAAGATTTGATAGACTGGATTGGGGAATTGGACAAGTACTTTGAGTATGGGTACATCGAACACCCTAAGAGAGTTTGATTTGCGTGTACTAAATTGAAAGGGCATGCATCATTGTGGTGGGATCATATCCAGACAGATAGACAAAGAAAGGGCAAGGATAAAATTAGAGCTTGGAACATAATGGTTACCAAGTCAAAAGTGATTTTTTTGCTAGCAGATTACCAGATGAATATTTTCAAAAAATTGCAAAACCTGAGACAAAAGGAGATGAGTGTTAGAGTACATTGAAGAATTATATAGATTGATCATTTGCAGCATTAGTCGCATATAAGATGGCGCAAAGAAGGTTTCAAGATGAATTCGGTATGATCAATCCGAAGTTAGTAGAGTAAGCCTATCAGTGTGTGTTGAAGGCGAAAGAAAGGTTCTTTAGAAGACAACAAGGTGTTGCGTGGGGATGGGTAGCTTTGCACTTAGAAGAGGAGGTGTTCATGGAGACAAAACAAAGTGGGGGCACACACACGAGGGAGAAGCTAGCACATCACATGGTTATGAGCATGCACAAAGAGGAAGAGAATATTTTCAAGGGACAAGGTATGGTGGATGTAGACAAGGCATAGGCTTCATTGGTACATGCTTCAGATGTAGAGAAATTGGGCATAGAGCATTCGAGTGCCTGCTCGCGCAACATAATGGTGTTGTGCACAGAACAAAGGCTATCAACCATGTTGTGCAAGCGGATGAGGAGAGTATTGTGTCAATCAATTGCATTGACGACCTTGAATGCAGAGCTCTCATGATGAAGAGAGTATTGTTGAAACCAGCAAAAGAAGTAATGCATTAGCACAGAGGAAGAATCCATTTAGGACCATTTGGAAATCTAGAGGAAAATGTTGCAAGGTAATCATTATAGTGGTAGTACTGACAATCTTGTTTCTAGTGATATGGTAGAGAAACTTGGTCTAAAGAGGATTGAACATTAAAATCCATCCAGGGTGTCTTGGTTTTTGAAGGGACATTAGTTGTTGGTGAATGAACAATGATCGTTAAATTTTTAAATAAGCACCTACAAAGATGAAGTCTTGTGCGACATCATGCTAATGGATGTTTTCCATGTATTGTTGGGTAGACCTTGGCAATTTGATGGGAAAGCTTTGCTTGATGGAAGAGCGAATACCTCTACCTTTTGGAAGGAGGGTAAGCAGTACACTTTGAATCCTTTGAAGGATAAGAGTGCAGAGGTTGAGAGTAGTTCCAGAGTATAGTTGGTGTAGGAAGCGATTCTTGAAGGAAGTTGAGGAGCATGCTTCTTATGCGCTCATGCCTAAGCCTGCCCAAGTTGTAATCACAAGTGGTGCAAAAGAAGATCTGCTACACAAAGTGAAGGAGACATTGGGTGAATATGAGGATTTCATGTCCAAGTATATTTTGGATGGATTACCACCCATTTGTAGTATAAGTCATAGGATGGGTTACCACCCATTAGCAATATAAGTCATAGGATGGATCTGATTCTAGTATCTAGCTTGCCTAGCAAAGTGGAATATAGACTAATGCTGCAGGAGAATGAGGAGGTGAAGAAGCAAGTCCAATAACTACTTGAGAAGGAGCTGATTTGAGAGAGTCTAAGCCCATGCATAGTACCTACAGTGCTAGCACCAAATAAAGGAGGAGAATGGAGGATGTATACTGATTCTAGAGCCATTAATAAGATCACCATTAATTACAGATTCCCATTGCCGCGCATGGATGACTTTAGGATTGCCTGAGTGGAGTGCAGTACTTCACCAAGATAGACATGAAAAGTTGATACCACCAAATCAAAATAAGAGAAGGCAGTGGATTGAAGACTACTTTCAAAACAAAGGATGGGTTATATGAGTGGTTGGTTATGCCTTTTGTTTTGGCTTCTAACTAATGAGCCTAGCACATTTATGCGATTTATGAACGAAGTGCTGAAGCCTTTTCTTGGTAAGTTTGTCATTCTATATTTGGATGACATTTTGATTTTTAGTAGGTCAAAAGAACACTTGGCGCACTTGAGACAAGTGTTACAGTGTTTGCATGAGAAGTTGCTTGTAAATCTAAAAACATGTAGCTTCATGAAGGGAGATTTGGTGTACTTGGGATTCATAATAACTGAAGAAGGGTTGAAGATGGATCTTGAGAAGGTGATAGCTAACCTATAATGGCCATTATCAAAGACTGCTTTTAAAACGTGAAGTTTCCATGGATTGGCGAGCTTCTATCAGAAGTTCATAAGAAACTTTAGTGGGATTTGTGCACCTATCGCATAGGCAATAAGGGGTGATAGGAAGGAGTTTTTCAAGACTATAGACGCTGAGTACAGTTTCTAGAAATTGAAGAGGTAACGGATCAACCTGTGTTGGCACTTCCTAATTTCAACAAAGTATGTTATGTAGATTGTGGTGCAAGTGTTGGAGCTGTGACCAGTTAGGAAGGTAAGTCCATTGCTTACTTCAACGAGAAACAAAGCAATGCCTGGAGGAAGTATCAAGTGTATGATTAGGAGTTCTATGCAATTGTGCAAGCATTTGAAGAAGTGGAGGCACTATTAGTTGTTGAAGGAGTTTGCATTGTACACAAAGTATCAAGCGTTGCAATTCATAAACAATCAAGGTATGTTGAATTAAAGACATATGAAATAGGTAGAATATTTGGAAAGTTACTCATTTGTCTTGAAACATAAGAGTGGGAAATCTAATAGAGTTGCAGACGTGTCGAGTAGAAGATGTGTCTTGTTAACTGAGATGCGTGTGGTCATGGATTTGATTCCATAGAGTTGTATGTAGAGGATGAAGACTTCGAAGAAGCATGGAAGGGGTGTGCAGAGCCCATGCACAAAGATAGAATGCCTTGGTTGAATTGTTTTCTGCAAGAGGGGTTGCTGTTCAAAGAAGCGCAATTGTGCAAACCCAAGGTATCTATGTGCAAGAATTTGATTAAAGAGAAGCATAATGGCCTATTGGTTGGTCATTTTGGCATTGATAAACTAATGGTGCAACTAAATGGGGTATTTTTGGCCATGCACATCTATTTCTATGATTATGTACAGGGGTGTAGGATTTGCCAATTGGCAAAAGAGAGAAGTCAGAATGCGGGGTTGTATCAACCTTTACTAGTACTTGAGAAATTATGGGAGCATTTGAGCCTGAATTTTGTTTTGGGATTACCTAGGACACATAAGGGCTATGATATTATCTTTGTTATAGTAGATAGATTTTTTAACATTGCTTATTTTATGGCTTATAAAAAGACTAATGATGCTACGCAAGTAGCTAATTTATTTTTCAGGGAAGTTGTAAGGCTACATGGATTTTTTTGTTATATTGTGTTTGATAGAGATACTAAGTTTGTGGGATACTTTTGGTGAAAGTTGTGGAAGAAACTAAACACTTAGTTGCAATTTAGTTAAGCGTATCATCCTTAGGCGGATGGTCATACAGAGATGGTTAACAGGAGTCTTGAAACCCTGTTAAGATATTCAGTGGGAGAAAAGCTTGGACCATGGGACTCAATTTTGGCACAAGCAAAATTTACATACAAAAATTTAGTAAATAAAATTACTAGAAAGACCCCATTCCAGATTTGTTTATGGGCAGAGTTCAAGAGGTGTCATAGAATTGCATGACATCTAAGAAGAGAAAGGGGTGAGTGCAAAAGCAAAAAAATGTGGAATACATGCACAATGTGCACAAACAAGGGAGCTTGCAATTGGAGAAGAGCAATGTGTAGTACAAATGACATGCAAATGTATTGAGGAGAGAATAGGAATTCTAGGTTGGAGACATGGTCTTGGCACTCCTTCGCATAAAGAGGTTCTCAAAAGGAACATATAACAAATTGAAATGGAATAAAATTGGACCATGTAAGGTGTTGACGAAATTTGCGACCAATGCATATGAGATACAATTGCCTAAAGGGATAAATATATTGTCTATCTTCAATGTTGTAGATTTGTACCCTTACATTGAGGGACAACCTGATGCAGAGAATGGAAGCATATATTTTGGAAAGGTGGATTGGGGACAACAAATTCTTGAGAATGTGCAAGAAGAGGTTGAACAGGTGATAGATACCAGAATCAAGAAGATGTGTAGGAAGGAATATAAGGAATATGTAGTCAAATGGAAGGGCTGAGAAGTGGAAGATGCAATGTGCTTGAGCGCATAAAAAATTGCCAAGTATGGAAGATCTTTTGAAGACCTTATGGAATGTGCATGAGTTGGAGCTCATGATGTAGGAGCATCAAGGCACATGAACAATTTGCATCACCCCGAAAAAATACTCAAGAGTAGGAACAAGTGTTTGCACAACCTTGTGATTTGTAGTGTGTGGTATTGTAGCTAAATAATACTTGTAAGTCTGCGCTTATGTGGAAGCCTGACAAACTAGGCGCAAAGGTGCAAAAGCCATGCACAACTTTGCACATTGGATAATGGCTTATGAAGAAATCGCACTCATTGGTCAGAGAAGCATGTGTGCAACCCTTAGTTGCTTGCACAAACCTACGAAGATGGAATAGGAAGAGTTGGACACGTGTTAGCCTAAATCAATATTGAGTTGGATGTCGCAGGTTACGCCCAAGCAAGACCATGATGGTTGAGATCGCGTAATGGTCGGAAGGCGATGAGTCATGGTCTGAAAGTTGGATGACAAGAAAGGTGAACCATTTCAACTTCCTCAACGACTTCTTGTGCCTATAAATATGATGGTTGAAGCCATTGAAGGGGTTGACAGCTAAAGTATGAATACATAATGCTGAGTCTAAGAAGAAGACTGAGTTGCTGCAATCTATGTTAGAAGAAGCAATTGTTGTTGGTTCACGTAGAGCCTTGCGAGATTGCAAGACTAGTATAGAAGAATTTTTGTTGTGATATCCCATTTGGGATCATTATAATCTTTTCCTATGTCTGTAATAAGAGGATAATGATCTGTGCTTGTGACTGTAATTTCCTCCATTGAAGTAAACTCTGTACTTGTTTTGCACTATGTGCGAGTTGTTGTTATATGCACCCATTTTGGGTATTGACATGCAAGTACTGTGGGATGCGTGGTCTAAGACCGTCCATTGGACTAACCGCAACTGCACTAATAACTCCCACAAAATCAAGGCCACACTATGATTATCAATAAAAAAGATTAGACCGTACCACTCTCAATAACAGGCTGCAGTGGCATGGCTGCGTTCTTGTCTCTTTCCACAAAGGTTTGGCATTCGTGGCAAGCTCTCACGTGGGCATGAACATCCTTAAAAATAGTGGGCCAATAATACCCAGCTCTTAGTGTTTTATGTGCTGTAGCATTCCCCGAAGGATGCCCATTGCCAAGTTTCTCATGGAAACTAATCAATATTAAATCTGCTTCTTTTCTTGTCAAGCATCTCAAGTAAATTCCTTTATAATTCTTTTGGTACAACACTCCCTTTGTAATCATAAAATTTGCTGCCTTCACTCTTAACGGTCTTCTTTGGATGTGGTTCAACTGTTTAGAACAACTCCTATGTAATGGATAGTAAATTACATGGCTGTAACATTCATCTTTGTCTACATTTGCTTGTTCAACTTGCATCACTATAAGTCTTGGATCTACTTCTATAATCAATTGGATGAGGCCTTGACCTCTTACAGTCTTTGTTGGTCTGATTTACAAATCATATTCTGGCAACTTAGCCATCTATTTACTTCTTTCACCCAATTCATTTTTCCTAAGCATAGTTAACTGCTGAATATAATATAGTAGCATACACGCGATTTTGTAGAATGTAATGTCTGAATTTTTTAATTGCTTTGACCAATACGTATGCTTGCTTCTCTAATGCTGAATGCTTCAGCTCAACATCTTTTAAAATTGTGCTCATGGGCTGCCCATCTTAATCATATTTGTGTAAGTATAGCTGAAACCGTGTGTTCAAAGGTGAGGGAATATATGTAGAAATCATTTGAAAAATATGGGCTAGCCACTAACCAATACTGGAGTTTGGGTGATCGTGGTTTTTATTTCTTGGAAAGCAACTTTTGAATCAGCTGTCCATTTCATCTTTGCATACTCTTTCAACATAGCATTTAGAGGTTTAACAATCTCAGCAAAGCCTGAAATAAAGTTCCTAACAAAGTTGATTTTATCAAAAATGATTTCAACTCTTTTTTACTATTTGGAAATGAAATCCTAGAAATTGTAGAAACTCTATTTGGCTCTATAGATATACCTTCTCTAGTGATGATATGTCCCAACAACTTACCTTCTGTGAAACCAAAAATGTTTTTCTTGGGATTTAGTGAAATAACATGCTTCAATGCTCAAAGACTTCTTGAATATGTTTAACATGCATAAACTTGCTCTTGGGAAAGACAATTAAATCATCCATATAAGTAATAATGCATATACCCACAAGACCTTGAAATGTGAAATCCATAGCATGCTGAAATGTAGTGTCAACATTTATTAATCCAAATGGCATTCATTTGTAAGCAAAGGCATCCCATTTCATGGTGAATGCAATTTTGGTTTTGTTGGGTAATTTCTCAACTTTGTATGGATCTGTGCAATGGCAATTGTGTGCAAGGTGTTTTGTGCAAGCATTGGTTGCATAAGATGTTGTGCAGGTTGATTGTGTAGGATGGTGTTTTGTGTAATCTGGGATGGTTGCATAGTCTTGCGTGGAGATTGCTTATGAAAGTTGTGCAAGGTTGTCAGCGTGTGAGAATGATGGTAGAGTTGCGCATGACACTTTGCACAATTACATTGCACCAAGGAAGGTTACGAAATGGACCATAGTGGTTGAGTTGTAGTAAGGTGCTACGAGGAGTTGTGCAATATATAAAGTAAGAAAAGGTTATCTTAAGGCTTTTCATACACTTGTACGATTGTATCTGTCAACTAAAGAAGGGCTAGCAACGTTTCGGTGGCGTTCTGACACAAACAAGTTGAGGAACATTAGACATCGATGATTTGGCTTATTTGTTGGTGAATGTAGATTCCTTTGTTGTGCGGATGTTACAAAGTGAGTGTTGGATAAAGACATGGTTCTTCTCAAGAAGGATACAAACAACATTAGAGTGGTTATTGAATGCTAAATACACATGGCCAAGTGCATAATATGCAGTAAAATGTTGTATGAAGGTTACAAAACCTGATGGCTTGGTTTAGCATTGTAAGACAATTTAGTTTATGCTATGATCGTGAAGGTTATTGTGCTGGGTTTTTTTACCAAGAGGGTTTTTTCAGATTAAAATTGTGCATATCTGTGTTTGTATTTATCTTTATACGAGTAAGATTCTCATAGCGTATCTCTCCTTTGTATTTGTTTATCTTGCACAAGTTATTTCCAACAAGTTTGGTCTTCATTGTTCAATAAAACTTGATTGTAACCTAAAAATCCATCTAATTAAGACATCATTTCAGACCCATTAGTAGTTTGGATAATTTTATCTAAGGATGGCAGTGGGTAATTGGCTTCATTTGAGGCATTGTTAAGGTTTCTAAAATCTACACAATCTCATTTCCTCAATTCTTTTTGGAGAAGAGTTGCACCCCAAGTGGAATGCTTTATGGGAAAAATAATCTTGGCTGAAAGCAACTTTTGAACTTCTTCATAAATGGTGGGCTCAAGAATTGGGTTAATGGGCCTTTGCCTTTGCTTGAAAAGCTTAGCATGTGCTTTTAATGGGATTGTGTGTTATGATCCTTGGATTGAAAATTCAAAGATCTTCAGATGACCATGCGAATACGTCTCTATACTCAAAAAACAAAGACTTCAACCGTACCTTTTCTTTTTCCGAACAGTCTAGCCTAATATTCACATTTTGGGGACTTTCAATAGTGCTGAAATTAACGAGTGTGGATTTTTGAGCATTGGCATTATGTGGATTGTGCTTTTCCTTATGTATATCTAAATTTAATAGCCTCTCCAAAGAGGTTACTCTCTTGGGATTTTTTTAAGTTTCCAACATCATTATCCTTTCACAGTCCAACTCATCCTGATGTGGTTCATCTTCTTCCAAATTAAGCCTTTACTTCTCATCTATAAGTGAACCTCAAACTCTCTTGTGTTGTTCATAAATTATACGATTTGTTGATCATAAGAAAAAACTTGGAAATTCTGCACATTGTCAAGAACAAAAGGACATGGAACCATTTCAATGGAACATTTATGCGATTGTGAATCATTCAATGGAAATAAATTTGCAGCAGAAAATGCAAGAGAATAAGCAGTTTGATTTTTATTCTATGTGATTGAAGTAATGTTGAATGCATCAAAAGAATCAACAAAGTCCCAAGCTCTATGTTTATATGTTTTCAATTATGAAATATTGCACTGAAATTTACTTTTGACTTGATTAATCTCTAATTTTGTATCACCCATAGAATCAAATCTCAGCGATTTCTCCTCATTTCTCGGTAGATCTCGCTGTATACTACCCTGCCGAGATACTAGGGTCTATCTTGCAAGATGAGAAGCCTTGATTTTCTTGGCAAATTTTGCCAAGAAATCTCAGTGATTTCTCGGTGAATCGTTGAGAAAATCCCATTTCTCGGGTACCAAAAATAAATAAATCGATGCATTAAAAATTACAGGTAAACTACGGAATGTTTTATCATGATTAGTCATTCTTCTTTTCCACAGGGCACAAACAATATTGCTAAGTGAAAATAAAAAAAACGTGCCCTCATATTAGTATTTTACAGTCATCTCATGCATATTACCATGCCCACTGCCCTCATTCAAATTGCAAGTTCACCGCCCGACGTCAAACCCTACACTGTGCACAACCTCTGCGATTTGAACTTTGGGGCCCATTAAAAGTTAGAAGTTTGAAGTTAACTTTGTAGTTTGTACTTTGAGTTTGTAGTTTGCAACTTTGTAGTATTGTTACTATTGTACTCTTTTTGGATTTCACATTGATAGAAAATATACTTATATGGCATACTCTACATTCATTTATCATGTCATGATGAATCTTGAAAAGTTGAGTTATATTGAATTAGCCATCACCGCATGGTACATTTGAAACACGTAGTTTTCATGAATTGACAATTTTTTACAGGAAGTTCATCAAGGATTTCAATGGGATGTGTGCAAAGTTCATTGATGTGATACACAAAGATAAGAGATAATTTGTGTGGACGACGGAAGCGGAATATGTTTCCAACAGATGAAATAAAGATAAATGAGTAGCCAATGTTTGCGTTTCCGGATTCCAATAAGGTATTTCAGGTAGATTGCAATGCGAGTGGTGCAACAATAGGAGTAGTGATGAGTTAAGAAGGAAGACCTATCACCTATTTCATTGAGACATTGAATGATGCGAAGCACAAATATTTAGTGTACGAACAAGAGTTCTATACCACGGTGCAAGTGCTAAAGAAATGGAGACATTATTTGTTGCCTAAAGGGCTTGTTTTGTATACAGAGCATCAAACACTACAATTCATTAGTAGTTAGGGTAAGTTGAATCGGAGACATATGAAGTGGGTTGAATTTTCACAAAGCTATTCATTTTTATTGAAGCATAGGAGTGGAAAATAAAAAAAAGTTGTCGATATGGTGAGCAAAATAGTTCTTTTGTTGAATGAATTAAGAGTGGAAGTCATAGGATTTGATCTTATGAAAGAATAGTATGAAAATGATAAATATTCTTAGGATTCATGGAAAACATGTGTAGAGCTAGTGCGTGGTGATACAACACCATGGTTAGATTAATTTGTTCAAGAAGGTTTGTCGTTCCAAGGAGCTTAATTGTGCATACCAAGGGGTTTAATGCGTGAAAGATTAAGGAAAAACATAGTGGAGGTTTGGAAGGTCATTTTGGTTATGACAAAACATTGGCACAAGTAACAAATAACTATTTTTGGCTGTGAATGAGTACACATATGTTTAGAAGTTTAGAGTTTGCTAATTGACAAAAGGGAGAAGTCAAAATATAGGTTTGTATCAACCATTGCCTACTCTATAGAAATCATAGAAGGATATAAGTATGGATTTTGTTTTAGGTTTATTAAGAACACAGAGAGGGAATGATTTTATATTTGTGATAGTTAATAAAATTTCGAAGATGACACATTTTTTTGCATGTAAGAAGATTAGTGATGCGACAAATATTGTTAATTTTTTTTAGGGAGATTGTGAGGTTGCATGGTTTGCTGCGTAGGATGGTATCAAACAGATGTAAAATTTGTTGGACATTTTTGGAGGACATTGGGAAGAAATTGAACACCAACTCACAATTTTGTTCAGCATTCCATCCTCAGACAAATGGACAAATAGAGATAGTCAATAGGAGGTTGGGTAATCTCTTGAGATGTTTAATTGAAGGAAAGTCAGAAGCAAAGGATAATATTTTGGCGAAATTGAGTTTTCACATAATAATTTAGTGAATATAAGTACAGGGAAGACACCATTTCAGATTGGTTTGTGGGTCGATTCCAAGAGACGTGGTATGTGACATTAGGAGTGAGCAAAGAAAAAGTGTTGAATCAGAGGATTTTGTAGAACATATGTGAGAAGTGCATAAGCAAGTGCACAAATAGTTGTATAAAAGTAGTGTGCAATAAAAATAATGTGTACATATAAATAGAAGTGAATATTAAGTTGAAGATTTGGTCTTAGCACACTTGAGAAAAAAGAGATTTTCTGAAGGCACTTATGATAAGTTGAAATGGAAAAAGATTGGGCCATATAGAGTGTTGCGAAAGTTTGTGAAGAATGTATATATGATAGAGTTGCTTGAAGGAATTGCTAGATAGCCTATTTTCAATGTGGTTGATTTGTATCCATATTATGAAGGACAAAGTAGTGAAAACACAAACGTGATATTTGAAGAAATGGATTGGATAATGCAGATGCTAGAAAATGAGCGCGATGAAGTGGAATAGGGGATTGGCATGCGAGTTGGAAATATTACGCATAGAAAGGAATATACAAAATATTTGATAAAGTGGAAAGGTTGAGGATATGAAGATGTGACATGGATAAACGCATCAGAAGTTGCAAAACAAGGAATACCATTAGTAGGGCTCTTAGAAGGTGCATGAGTAGGAGTTCATTTTTATTTTGTTTCCTAGGTGTATGATGTAGGAGCATTCACATGCAATCTTGCATCAACATAAAATATGTTAGTTTCGGAAATTCGACAAAGTATTATTTTCTACAGATGTCTTCTTGCGCATATGTCTTTGTTCATAAGTTTGCACAAATCTTGAGTTGCGCATAGTTGTAATCGTTGTTCATCTGAATAAGCTTGCGAAGCTTAGTGCAGGAAGTAATGTTGATATTTTGTGCAAGCGCAGTCTTGCAGAGATATGCAGATGCAAGCGCAGTGTTGTGGAGATATGTAGAGTAATTTTAGAAGTTTGTGACTTCTTTTAGAACATTATATCTTATTTTGGGTCACTACATAGGTTGTGGTTCTTTTTTGCAAAGCAGAAGGATTCATGTTAATTTTTGGAGGAGTTGGTTCTTCATCGCGCAAGTACTATAATGATTTTTGAGTCATTTGGAAAGCTTGCAATAATGTGCGGTAAGGTTCTTGATAGATAAAAAGATCATGGTGCATGGGTTTTTGGCTCATTTGTTTGTTGCGAAGTCTTGCGACTTAACCTTACAAGGTTGCGACTTTCGTGTGACTTGTCTTGTGTGCAACTTGGTTTGGGTGCATACACATTCTTGTGATGTGTTATGGGAAGGATCCATTGTATTTAATTCCTTGGATCATACGATGCTACTAAGGATTCATTTAATATTTCGTGTGATGTAGTAGGCTGTAATGCGTTAAGCTATAACGTGGTAAGGTGCCTCAAAATTGTATTAAACATTTAATATTTGTCATGCACTGTGGTGTGTTACCATTGTTTAATGAGGCTAGTGGGTTGGTGAGTACTAAATGTAAGTAGGTGTGTCTTGCGCTTTTATAAGCATGCCCCAACACTTGCTCAAGCGATGGTTGTTTGGTGAATAGAGTTCTAGCGCGAGGATATTTTGAGTGATTGTCTTGAGAGAAAGCTAAACTTGCAAAGACTGTGAGTTAGCAAGCAAAGATTTGCGGATCTAGTGTGTAACACATCACATTTGAGATAGCGGAGTATTGTGTTGTTGTTATATGTGCTTCTTGTAATTTGTGCATTGAAATCGAATAAACATTTGATTGTGTTATGCATTTCATTGCATATTCTGCTATGTATTCTAAGGGCCGTGTGGTCTAAGGCACATCTTAATTGAGACTCCTAAGCGCAGGTGCATCAATATACACCTTGGAGCAAAGCATTAGCTTCATCCATATTATTAAAAGTTTTACCCAAGTCCAAGCAATAGATAAGTTCTGGCTTGCCTTCTCTATTTCTAAGAGTTCCACCTTTTAGCAGTCCATAAAAATTTAATCGTAATCTTCCTTCGTGTTGAGGGTTCCAACTAGGTTTTAAGCCTTTTAGGCTTATTTATGCTATAGTCCCATTAGCAGAGGTGCTCTTTGGGGATTTTCATTTGACAGTTATATAAATATCATAGTTACCAAGTTTGAAAATTTGGATCCGTTCCGGAAGGCAAAAAGATCCGAAAATCAAGATCTCATGAAAAGGTTTAGAAGAATCCGGTCTAAAATATATACATGTATATGTGAGCATAGTTTTATAAATATGCAAAATTGACAAATACAATGAAAAATTTTAATAACGTAATATAAAATGTTATTATTATATGAAATATTTGGATTGGTTTAACACAAACAAAACACTTTTTGTTATTATAATTCAAAGAGGCAATACACATATATACGTTAACATTCTCCTTAAACTAAGGATACTAGCCTTATCAAGGTTGATTCTCAATCCCTAAAATATTTCATACAATTCTAGAATCTCTCACACTATTTCTCCTCTCACATTTAATAAACATATTAGCTAACTAATACAACAACAATAATTATTCACAAATAGTGAAGCGCTAAATGCTAATATTTCCCCCCTTAATGCGAGCATGGGAGAAAAGAATCACATTCCTTAGAAGCTTCTCTTTGAAAACAATCTTTAGACCATGTACAACTCCATCAAGCTGTCGCATAATCCTCTTAAAGGTGTAGCTCCCGAGTTCTTGGACCCCTTTTTCCAAACTCCTGAATTCTCAAAACTCTCGAACTATCTGGGCAGCCATCCATGTTGAGTTTACCTCCAATCTCTTGTCCTCAAAAAGTGAGTTTCTTGAAATTTGAGTCCTTCACAGATGCTATCATGGTAGGAAATTATTCACACAACACACAAAAACATGAAAATATTGTAACTTATGCCACTACAGCAGAGTGCGGCCCTGTCGTTAGTGGTTAATGAGAGGTGCTATTTGGCCTCCTTCATCCGTTTGTCTCCATCCTCTAGTGTGTTGCTGCTTGCTCAGCGGAATAAAATTTGAAGCTGAAATTTCAATATCCTCCCCACGATTTGGATGTCAAGTTCTCTTGAAAATGCGTTCATGAGGCAATTTTTTTTTTTTTTTTTGACACTTTTAAAATAATTCTTTGATACTAATTAGATAAAAGGACACATTGACTTTTATGGAATAGTGACAAGAACACTTTATTGATAATTATGATACAATTACTTTGATGACACTCAATGAATTGACTAATGAAGAGACCGTAATACTATAACAATAAAACTTGTAGCTTTTAATAGTTTATAAACAAAACCAATTAGACACGACAAAAGATAACCATTTATTGACAATACAATAGACTTTGGACTTTTAAACCTACTACAATTGACAATCTATTAAACTAAAAAAATCAATTTACACACTAACAAAGATGCCTTACACTACCAAATGATTACAAGAAACTAACCGATAAACTTGTAGACCATAGAATAAATTATTAAATAACAACCTACCATATTAATACTACACTAAATCCAATTTATACAATTGAAATCTTATTGACATAAATCCCAATGTTCATAGAATATTCTTTTATGAAGACTATGACTTCATAACAAACTCTTGACTTGTAGTAATTTCTATCTAATTAAACAAAAATAAAGCCACATATTAGAAAAACTTATAAAATTGCAACCTGGGTTGTTATAATAGTTGCTTTGTGTTGGGGGCTGCCCCTCTCACCTTCTATCTTTACGCTAATCTGCACCTCTGAGCACAATAATAGATTCATGACAGTGGGCAAAACTGTAATTGACAGATCAAAAGCATAATAATCCCTGGCTATAGAATCCAACGTGCCATCATCAGAATGGGTGCACAGGTTACAGGTTACAGGTAGCCTGCATTGTTACTAGTTATTGATGGCACTATAAATTATTCAGATCACGGATCAGATCATGCATGCACGGATCGAACCCTGATCAAGCTATAGGGCGCTTTACTGCTGGGGATTGTTGCAATCAGATGCCTATGTCCTCCTTTTATATTACACAATAAAAAATCTGATCAAGTGTCCTCCTTTTATATTACAACTACATTGATAGATGAGCACGAAGCCAATGCATGGGTGATGCAGACCGTGTTAGCAGATCAGAACGAGTGAAATCTTCACCGATAATTTAACTGATGCGCCAGAATCCACCAAGGACACAAAACAGATCACAGTTTGGCAGAATTGATCAACAGATCTGCACTATGGATGAATAGAAGACAACAGAGGTCTTAAACATGATGCACAGCTGAAGATGTCTTAAACACAGGCATGAATGAATTGGTACTGTCAGATTGGCAGAAGCTATGCGGCTAAAGGAATGCATACGGCTGGATCAATGTACTATTAAAACACCCTAAATAGTATAAAAATAATAATAAGACTTAAACTTCTCTAAATAATGCTGTTTCTTCAATTGAATTTCATTATATGGGGCAATTGGATGATAGAGATGCCCCTTAAATAACTTCAAACTTTCATGAGCTTACCTGTTTTGATACCAAATGAAATATTTGGATCAGTTTAACACAAACAACACACTCTTCGTTATTATAATTCAAAGAGACACGATACACCTATATAGGCTAACATTCTCATTAAACTAAGGATAGAAACCTTATCAAGGCTAATTCTTAATCCCGAAAATCTTTCATACAATTCTAGAGTCTCTTGCACACTATTTCTTCTCTCACGTTTAACAAATATATTCACTAACTAATACAAAAATTATTATTCACAAATAGTGAAGCACTAAATCATAACATTATATAAGATTTATGGTTGCTGGGCGTTTGTTTTACAGAAAACTTTTAAAAAAACTAAATTTTTGAAAAAAACAGGGCCAACCTGGACTGAACTTATCCAGGCCAGCCAAAAAATCCCGATCTGGCTAGATTTTGTGCAGATCCGGTTGGATTTGTTATCTATGATAAATATTGACTCAGAAAATCCTTCTAGTGGAGAGATTTGTTTTTCTGAGAATTTAGTTGTTTTTGTCGTACTTGCTCCTTTACCAGTGTAATTAGCTTAGTTGCCTTGAGCAGACTCGCATAAATGATTATGTATGCACCATACACATTATGTTCACAATTTTATTTCTGTTTTGCAGTTCAAACAATGAACCTGAACTCATTTTTAGAAGCAGCCTTTTTATTCAAGTTTTGATTCTTTCCATTTAGAAGCACAGCTTATTTTATGCCAGTTTTGGTTTTTCCTACATATGTGAAGCGAGTATGGTATTCGTTACTGTGGTTTTTTATTGCAAGGAATTGATGACTCTACGCATTGCTTTCTTGTTTAGGATTATTACCAAATATTGGAAATCGACTATGATGCTACAGAAGATGCAATTCGGTCTAGTTATCTTCGCCTTGCTTTGGTGAGGTTTATATTGCTTTTTCCTTAAATGGTTATGTTATAGCATTTTCAGCAGAATGTGCTTCTGGAAGGCTACTGTCATTTTTGCTTGAACAGGCAGGTTCATACTAAGGTTTATGATGCTTGTTTTTCAGAGATGGCATCCAGACAAGAAGCAAGGACAAGATGGCGCAACTGTAAAATTTCAAGAAATAAATGAGGCTTATAAAGGTAGTGTCTTCTGATATTATTTCCTTGTGGATTTCTTGTGATTTTTTCTGCATGTCTTTATCAATTTTGAGATCAATTCTGCCTGTAAGAGGTCATCTTAATGCAATTCCAGATTGTTAATTGTTGTTTTTGTAGTATCATTCATATCTTTGCCTGGAATTCATCAGAACGACTTGCTCCCTTGACAATTGTAGCTTGCATTTTGAAAGGAAAAATGATTGGAAATGTTTTTTTATGAAGCTAGATGGCAATAGTATTTCGCACTGATTTAAATACTTAGCAGCAGCTGTTAGACTCGTTCTGCTAGATTTGCTGACCCTTAGGCTTGGTATTTTCATATTATATATACTAGGCCTAGCCATTGTTAGATTCCATTTTACGTATCTTTTTGTTTTCTTGAACATTTTTGTTTGTATGAAAACAGTTCAGGATTAGAGTAAAGCACTCGTCACAAATGGCACAAACAGTAGATAAAAACTTGCTTTTTATTGTGCTTGTCTATGCACAGTAAGAATGGTAGGCATAATGTGATCAATATGGTTCCTTAGGAGCAACAGTGACCTGATATGGCATTCAATGAAGAAGATTGAATTTTATATGATGTTTTTCTTTTTATAATAATGGTGAGCCTGAGATTATGTGTTACAGTTGTTGCAACATCTAGGCCCCTTCTATACAGTAATTAAAAAAATTCTTAGTTGGAATACCTCTTGACAGGCAGATTGTTATATTTGGATTTAACCGACTTTTTAAGATCTTACATTGGAACTGACATTGGTATATTCATGTTTAATCTTTACCAGTTTTAAGTGACCCTGTTAAAAGGCGCGAATATGATGTGAATGGAGTTTGTAATGTCCAGGACTACAACTTAATTGTGAGAGTTTAGCTTTTTTAAATGTATAATGGCTTTATTTTTGGGCTTCTATTTGCATGATAACTTTGGTAAATTGGGCTTACAATTTTATTAACTACACAGGAATATCTTAATCGATTTAAGGGATTGATTTTGACATGTAATGGTCTCGGCATGGCAAATGCACCTGGATGGTAAGCTTTTCTTTTGCATGTGCTACACGGACCTTTTTATTGGAAAAGGATTTGGTTGACACGAGGAATTATTTTTTGGCATGAGCTTGTGCATAATCAACGATTTAATGATTAGCATTAGAAGGTAGCTGTATAGAAACATGGACTTCTGAAACTATATGGCTACATGATTTTTTTTAACTTTTTGTTTTGGTATATCTCAAAGTTCAAATTTTAGAAGTATTTTTTAAAAAATTTCATGATATTTAGATAATGTGAGTTTTCCAGTGTTGTAAAGTATTATTTCTTTTATCTATTTCCATGTTTATTACAAAATTGATAATAGAATTCCCGTCTTCTGAGTACTTTGGTAAAATATTTACATGTTTGTATAAGTTTTATGTTGGGCAAAATGGTCAACAATACAAATATCTTTGAATATAGGAAAGAGAGAAGACAATATGAGGACTGACTTACATACAAGATGCTGTGGTGCAAAGCGGGATAGAGTCTATAAGCAAGTGCTGTTTGTAAAGGGGATATCAAGGATATAATAAGGAAACTAGATGCAAAGAATTGATGAACAAGGGAAACCTAGATCCAAGATGGTAAAACTTAAACTAACAAGATATAAATGCCAAATGTCTATAAGGGCTGTAGCTACATACAAAGACATCCAAAACTAACTTAAGCATGGATAAAAGAAATCTAACTATGGTTGTGTTGGTAGTCCTATATAACCTACACTAGGATAATCTAAGCGAGGAGAGAAGTAACAACAAACATACTACTATAAGTTCTAACAATATGCAATACACACACACACACACACACACACTAAAGTAAATAAATGAAAGAGATTAGGGATAGTTATACTTATCTTGAGTAGACTTGATGATGCATCAATCCCATTGGCTCTAGTGGCACTTTGCAAGAGATGTTGTAGGTGAAGACTTCAAATGGTGAGGATGAAGACCTAAGTGATCTTAGTTGGGGGATCCAAAGACTAAGGGGCACCTCCTTGGTTCAACTTTCTTTTATTGAGCTTCAAAGACCTTGAGCAAGACTGAACTTACATGATAATAAGTTCCTCCTATAAACTTAGAGTAGACTTTTCGTGCTTAAGTAGAGTAGACAAGTGTTGTTCTTTTATCAAAATGATATTTGGGAACCCTATAAATACTAGTGAAAGTCCTAAAAGTGACCTAGCTCAAACACTGACAGAATTGGTCCGAATTGTTTCAGTATAATGAATGTGGCTACATAGTATTGGGTCGGCCATGCCAATCTAGTACAAATAGGGAAACAACTAAATCGATCAGGATAGATATAGTCAAAAGTAAGGAAACAACTAAATTGACAAGGTCGATTTAGTAGGAAAAGGATATATACAAACAACACACTAGATCGACCATGTCGATTCAGTAGGAAATACAGGCGATGTTGTACAAAACTAGATCGATTTAGTTGGGAAAAGTCAAGACACTAGGCATAATAAGAGGAATGAAGGGAAAAGAGACTTGGAGGAGCTTTGAAGGCAAGATGGTGATGATACACAAGTATAACGGGATAATATGGACATCTCTCGCAAAGCACCACGAACTGAATTCACCCCTTTTGCGGTGCACTTTGAGAGATTGATGCACTGGTGAGTCTTGCAAAAGATATCGTAAGTGAAAAATATAGGTGTATGCATATGCCCATCCCAAATCTCATCACGTGTCATAGTAGTGTATCATAGATGGTGTTTTGGGAAATAAACATAGCAACACAAAAACATAAAAATAAATGCTATAAGAATGAGATAAATGGATGAACGGACTAAAAGTAACATATACATACCTCACCTTTTCTGCTGAAAAGATGCATGCAAATACCTTAGTTTTGGTGGTGGTGGGCATAGAAATTGCTTATAGTAACCCTAATGCCACAAGGCTAAAAATGAGATAAAAACAAAGCAGGGGTACACAGGGTAGTCAAGAAATGTAAGTATACAGGGCTTTTGGAAAGGAGTGTAAAAAGAAGGGAAAAATTGTCAAGTCAAGATGATAAGGCTAAATTAGGACCGATATACCCAAGGAGAATAGTATCATGGCTAACATAAATTCGGATAGAAGGGGCTGGACAACCATGAAGTAAATGCTAAATTAGGTCTGGATGATGTAAGGATAAAGTGAAAAAAAATGTAATAAAAGACAACATAAAGTAGAGCAAGAAAAGTAGAAACGGAACGAAATGGCTCAAAAAAAGGTGAATAGAAACTCAAGGTCCCACTTGTATCTAAGAGAAATTCTAGCAAAATAAGGGAATGACCAAAAGAGTATCTCACAACAACTCAAAGATGCAACTTCTATTCAAACATGCCAAGTTTAGAGAGGAATCTTTGAATACTAACACCTGCCGCAATGCTAACATGCCTAAAAGAGATGGAGAAAAGGATATAGAGAAGATGGTAGAGATTTGGAAACAATTCTGTCTCTCAAGGGAAGAAATGAAAAGTGAGGGAAAAGTGGGTGCTGCCAAGGCGAAAACACGGTCTTTATTGGAAACAAGACACTCTAATCAGTTTGGCAAGACAAAACGTTTTCGACATTAACGTCCCTAGAACCCAACTCATCAAACATAAAGCTTGGGCCAACTAGTGAAGTGTGATCATCCCATGAAGACTATATGCTTGAAAAATAAAAGGATCCTACATTCCCACGTGTTTCCCTTTCCCTTGCATCCCTTACAGAGTTGATTTATTGCGAGGATTGGGTACTTGAATGAGAAAGTAGATGGCACTACATACATACATACATATACATATATATGACCTCCTACCCCAAATGTATTGGTCTACCGCACCCCAATGGACCTCACCTCTATCATGAAGCCAACAGTGGAGTTTGAGCTTCAACTAGAATAGGTGGACATGCCAAAGAAATATGATCATGTCTTTTGACGTGATCGGACTTTTGAAAGATATTTTGCCTTTCGATTTTTTTGCTATGATATTACGGCTTTTGAATTTTTTGTCTTTTTCCAGTTTTCCTCTTCCATACATATTCAAAAGGTCAACATTGGGTTTTAAAGGTGACTACCACAATAGAGGTTACACCTAGCGTTAAAGAAGAGAACTTAGAGACGAAGATGCTTAGATACTCTTAGACTTGCACCTTTGAAAAGAATGTAATCTTGAAATTGATCTTGTTGTGTCCAAAAGGAGGTGGAAAATAGAGGGAAAGATAGAGGTGAGCATAGAATGATTGGGTTGCCCCAATCGCAAAATATATATAAGGAAGATCATACAATGAGAAACATGTTTGAGACTTTTGTCATAAGAGAGGGTAAAATGTAGATGAGAGACATGTAGATAGACTGCAATAGTTTTCCACAAGGGAATATAATTGATTATAACTAACAAAACATCACCCTCGACCATTGCCTTATCTTTCTAAGAAGACACCTAGCTAAAGTTGGGAGCGGAAGTAGAAGCAAAAGGTAGTAATAGAATGGATGTTTGTGAGGAGGGCCTAGTATTTCCCAATGTCTTAAAATGTAACACAAATTGAAAAGCCAAGAGGCATAAAAATAAGGGAGCCCAAATGCACGAAAAAGAGATGATAAGATGCAAAAACTAAGGGTGTAAAAGAAGGAAAAGGCAGCTTGAAAGCGATGCTTAGTTAGGTGATAAGAAAACTTTGAGGTGTGGGTAAATGAAGCTAAACTACAACACAAGAGAGTTAGAAAATAACCTTGCAAGAAATGTTAGCTTAAACGAAAATAAACTAACCATAAACAAGCAAGTGATATGTACAGAAAATGAAAAGCATGATTAATAAGGAAAACTAAGAAGGAGAGGTATTAAGCATAGTACTTCAAAAACTAAGCATTGGTTAGCTCTTTGAAATGTGTCCTTCGTTAGCTTGCAATCTATACATGCTAGGTCCGAGGATGTCTTTCATAAAGCAAGGACCCTACCACTCTTGGGCTTATTTACCCTCTTTGTTGTGGGTGTAATCTAATTACAACACTAAGTCATTGGCATCAAGTTTTCTAACGTTGACTTTCTTGTTGTGTTGCTTAGCTATATGTATTTTGCATTGTTGATTATGCTAGAGAGTGCTCATGCGTCTCTCATCAAGGAGGTATAAAGCTCGAAGGCGGGTTTCACGGAGCTCTTCATCCAAAAAAGTGCAATGAAGGTAACTCCACTTCTAATGATAAGATGACTTCGGAATCGTAGACTAGAGAGAATGGAGTGGCCCCAATGGTAGTGCAAATGCTTGTGCAGTAAGCCTAAAGCGTAGGATAGAGCTTGAGATGCCAATTGATGTGGAATCTCTAATAGTCTTTTTCAAGATCTTGTTGGTTGCTTCGGCCTAACCATTGCACTGAGCATGGAACTTGTAGAGAACACGACCCAACAATTTTTGGCTTCAAATGCTATGATGTTCTCTATGTCATCTACTTTCCCATTGCAAGAGATCACTCATATTTCTTCATCTTCTCCCTCGAATTCCGAATTACCTCTTGTCTCCTCTCCAAGAACTCCAATTGATACAATCAGATCAAGTAGAAACATCTTTTTAAGGTGCCACAACTGAGAAAACACCTTCTTCCACTCTAGATATGCTTGTTCTACCAGTCTCAACTTTTGTCGCACCTCCTTCTTCAAGCACGACAACTTCAAATTAGTTGTCCACGGTGGTGAAGAAAACAAGAAAAGTTGTTGAACTTGAAGAGATAGACTTTGGAACTTTCACCATCCCTTTTTCGAAAAGGCCAAAGAAAGCGAGAACAATTTCGTGAATGGTAACAGATGAAAAATGAGAGAAGTATGCAGAAGTGGCAATTCTTTTAGTCGAAAATGATGAGTCAAAAATCAGAATTGAAGACTATCAGGGATCTAGGGTTCATTTGGGAAAGTCTACCAGAGAAGAGATGAAGTGAGACGTATAGTTGGCAATTGGTACGATTTTTGAAAAAATGGATAAGGACAAAGCAACCAAAGATGAATTGAAGGACAAGGAGTTGAATTCAGTGATACAGAGATTGATCGGACCAATTCAACCAACAACTGCTTTATCAAGTCTTCATGCTGAGACATTGTAGGAAGTAAGAGAGGTAGGTCAAATGGGCAACACAGTGAAAGATTGGATTGAAAAGATTACTGATCAAGGAACCTCAACAATTCTCGTCGCGGCAACAATGGTCTCTGAAATCCTGTCACAATGTGAACAACTAATGACAAAGGAAAGTGGATATGTAGAAGAGAAACAAAATTGGGAAGAATTCATTCCCAAGTTGGTTGAATTCTCAAAATTTCCTTTTATTGACCTTATTGAAAATGAGTCATCAATAAGGAAGAAGTTATCTATCAAATTGAATTCCTCTGGGCTATGAAGTTCAGGATCCAATCTCTTCAAGAATGTCTTCAGAAATTCAACAATGCAAGGTCACTTAGAAGTGACGTGATGATGGAGATTGACACTGAGGTCAAAAAGCTAAAGTGCCCTTTTGTCAATGACAAAATTCAAAATGGGAATCTGATTTCAATTGAAACAGTGATTGGAGAAGTCAAAGAGGAAATTCAGGAGATTGTCAATCCCATATATGCATTTGGTCATGAGGAACTTCACCAGTTAGCCAAATGCTAGTTGAATGCTGATAATCTTAATATGAAGATAAACTGTCTCCAAAGTAAGCTTTGGGAAATGAAAGAGTTAGACTACTCGGTGGACATTGCTTACAGATACATAGATGGACCAAATGAAGATTTGATAAGGGCGTTTCTCTAAAGATTTGACGATTTTTTGAAAGTGAAAGAATTGTCAATAAATCAACAAGAAGATTGAGGATTTGTTTTCAGTGTTTTAGTGTTTTCTTCTCATGTTTCTTTTTCACCTAACTTGTATTATCTCACTATATTTCCCTTTGTAAATGTATGTTGTCATTTTGCAAATTGTCTTTGTAATTTTGCTAACTTGCTTTTTCAAGTTGTGAAAATTGATAATGTGCTTTCGCAAGCAGTGTAAAAACTCCAAATGTTTTTCTCAAGTGGTGTTAAATGCTCCAAACATTTTTGCATCATTTCAAGTTGTAATTTTTTGTTGGTGTTTTTGCAACCATGTAAAAAGGCAAAATAGGTGGTTTTGCACCATAACCACCTATTTTAGCCTATAAATACAAGTTAGCCTTTCATATTTAAGATTCGAAACAGATAGATTTTGTGCAAAGCCTTGTAAAGGGAGAACAAACATTCTACTCTTCAGAAATCAATACAAAGAGGTGTTCCTAAATTTTGTGTTAATCTCTTTTGGATTATGTCTTTTTGCTTAATTTAATGTATTTGATTCTTATTGCTATTGCTACCAACTTCAAACTGTTAAGAATAAGAAATTAGATTACAAAATTTCTATTTGGAGTTGTGATTTATATTTCCAACATATGTGAAATCTCGATGGGAATAGAGGCAATATCTTTGTTTCTGTTAGAAAATACAGAGGGTTACTTATTTATGTTATCAGAGTTAAGTAGTTTTCTGGCGTATGTTTCATATCCCTAAGGATATGATGATGTCTTTTCAACCCATTGAATGAGAGAGATTTCCTCCCTTTGAAATTCAAATTTTCTCTTAACACTTTTGTCTAGTCTCAGTTTCTAACTTGGCGAATCTATTGCCTAAAACTTCTCCCTTTTCTCTCTACACATTCCTTTCTAAAAACTCCTTTTCGTACTTTTAGGTTAAAAGTACTACTCCATGATTTACATTTTTTTGTTTATAAATATTTTTCGCTTCCTATTTTGGCTTTCAAGAAAGGTAGCTCCGCCTGCGAATAGGAGAGGGACTTTGTTTCCCACGCTATTGACGTAAAGTCATTGATTTATCTCCCTGACAAAATTTTCACGTCAATAGTTTTTCATGATGACTGGAAAACTTGTGGGTAATTTTAAATTTGGAGCAAAGTTGCTTTATACCCTTATATTTGAAATTCCCTCCATTTTTAGATATGGTGTGTGGAAATCCAAAACGACGAATGATTTGGTTGAGGCTGAATTTAGAGATGGTAACACCAGTAACATTGGCAAGGGGCATAGCTTCTATCCACTTGGTAAAGTACTTGGTGGCAGTGATTAGAAAGGCATGGCTATCTTGCTATTGAGGCAACTTGCCAATGAGATCTAAGCCCACATAGAGAATGGCCAAGGAGATCTAATTGTTTGAAGCTTGGCCAAAGTTGAGTGAATAAGGTTTTTATGTAATTGACAAGAATTACACTTAGCAAAAGTGATTGTGTCTTTCTTAAGTGTGGGCCAATAGTAATCCGTGCGTAGGCATTTGCGAGCTGTAGGATGTCCACTACAATGTTTGCTACAAATGCACTCGTATGCTTGCTCAAGAAAGAGGGACCACATCATTGGTAACACTTCGAAGCAGGGTGCCCTAAAGAATGTTATGCTTAAGAACAATTTTGAAAGTCTACTTGCAAATCCTAATTTTTTCAGGAGAGTCAGCGTCGGGAAGATAAGATTTTATAGAAATTGGATGATGTTTGTATACCAAGGGCTTTGTTGAGTGGTGACAACCACCATATGAGAAATAAGGGAATCATCACTAGGTGTGAGGGCACATGGGTATTGGCGCATGTGAATAAGGGATTGGTTATTATGATGTGGTTGAATATATGGAAGTCAAAGAGGCAAGAGAATCAATGATAGCATTTTGGTCTCTTGGGATTTCCTCTAAAGTGAAAAATGCAAATTCTTTAGCAAGGTTTGTAGCGAAATCATGATATGCCTTGAGGTTCTCACTTTTGCATTAGTATATGCCATTGATTTGGTGACATACAAGTTGAGAATCGCTTAAAGCTTGTAAATAGGGGATATTGAAATTGATGGCTGCTCGCATACCAAGTATAAGAGCTTCATAGTCAGCCATGTTATTAGTGACATCGAAGTCTAATCGAAAGGCAAGTGGAATGATCTTGCCTAAAGGATCGGAGAGGACACATCTTTACCCAACTCCTTGCAAGCAATTGGCTATGTCAAAGTGGAGTGTCCAAGTGTCATGCAAATCAGTGGTGACTCCGGGTTGCTCATCATGTTTGGTTATTTTGGTAGATTTTGGTTTGGCTACTTGAATTTCAGGCTCTTCGAGGTTTTGGGCCTTGAGATCTACTGTGAAATTTTGGAAGTAGTCTTTAAGGGCAATGGCTTGATCGACACTTCAATGAATAGGATATCTTCATTGAGAAGGGTATCTTGAATGTGCCATTGGGTAGGAAGAGGTGTGGTGGGAAGTTGATTGGCAATCACTTGCCCCTCGATTAATTTTTGGGTGATGATCCTAAGGTCTAACTCCATCAAGAGAGTCATTCATTTGACAATTCTATCACTAGACAAAAATGCCTTGGGAAATAAGTAGTGGAGGGATCCAAATGGACAATGACATACGTCCTCTAATAAAGCATATAATGCTGAAGTTTTTTGGCTGCAAAATAGATGGCGAGACAATCACGTTCGACCATAGTATATTGAGTCTCATAATCAATCAAAGCACGGCTAATGTAGTAGATAGCATATCATTTGCCGGACTTATCTTTTTGTGCAAGCATTGCCCCAATTGAGATGGGGGTAGAAGATGTGGACAAGATGAGATGGCGATTGTTAGATGGAGGTTGTAAAGTGGGGGTTGGAGTAAAGATTCATTTTTGTTATTGAAAAAGGTTTGACAAGCATCTATCCATTTGAGATTGACACTTTTCTTGAGAAGTAAGTTTACTAAATGAGTTCGATAAGCCGATTCGGGAACGAATCTTTGAACTGCCCCAAGCTTCTCAAGGTAGGTGTGAATGTGGGATAGATATTGGTCTAGGCATGTCTATAATAGCTTTGAACTTGGAGGGATTTTGCATGAATCCCTCGTCTACAGACCAAAAACCCTAAATTTTTTACAGATGTAACACTTAAAACACACTTTTTAGGATTAAGCTTAACTTTGTATTTAATGAGACAAGAATGATTGCAAGATCACGAGGATGATCTTCGTGACACTTGGATTTTGCGGAGGTCACCCATAGGTTTTGACTATTTTGTGCATAAAGTCATGAAGAATGTGGGTCATAGCATGTTGATAAGTTGCTCGAGCCTTTTTAAGACCAAAGGCTTCTTAATGTAGCAATATATATCGCACCCAGTGGTAAAGGTGGTTTACATTGATCTTTACGGGCGATGTGAATTTTATTGTACCTTGAAAAATTGTCCTTGAGGGAAAGCATCTCATAGTTGGCTATAAAATCAATGATAGCATCCATAGAAGGTAAGGGAAAATTATCATTAGGACATGCTAAGTTGAGGTTATGAAAGTTGATGCAAATGTGAATGATGATGGTGACTTTCTTGCGAATGAGGACTATGTTGGAGACGCATTCAGAGTAATCAATTGGTTTAATAAACTTAGCATCCAAGAGCTTAATGTTTTATTTGTGACAGAGTTTAGAAAGCTTAGGAGGGAATTTGTGTTGCTTTTGGCTAAGGGGAGCCACATCAAGATAAGTTATAATATTACGGACAAGAATGTGTGTCAATGTTAGGAATGTCTTCACATGACCAAACAAAAGCTTCCTTGAATTTGTCAAGGATCAAGCTGAAATTATTTGTTTCTTCAAGGGGAAGACAAGAAGAAAGAAAAATAGGGCAACAACTGTTAGATGCTCCTATGTTAATCTCCTTAGCATCCTCGGTGAGCATTGCATTGCCATTTTGGAAGTGATAAGGTGTAGGAGGCAAGTTAAATATAGGATTGTTGTTTGGATCAACAATGGCAATGAAGTTGTGAAAATAAGGAGGGGTGTCTTCAAAATGGCCAAGCTTATGATGTTGGCAAGGAAGTTGAGGTTCCCTTGCATGAAGGAGTTCTAGGATGGCTTCATTGCAAGGTAACATAGGTAAAGGACCATGATATTTGATATCCACCTCTAGATCAACATACTTATTACCCTTGTTGTCATACTTTGTGTGAATCTATTTCATAGCAATATCTTTAGCATCTAGGGTAATTTCTAGAGCTTTCAAAGGAGTTTTGGGAATTTTTTGTATGGGATCGGCCATTTCGATTGTGTATGGATATTTTGGATTGTTTTGAATTAGATTGGCTACTATTGTATGGGTGTAGATTTCTTTATTTTCAGCAGAGCCAAGATTTACAACTGGATTGGTCACCTCTGTGCTTGTGTCGGTTTTGTTGGAATTGGTAGGAGTGGTTTGAACATGTCTGTGTCTGTGCTGGTTTTGTTGTTGTGGTTTGGAATTGAATTCCTAACAGAATCGGCCATGCGGCCATGGCGATTTTGTTGTTACTAATAGATTGAACTAGATCAACAATTTGGGAAACCTAGCCGATTTTGTTATCGTTGTCTAGAAGCACATTATGAACAAAATCGACCATGATAATTTTTTTGTTTTCAATTGTATCTATATTCTGAACTAGATCGGCTATGCCGATTTCGTTGTTTTTGAATAAATTTTCATAAAGAATTTTGGAGATGGAGTTACATTGACATTTTTGGGAAAAATTAGAGATTTGTTGAAGAACCCAATGGGAGTTTTCTAAGGGTGGATTAGTTGGAGGGACATAACCTTTTGGCTCTTCTTCTTCATCACTTGAATCAAAATGAGGAGAAACATGCACTACATGAATATCCCAATTGAAAGCATGAATTTTGGCAAGGGTCTTTTGGTAACGAAGTACATCCAAGTCTCATGCTTGAGCTTGGGAAACTATGTAAGCTTCATCATAAGACTGAGAGATATTACATGCTTGGAGGTTTTGAGGGTTCTCAGTGGAAGTATCTTTGGCGGACACACAAAACTGACTAAAAGATCGCGGGGAGAATAGTAATGGTTCTTTAAAAAGTTTAGCCACCCCAAGTTCATTGCATATATAAGCATCTTCTTGGTAAGAAGCTTAATTAGCATTGCAAGATGGTCGGCTTTCCCTATCATCATTGTTTAAGGTGAGGGCCCTATCCCTTGGTAAGAGAGATGGAGGAGGCCATTTCGAGATGTAAGGTGGTAATTTAGTGGTGTTACAAGTGTTTTGCAATTCATTGGGTTCGTCATCATCTAAGTCAACAAGAGTCACTTGCAGGTTGATGGACTCGGGATGCATGGTTGTTGGAATGTGATATTATGATTTAGGGTTGGGTAATTTGAGATCCTAAGGGTTAGGATCAGCATCATGTTTGTAATATTTTCCATCATGAATGGATTTAGGCATTGGCTACCAGAAGAGGCGATGGCTCTCATGTGGTGGGTCCAAGGATAGCCTAAGAGGATATTGTAAAATAGTGGAAGAGCATGGGCCATAATCTTGGTGTGGATTGTTTGGGTTCGATAGTAAGAGGGAGCCAAATGCAATCGAGAGGCTTTTGGTTAGTCTTGTCAAATCCATGACAAGTCTTGTTTTGTTGAGATCATTGGTGGAAAATCCTATTTGTTTGATTAACCATGGGGAAGTGATGTCAATGTCCGAGCCTTCGTCTACTGAGACTTTCCTTATTTGCACACCATTGATCATGATCCTAATAAAGAGAGGTAGGTCATCTGCTGGGAAAAGAACTTCGTCATCGATCATATTATCCTCATGAAACTCAATAAAGGTTTTGCTATATGGTTGAGGATGGGATACGGTTTCAATGGCATGCACTTTGGTAGTGCTTGTGATTTCAGAAGGTTGAGTAGATGGTTCATTTTGATTTACTGAAAGTGTTTCTTTCATATCTTGTAATTGTTGAATGAGAAATTTTCGTCAATATGGTGACATTTTCATGAGGTCCAGTAAAGGAATCTTGCAAGGCATAATGTTGAGCTCATCTAGGAAATTCTATTGGGAAGGTTTTTGGTAGGAACCATAGTGATATTTTGGAGTACCATAAGGGATGAGTGTAGGAGACGTGGCAATAAGATGATTGAGTACTAGGTTGAGACTCTGTTGAGGGAGTGGACTCATCAATAGGTGGGATGTCGGAAGTAGAAGTTGTGGTATCTTTGAGATGTGTTTCTTCTTGAGAAGATTTATTAGACTTTGTAACGGGATCTTTGTGAGCAGGTTGACGACATTAGTTAACCTTGGTTGCATTCACGTATTGAGAATTGGTATAATAATGGCCATAATTGACATCGATAGCACCTACGAAGTTTTTCATAGGGACCTTATTGGGATTAGATGACGAAGGAAGTTTGTTTGGAGATTTTTGATTTTGGTGGGAATGTTTAGATTGATTGGCGTGATATCGTTGGTTGGGATTATGTGATTGATTTTTAGAGGCCTTTTGGTATTCTTAGTAGCGCTCTTTAGAGATAGATTCGTGGTTGAAGTGTGCTCCTAACATAAAGTCATGGCAAGTTTCTTAAGCTCATGACAATTTTCATGAGAATGACCAACATAGGCATGAAACCAACAAAACTTGTTGGGATTATACCACGGCAGCGGTGGTGCATAACTGAAAGGTTTAGATGGTGGCATCAACTTTGTAAGTTCTTGTAAACTTAAGGGATGGCGGGTAGGGTGTTGATTGTTTGGATTGGAAACTCCCAACTCGCATTGCAGGAGAGGCTTGTCTTGAGAAGTGCTAGAAGTGATTAGATTGGTTTGGAAAGAGTTCCTATTAGAGTTTTGAGATGGTTCAAACTAGCTCCTAAGGAAACAGTGTCTTTGTGCTTGGTCAAAAGTTTCTTCTAAGTTCTTAGGAGAGAAGATTCAAATTTTTTATTGAAGAGGAGTTTTTAAAGCGGTGATAAAGAGCTTGAAGATGGTTTAATCATTCATGTTATGATCTGCTTTATGCGCCAAATATTTCCATCACTTGATGAAATCATGGGCAAAATCCTTAGGTAATTGCTTAGCGTTAATGAAGTGGCTAAGGTTATTTTCGGGAAGTTCACGATGTTTTGATTTCTTTAACAAAAGTGTTGACTAGGTCTTCTAGTTGTGAAATGGAGTGAGTTGGAAGTTGATGATACCATTTTTGTGCATCTCCAACCAAAGTTTTGACTAGAAGCTTGGTAGTTGCATAGATATTAGTTTGAAACGATTCTCTGTAAAGGTTTCCAAATGCTTTGAGATATAAGGTATGGTCGCTAGTTTTGTTGTATGTGATGGTAGGAGAAATATTTCCAATGTCCATGGACATAATGTAGAGAGTTAGTGGCTCATTTTGAAGATTTTCAATCATCATGTTATGCATGAGGGGTTCTCGAGTAAGGTTTTCGTTCGCATCTTTCAGAGGAGGAACAATGTTTTGACTAGTCTGGTTTACAATGAACTGTTGAGGTTGATTAACCATTTGCAAAAGATAATTTTGCATTTGGAGCATTTGGGTGGTATTGGGGAAACTTGCATAAGGGCCATTTGGTCTAGCATCTTAACAAGGGCTTGTGTAATATCAACAATAGGATTTTGAGGGGGGATTGTTGGTGGCATTGTTGACAAGTGGAGGATTATTAGGAGAGACATTGATGACATTGATATTAAGAATGGGAACATAAGTTGAAGCAATAGCTGCAAAAGTAGAGTTACTAAGCTTCTTGACTTCCATCCTTGTTTGGAGTATAGATGACCCTTGAATCAAAATTTTTGGTGTGACGGTTGGGATTTTCAGGGTCACTATCGGGAGATATGGAAACCATGTTGCATTGGATAGATTGAGGTTGAGAAAAAGTACACCACGAGGAGTCTTCTTCAATGGTGTGCATGAGAGGGATAAAGGAGTTGCTCATATACAATCTAAATGAGTTAAGACTCGCTAAAAACCTTGAGGGGACATCATTGTAAAATGATGGTAAAGTTAAGAAGCTAAAAACAATTCGGCAAACAAGGTATGTTTGAAAAATCAGATCAATAAAAAATGTGAAGATAGTCCAACCAGTGGTGAGACAAGGTTCACGTTGTTTTCACCACAATGTATGTTGGGCAAATACGATCAACAATACAAATATCCTCTAATATAGGAAACATAGAAGACCATACTAGGACCAACTTACTTACAAGAAGCACAGATGTTATAAGCAAGTGCTGTTTGTAAAGAGGATCCCAAGGATATAATAAGTAAACCACATGCAAGGAAATGAACCACATGCAACCTAGATCCAAGCTAGTAAACCCTAAACTAACAAGATATAAATGCCAAACAACTATAAGGGTTGTAGTTGCATACAAAGGTATTCAAAACTAACCTAAGCATGGATAAAGGAAATCTAACTATGGTTGTATCCGCAGGCCTAGATAACTTACACCAGGATAATCTTGGCAAGGAGAGAAGAAACAACAAACATACTATGCTAACAATATGTAGAATATATCTATGTACTAAAGTAAATAAAGGAGAGAGATTTAGGGGTAGGGATACTTATCTTGAGTAGACTTGTTGGCTCATCAATCTCCCCATTGGCTCTAGTGTCACTTTGCAAGAGATGTTGTAGGTGAAGACCTTAAATGACAAGGATGAAGAGCTAAGTGTCCTTGGGGACTCCAAAGACTAAGGGCCACCTCCTTGGTTCAGCTTCCTTCTATTGAACTTCAAAGACCTTGAGCAAGACTAGACATCCACAAGAATAAGCTCCTATCTCCCAATGCCTACTATATACTAGAGCATACTTTTTCGTGCTTAAGCAGAGTAGATAAGTGTTCTTCTATCAAAATGATATTTGAGATTCCTATAAATATTGGTTGAAGTCCTAAATGTGACCTAGCTCAAAAGCCAAGGGAATCGATCCAGATCAATTCAGTATAATGAATCTAGAATGACACATTACTTGGCCGGCTATCCAATTGTGGTACAAACAGGCAAACGACTAAATCAATTAGGATCGATTGAGTTAGAAGTTGGGAAACAAATTAATCGACAAGGTGGATTTAGTAGGAAAATGACACAAATAGGTAGCACACTAGATCAACCATGTCGATTCCGTAAGAAATAAAGAACTAGATCAATTAGGATCAATTTAGTTTGGAAAGTCAAGATACTAAGTAGAATAAGAGGAATGGAGGGGAAAGAGACCTAGAGGAGGCTAAACAAAGTTGAAGGCAAGAGGGTCATGATAGGCAAGCATAAGGGGATAATATGGACATATCTCACAAAGCACCAAGAACCGACCTCACCCCTTTCCCGGTGCACTCCTTAAGATGTGCACTCTCGGAAATTGATGCATTGAAAAGTTCTGCAAAAGATATCGTGAGTGAATGAAAAATATAGGTATATACATAAGTACTAAGAAGTTTGGGAATTAATAGGATTTAACGATTTAAAGTATTCTTTTATCATAATTATTTTTAATGAAACAGTCAAAGATATTATATTATTAAGACGGATGCATACTTAAAATTGAGATACTTGTTGTGATGCAGAGGATTCTGAACAAAAGCTGCTGCTGATGCCGCAAGTATTTAAAGTGCCCAGCAATTTTAAAAGAACCTCTGAAACTTCTAAAACCTGAAAAGCATAGCTACATACATAGACATATGCTAAGGAGACACCTTACATAATATCCTTTATACATCATACATTGTAACATTTACGATAGCAAAGAACAGCTGACACAGTAAGACAAAAGCTATTACAATATATAATTCGAAAGCTAGGATATCAATCCTTTGAACATTTTTGGTAGCTGCTTCCAAGTCCTGTGTGTGCGGTGGATCTTATTCTGCTGTTGAAGTTGTGGTCTGTGATAAGAATAAATCTCAATTCAAATGCATGGACTATATGTGTTTGGTGAATAGCTTTGGCAATTCTTTGCCTCTTTATGCTAGTGAATTGTGCAGTTGTAAGATAAGAACACTCTGTAGTGTTTAGTAATACTTGCAACTTAACCTTTGATATTAGGGAAATAAAATATATTTTTGACTATTATGGTATAGGTCATTGTATTAAATTTCCATGTACCAGCTGGGACCTGAACCTAGGACCTCCCATTTGCTGCTGGGGTGCTCTTCCACTTATTTACTCTCTCTTTGTGGTCCAGAGTGCTGATTAATTTCCAACACCCCGCTCAAGCCACACTTCCGTGGATGTGGCTCCTAGTTTGGCTCTGATACCATGTTAAATTAACATGCACCATTGAGGACTCGAACTAAAGACCTCACACTTTTGGGATGCCCTATCGTTGAGTTACCTGTGCTCTTTGTGGTCCAGAGTCGATTGTTTTCCTACACATTGTGATTTGTGTTGTCACGTTCCTTAATTGTAAATTTAGTAATTGGGTTTTTCAACTATTTGGTTGGAAATGTGAAGAACTATAATTTTTTACGACAAATAGTTACTTTTTGGTAATTAGCTCTGGTCGGGAAGGTTTCGTACTCGAGAAAAAATATTGGAAGAAAGAAAGAAATAATTAAATTATATTAATGTCCACAAATGATGGAAGCTGGTCAATGGAATTTGAAAGTAGAAGCCCACTCGGAGATTGTGTTTTCCATTTACTTCTATATTGTTCAACGAGGGGAATGACCTTACCTCCAATGGATTTGAACCCATGCCTCCATACCACCGGATTTGAATCTGTGCCTCCTCTATGGAGGACAAATGCCTTCACCATCAGACCCTTTCAGACCGTACTATTTTTTGTGTTAGGTGGATGTAGATATTGATACTGCAGCAACTGTCATGGAATTCATACGAGTAAAAATTTAGCCCCAATCCCCAAGGAAAAGATTGTTGGGTATGATGCTTCCTGGGTTTAAACTTGAGACCACTCCTTGCTGACAATTAAACCAAGTGGGCTACCTTAGTAAAAAAGTAAGCTCCAACATAATTAGATAAGTCAATGCTTAAGAAATTAAACAATTTTCCTTATATTAAATACATAACCTTTACGACTAATGGATATTGTCATAGGAGAAATGACTTTGAGGTGTGATTAGGTTGATGAGACCTTTCTACATCAGAATAGTGGCCTTTTCCTATGCAAAAAGTTTATGTCAGCCCCAACCAACAACCTTTGGATTAAACATCTTTATGGGAGTAAAATACTCCAGGGAAGCAAGAATGAGAAATGGGAAATATGTTTATGGGAGTAGAATACTTTGGGGGAACGAAAATGGGAAATGGACAGTATGTGAATTGTGAGTCGTGAGCTGTACAGTGTTAGGTGTGTGGTGTGGGTTGTAATAATGATTGGAGGAACAATGGAGTCCCATGAGCTAAAATATTCGTTCAGTGAAATATTTCCTCGATACCAGAGTATGACTCGTGACGGTGGTCAAAATTATACACCGGATGAACCTGCAATGCTTCTTGAGTCTTTATATGGATCCTCCATAGCTGGTAGATGACCAAGAGGTTTAGGTCCCTTTAAATAATAATGTCTATTCCCTTGGATACATATTTAAACATGAGGCAGGAATGTAGGAGAGGCTAGAAAAATATGCCATTGAACTCACCCATTATGAAGGTAAAGCAACTGTCACACGATTTGTTTATGACCCCGAATTCCTCTTTAAAGTTGGAACCAGATCTATGTGAGTAATGAAGCCACTTTGCACATAGCATTAATTTTAAGGATGGTCTAAGAACAAATTGTAATTAAAGGGTTAGTCCAAAACTGTGATACTGGCTACAAATGTCTTACCATGGGAAAAATGAACCCACGAGTGTCCAAAATAGTTGTCTATGTTGATGATTTGAAAATCAGTAAGTAAAATCAGCATAATTGATGATGTAATGGATTTTTTTGGAAAAGTGTTTGAGATGACAGATTTGGTTTGTTGCATTCTTGTCATGATAGAGAAGTGTGGTAAAAAAGAAAATAGATTGTCTGTTTATCAGTAAAGTATGCAAAAAAATTGCTCAAAGCTCAGATTGTTTGTAACACCCATGGAAACAGGGCTTATACATTCAACAAGTAATGATTGTAAAAGGGCAAACAAAATTTTGTATAGGCAGTCGGTAGGAAGTGTGATCTCTCTTACAATTGCCAGACCTGACCTTAGCTTGTAGTTGGCATGTATTGAAGAGTCATGACATCACTAGAAACTGTTAAACTAAAATGCAGAAAATAGACTTTTGAGATACATAAAGAGATCATTAAACTATGGCATAGAGCAAGGAATTTAGTTAGGATACATCGTAAGTTCTGGTTTAGGAGGAGTTTGTAGGATAATTCTACAGCTTTTTTACACAGAAACAGTAGAAAGCTTCTGTATTTGCAACGCTTGAAAATGTGGCTAAGAATCGTTAGCGACTCAAAGTTCCAGCATGTTTATTTTACAGCACCCTTTAATGATAATCAAAGATTTAATCAAATAAAGAACCTGATGTTTCATTTTCAGAACCAAACACAGAGACGTGCATGATCAGTTCATACAGGCATAAAATAAAGAGATTGAGCTTTATACATTGTTTGACTTGATACAAAACTGTACATATATCTAAAGCATTATATAAAGAAACTTCGTAAAATTTAGAGATATGCTTGGTGTAATGGCATCCAAAATGGCTATCAAGGATAGTTTATAAAGATATTAAATAATATTTGTGTAGTGGGAGTAGTTGGTTATAATCTACTTTTAATAGGCAACACATAATTTTAAAACTCGGACTCGGCAATAAAACCAAGTTACCGATTCGGGTTTGGCTTCGAAGAACCAGGTTTGCTAATACGGCAATTTTTTTAAGCCTTGGGTACAGCTTGGGATTGGTTGTACAAAAAATATATAAAAAAAAAAAAATAAAAAATCTATAAATTCTAACCTAATAAATAGGAAATTAGTGACATTAATCACATGGTATGCATATAAAAAACAAAATATGAAAATAACCTCAAAATACTAACTGAATGCCAAATGTCATGATAATCATTAATCATAAATGTCAATAATAATTAATTACTTCAAAATTAATATTCATAGTCATCTTTGCTTTTCATCGAGAGCATCATCTTGGCAGCAAATGGGCTTCTCAATTAGCATAGGGAAATAATTATAATGTTGCTTGATGAAGCTTCAACCCGAGATCAACAATGGAAGGTAAGTATGCAATCAGAAAATGAGAGGTAAGTGCTTTTGCTTTTGTGTTTTATTTTTATCATTTGTGTTCTTTTATCTTATGTTTTTGTCTTTCACTTAACTTTTAGAGTTTCAATGTGTTTATTATTGTTTTTAATCGTTGCTTTATGTCAAAATTTGAGAAAAAATAAGAAAAAAATATTTTTACACTTGGGTTCTGCCTAGATTCGTCCTTGGCTACTTGGGTTCTTTTGCAGAAGAACCCGAACGAATCCAGGTCTCCCAAGATGAATGTGAGCCATTCCCAGGTGGGACTGAACATGAAACCAGATCTGGTGCATGCCCAGGCTGGGTTCCTCTACTGTTTCTGACAAATTAGTATCATAGCAATGAAATAAATATATATAAAGTCATAAAATAAACTTAAATAAAATACGAAATATTATTAAAAAGCATAAGAAATGAATATAGAGAATGTTTAGGCATATTCTCTATTAGATTTAGACAAAAAAGTACAATGCACATCATAATAACATTTGATGATTGATCTTCATCATAGAAAATTACAACTCCCTAAAATATTTTACAACTTTATCTTCCCCTTCCTCTTAGTCATTTACATTGTGCTTGAACTGTAAAGTAAAGATTGCTCCTCAAGAGCAAATTCATCATCAACCATGTCATTATCTAGTCCCGCTTCACCCGATGCTTATGCTTCACAATCTTTGATTTCCTCCTTGGTAAACATGGGCTCCATATCCTCGGAAATCCAATCAGAATATGGATCAATGTCATCCAAGTTAGTTGCATCATGCGTCCCCATCACCTCTACCTCCATCTACCTTCACCTTTTTGATGCCAAGATTGATTGTATTGCACAAAATAAGGTCATTGAGGCACTGTTGGGTCAACTTGTTGCACGTCTTCATGTGAATGGCCTTAAACATGCTCCAATTGTGCTCACTCCCCAAAATGCTACATCGTTGGCACAAAATACAAATGGCTAGCTTATGAAGATTTGGTGGTTTTGTATCATATTCATCCTATTACAAATTTGCAAATAGGACATTTATAACTTTGTAAGTAAACTAAATATGCATTTTTTAAAGGGATAGTGTTTACGATTAAATGACATTTTAACCTGGTTGTTGGGTCATTTTATTTCAAATGTATAGAGTTGAAGAAAAGAGCCTCCCTTCCGCACTCTTGTAAATTTACAACTAATCTAGAATTGTCTATCTAAGGGATTCCTCAGGTGTCATAATCATTATGCATTTGTTGAGGCCATCCATAACCTCCTCATCAATGTGAAAGGATTTTGAAAAGAAATATCTAGGTTCAAGTAGCAGGCCACTTGGTGGAGTCGTTTGTTCCATCTCCGATCAATTCGATGTTAAATGGGTTCATTTTTATTTTTTATTTTTTCTCGTAATAATGTTGGATGTCCTCCTTGGCCTTGCCCATGACCTTATTCAAATAACCAGTTGGGTTTTGTTCGCCATCAACCAATTGTAGCACCCTGACCAAAGGCTTCATCACCTAAAAAATAGTTTGATTTTTGAAAATTAAAATTAATATAAATTTAAACGATAACAACAAATAAAAAGAAAATCCAAGATTTAAAAATTTATAAGTTTTGCAAACTTACAAAGTAATGGAGTTTATTACTAAAAAGTTTGTAATCATAAGTTACCTTAATGATCTCGTTTGTGCTTTTTGTAAACACATCATCAAAATTTGTCTTCACAACCTTTTTCCTCTTCTAGCTTTCTAGAATATGGAGATTTCAACCATTGAGTGCTTACAAACATTTGCTTAAGAGATGTTAGTGAGACTGTGATGCTTTGCAATATGATAAAGTTTGTGGTGAATCATGTGACTTTTGACCACAAAAGCTCTTTTCATTTGGTGCGCTCTCTTATCAAGTTAAGCTCTCAATGGTGAATATAGAGATGTATTTGGTAATATTTCTTGCTTGTTCAACCAGAGCTTTCACCCTCCATTTTCCCATGTCCTTAAGTAGAAGATTGACACAACAGGCTGCACTAGGGCAACAACAAATGGTAGGATGCCTCTCCTCAAGAAATTTCTGTGTTGCTATCTATGCTACTGCATTTCAAGTCACAACCTAGACAAAATTCTCAATGCCCACTTCCAGGACCATCCCTCCCAACATATTGCACGAAATCTGCATTCTTCACTTCGTACGAAGCCTTGATAGATTTAAAAAACACTAACTAGCCATTATAAAGCTTATCATTGTGTGATTCTTTCCATCCGTACACCTAGCAGACAAAATATTGTAGCCTTTTTTTGCACCAAATTATTTTCCGATCTACTTTTACCTCCGTATTTTTCACAAATTCCTCTAGAAAGGGTCCACTCAAATCATGAGGATTACATGCCTTGAACCCTTTTCCGGAAATAGTCGAAGCATTTATCAATGATTCCCAATATGGGCTTCTTGTCACATGGAATAGCATGTTATTATAATACCAAAAATTTACAACAACCATCCTTGCTTTAGGGTGCTTCTCCCTATTCCAAGCAGTACCTTTGAGTGAAGATTGCATTCTAGGAGTATTGCATGGAACAAATAAATTTTGTGAATGCAATTTCTTGAACTTTATCCAATGGATGTGCCCTAAATTCTTGGGCCAATTCAAGAGTCTATTGATTCCATATTTAAGTCACTGGGAGTTCACCACGGATGCATTTGTTGCTACTGCCCTCTTCTTTTCTATATTTTTCTCTATAGGTAGCAAGAAGAACATTCATCTGTCGAGTAATTTTAGGATCCACTCGATCTCACAGCTTCACATCTTGACCAGTGATTCATGCAAGGTGCTATTTGAGGCGATTGCTGCTTCCTCCCATCTGAAAACCACAATAGTGGTATATCACTCTTCTTGACTCCAAACTAGTGTGCCATGCTTCCAAATGGGATCCTTGGACCTGCTACATGAGGATGACATTCGCGCAAATCATTGCAAATAGCAAACCCTAGAAAAAAGAGAAAACAATAAACATATTTTTAAAACCCTAGCAAAGTAAGAAAGAAGAGAACAAAAATAGAACAAAAATATGAGCTTTGAAACCCTAGAAATGAACTGAAATGGATTTAAAAAAAAGCTAAAACATAAGCGAAAAAAGCTAAGGACATACCTCTCAAATCAAACTCCAACTGCCGAAAAATCCTTCAATTTTGATGATAATCACTTCATGGAAGCCAAAAAAGTGTTGAATGTATTTTAGAAATGTTGGACAAAGCATGAATGGACCAAAAAAAAAACAAATGCAGCTTTGAGCCACATTATTTTTTTCTCATGGTTGGCAAGTTTTTCCCATGGACTTGCAAGTAGTTGTGATGTATTTAGGGAAAAACATGGCGAGCAATTGCTAGAAACTTGCTTGTTGAGTTCCTGACGAATAACTCGCCTGGAAAAACTTGTGAGTACTTGTGTTTTAAAACTACGGGATAGCTTATTGAAAAACTGCCAAATATACAAAGGAAAGGAAACAAATCTTGGCAGAGGACCAAGTTCCACACAACAAGCCTATGCCATAAAATTGGAAGAAAACTTTCACGTCGGCTCAAGGGTTTGGGATAGTATTCAGTAGAAGGATCAAAAACAATAAAGAGAACAAGGTGATAGGCATATTTTTTCTTAGATCTTAGCATTGTAAGACAAATGATTTTGTAGTATTGGTTATCCTCATTGGTGAGCAAGCTAGGTCTAAACAAACCAGAGCTTTAGATGTAGGGGTATAATCATTATTAGAATTCTCACCAAGATATCACCGCCATCGCCATCGCCATCGCCATCGCCATCACTAGCTTTGGATTGACGAGGGGTATTATCACCATTAGAACTCTCACCAAGGATCTCACAACAAATAACATAAACATATGAATATAAATAAAATAAATGCCCACATAGAACAAATCAAAGTTGTGCTCAATAGTAGAAAATATAGGTATATAAAAGATTTATGATTATCCAAACAAGTTAATCATAACCCAAAGTTATATGATATATCAAAAGTCATATTCTGTTGGGCCAAACATCAGGGTAGTTCGGGTCAGCTACTTGGTCCCAATTATCATTACTGACACTATTGTCACCACATAGCTGTCATCATAATGATTGCCCCCACCCTCATCCTTGACACCCTTGTTACCATCAACACCACCATCCCATTGATCAACATTAGCAAAATCACGGTTGTTATTGTAATCACATAATATATCCCCTATATTTATGTACATAACCTAAAAAACTTAATTATGAACATTTTAAAAATTTGTTTCAACTATTAAATGCAATAACCCAACCCAAATCCATTGGAGATTATACAATAGTGGCTAGGGATAAATTTTTTTGTAGAACCTTCGACCAAAAAGAACATGTTTTTGATGGTTTTGAATCAAAATGTAAATGAAGTTGAAAAATAAACACTTAAACCAGACTGATAGTTGGTCAATGTCATAGATGTTGGTTCATTATTATATCAATGAATTAGGGTTGTGTACACCATGGGTTGAATGATAAAAAATTACATTGTAATTTCAACAATAACATTATATTAACAATTGTATGTAACATTGAACTCTTATGCTCATTTTATTTAAACTATTTATAATTCCACTAATCATTACTGATTTTAGTATTTATATTCTCCTAGTTTGATTCAAGCAATACAAATACCTTGGAGATGAATCTGCACCTTCCCAAGTCCTGTTTGCATTTTTCTTTGGGGCTTCACAATCCTTTTGCGCATTTATCACAAAATCCTTTTTTTCAAAGCTCAGTGCTTAATTGCGAAGCTTTTTCTTTCTTTGCATAGCTCACTTCTTTGTTGAGAAGCTCATTTCTTCGTTGCGAAGCAAATCCTTCTTTGTGCAACTCACTTCTTCGCTGCAAAGCAAGTCCTCGTTTGCAAAGCTCATTTCTTCATTGCAAAGCAATTCATTCTTTGCAAAGCTCCACCGTTTGCAAACATCATTCTTTGCATCACAATAAATCTCTTTTTTGCGAAGCAAGGAGTAAAACAACATTGCTCTCTTCACTCCTAATTGGGTGGTGCCCCAATCCTGTAGGCCAGATTTTGACTGTCAATTTTTGATGTAGATGAACTCAATCATTAGAAGGCGAAGAGTCACACCGGGAAGTGCAACCATTCTAATTTCCATAAGTGTTCTGTAGCATATTATGTATACATATCAGCATTAATTGTTAGCATCAGATATTGGAAGATTAACAACCATACATTTACCTCGCGATAATGTCATGTACATAACACAAATTGATAACACTTTCTGTTCCGGTTTTATTATTTTCTCTATTGTGAATATTTTATTTTTATTGCTTCCACATGCATATAATACATCTAAATCTTCATTTAGAGTGTTGTCCCCCAAATAGCTCATGGGATATGGATTGTTGGTATCAGAGTAGTTCATGTTTGTGTATGTGCCATTGAATGAGGTTGGAGTATCTGAAGCTCTCAATCGAATCACGAGATCCCTTAGATTATCTATTGTGCCCTTTCTAGAAAGTTTAAATGGTGAGATACAACGAAGCACGAGATGAAGTCCGTTCAACAAATGATCAATGATGCCATTGCAACAATGCTTAAAGAGAAAAAGGCATTTTTGTTCAACTAGTCTGCTGAAATCCTTGATCAAGTGGTTCCATTGGCTCATTAATTAGGTAAAGCTTTTGGTGGTTGAGTTCCCCCACCTACCCTCCCTCAGTTTCAAATAAAGTTGGACATCCCTGTGTTTGAGTGTAAAATCAATGCAAATGTAATAGATAACTAGTTAGATTAGTTAGAGTCATATTTTTCTATGATTGATTTCTTTGATGAAAAAAAGATCAAGATTGCAGCACTTAAAATTTATTCCCCTATAAAGATTTGGTGGCAAGCCCGTAATGTGTGGGAGAAAGCCCAAACAAAAGAAGATTCTGGATAAACATGGGAGAACTTCATTGAAGCCTTCAAGGATGAATTCTATCTTGAAAATGTCTAGGATGATTGCTACATTTAGTGGCAACAATTATTTTGAAGACCTCACCAATTAGTCCAGGTCTACATGGTTGCCTTCCATGATTTGTGTGTGAAGTTGGGCTCCTTTGAGTCAGAGCAACATAGAGTTCTCACGTACAGCAGTGGTCTATGACCTTTCATTTAGTCCAAACTGAAATTGACAAAGGTTAATATGTTGGGAGAAGTGTTTTGTTATGTGACAACCATTGAGGAAGAGTTTAAGATGAAACGTAAACATGACTCATCTTTTGTATTGAAGAAATCACCTTTAGACAAGAAGCCACAAACACAAAACTAACAACCACTCAAATGCAGAGTGCCATGCTTAGAAAAATTTGCTTACACGGGCAAAAACAAAGGATTCAAAAGATGAACAAATCATCGAATGTGACCCAAATGTTGTTTGTGCCACATGAATAATCTAATATGATGCAATTGTGGTTGGATGTATCAATAGAGAGATGCCTTAGACCATGCAACCTTCAGATATACACACACATAAACAAAATGCATCAATAGAAACAACATTCTTTTTATGATTTTGATGATTGAATTATAGCTTGCACACAAACTATATCAATATTCAATCTCAAATGAGATGTGCTACGATGTCAGATCCTCATATATTTGTTTGCTATCTCATGGTCTTTGTAAGTTTAGCTATTTGTTACTCAACTCACGGCTAGCTTTCTAGATCTTTTTCTAGTTCTCACTAACTCTTATAACTCTACTAGCACAAGTTTAGGGCCATGTTTATATAGGCACAAGACCCACCTACTTACAATAATGCATCTCCATCAGCTCAACAACCCACAACAAGCATCTAATACAAGATACAATCCCAAGGACTCATAACACATGACACCCATAACACATTGCTATGCGCCACAATCATTAAATACCCAATACAATCCCAATGATCCATAACACATCATGACATAACATATCACAGTGGGATGGTATTTGCAATAGTTCACAAGAACATTGCACATTGGACAAGCGCAAAGATTGCAATTCACAAGCCTAAGTTACAATATTTTGCAGACAGACTCTGTGCATATGAATCCATGTGCGTACTGCACTAGGTCCTCCTTACCATATAGTTACGTGCCAATGCCTCTGATCAAGATATCGCAAGCTTCGCAAGGCCAAGTTGTGTACTTGCACTATGATGTCGCAAGACTGCCATTCTTCTTTGTACAGTCTTTCTAACTTGCACGGAACTATACAAAGACCTTCAAACAAATTTCCACAATGCTTTGCAAGTGATTACAAATTGTATGTGCCAATCAAGGTTGCGCAAAAGAACAAGTGTGCACAAAGGCTATGCAAAAGAATGCAAAGAGCTTGTGCGATTCTTGTGCGCACTTGCAAATGACGTATTTTCTAAACTCAGGATTTTGTTTGATGTAGGATTACTTGTGAACACATATGCCCTTGGATCATACACCCTGGGTAACAGAGAAACATGAGCTCTCACTAAGAGCTCCTCATGAAGTACTCTGTACTTAACTACTTTTACTGCGCTCATCCAAGTTGCATATTCAATTTCTCAATGTTTCCACTGCCCCAGATATTCCATATACTCTTTTTGGTGCATACTGTCATTGGTGTCAATCACTTTCTCCACCTCTTTGTGCTCCTTTTAAGGCATCTACCCTTTCCAATCAACTTCTTCAGAATCTGCACTTGTGTTGTGCTTCTTGCTTTGTCCTTCACAATAAGGATACAAATCTACCACATTGAAAATAGGCGATATGTCTATTCCTTAGGTAACTCAATCCCATATGCATTTGTCACAAACTTTCACAACACTCAGCATGGTCCAATCTTCTTCCACTTCCACTTATCATATGTTCCTTTTGGGAATCTTTTGTTTATCAAATGTGCTAAGACCATGTCTCCCTTTTGATATTTCAGTTCTCTTCTTTTTACATCTGTGCACTGCTTATATTGCTAATGCTTCTTTCCAATTGTTCATGCACTCGATGTAAGTGGTGCATATATTTAACAAAATCTTCTAATTCAACACTCTTCCTTCTCTCATCTCTAATGTTGTGCAATTCTATGATTCCTCTTGGACTACTCCCATACCCAACCTGAAATGGTCTCTTCCCATTGCTTCTTTTAATTGAATTGTTATAAGCAAACTTAGCTTGTACGGGCACTGAATCCCATGTTTTTGATTTTCTCTAATCAAACATCGTAAGAGGTTACAAAGACATCTATTGACCACCTCTGTCTATCCATCCATTTGAGGATGATTTGTTGAAATTAACCCGTAGCTTGGTATTCAACTTCTTCCAAATGTTCTTTATAAATTACTAACAAATTTCACTTCTGTTTAGTACTATGTTGCATGGAAATCCTTGCTGCCTTGTAACTTCTAAAAAACAAGTTAGCAATGTGTGTCACATCACTAATTTTATTGCATGCAACAAAATGCACTATCTTTGAAAATCTATCTACAATTACAAACATGGAATCATGTTCTCTCAGTGTTTTAGGCAATCTTAAAACAAAATCCATCCTGATATCTTCCCATGGTTTCTTTGGAATATGCAATTGTTGATACGACCCTGTGTTCTGACTTCTCCCCCTTGCCAATTTTCAAACTCTGCGGTCTAGTACATATTTGCGCACACCAGCACCCATCTTTGGCCAATAATAATTATCACCCAATTGTGCACATGTTTTTTCATAACCAAAATGCCCTGCTAGTCCACCACTATGTTTCTTCTTAATCAAATTTTTACACATCGAACCTCTAGGTATGCACAATTGCCTTCCTCTGAACAATAATCCTTCTTGCACGAAATAGTCTATCCATGTTGTTTTGTCTAAACTCATTGGTTTTGTGCATGCTTTCCATGCATTTTTGAAATCTTCATCTTCTTTGTATAACTCCTTCATAGAATTAAATCCTATGATTCCTATTCATATCTCATTCAACGAGAGACACCTACTTAGCGCATCTGCATCTCTGTTTGACTTACCACTGCCATGTTTCAACACAAATGAGTAAATCTATAGAAATTCAATCCATTTCATATGTCTTTGGTTCAATTTACCTTGACTATTGATGAATTGCAAGACTTGATGGTCTGTGAATGACACAAACTCTTTGGGCATCAAATAATGCTTCCACTTCTTGAGTGCTTGCACTATGGCATAGAACTCCTGATCATAGACCGAATACTTTCTCTTTGTATCATTTAGTTTCTTACTAAATTAATAGATACTAACTCCTTCATGAAGCTGCATTTTCTCAAATTTACTAGCAACTTCTCATCTCGCAATCGTTGCAAAATTTGCCTCGGATGCAGTAAGTGTTCATTGAAGTAGTCATGGATAGGGGTCTCAATGAAGAGATGCCTTATATCGTGCATCCGATAGACAAATAACGCAACATAACAACAAATCTTTATTTCTTTAATGAGAGGTTACACACTCAACCTCACACTTAGCCAAATATGGCATACAAGCACTCACATACACACATAAACAACCCACAAGGTTACAAACACTGCAGTATTTTCCCAAGTCCTTGTAAGGATGTGTTTCAACCTCTTAGCTCCTCCCTAGATTTGCACACAAATCTGCTTGCTAGCACTCTCTAATGTTTTCACCTAGACTGTTTAATTGATTCTCACTAGTGTGGGGGTTTGTTTATATAGACACATGACCCACCTAAGTACATTAGTGCTCTCACCTACCACTAATGCCACAAATATTAAATGCTCATAATGCATCACAATTATTAAATGCTCAATGCAGTCCCAATTCATCATAACGCATTGCACCTATAAGACATTGCGGAACTTGTGTACTTATAATGCACACAAACATCCTGAACATGCAAAGGTTTGCAAAAACATTTGTGCATAGAACATCTTGCACATAAATTGCACACTTCGAACTTAGGTTGCAACGGTTCACAGATAAAATCTGCCCAAAAGAGCCATGGCAAGGTTTGCGCAAGATCCTCCAAAGCACGTTGCTGCACACCACTCCTTAACGAGATATTGCAAGCTTCGCAAGGCAAAGTCATGCACCGATATTCTGGGATCGTAGGACTTCACTTCACTTATATGTGGGGAAATTGAATAGAGACCTTCAATGACTTGTGCAAGGATGCACAAGTTTACTTAAGTTTAACTCCTTCACAGTTTAGGCTGCGCACATCAAATGGACTGTGTTGGAGTAACAAAGCACACATGTGCAACATTGCGCAAAACAACATAAAAAGGCTTGCACTTAAACAAACAATTGCACAAACTAATTTCAATCTGCTTATTTCTACACGTCTTTTTTGGTTTATGTAAGATTGCGATTGAACTTGGATTCTCTTACATCATTCTTCATTCGTCTTACTGGAAATCGAAATTTCATCCAAATATACTATGACAAAGTAACCTAGAAATGGTTTCAACACTTCATTCACGAGTCTCATTAATGTACTCAACATGTTAGTCAATCCAAAGGGCATGACTAGCCATGCATATAATCCCTGTTGCATTTTTAATACAGTCTTTCACTCATCACGTTCCCTTATGCGGATTTGGTAATATCCGCCCTTCAAGTGAATTATTGTGAAGTCTTGCACCCCTCCATTCAAACAATCCATCAAATTATCCATGCGAGGTGATGGGAATTTGTACTTAATAGTAATATTGTTGATGGCTCTGGAATTAGTGCACATCCTCCGTTCTCCACCTTTCTTAGGTGCTAACATTGCGGGAATTGCGCATGGGCTCAAACTTTCTCTTATCAACCCTTTATCAAAGATTACTTTTACTTGTCTTTGCACCTTTGCATTTTCATCAGGGGTCAACCCATACATTGCTTTGTTTGGTAAATTCAATTTTGGAATCAGATCCATGCGATGACTTATACTCCTCATGGGTGGCAACCAATCTAGGAAACTAACTGAAATAATATCAAACTCGCTCAACAAGTCATTCACTTCGCACGGAAGTGCTTCTTCACATTTTGTGCTCTTAGCTTGCACTAGCCTGAGCATGACCGCAAAGCCTGCTTTCTTCCTACTTACCTCTTTCAAGGATTGTTTTTATAATTTAATAACACAAGGTTTGATAATTTCTAAATAATATTGTATACATCTAAAATTCACCGCTCCTCTTGCAACTAATACTATCCTCATTCCGTACTAAATCGGCTTACTAATCGCCTTCATATCATTATCAATAATTTTCCTAATATATACTTACATCCCCTTAACATTTCCTTTACTAGCTCAACCTTACATTTACATCACACCACCACTTACATCAATTACTCACCCTTTTAACATACCACTTAACCGTTAATCATGCTTCCACAATTCCAACGGAATTTTAAATTCCTCACTACCTACCCTCACCTGCTTCCACTAACATCTCCTACAAATCCTCCTCTTAATCACGTTCTAAGCATCATTTATTAACACTAATGGATTCTAGGAAGCTCAAAGCTTCCTAGAGCCCCTCACCAAGCTTCCTTTAGAATTCTCTAGGAATTTTTAATTCCTAGATAATTCCTCCACCTTAGATCTTCATCCTCCAAGGATGAAATCTAACCCTTCATTTCCTCCATCAACCACTATTTAATCATCTACAACCCCATGCAAATTCTATCTTTGAATCCTTGAAAAAATATTGCCACCACCTTGTCTTTATCATCAACAATCAAGCGCCAGTTACTCACATGCTGCTGCAATCTTGAGCATCACAAGAGCAATCCAACAATTCAAGCAGCATGGCAATTCTATCTAGTCTTTGGAGCCATATACAATCGTCAAGAGGAAGTCAAATTGTATGCAAATTTGAGCTATAAGGTTTCTTCTTTGTGTTTCATTTACCCTGCTGCAATTCCTTTTCTCGTTTTCTTCAATCTGAGGTTGTTTAGTTTATCTAGGGAGAGAGTTGTGTCTAGAATGTTCATGACTTTCTATCTAATCCCCTAGAATCTAAATTCAGCATACAAATGTTTTTATTAAAACTCTACAATTACAATTTTTTTGCTGCAAACCTCAAGAGCATCAAAAATACCAGCTAGGGTTTGGTAAATTCAAAACATATTTTTGTTCTATTTTTCTATGGTTTCAGTATTAGGTTTTACTAATTAGGTTTCTGATTCAATTTCATCAAATGATAGCTCAGGTTTGTTAATTGAGGGTTTTCTAATTTCATGAATCAGGTTTTGGTAAATTTTGAAAAATTAAAGTTTTGAGATTTTCATGTGTACCCATTTTGAAAAGAACATTTGATTTCACTTACGTTTTATTATCTCACTTCAATACAATTATTAAATATAAAGCAAAACCATGCAATAATATTACATATAATTTTTAATTGTAACTCTACAATTATAAAATTTTACTACAAACCTAAGAATGTTAGAAAAATTTACGTCTCTTCATGTCTCCTTCGATGCCTCTGGTGCACTCCTTGGATTATTTGCAGGCAGTGGTCTCCTCCCTTTCTTTGAACAAAAAATCATCTCCAGAGCTACCCAACCCTCGCGGAAGTGTTATTGCAATTAAACTGCTTCTTTGGGGCTGCAATTTATGTTTTTCCACAAATTTATCTTTGCTCAGACATTTTGTTGGTAATGTGACAGCAAAATTACACAAATCCTTAAGAATAAATGATAAGAAACCCCTCTAATGGCTCCCCTCTAGTAGCCCACTGGGCAATCAGAAGAACTCCTCTAAACTTCTAGACTCTCTTCCAAAAATCCCTGCCCTCTTCACCGACAGACTGTGCTAAACCCTGCTTAAGTCGGGTCCAATGTCAGGCCTAATGTCTGACTTTTAACGTCAGACTAAAGTCACTTCAAGTGACAGTGATGTTGGGATGACTGTAGGGTGACTTAAATGTTTAATGGGTTTTCAGGTATAAAATTGAGGTCCAACATTGGGCCTGAATTTAGACCTTACTATAAACTCCTGAAATGCATGTAGTGGTTCCATGGAGCGTGGGAATCCTGACTTATCCTAGGACCACACTCCCATTTTTAGAACTTTCAACCTGATCTTTTGAAGAATGATCTCCACAAAACAAAACTTCCAGATATGAGATGAAGCTGAAAACTTTTGTTAATACCCAAGAGTTTTTGATCCATTTCTTTCAAGTAGTTGATCTGGGCCAGAAACTATTGAACTTGCAGATCAAAGCTAGATCAGAGAAAAATTACCTCGTTAGTTTCCAATGATGCTAGAGGTATTTCAGAAGCTTTCTTCATTCATAACCATATTTTAGCATTTGAAGTAGGTTGGGAAAGAAAGGTTCCCTGGCTGCTCGGAGACCTTCATGGAGTAGCCTCTCAAATAACTGGTTTTTTTTTCTCAGGAGGCTAAGAAGAAGCTTGTTTCCCTGCCACAGCCTTGGCACAGGATTTATTATGCACTATTTTTACACTGATCTTTAAATGCCCTATTGCTGAATCCTAAGCTGGAGGGTTGCAATTAGCAGAACCTCCAAGGTAGCAGTCCCCTTAGAGACTCAATTAGCCATGGAGCCAAATCTAGAGACTCAATTAGCCATGAGTTCAAATCTTGATAAACATATGAAGGATTTTAACAATAGGAAGTAGCAGACGGTGGAGAGATTTCTGTGGCAGATGCAGGCACAACTAGGTCCCACCAGAACGTCCAGAAACTGGCGAGAGAGCTAGTTTTGGAGCTGTTAACATATACAGGAGGCAAATTATTCAGGAAGGTTCAGATGAAGTAATGCCTGTGCTGGATACTCAGGCTTTTTTTTTGGAAAAACTGTGAAGCAAGAAAGATAACAGAATGGTCAGTTTTAAGTTTTTAACCTTGGTTCATCAATGCAGGGTGATAGCCAAGGCATAGTTTTGATGGTTTCTATAATTGAAGACTGTAGGAGCGGGCCCTTTCACCAATTATTGTTGATGCATGGGTCTTGCAAGTCAAACATTTTTGTCAGTTTGATTTGTTTAAGTATAGCCTGCCATGGGTTCATATGTATTACAAGTATATAATGCTGGCTTGCTACATCTATAGTTATGCTTCAATGACTAGGATCTTTTCTAGTATATCTATTGGTATCTTAATCAAAACTTTGTCTTAATCTATCTGGTCAAGATTGGCTGGTTTTTGTCCCTTTGTTACAGCTATAGATGCACATTTTGTTTAGATATGGCCTTTAAACTTCTAGAGTGGCCTAAATTTTTAAAATGGGCTGGTGTTTATGCTTTGATAGATACATTTTGTGGGAATATCAATGTAAATAATATTGCTTCTTTTTACTAATAAAAGGGAAGGAAACTAGACAAATTGTCTAAGTTGAAAATCTGATGTGAATGCAATCATGAATATCAAGAAGGTATGCTTTTTGAGATAAGAGGATTTAGTACTAGTTATTGCTTTCTTGCGTGTTCATTAAGGTTTTTGTGGTTCCATTGAGATCAGTTTTGTCACTTGTGGGTCAATTTTTATAGCTATTTATAGTTTCTGTTTAGGTTGGTTGGGTGTATTTTGTTAATGCAGTTTTTATTTTAAAAAAATTGTAATTATCCTACATGCAAAAGACAAAAAAAATTAAGTGGGAAATTAGGAATGTTTGTGGGTCCATTGGGATCGGTTTTGTGGGTCAATTAGGATTTTTTATAGCTATTTATAGTTTCTGTTTATGCTGGTTGGGTGCATTTTGTTAATGCATTTTTATTTTAAAAAAATTGTAATTATCCTACATGCAAAAGAAAAAAATTTAAGTGGAAAATTAGCTTAAATAGGCTCTTAGGTATTAGAGTAGGTCATGTTGTGGAAGTGTTTTTTGTGCACAGGTCTATGGACACTGTCTTGGCCAAGATAATCCATATTTCCTCCGGGAAGTTCTCTTCTTTGTATTGTTTGGAACTGATATTTCAGTAATGCTATAGTTCTGTTTCTTCTTTTTTTCCAACCAATTAGATCGTTTCGAGAAATTCTACTCTTTCCACTTTGTTTTGATTTATTAAGAGGGGTTAATTTATGGGGCCTTTACTAAAATATCGTAAGCAGTACAAAACTCAAGACAAATTAATAATGTCATGGCTAAAAGCAGTCTCTAAAGACGGAATGAGAAAGAAAGACTAAAGTGTTGCACTAATACCCATCTCCCTGGATTTGACCAGACCAGAGTGAAGAAGAGAAACAAGAATGTCCATTGTCCCTGAAGTTCTCTTGACCAACTCAATAACCATCTTGGAAACAGTTAAAACTGGAGCTGAATGATGGCAGAGAGAAGACATGAGATTATCCCTCCGCAAAGCACCATTAGCATATCATATTGCTAGAGTGTTGCATGGAAACGAATACTGTATCTGATATGGATAGGAAAATTTTCAAGTCCCCCTAATGCAAATATGGCATTTATAAAACACACGCATTTGCACACGTGCACACACACAACTGCACAGGCATACGCCTACACATGCCCACACATGGCCACGTATGTGTGCACACATGTTTTATGCATATTCAGGTCTAGAACATAATGTAAAATAAATATATTTTATATATAAATAAATTGTTGTTTATATATTTTATTTTATAACATTTTTTTTACGTTATTTATATTTTTTGTGATTTAAATCTACACACACACACACACACATATTTGTCGAGAACAAATTTGTTTTAATGTTATATTTTTTTAACAATTTATTAATATGTTTTTAAATTTTATAACCCTATATTGGATATGGGTCTGGACAGCCTCGTACCATATCAAGACGTATTGGATACAGCTCCAGACACCCTGTTACTGTATCGAGATGTATCAGATACCGGCTCTGGATGGAATGGTACTGTATCCAGACCTATTGGATATGGCCTAGATGTGGCCCTGTATTTGGATATAGTATACAGCTGTATCATATCTGAATATGTATCTAATACATGGATATGTGTTTTTGGCAAGGGAGAAGATGTATCCGACCATAGTTTAAAAACTCGTACTCGCCAATTACTTGCCAGCCCAAAATTTTGTCTCGAACTCAATACTTGGCAACTTTATTGCTGCTTAAAAATATATATAAATTCATAAAATAAACTTAAATAACATGTAAAACATTGTTAAATGATATGAAAAATAAATGTAAAGAACACAAGTATATTATATATTAATTTTTGAACAAAAAAGAGTACAATGCTCAATTTTAGACCAAAAAAGAGTACAAAGTACAAACTACAATGCTTATATAAAGAAAGAAAGAAACTATATTAATGTTCACAGATATCGAAAAGTAGGTCAATGGGACTCGAGGATACAGTAGTTAGCACTAGAAAGTTCCAGGAAGAGAAAATTCTAACAATAGTCATAGACTATAGCCATCAATGCACCTAAATATGATGATATGAATATCATCTCCAATGCCTAGTCTGCTACCCTTTGGATGTGGAAGGTAAAAATGCCTCCTCTGCAACATCATTTGCAAAGATATCATCTGCGTCTTCACCAACCCCTGCTTAGGCCTCTATTGGCCCTAATGCTATCGCTTCTTCCGCTTGCCTTTTCAAAGTGGTGATCGTCTCTTCGGTGAACATGGGCTACTCATCATCAACAATCTAGTTGGCATATGGATCGATATCATCCAAATCAATTACCTCGTGGCTCACTTCCCCTTCCACTTGTCACATGAAAAGATAAATATTTTATTGCACAAAAACAAAGACATTGAGGTGTTGTGTTGTCAATCTGTTCCACTTCTTTGTATGAACAACTTCAAACATGCTCCAATTATGTTCACACCCAAAAGAGCTACACGGTTGGCACAAAATGCGGATGGCTAGTCTGTGAAGATTTCATTTTTTGCACTGTAATCTTCCCACCACAAATCTGCAAATATGACATTTATAATTTTGTAAGTCAATTTGGCTTGAATAAATGAAAGAAGTCTAGTATCTATGAGTGGTGAGACTAAAAGCAAATGACTCAATTTGTTTTTACCTGGTTGATGGGTGTTTCTCCTTCGAATGCATCAAGTTGAAGAAAAGAGCCTCCCCTCTGCACTTTTGTAAATTTACAGCTCATCAACAGTTGCATCTCTAGTAGCTTCGTTAGGGATCATGCTCTGTAAGCATGTTTTGAGACTATCCATAACCTTCTCATTGGCCTTAAATGAATCAGAATAGAAAATCTTGGGGTTCAAATAGTAGGCCACTGCATGTATATGTTGATGGAGTGCTTGTTCTATCTCTGACTAATTATATGCCAAATGGGTTCATATTTTTTTAATTTTGCCCATAATAATTTGCTATGGCCTCTTTGGCCACATCCATGACTTCATACAAATAACCCATTAAGTTTTTCTTCCATCCACCAAGTGTAACACTCTAACCAAAGGCTTTGACACCTAAAACAAAATAATGTGCAATTTTAAATTATAAAACAAGAGAATTTTGAACCAAAACAATCATAGCAAACAAATGATAAATAAAATAGTGAAGTTTAAAGTTACTTTAAGTATTTCATCTGTGTGCTTTGCAAACACGTCATCAAAAATGATTTTCATGACCCTTTCCCTCGCAAGCTTTCTAGCATAACCAACCACCGTGTACTCACAAACATTTGCTTTAGAGATATTAGTGAGGTTGCAATGTGATGAAGATTGTGGCAAATCGTGTGTTTTCCGCTTGCACAAGCTCCTTTCCATTGGCGTGTTTTCTCATCAAGTTTAGCATCTAAGGGTGATTGTAGATGAACTTTGTGATATTTCTTGCCTCAACCACATTTTTCACCCATGTCATTTTTCCTATGTCCTCGAGTAGGAGATAATATAATGGGTTGTGCAAGGGGTCTGAAAAAAATGTAGTGTGCTTCACCTTAGGAAATCTCCTTATTGCTATATATACTGTTGCATTTTCTGTCACATCTTGAACGACATTCTCCACAGCCATTTCCATTACCACCTTATCCAACATATCACACAAAGTGTTTGCATTTTTTACTTGGTGGGAGGCATCTATTGATTTCAAGAACACCAACTACCTACCCAAAGCTGGTAGAAAGTTAATCAAAGTGTAGTTTTTTCATCCGTCCACCTATCAAACAAAATGTTGCAACACTTTTTATGAGTGGCTGATTTTTTTGGTTGAAACTGTGTGCATTATTTTGATTTGACGCGTTTCAAAACACCACCCGTGATTCATCATCTAGAAAATCTCTGAGTAGAACTTCAAAATTAGCCTCCTTATAAAGAAAGAACTAGGTATTCAAAGATGTCAAACAGGTCCAGTAGCGTTCTTACCATTTGTTGAGGGAGTTTCTAATAATATTTCAAGGATTTTGAGGCGCCAAAACATTTCCACCACCTTCCTACCTGTAAACAAAATTTGACAATCTTTTAAGTCAGTTAAAGACCAGGGTGTACCTTGGTCAAAGAGCGGGGTTTACAGAATAGAGCGCTCTTATGGGATCCCCTAAATTGGTGAAACAGGACAATCCATCTTGACTAGGATTAAGGAGCATTTGATGGACATTAGACTAGAGAGGATTGATAAATCTGCACTCGTAGAACACATCCAAAAAAAAAACATTCCATTTTTATTGAATCTTGCAGTAGAGGACCACTATCAAAAATGCAAGTTGAGAGAAACCATAAAGATAGGTCGATACGTCCAAAATTTAAATAGGGACGAAGGGATAGGGATTAACTAGGCGTGGAAACCTTAATCAATAGATTAAAATGCTCTTTAGCTTGATGTTTTTTACCGTCCTAGTCTCGAGTTGGGAATTTTAAAGATGTTAAGTCCCTTTTGTACAATCCTTTGCACATCTTTTTGAAAATTAATAACTCTTAAAAAATTTAATCATAGTATAAATTACTTGAAACTTGGTTTTTGTCCTCATACATGCTAGCTGTTCTATTATTGTAATGTTCCCTTTTAGGACTAAATATGCAAGAACAAAAATCTCCACAAATCCCAATTAGTTCTAAACTGAAAATCCACAAAACATATGCCAAAAATCTTAATTTGTAGCCCTAGGAACAAATTGTCCCACTTGGCCTTGGCGTTAGGGTTTGGGGACTAAAATCAATACTTTTTAACTCAAAAATACTAAGAAAATTCTCAAATAAAATTCAGAAAATTGCAATTATTTTCTCAAATCTGAATGTGCCAAAGTACTTATTTTTCAACTCGAAAATAATTAATTTTTACCAAACTTTTTGAAAACTGAAAAATTGCATAACTCTTTCAAAACTGAATATATTGAGCCAAATAAATACTCAAAATGATCATAAAAATATGACATATTAGAATACATAAATTTTAGATTTTTCAGAGCAAGATAAACCCTCAAAAAATATAAAAGTCATCCAAGAAGGGTGACATTACATTGTGGGGGTGTGACATCACACACACCCTAGGGAGGTTCGCCACAGTTAGAGATGATCTGAAAGTGCCTCAAAACTGAGCAAAACCCTTCAGATCTAATATTTGCTCAATCTTGCTCGAAAATAATGACCTAAATGTAGAAAACTGGAAAATACTTGACCAAATTAGCAACCAACAAACAACAAAATGTCTTTAATGTGATTTCAGAATGAGATCACCCTTCAAACAACAGTAGCATTGATTAGACATCCATTTCAATCATTCTTCAAGCATGAAGATTCAATATATAATTTCAGCATATCTAAAATAGAAACCTTCATGTACATATATAGTTTTCAAAGTGGGGCGAACCACTTTTGGAGGCAAAATATCTTTTTAAAATAACTTAACCACTTTTCAAAATATATTTTCTTTTTTAATTCTCTCCAAGTTGACATTTATTCTTTTTCCCACTTATAATATTAAATTAATTGCCAAAATAGAATTAGTAATTAAAATTACTCTAAGGCAATAATTTAATAAATAATTAATCAATTTACCCAATTTACAAGAGTGATTAAATTACTTTTGGGCAAACAATTAATTAAAATACCTTTTCCAATTATTATTCAAACTCTCAAGTGCAATAGTGGTTAAAACCATTTTTATAAAATGCTTTAGTGGTAAAAACCATTTTTTAATAATATTTTATTAACTAACTAAAATTGCTTTATATGGTCAAATGATCAAAATCACTATTCGGGCAATCTTAATCAATTAATAAAATAAAATTCTCAAATGTTATCCCTTAGTCTATAGGAAAAAGTAGATTAAAAGTCTTCAATACTTGTTTACATGTGGATCAAAAATGGGGACATTATAGTCCTCCCTTCTCAAAATTGTTTGTCTTCAAGCAATTGCAAATCTGGATGCTCCAAAATTGCCTCACTCTCCTATGTGTCGTCCAAAGTTGTTAGAAATGAGAAACTCTTATGGAGATATTAATGCCTTGGCCAAAACAAAAACCTAGCCAATTTTACACCCACCGTAAGCAAGCACACTATATTAGCAACTGGAAAAATTGGTGAAACAATTGCTATTTTTTTTCCTGAAAATACTAGACTAGTGATTGGATAAAGCTCCAATTCAACTGTGCCTATCTAAATATGTCTTGGATACGACACTGCCATATTTGAGCCATACACAGATATGGCACAATATTTGGGGTATTCGACCTTGTCGTGGAGTTTTTGATACATATCCATGTATTACTTAGTGGGATATGGATGTGCCGGGAGCACCCTAGGATATCCACCAACTTCAATTACTTTATTAGTATACATACCCCATCTATTTTCCATCTGGTTTAGCTTTTTGAGAAAAGCAATTAGATACATGAGAAAAACTCAGAAAATGGAGAGACTTGCTGTGCTATTCTTCATTCAATTAGAAAATGAAATGGGAGAATAAAGAGAGTCATATACCTTATTGACATGTCTCTTTGATCTGAAGCAGCATTCAATATCTCTAACTGATATTGCTTTAAATCCCTTAATTCTTACTGGCACAAGTTGCACGATTAGATCAAGTCTGATCAAATCTAAATCAACCGACCCATCCAAGAGGCAAATCAGCCTCTCCAAAAGGCATTTCAGCACCCAAAACATCTTGAACCTCCTGCACATTTTGAGTATGCTATGAAGCCATGTCATTAAGACCTAAATACATGGAGGACTTGATTTTATTGTTGGTTTGGACTGAAAAGACTGAGAATTTGATTTTATTGCTGGTTTGGACCGAAAAGACTATCACCGTCATCAAAATTGACATCTCTATTGATGGTTACCTTTCTAGTAGGCATGCCCACAAGTTTGTACATGTTTGATTGCTCACTGCAGCTAGCAAAGACAAATTTTTACACGTGGTAAGTTACAATTCAGAATTGATAACTCAAAATTTTTAATTTACAACTTATGACCTAAAATTATTAATTTTAATTTAAAACTTACAATTCATAAGCTCTAATTTATAATTCATAACTCTAACTCGTAATTTTGAATTTACAACTTATAATTGGTAATTTTGTAATTTGTAACTGTAACATTTTATATTTTAAATTATAATTGTTAATCATAATTATAAATTCAATTTGATAATTTATAATATATAGTTAAAAAGTATATATTAATATTAACAACTGTAATCCAAATAATTAAAATGATAATATTATAAATTTAAATTGTTAATTCACAAACAACTCTTATTTTATAAAATTCAACTCATTAATTAGAATTTATGATTTATAGTTTATAGTTTATAATTCATAGTTTGCAATATTAATCTTTAATTTATAATTTATAATTTATAATTTATAATTCTTAATTCAATTTCAATTTCTCAGCTCAACCCTTCCCTTATTCTATTTTTATACTTTACTACCCTTCTTTTACTCACTGACATCTCTGGGCTTTATGGTTATATCTAACTCTGCAAACCTATCATTTCATTTTTTCTCAACCTGATGATGGTTCATGGAATGTGAACTGAAATGTCGATTGAAAAACTTTAACACAATTTTATCCATAAACCCTTGCAATTTTTAACTCATGGACTGTGGAAATACTATAGCTCTGAAAGACAAATTTATTGAACGTCTTATTCAATTTAATGCAAACTTGATCTGAAACAATAACAAATACAATACAACCAAAGTTTTTAAATAAATGTGGCTTTGGTTTCTTGCTTGACAAAGCCTCCTAAGGTGCGATCCCCTGAGACACCTTAGATGGTTTCCTGCTAAGAATATAGACAGCCATGTTTGCTGTTTTTGTCCAAAACTCCATAGACATACTCTTACCCTTTAGCATACATCGAGTCATTTCCATCGCCACTCAATTCTTCCTCTCCACAACTCTATTGAATCATCGTTCACAAAGACACTTGAGAGAAAGGCAAGCAAAGATCGGGGATTAATTCAGAAAAGAAAAATAGAAAGGATTGCTGTACTATTATTCATTCAATCATAAAATGTAATGGGTGAGTACTTGAAGTGAGAGAGATCAATTGATTGTCAACTAGTCTTTAATTACAAGGTTAAATAAATGCACCTTCCCTTATTACTAACTTGAATAAAGCACATTGTTATATTGTAATATTTTGCATTTATTTAATATGCCAATGCACATTTATATTGCAAGTACATAGGACTTACCTATGATCATTATATTAACGATTCTGGCAAGTTTTTTAACTGTCATTCACAGCTGCCAATGCGGCGTAGCAGAACCCTGGAGTCCTTCCTGCCTTTGTTTCAACTCATGGCTACCAAACTCCTTTTGTTACATTTTTTAAATTTTTTTCTCTTGTATTAGTTCATGAAAAAATTCCGGAGTCATCCTTCTGCCATTGTTCAACTTGCTCCACTCTTTTATTTAGAAACCCTTATCCAAAAAAAATTGTTATTAAAAAAGTGTCTGCTTCTGTGCTTTAAGCTTATATTTAGATCAAACCATTTTTATAAATGGGACTAGAATATATTAATAAGAACTCATCCAAGGCCCTATCTATCTTAAATGCTGCTACACCAAATCTTTGTAGGATATTTAGTGCTAAAAAAATAGTGCTTTCTGGCCTACAAAAAGAAAAAAAGCACACAAGGGTTTTTAAACGCATGACATACTATTTGTTACTAATGAGTAGTGCCATTTAACTACTCTTTTTATCAAAGCTAGAATTTTCATCAACATATTTGAAAGGAAATTTAAGAAGACCACTGGGAAATCCTAACGAAATGGTGAAGGATGATTTTCACTAGCATTCCAATTAAGAAATGTACCGACTTCATTACTGTTGTTCTAGGAAAGCCATAAAGCAGCGATTATGTTTCCAATTTACGACCAAAAACAGAGCTCCATATGAATCAAGGTTGCATGGATTTGACAAAGAATGAAATAATCTATATTAATGCCCATGAATGACAAAAAGTAGGTCAACAAGATTCCGGGTTATATCCAGTTACAAAACAAAGTGCCAGGGTAGAAGGACCCTAGGATAAAAATGTAACTAACTATAAATAACTGAAGCACTGAAAATACTTGCAGCGATAGTGGGAATCGGCTAGCAACTTCATCTTGGATTGTATGAAAAATCACATATTGCATTGTGATTACATAATATATTTAATTATTTTGTTAAATTTATTCTGAATCCATAGTTTATCGGCAATTAAAAAACATTTCTTATATATATAGTTGACAATGTGGAAGGGACAAAGCTATGAGCATGTGTGGTGGAATGAGGGTTTCAGATGTTTTGAATTGTCATAAGCTCTTGTCTCTGAATTCTTGCATTTATACATCTGTAAAAGCAAACTTAAATTTGCATTGCTATTTTATATTGTTTTTTTGAATTTTCGTGTCTAAAAGTTCAGGGTATATAATGTACACATGGCATTTAAGGGCTTGGTTGGTTAGCTTTATATGTTTTACCCCATGCTTGGAGTGATAAAATCCAAATGTGTTAGGTGCTATGCAAGTGTTATTCTAGAAATTTTAATTGTATATTTCCATGCTTGGACAAGTAAAACATGAGTGAATTGCATCTCCTTTTTTGTTATTCTCTTAAAATTTATGTCTATATTTTTTGAGTGGATGCAGGTATTAAATGTGGAAAGGCACGGAGTGTACAGAGTTTTCTTGGTGCAGGATATAGAAAATGCAAAAGATTAAGGTTTGGAAGCATACTGATAGCAAAGCAGAGATACTGCATAAAAGGATCCGATTTGCAATCAATCACATTTGGTGAATTACACCTTGTTAGATCGTAGAAGTGTATGTAGCCTATTGACTGTGGAATTTAACAAAATGTGGTAAAAACTGTAATCCTGTTGGGTAAGCACGACACTTAGCTAGTCATATCAATATTGCTATCAGAGAGTTCTGCTAATGCCACAGCACTATAGAATGTAGGTTTATGAAGCTCTTAAAATTTGTGACATTATTTTGAAACTGTTTGGGCAGATCCTATTGGGTATGGATTCATGGAATTACAATAGTTGTCATATTTTCTTTATTTGAAACTGAAACACCATGCTCAGTTAGAATATGTTCATTTTGAATTAATGTAGCAAAATCATCCTTTGATTAACTGACTTCACATGAAGTATGCATTACAGATTTCATGGGTTTGTGCTTTTCAGTAGTTGATATCAAGTTTGTTACACACTTTGCATCTTTTGGTGATTTGATATCCAGATTTCATGGGTTTGGGCTTTTTGGTAGTTGATATCAAGTCTGTTACGCACTTTGCATCTTGTTGGCAGTTTTATACCAAGTGGGAAGTGCGCATTAGGCTCCTCAAAATGGGGTTTATAGCAATTTCATAGTTGTGAGTTGCTAAAACATAGGAGCTTCACCGTTGCAGCCTAATGTTTTCCCATCTGATATGTCATTAGTCTGTTTATAAACTCGTTTTTCTATCTCAAAAAGGAATACGTGGAGATAGAAATGTTCTGGGAAAAACAATTTCCTGCTTCCAAACAATATATGTGCTCTCAGCCAGTACTATGTTGAGAAACGGGTCATTATTGACAATTTGGTTCATTAGCATGTATTCAAACAGTCATTGAGAGAGTGATTGCAGTCTTTGGCTCTGCACCACACATAAATGTTGTTTCCCTATACGGTGATTACTTAATTGTAGATTATCCAACTTTACAACATTCTGGTGACAATTAGGGTCAATGAATTATTTATGAATTAAAATTTTTCAAGTTACAATTTGTTTCTTTTGAAAAAAACGTCTTCTATTTCATGAAATATGCCAAAAGATGTTGATTGTTGTTTTAGTTATCTTTTCCTTCTCGTTTTTACTTTTTCTATTTTACAGACATGGAACATCAGTCAAGTCTTTGAGATTGTCTTCCTGGAACATCAGCATGGAACATTAATCAAGTCTTAATTGGATTTCTTTGTTGATGGCTTTATGAATCATTTGATTAAATAACCCCCCTTTAGGAGGTTCTTATTTGCAACATGTTTTAGTTTTGGTGTACCTATTCTTTAAAAATGGTTCCTCTATAAAATCCCCCGTCAATATGAGTATGGTGAACACCATCATGCAGGACTTGTTCAAATCCAGATTTCTATGGAAGGACTAGATTCATCCATTACCATCTTCACCTAATTCATACGTGTATTGTGATGCTTATAATTATGATCAATGGAAGATTGATGACGTGCTACACCAACTACTGTCGACATTTGTGCTCTCAGAGGAGTGTTAACACTTGGCAGGGAAGGGATGTGTTGCAGGTTCCTTAGACAGAAGATAAACTCCATACAATGAACAACACCACAACGAGGAAAGAGGGTGTGAATCCAGGAAAGAAAATAGTGGAGTATAGAATCCTAACTCTCAATTCAGGAATAAATAAAATGTGCATAATAACAAGGGCTAAGAAGACATACAAAAGCAAGGCCCATCCATATTCAAGAGTGGCATCGCGCCGACAAGGAAACATCCACCAATGATTCAATACAGAGATATGATGGCAACAAAATTGCAGCGAAGGCAATAAAAAGATCATCTTACTGATAGACTGAAGGACCTAGAAGACGTGGAAAGATAAGGATAAATCTCTCTTAGGAAGGACCCTCAAACCTTGTCCAGACAATCATCTGATGTGGACGAAAATTGATGAAGAGTTTAACCAAACCACCATTTCATAAATTGGGAAAGGGAGTGGCTAAGCAATGGTGTGACTATTTGCAAAAGGATCACATTCCTTAAAAGAAGAGAAACTGGTTATTCTGATTGTTAGAATTCATGGTCCCCAAAAATTCCAAAGAGGCTTTATAAGCAGTGCAGAAAGCACACTCCAATTGGGAGAGATTAAGGATTAGATAAAAGTTGCTATTTTCAAAGTTAAGAGAACACCTCCAGAAATCATAGTCTGAGCATACCGATATGATCAACCATTACTAATGTCATCCAACAGTGTTGGTCTCTTCTTGGGGGCAAGCTCCAAAAGGTCCTGAAAGTCTTTGAGATTGTCTTCCTTATCAATGATCATCTGCACCTTAAAATCAATCCCTGAATTGGCTAACCTGTTACCCTCTCTATAATAATGCCTGAAATCAATGCTTTGAAATGCGAGTCTAATACCATTGATTTCCTCCACAATCTCTTATAATCATCAAATATCACACGTTCCTTTTTAAAGCAGACTAATAATTAGGAGAGTTTCCCTCAACTAAAAGCTTATGAATCTCCATGTCAATTGGGAAATAGTCATCAACAGCCATCACATCCCCCTCGGCCAAGTCAATTGAATTCAGACCAATATTGGCAAGCCATGAAAGAGATGAACAGAACTTTGGAGACCCTTGTAATCAACACTTGTGCCAACTAACCCTTGGTTCTTCCAATTCGACCAAAAGTGAGGGTCTTCACTTGATATCAATCCCGCTTTTCTTGAACCGATTCAAGGACAGTTTAATTAGGAATTATCATGCAGTTCATAACTCGCCAAATATTTGACCATGCTAGAAGAAATGCCTAAAGCCATTGAAAGTCTTCTATTATCCTTTACCCAGTTAGCCTTAAGGATCTCCATGAAAGATTATGTAGTGCCTTGTTGGAAATAAGTATTGTAGATCGATATTCACTTTGAACTGAATTTAACTTGACTAGGTATTCTTTGAAAGTTAAGACACCTAAATGTTTACTGTGAAAATACACTTCCAGAGAATAATAATTACTTAGTATTAAATGCATACCACATTACAACAAGCAAATATGGGAGTAATGATTTATATGTCCATAGGTAGGGCCCAATACAAGCTGTTTGGTACACAACGGACCTCATACTCAATACCCTTACGTCGACCTACATCATGGTATTTAAATCACAAGAAGTCGTAATGGTGGTTGGCTAAACACAACTGTCACAACCAAAAATTTAACTAAGAGACTTATTATATTACTACCCTAAAGTTGACAATACAATCATTAACAACATAACAATGCTGGTTACACAATAGATAGAGACGACAATACCATTGTGACAATATACAAGATAGAGCTGCCATAAGGGTTATAAAATTTGTCGATTTTCAGTGGTGTAGATTTGTATAGGATTTAGAGTCCTATATTCTTCGAAATTTTAAAACTCCAAAGATATAGAATCTCTTAATCCAAAGGTTAAATACCATTGAAATTAAATAATTATTCATGTTTGAAGGACAACATTAAGGTGTTAGCTCTATTGTTCCAAGAAATCTTGAATCTTCGAAGAAATTAGTAAATTTATACATGTAATTTTGTGAAAAATTGTAAATATTATTCACAAATTTCCAAGAACATGCATGAAACCTAACTGTCATAAATTTCCTGATAATCATTTCCGAACTCAGAGCTCAACCAATAAAAGTTAAAGATCATTGACCTCTTCATCTTTCTCTAAAGGTTTCTCCCTTAACGAAGCTTTCTTTCAAAAAATCATTTTTCTTCCCATTTTCAATATTCCAATGTAGGATCTTCAAAACTATGGGACACCAATTGCTTATGTGATTCTAAATGGCAAAATCTTTTAAAGCATAGATGATTCAACGAAATACAAAATTAGCCATGCACCAGTTGTTTGTAATTTTTAGAAACAATTTGAAGTGGAAAAATATGCTATTGTAACAATTTTATCACAAGTAAGCCAATTTTATATTATTCTAAAGTATTTTTCTAAAACAATAAGATGATACTGTGTCAACAAGAAAGACATGTACGCACATGTACAAACCAGTAAGTAAATGGAAACAATATTTGTTGGACAGAGAAAATTGTACATACCGATCATAAACCTTTTTCATATTTGCAAGTACAAAATAAATTGTAGCAAGCAAGACATTAGAAGCGAATGTTTTTTTTAAATTTTTTTTAAATCATTGAAATAATGACCAAGTTGATGAACTTATAAATGTCAATCAAAGGAGTAAACTTGTGAAACACAATATGTAGTATGGATACACCAAAAAATAATCGACTGGAACAAAATTAAGCTGAATTAAATGTATAATTAATATACTTTACAGAAATAAATTCATCAAAAAAAATTAATTTATGGAAAACTACTACATGAATACAAAACCTAACTAACAAGAGATGCTCTACCAATTATATGTTGAGGGGCGCATTATCTTAGCTATCCTATCTAGGTTTTTAATCACAATAATTTAAATGACTTCTTAAATAACATAAAATTGGGTGAATTTATATTTTGATTAGATGATGAAAATAATAGGACAATGTAGATCCTACAAAACCCAACCATTTGTCTTGAAAGATGGGAGGGATAGTTGGATTGGTGGTTAAAATTACTCGTCTTTAATCATTTTTTTATATATTTAATATATTTTACTAATATTTGATAAGTCATAAATTAATGATAAATTATAGAAAGAAAGATACAATTGATACATTCATTTGAGCATATTAGGGCTGATAAAAATTGAAATATTTTTAAAGGAATAAGTCTTATCTTTGAAACACGTTTTCATGAAGCCATTGATTCTATTGAATAAAAAGTTATTATTAAAAAGATGAAAACACCTAATCAAGAGATCTAAATTAATAAATTAATTAAATTAGGCTAAAACTCACTAAAAACATTGGATATTTCAACTATTTTAAGTTTTAAACCATGTCCTAAGCTTTCTAATCATAGGTTTCCAAGTATGACTAATGTTTAAACCTTCATCTATAATTAAATTATTGGGTTGTTCCCTAATCTTGACAACTTCCCCAAGTTTTTTCTTGACACAGTGATCCTCTTTTACAACTCTTAAAACTTATACATGCATATGTGGTGTTTAGTTTTGTAGGAGTCCTATGCAAGGGCCACTTTTTCCACCTTATTATAAAGATTGTGTGGGTTGTGCTCTTTAATCCTCGTTAAGATCAAAATTCGTGTTGCTTCTATGTACAATCACATATATGAGTGAAAATAAAGAAGTTTTAATATTTTGGTTTCCATGGATTATAGCAACACTTTTGGATGCTCATTTGAAGTAAGGGAGAAAATCCAAAGATCTTCATTGACCTTTGCGATGCTCTTTACATTTTGAAAGAGAATTCTTAGCTTAAAGAAAGGCCCTAGTTATCTATCTACTATTATATATATATATATATATATATATATATATATATATATATATATATATATATATACCATGGTTAGGTGTCATTTATTTTCTTCCAAGTGTTCTTCATTGGAGATTTTAAAGGCTCTAGTGGCTAATGTCTTCAAAAACCCTTATTTTTTAGTTGATAGTGGTCAGATGAGGCATGCCGATAAAGATCCACATGCGTTCCTTTTCTATAAACTTGTTGAGCTAGAGAACCATCCTCTTTTATTTTATAGAAAATATTCAAAAAGAGGAGACTCGTGTTAGAGAATAATTTTTTATATGAGCATACAAATTTCTAACATTCATGGCATTTCGAATGACTAATGACCTTTAAACACATCCACTCGATACCCACATATCAATTGGTTGAGATGATTCAAAGACGATTGCTTTTAAGATCAACAAGGCTTGAAATATGTTGTTGGGGGAAGGGCATGCAAGGAGGGTGTACAATCAAAGTTAAGCATTGATAGTAACCATGTGCCATGAATTGACATTGAGGGTATGGCCAAAACTTTGTGCCTTTTGTGGACTTTCTTACACAATAAAATATGAACAATTAACAATTTCACGAGGAAATGCTAGATGGGCCCATCAAAGATGTGTGATGTGTGAGCAACATGAGAAAACATCAAATCATTTAGTCATACATTTCACATTCGCACTAATAGTATGGAAAAAATGGAAAACTTATCTTATTAAGTTAGTGACCATCTCTTCTCAAAGATAGACATATGTTTGGGTGTACAAATTTGATCAATAAAACATCTCTTCTCAGAGATAGCATTATTTGAATTGTGTTGTTCTTGTTTCTTGAATTATCTTTCAATCAAAGCTTTTTGAGTTTTGGATCAGTGGTATCAGAGCGGTTTGTCTTTAGAGTGTATGATCTTGAGGATGAGGTTAAATTACAGGAAGCTTTGGTGGAAAATAGAACCAACAGACTATCCACCTATTCGCTCCGAATGACTTCAAATGGTGGACAACACCAAGACATCTGATCCTTTCAAGGAAATGGTGAATAAAGCCCTCCAACAACAATAAACACAAATGCTATAACAATTCATTCAAATTCTCCAACAATTTTTGATGGGAAATTCTGGCTCCTCATCTGCACCCCCACATCCTTTCAGTGCCCCAACACCCTTCAAGGTTTAGGTGAATTTTGATATCCCTACATTTGAAGGCAAAATCAATGCTGATGCAATAGCAAATTGGTTGGATTAATTGTCATCTTATTTTTTTGTAAATAAATTCACCGATAAAGAGAAGATCACCTTTGCTCTTTTGAAAGCATCATTGTCTGTCAAAAATTGGTGGGAAGTGTACAAAAAGAGATTCAATGCAAATGATATTGGCCTTGAGGCGGAACCTATGTGGGATGATTTTATAGAAGTTGTAAAGGAAGAATACTACCCCATTGGAGCATATGACGATCTGTATGTAGAGTGGCAACAACTTCGCCAAGGTAAGGAACAGTCTGTTCAAGATTACACTGACATTTTTCATTCTCTATCTGCGAGATTGGGTGTCCAAGAAAGTGAGAAACACAAGGTTCTCAAATATCATGGCGGACTACAATGGTACATATGGGGAGAAATGAAACTCTTCAATTTGAAAACCATCGGTGAGGTATACAAGTTCGTAGTGAAGATGAGCAGAAGCATGGAAGAATGAATATGAAGAGTCAGCCTTCAAAATGGAAAAGTGATAAAGAAGGTCAAACACGAGGTCAAAATTGGAAGAAAAAGGAAGGAAAGACTAGGATGTGGTGTGATTATCACAAATATGGAACTCACTCCAAAGAAGAATGTCGAGCCATCAAGTCCCTGCTTTCTGAGTCACAATCCTCAACATCTACTGCTCTGCCTCATACAAACCCTATATTTGAAGAGGTTGAAGAAAAAATTGTAGATGGTAAGCCCGAAGCCATTGTTGCTTCATCACAGACCCACAAGGAGAGGCTAGATGACAAGGAAAGGTTGTTTCACTCTAAGTTATGGATGAAAGGTAAGCCTATACATTTCATTATTTATATTGGAAGTCAAAAGAATTTAATCTCTGTTAATGTTGTGAAAAGCCTAAATCTATCCATGAAGCCTCACCCAAAGCCATACAGTATTGGATGGTTAGTCCAGGGAGAAATCTCCGTGTAACCCACCAATGTCTTCTCTCATATGCAATAAAACCTTTCCAAGATAAGGTCTTATGTGATGTGGTCAATCTAGATGTTTGTGATGTACTCTTTGGTCAGCCATTCATGTATGATCGACATGGCATCTATGAATCAAGAACTTGAAGGATCACTCTCACTCTTGGAACACGGCGCTACAAGGTACCAGAGGTACCACCTTCTACATCTGTCTCTCTAATTAGTGCCAAGAAATTTGTTCTCATGGTAGTCAAGTCACAAGAATCCAAAAGGGTCGATGTTGTAGCCCTGACTACACAAACAATACAACAACAGAAGTAAATAGATACCAAACTGAAGAAGTTCACGGCCTTCCATCCATAGACTGATGGGCAGACAGAAATGGTGAACAATTAGGGCCTGCACAGTTTCATAAATCACAGTTCATTCCAAGTATGCATCGAAAATCAAATAAAAGTACAACTTCCACACTTGATGACAAATCTTGATGCAATGGGGACCATTGCTTCTCAAGGAGGGAGAAATGATCTGGGGAATAATTCAGGTGATGGGTCCACCCCAATTGATGATGGAACTTTCGGGAGCCATAACTTTTGCACCGTAACTCCATTTGACTTGTCATTTGAACCATTGGAAAGCTAAGAATGAGAAGAATGTGGTGAGATGAAAGTGTCCCAAATTTTAATTTTAGTAGTGCAGTTTAAAAATAGTAAGTTTTTAAAAATAGTAATTTCTCAAATTTTGTATTGTTATAAATCGTGGAAGTCAAACCACTTAATCTCCCTCGAGATTGGTGACCTTCCACATCCTCCTCACATATTCAAAACATGTATAAATGAAAATTTAACCCAAAATATAAATTAGACATCTCTTCTCAAAGATAGGCATATGTTTGGGTCTGCAAATTTGATAAATAAAACATCTCTTTTCAGAGATAGCATTATTTGAATTGTGTTGTTCTTGTTTCTTGAATTATCTTTCAACCAAATCTTTTTGAGTTTTGGATCAAGATTATATTTCTTTGCTTTACTTGTTACTAGTATAGTGAATATAAAAACATATGACAGTTATTGTGTAGTTTTGCTTGACTGAAGGCTTTGGAACCCTCCCTAGTGATATTATTGTGATAAGAGATCCCCTTATTAGGTCTAGTGGATCCATATTGGTTATGTTCTTGATTATCTAATGTATCCCCAATCAAAAGTGTAAGTAGGATCTATCTTCTTTGAGCTAGGATTAATTTGTGGATCTGATGCATTTTTGATTGCATATATTTTGATGAACTTGAAGTGAATCTAACCCTTGAAATTTTTCTTTTACATTTTTTCATTTGTATTATTTTATTATTTTTCTATATTTATGATACTAGGTCGACCAAGTTGGTATAGTTTATAACTTATATGCATAGGTTTAACACACAGTCGTATCAAAATGACTCTTTTTTTGTGCAATCTTCATCAGATACAGGTTATAAGATCGAGCAGGTCAACACAATACTCTTATTCAGTTCCAGATAATAAACTATGTCAAACAGATCAACTTAGTCTCTTATTAAACTCCAAAACAACAAACTAAGTTGTGCAGGTCAACTTAGTATCATAGTCAGATTCCAGATAACAAACTAGGTGGATCAACTCGACTCAATCATCTTAACAGGCTTTAACAAACAAAGAATTGCAGAACTAGGTCGACCCAATCGACACAATTGGCAAAACTTGAAAGTAACATTTAAGGCACTTCAACAAAAATTTCACAGTCCTCAGCATCTTCCAAGCCACCAAGATTCCTTCCTTTCTCTCTCTTTCAATTCATTTATTCATTACAATTTTGTTTTGCACAAGTTTGCAGTCTTCAAAACTACAATCCTACAGTAAACTAGGTCGACTCAGTCAACCTAGTTATGTAGTCTATCTTTTGTTTGAAAGACTAAGTCGACCTAGTTGACTTAGTTCTTAAGGGCTCTTACTTCTACAATACAGTAGTGACCTTGTCGACCCTAATTTGTAATGTTTGCATACAGTGTAGTTTGAACCAAATTTGTACTGTACTTAAATTGAGAATTAACAACTATATGCTAGTAATTAATTCACACTTATTTTTAGCTATTTGCATGCTTAGAGTAGCTCACATATTCTAATTAAGTGTTTTTTAATATATCGTTTAGTTGCACTATTTTGACTTTTCTTTCACACACTACCAAATCACATAATTTTAAAATACATTTAAGCATTTATCTATCCAAGGCCTACCTACGTAGATTTCATCACCAAAGGGGGAGTCAACTTGGTTTTTTGGTCAAGTATAAACATGTGGTTAATGGTATATATTGGCTAAGCACCTGACACCCTTATCGTTGTGGGATTGTGAAGTGAGGGGATAAGCCCCAAACCAAGCTAGTATCATTGCCAACACATATCTATTTCAGCTTAAATGTCTTGAAACCATCCATAGATTGCTTTCTAGTTCCCTATTTTTAGTCAAATTCTTTCTAACACTTTATAATAATCTAACAATATTCAGGATGACCACTGAGCTAGCATTTGCTTTTTAGTTGATTGCTTGCTCTCTGCTCATTGTATATTGTATTGAAAAAACTAGCATTAGCTAGCGTTGGTGCAAGGTTTTGTGTTGTGTGTCAATTGGATCATTCTCATTGATCCAATTATTTTTATGTTTACTTCCATTTCTTGTTTTAAATTACATTGCAAAATCTTTACCTATTTTTAGTACACTATTGTTCTGTTCGACATAGTCTCTTATAAACTGTCTTTATCCTTACTTGTAGTACCAAGTTGACCTGGTCAATTTTGTACCTCTTTTACTAGTTAGGTTACAATACTAAGTTGAGCTGGTCAACCCTATATCCTTATCAGAGTGTGTTTTTCTCAGTTTGCAGCACTAAGTTGACCTAGTCGACTCTGTACTCTTATTACTGCCTCTACTCTCTTATTTGAACAAATTAGTTCTTTGTTTCTCTTTCCTTAGCATTTTGTTCATTTCCACATATCATCATGAAGTCCCCTATTATAATCTTCTTAAACAACTTGAATCCATTTAGACACTATATGAGATATTCATTTCTCCCTCGCTTTTCCTCCCAAGAGAATCCTCACTCTTGGAACACCTCTTCCCCTATTTCATCTATGGATTGTAACATGATTCAAATCACACCTCAAAATGAAGTAGGTGGATCTGATCATTTTTGTACGTATCAAGACAATTATCATCTTCACACCTTTCAACATAATGTGGGAGCAATTGACACAAGTCTATCCAATAATCCCACTAGTAATCCACCTGCCAATAACCCTCCCCCTAATACCGATTCGAGGAGTTATACAAACACAAATCTGCCAATTGATATGACTCAACTTCTTGCACAAGTCATACAACAAATGAACATAATGAAAACTTTTAACACCTCTCAAATGATGCAATTACAATGTCATTTGATCAATATGACTAATTAACCTTCGGCTATCAATCCTCAAGCCAATCCAAATTTTATTCCTCCACCTCTTAGAGATGCCTTAAAAAATGTTATTTATTGACCTATTATGATTAACCAAATGACTCAAAATATTCAAAATGAGCCTTTAATTCATTTCATCATGTCCATTGATATTGGTAATATATCTCCAACTATCAAGTATGACGGAACTAAAGACCCTGCATCCATCGTCAAAGTTTTTGGTGATTTTTATAAAGAGTGGATCCAAACTAATACTTTCGCCACAACTAAACTTCTAGTTAAAATATTCATTGGTGATGTATTAGAATGGTACAACTAGCTTCCCCAACATTCAATTTGTCAACTTGAGGATTTAGTCAATCCTCTAGTGAAAGAGTTTCAACATAATGACCTTCTCAAAAATTGTCTTAGCCATTTCATCAATGCTAAACAATCTCCCATCCAATCAGCTTATGATTTTATCAAATGATAGAAATATCTAGCCCATAGGGCTGACCATAACATGACCGATGACAATTTATTTAAATTCTTTATAACTACTTTAACTCTTTCTCTTCAATATAAGGTTTGAAATTTTGCTCCTCAAACACTTAACGAATCTCTTGACCAAGCTAAATGTCAAGACTTCTTTATGAAGCAATTCAAACCTAATACCAAATTCTTTAAATGATATTTTCAAACTTCTACCAATGCCATCACCAACAATACTCCTCAAACTAAACCATGAGTTGCCAAAGTCGACAATCCCCCATCTTCTCACATACCACTAACTGTGCAGTGAATGAAACAATTCTTATCTGCCTCTAAACCCTTTACTTATCTTAATAATCCTCCTAAGTGGTATGACCCTAATCAATTTTGTTGGTTCCACACCAACATTGGTAAATCCTAAAATTGTCGAGGGCTTACTAAATTTGTCATCTCCTACATGCTTGGTGATTCCTTAATCACAAAGCCATGATCCAACTTGGTCGTCAAGAGTATAACACCATTTTTCAAAAATGACAAGCTTCTAAAGTTTCTTCTTCTAATAATTCTTGGCCACTTTTGGCCCACATATAAAGCTCTTGCATGGTTTGATAAAGTAGTGGATCAAAGGTTTGAGAGAGGGTCCAAACAAGGTTTTCTAAGGATCTAGAAATAGTGTTCAAGGATAGCCCTGCAAGCCAAAAAGCTAAGTGCAAAGCCTCTTTTTCGGTTAAGTCTTTCTTGTTCATTCTTTCAGACTTTGTATGGGACTAAGTGTTTCTCTTCTCTCAGGAATTTCGTTTTCAACTAAGTGTTGGATTTTTTCAGAAAATTTGTCTGAAAGAAAGGTTCTGAAGACTCTTTTCTCGGGGAAAGGGTATTTTTTGAAGATCTGAAGGGACAAAACATTTTTTCGAAGGGCACTTTTCAAAAGAAATGGCACTAAACACTTTTTTTGAAAGATATCCTTTCCCTTCAGAAAAAGAACTTTGCAAAAAGCCGAAGGGTTGGTTTTAAAGGCCCGAAAGACCTCATCGAAGCAAAGTGCCCAAATAGTTTTTCCAAAGGGTACTTTTTGGGAGAAATGCTCTAGGATAGAAAAACCAAAAGGACTTTTCAAACAAGCAAGAAGTCGAAGGGTACTTTCCCTTCGCAAAGAGCCAAACACTTTTTCCAAAAGACAATTTCAAAAGTTTTGAAAGGAGCTTTTCAAGAATTTTGAAGGATATTTTCAAAGTGAAAGGAGCTTTTCAAGAATTTTGAAGGGTTCGTTTCATTTAATCTGAAATATCCTTGGCAAAAAATATGAAGACATGATTTCTTTCGAACAAATTGTCCACGGGAAGGGTCTAAGCAAATTGTTTGAAAGAAAGGTTCATCTAAAAGTGCCAAAACAAATAGCCCGAAGAAAAGTCAATGGATTATTTTGAAACAAAAGGCTGAAACAAATAGCTTGAAGAAATTCTTCTAAAGGAATTGAACGAAAAAATGGTCGAAACAAGTTGTCTGAAGGAATTGATGATGGGACCACAAATGTCAAAATTTGAATCCCTGTAAGTAGTTGTTGGCATTTAAAAAGATCAAAAGAAGCTACGTAATTTAAAGACTTCTATCGACATAAATGGATATAGGAAAATCAATGTCCTTAGATTGGTTTTTCATCTATAGAAAATATTTGGCCCAAGTTTCAAAGTAGGAGCCGGTGTATACAATTAATAGAGAGGCTCTCATCTTTCGACATGACCATCATCTCCAACAAATAGTCGCTCAATTCAGAGGTAACATGACTCATTTTAGATTCAAATTTATGAGGATTTTATCTTTATACGTATAAGACAAGTGAAGGATGGTGTGGAAGTGAAAGATGAAGAACAAGTGATTAGAAAAGGTAGCTTGAGCATTAAAGACATTCTTGGACTTTTCCTTTTTAGTGATCATGACATCATCATCCTCAACAAGTTCTTGTCTTCTAGTGTGTTTCTCAACCAATGAGAGGGCTTGAAGACTATTGGAGCTAATGGTGGTTAATTTCTTGAAGAAGGATTAGTTCTAATTAACCCAAATGTAGGTGAGAATTCATGGAGGGTGGTTGGATCTCATTTATTAAATTTTGTTTGCTTGCCTTTTCTCTTTTTTTCTTCCTTTTTTTCATATATCTCCATTGGATCCCCCATAAAAAGAGATATACTCATTTGACAAGGAAAAACCCCATCCAAATTTGTAAGAAAGACCTTTTGAAGCAATAAAGATCAATTTTTACCTATCTCTTGCCTAAAAATTGTGCTTGACAAGCTTGTGCATGATGGCCTTGTGAAGAAGTGTTCTTCCATGTCCATTATCCTTACCTATTTTTAGGTGTTTTCATGTTAGTTTCAGGTCTGAACTTGAGCTCTTTTTACCATTAATAGATGTTTGGTGTGGATTTTGAAATTCCTCTTTGCTTCATGTATTGTTTGGTGAGCTTAGTTTATGAAACACTTATGCAAATTAACTAGTTTGTGAGGTTGTGTGAGAAAGAATTATCTTATATTGAATTAGTGTTTATTTCATGCTTATGTGAGTGTTAATCAATTTGGTGTTACATCCATTTACCTCTCTTTGTTACCCTATACCCCCTCTCTACCTCTTTTCCAAGCAGAAACATTAGTTTAGGTGAAACATGTCCTAGTGGTATCTAATACAATGTTCAAAAGAAGGAATATGGGTGACAACCAGGGAGCATTCAAGGAACCTCATGCCACCACTCGTTAATTTTCTAAGTCTAACAAGCCTGCTGTCACTCCAAAGGTCGCGACACCTCCACAAAGCTCACATATTCATCAGACAACAATAGTGTCTCCCAAAGCACAAGCAAAGGTTAGCAGTACACCAATCAACATTATTAAACAAATGAATAAATCCAACATGAGCATACCAATGTGGGACATGCTTTCCATGCCCGGTCAAGTGGTAATCCTTCAAGAAGGTTTATCCAAGATAAGTGTTACAACAACTTTAGGTAAACTACCAAGCAAAGAAGCTGAGGTCCTCACTAATGTAGCCAAGAGTCCTATGTGAGAAAGATCAAGTAATGTGGTCAAACCTCCTCCCTTCTACATTTCATTAATCATTGGTGACTCCTTGGTGCATGATTACTTGGTAGTTAGTGGAGCTAGCACTTTGATAATGCCAAAGTCCATAGCTGATCAACTGAACCTCAAATATGAGCTGCATACCAAGGGAGTTCTGCAACTTGATGATTCTTTCACAAATCCATATGGTATCATCAAGGATTTGAATATGACCCTACATGCTTGTCTTAGTATCTCAGTGATTCAAGATGTGTTGATCCTTGATGTAACTCCTCGTGTTGCATTATGCCTTTCTTGAGAATTCACAACAAAGATAGGAGGCTATCTCTCAATAGATTGGTCACACATGGCATTCAAAATGAGGTATAGAACGAAGGTATCAATAAAGGATGAGCCCATGACATAATTTCACATTGAGCCCCATCAAACAAATAACATAAACCTCAATTGTACTATCCTTGATGAGGATGAGTTTACAATTGGTCAAGAACTAAATACTTATCCTGAGGAGATTCTAGATTTGTTCTTGGATGAGCTATGGGGGGATAATCAATTTCTCAACCCTTTGGAAGGTGTTGAGGAAAGAGACATGGGTGTCTATTTGCTACATGAAGAAAATCAACTCATGCCTTCCCTTATTGGACCTAAAGAAGACCTCAATGGTATGTGGAAGTTGTTCTTTGATGGTTCAAGGAGAAAAAATGGAGTAGGTGTAGGGGCAATGCTAGTTTCCCCTTCAGATGGTAAGTTTTTCTCTTCTCATAGGTTCCATTTCAGTTACTCCTCCAATGCAGCAGAATATGAAGGCCTAATCCACGACCTCCACTAGGCTAGTAAGAGGGGAATCAAGCAGTTGCAAGCATATAGAGATAGTGAACTTATAGTGAACCAAGTTAGGGGCCTGAACATTACAAATAATCTTTTGATGAGGTCCTACAAAAATAGAGTGTGGGACCTAATTGAATATTTTGAAGCCTTTAACATTCAGGCTCTGCCAAGGAACCCGAATCAACATGATGATAGGTTAACATCTATGGGAGCCTAGTTTGATATTCTGAGTAAGCTAAAAGAGGCCAAGGTTCGCCACATGTTAGGATGGTGGTGAGGCCATGAATACCAGATAATGAAGCTCATTCGCAGGTCTTCAAAAATGACCAACAAATTGCTTTTTTTTGCAGCAAAAAGTGGAGTATTCCTTAATAAACCAAGTTAAAATTCAACATTAGTATGAGGATCAAATCATTCGACTGAGGTCTAATAAACTTCCTAAAGCATTGCTCACCCTTGAAGGTCTTTTTCATGAGGGAGACCATATGAGAAAGGACAAAGCAGTAATGTCAATCGATAAGAAAAGTTATGAGAGAGTCCTCATCTTCAAAGATAAGCTTATCAAGCTTGGGAAGGTAAGAAACAAGGCTGAAAGGCATGCTTTCATTGAACTTTGTAAATAATTTTCAGACATCTTTGCTTGGGAGTATAGTGATATGAGAGGTTTTGATCCAAAGTTAGCCTAACATACTATAGAACTGGAGGCTAATACTAAGCTTGTGAGGCAAAAAAAAAGGATTGTCAATCCAAAAATTGAAGAGCTAATGAGGAAATAATTGATTAAATTGATTTAATCGAATATCATTTTTCACATCAAACACTCCTCATGGATAAGCCAACCTAGTACTTGTGAGGAAGAACGGTGAGATCCGATTGTGTGTTGACTTCAGAGACTTGAATAGGGTTTCTTTGAAAGATCACTACCCCTTACCATCCATGGAACAACTCCTTTAAATGGTTGCTAGTTCAGAATGCTTCTCTCTTTTAGATGGGTACTCAAGATATAACCAGGTGCTAGTAAGGAAAGAAGATCAATATAAGACTACTTTCACCATCAAATGGAGCATGTATACATACCAAAAGATGCCTTTTGGATTATCAAATATTGGGGCCACTTTTCAAATAGCAATGGACATGGATTTCCAAGGGTTATTGAATCAAATGGTGCTGGTATACTTGGACGGCATCACAGTTTTCTCCATGGATGCCAATGAACACATGGACCATCTAAGATTAATATTTGAGAGATGCAGAGAGTATGGGATCTCTTTGAATCCCAAGAAGTGTGTGTTTACCATACACGAAGGTAAGTTGTTGGGTCACATTGTCTCAAAATAAGGATTAGCTATTGATCTTGATAGAATAAGTGGCATCTTGGCCTTATCCTTACCCAAGCATAAGAAGGGACTTCAAAGTTTATTTGAGAAAATAAGCTCTGTGAGAAGGTTTATACTTGGTTTTGCAAACGTGGTCAAACCCTTCATTGTCATGCTAAAGAAGAGCCAAGTGTTCACTTGGTCAAGTGAAGGTAAATCAACATTTGAGGCTATCAAGAAAGCCATTGCCCAAACACCCACACTCATGAATCCTTATTTCTTAAGGGATTTTGTATTGTATGTATTTGCCAATATTGATAATATATCACCTATGCTGATGCAAAAGAATAGTGAAGGACTTGAGCAGCCAATAGAATTTTTCAGTTAGGGGCTTGAGGGGTATGAGGTGAGGTATAATTTTGTATAAAAACAAGTCCTTGAAGTAGTAAGAAGCCTTAAAAATTTTAGGCCAATGCTCTCCAATAGAAAAATATATCTTATGGTGTCTCATCCTGGAGTGAGAGACTTCCTTCTTAACAAAGACTTGAATGAAAAGAGGGCTGGTTGGATTACCAAGGTCATGGAGTATGACGTAGAGATCAAGGTCACTAAGCTAGTAAGAGGTAAAGGCTTGTGTGAGCATATGGTCGATGACCTATATGAAAGCATAGAGGTTATCTTGGTGATACAAGACAACCCATAGGTGAGAGTACCTCCACTTCATGAGAGCTGACTCCATGATATGACATATTTTATACTAACAAGTGAGTACCCTCAGGATATGGATAAGGCAAAAATAAGGTATTTTAGACTTCAATCCATACCTTATGCATTTATTTATGGGGTTTTATTCAGAAAGGACCTCAATGGAGTGCTCCTAAAGTGCATAGATAATGACCAAGTGACCAAGCTTTTAGAGCAATTCTATGATAGACCTACAGGAGGTCATTTTGCACCTAGTACCATAGTAGCATATATTATGAGGGCTTGTTATTACTGGCCCAACCTCTTCAAATATATGTATGCATGGGTAAAGAAGTGTCAAAAGTGTACTTTATTTTTGGGTAAGCAAAGATTGACAACCCTTCATCTCAACCCAATTTAGGTAGAGCAACCCTTCATGCAATGGGGGCTAGATTTCATAGAAATGATCAACCCTCTATCAAGTGCAGAACATAGATGGGTGCTTACTGCAACCTACTACGTCACTAGATGGGTGGAAGCCATTGCCTTGAAATAAACTAATGAAGGTGCAGTCCTAGACTTCTATGAAAGCATTGTGACCAGGTTTGGTATTCCATCTACTATCATTTTTGATAATTTATTAGCATTCCTCGATCTGAAAATGAGTGAATGGGATCTCAAGATGGGCATTTATCTCAACACCTCTTCCAACTATTATTCTCAAGGAAATGGACTTACTGAGTCCACAAATAAAAATTTTCTAAGAATATTCAGGAGAATTATGGAAGATAATTATAGGACATGGCACACTAAACTAAAGATAGCCTTGTGGGTTGACATGGTGACTCCTAAAGCTGCCATTGGTAATTATCCATATATTTTAGTATATGGAAGGGAGGCCAAGTTGCCCATTTCTCTTGAGCTACCTACATTAGAACTAGCTCATCAGTTGGAGTTGATGTAAGATGAGCCCATGCATGTGAGACTTACAGAACTCATGGAGAAATGCTACAACTCATAACCTTGAGCTTCACATATTTAATATCACTTTTTATTCAAGTGAATACAACATGAACTTCAACTATATACATTTCATAGCCTTTAAATTAATTTCCATTCCACTAAACTAGGCAATCTAGAATAAAAACATAGTTCTTCATATATCGATAACTGATAAATGAAAAAGATAAAACCACAACCACCTACTATAAAATCAAACTTGAGCTTGAAGAAACAAGGGACCTTGCAATGAAAACACTAGAATCACATCAAGCTCAAGTCAAAAAAGTCTTTGACAAGAGATCCATAGCAAGGGACTTCAAGGAAGGGGATTTAGTCCTCAAGTGGGATTCGAACAAGGCCAAGCCAAACAACCATACCAAATTTGACAGCTTGTGGAGTGGTCCTTATTTGATCCACAGATGCAAACAACATAATGCTTTTTAGTTAGCCCAACTAGATGGAGAGGTGCTACCCATCCCAATCAATGGGATTCATCTAAAGCCTTGTTATTAGAAGAGTTTGCATCCATTGTATAAATTGCATTTTTTGTATAGTTCTTCTTGTTTTCTCCTAAGTGCTTTGTGCACATAATTTCAATTGTGTGTTTCCCTTCGCTAAGTGCCTTAGACACAAGGTTTGTTTTGTTCTTGTTATCCTTTTTACTTCAATAGGAAGTTCCAAAAAGGTTCAGCTTTATATCAAGTTTTAGAACAACTTCGTTGTAGAGGCTAACAACTCCATGCCCAATGGACCAGATAATGCAACATGGTCTAGGTTCTCTTGCATCGACAATCATGCAACCCCTATGAGTCTTCAAAGATGTTGGACACTTTTGGCCCACATATAAATGTCTTCCATTGTTTGATGAAGCAGTGGATCAAAAGCTTGAGAGAGGATCCAAGCAAGGTTTTCTAAGGATCCAACAACAGTGTTCAAGGATAAGTCTGCAAGCTAAAAAGCTAAGTGCAAAGCCTCTTTTTTGGTTAAGTCTTTCTTGTTCATTCTTTCATAATTTGTATGGGACTAAGTGTTTCTCTTCTCTCAATTTTTTTGTTTTTGACTAAGTGTTGGAATTCTTTTAGACAATTGGTTTGAAAGAAAGGTTCCAAAGACTCTTTTCTCGGGGAAAGGGTATTTTTTGAAGATCCGAAGGGACAAAACATTTTTTTGAAGGGCACTTTTCAAAAGAAATGACACTAAACACTTTTTCTGAAAGATATCCTTTCCCTTCAGGAAAAAAACTTTGCAAAAAGCCGAAGGGTCCGTTTCAGAGGACCAAAAGACCTCATCAAAGCAAAGTGCCCAAAGAATTTTTTTGAAGGGTACTTTTTGGGAGAAATGGTCTAAAACAGAAAAATTGAAGGGAATTTTCAAATAAGCAAGAAGTCAAAGGCATTTTCAAATTCCAATGGTCCATTCAAAAAATCCGAAGGGTACTTTCCCTTCGCAAAGAGCCAAAGAGTTTTTATGAAAGACCATTTCAAAAGTTCTGAAAGGAGCTTTTGAAGAATTTTGAAGGGTCCATTTCATTTAATCTAAAAGATCCTTGGCAAAAAATTTGAAGACATGATTTATTTCGAACAAATTGTCCACGGTAAGGGTCTAAGCAAATTGTCTGAAAGAAAGGTTCATCTCAAAGTGTCGAAAAAAATAGCCTGAAGAAAATTCAATGGATTCTTTTAGAAAAAAAGGTTGAAACAAATTGCCTGAAGAAATTCTTTCAAAAGAATTATCTGAAGAAAATAGCTGAAACAAGTTATCCAAAGGAATTGATGATGTGCCCACAAACATCAAAATTTGAACCCCTGCAAGTAACTGTTGGCATTTAAAAAGATCAAAAAGAGATACGCAATCGATAGACTTGTATCAACATAAATGGATATAGGAAAACCAATGTCCTTAGATTGGTTTTCCATCTATAGAAAGGATTTGGCCTAGGTTTCAAAGCAAGAGCTCGTGTATACAATTAATGGAGAGGCTCTCATCCTTTGACGTGGCCATCATCTCTGACAAATAACCCCTCAATTCAGAGGCAACATGACTCATTCTAGATTCAAAGTTATGGGTATTTTGTCCTTATATGTGTAAGACAAGTGAAAGATGACGTGGAAGTGAAAGATAAAGAATAAGTGATTAGAAAAGGTAGCTTGAGCATTAAAGACGTTCTTGGACTTTTCCTTTTTAGTGGATCATGACATCATCATCCTCAACAAGATCTTGTCTTCTAATGTGTTTATCAACCAATGAGAGAGATTGAAGACTATTGGAGCTAATGGTGGTTAATTTTTTGAAGAAGGATTAGTTCTAATCAATCCAAATGTGGGTGAGAATTCACAGAGGGTGGTTGGATCTCATTTATTGAATTATGTTTGCTTGCCTCTTCTCTTTTCTTCTTCCCTTTTTTCATATATCTCCATTGGCTCCCCCATAAAAAGAGATATACTCATTTGACAAGGAAAAATCCTATCAAAATTTTTAAGAAAGACCTTTTAAATCAATAAATATCAATTCTTACCTATCTCCTTCTTGAAAATTGTGCTTAGCAAGCTTGTGCATGGCCTTGTGAAGAACTGTTCTTCCATGTCTATTATCCTTCTTTCTTGACTATTTTTAAGTGTTTTTAAGTTAGTTTCAGGTCTAAACTTGAGTTCCACCATTAATGGATGCTTGTTTTGGATTTTGAAATTCCTCTTTGCTTCATGTATTGCTTGGTGAACCTAGTTTATGAAACACTTATGCAAATTAACTAGTTTGTGAGGTTGTGTGAGCAAGAATTATCTTATGCTAAATTAGTGTTTATTTCATACTTATGTGAGTGTCAATCAATTTAGTGTATCACCCATTTATCTCTCTTAGTTACTCTATACCCCCTTTCTACCTCTTTTCCAAGCAGAAACATTAGTTTAAGTGATCTACCAAGAGGAAGCTAGCCTTCTTCGGAGGTTCAACCTCATTATAGGATACCCACAGCCTGAGGTTGTTCCAATATTGTAGCTGAAAGTGGGAGACCCTAAAAAATTCTCCCACAAGGGTGCAATTCTACGCTATAACAATAACCAAAAAAATAAATCCACACCTAATCCTCAACAAAATACCAAGGATGTTTGTGCTATTGATACTGAATATGACCAATATTACAATAATTCTCAATATGTTAACACAACTAAGGTCAATTATCATCATAAACCAACTCACAAAGATCTTATCACAAAACCTAAGAAACTTTATTTAGAAGAACAAATTCTCAAAGATACTACAACCACTCCTTTAGCTTCGAAAGCCCATGAGGAACCACTTCCTTCTTATAAACCCTCAACAACTTCCATTCCTTCAAAATCTACCTTACCTTCCAAAACTTGCACTTGTTCTTCTTCTAAATCCCATTGGAACTTAACTCCATGCCTTGAAATATTTCACTTATGGCATTAGTTCGTACATCCCCTTATCATCGCAAGTTCCTTATGCAACAATTACAAGAAATTGAAGATCCATCTTCTCTAGATGAATAACCACCCTCTATTGAGCCTCAACCTACCAATGTGCATACCATCGAAACTATTTATCCTTCTTCTAAACCGTTCATTGAATTTCTTGAAGAGGACATGATTAATGATGAGATCCATTTTTACACCGATGATCCACCACTATTCATTAAAATATCCATTAATACTACCCTTATTTGTAAAATTTTAGTTGACGAAGGGTCCGGTATTAATATGACATCTTTGTGGTTCATCCAACAACTTGGGCTATAATATGGATCATCTCAAGCAAACCCAGCTTACCTATTGTGGATTTGATAAAACTAATCAAAATCCACTTGGTTATATTTGGTTTCCCCTAATAATTGGACCTAAGACCATTCAAACTAAACTTATGGTCCTTGATTTGCCCTTATATTATAACATACTCTTCGATTGCCCTTGAACTCATAAAATGAGGTCGATCTCTTCTTCCGATAGCCAATGCATCAAATTCTTACATAATGACAAATGGTATGAGAATGAAGTTGATCCCAACCCTTAGAGTATTCAATTTCCTAATCCAAAATCTTAATATTGCATTCCTACCATTCCTACCATCAACAGTGCTCCCTTACCTGAGTTCATCAACATCAATCTAGACTTACAAGTAACTTTTGTTGATTCAAATGATGATGAACCTAATGACTTGTAACATACTTATAACACTACTAAGCTACCTCCTTATATCTTAGAGTGGCTTCCTTTTTTATTATCTCATGATCGCACTATTCCTCTCATTGATGAGATCACTGATTTTCCCTTCCATGTAATGCTCAGGAACCTTCTTACCTAGAAGATGTTTTCACCTGAAATGACTATGGAGTGGACAAATTATTCCAAGACCCTCTAATCATGTCTCCATGTAAGTTCAATAATATTGGAATTTCAACTTCTGAAACTCCCCTTAAATCTCAAGCATGTACCATTTCTCCAACTTATGATGATAACTACATTATGGCCCAAGCTCGATCTCAAGACTTGGATGTTCAACATTATCAAAAAACTTTAGATCAAATTCATGCTTTCAATCAAGATTTTCACACCATTTTCACAGATTCTGAATTATCTCTTGAATGTCATGTACCTCTTATTAATTCTCCACTTATTGATGCTCCTTAGGTGGTAGGACAACTTCTATCTTCTGATCCTTAAGAAATCATTTCTTCCTTGCCACCTATAGATCCCATCATCACTACACCTGATTCTTCCCCTGTTAAAGATACTACCAACACACTGGTCTCATTTGATCAATCTACTCCTACTCCCAAGATTACATTAGATGCCAAGGCCATAGATGTCTGTTAGATACATTCTAAATATGATCGCCATGGTAATCAAATTCTCGATCTCTAAGTAGATGTTGAGTATTATGGTCCTCTTCCTACTTTACCTAGAGATGAAGCTATTCTTGAATTACTTCATGCCCAATAACCTCAACTTCCTTGATAACATCACAAACTTGGCAATTTCAAAAACAAATCCCCTTGTTTCAATAATTTCATCACTAGCATCGATCCTAAATCTAATCCAATTTACTCTTTACCTAATGCACCATACCACTTCCAAGATGGTAATGCCATGCTTATTGAATAAAATACTCATATTGAATATGGTACTCCATCATGCCCTCGACCTATTACAGTTTCTCATGAACTTTCATCTATTGAACATGATAACTTTAGCTTTTTTTTATAAATATCATAAGATCTTCACCTGGTTCTATGAGGACATGCCTGGTATTGACCCTAGCATTGTGGTGCACAATATCATCACTTATCTCGATGCCAAATGTGTGTGTCAAAAGCAATGTAAATTTCCACTTGAAGTTTCCACCTTATGTCACAAATAAATTATCAAACTTCTCGATGCTAAGTTTATCAAACTAGTGGATTATTCTGAATGGGTTTCTAATAGTCTCTACTCAAAAAAAGGTCACCATGGTCATTCACATTTGCATTGATTTTCGTAATCTTAATATTGCTTGTCCTAAGGATAATTCACCTTTACCTTCAATAGTTGTCATTATCGATTCCACCGCTAGTTATGAAATGTTATCTCTTATGGATGGCTTCTCAAGCTACAATAAAATTCACATTGCACCTAAGGACCGACATAAGACAACTTTTAGCACAGAATGGGGCACCTATTACTATGTTAAAATGTCTTTCAGACTCAAAAATGTCGGAGCTACTTATCAATGAGCAATGACTCATATATTTCATGATATTATTCACAAAATTATACAAGCTTATATGGATGACCTCATTGCTAAATCTAAATGTCGCAAGACTCATCTTTTCAATCTTGCCATCATCTTCAACCGTCTTCTTAAATACAAAGTTAAACTAAATGCTTATAAATGTGACTTCAGTGACACATCTAGAAAACTATTAGGATTCTTAGTCTCTCTTCCCAGCATCGATGTTGATCCTTCCAAAATTAATGCTATCATTAACATGTTCATCCCTTGATCTATTCTAGATATTTGTACTTATCTCGATAAACTTGGGGCAATTAGATGATTCGTCCTCAAAATGGCTTGCCATATCCACTCCATCAAATTTCTTCTTAAGAAAGGTAATGCTTTAGAATGGATGGATCCATGCCAAAAATCATTTGATAATATGAAAGAATCATTACTTCACCCACCTACTCTTCGTCCTCCTTCCAACGATTGACCTTGATCTTATACACTTCTTCCACACCCATATCAGTTGGGGCAATGCTTGCCCAACAAGATGATACTAGAAGAGAGTATGCCATCTACTATATCAGTTGAGGCTTCATTGATTATAAAAAGTGTTACACAAAAGTCGAACGTGATTTCCTTGCCATATATTTTGCAACTAAAAAACTTCAACATTGTCCTTCTCATGGAATTTTATCTTTGAATTATCACTCAAAAAGCTGTCAAAGGACAAATCATCGTTGATCAAATTGTCACAGATCCTGTGCTCGCTACCAACCACCTTTAAGATTGTCTTTTTGATGATAACATCCTCTATATTAAAGGTCTCAACCAAGCCATATCTCTTAAAGATTACTTCCATAACTTCACTATTGATCATGAAACAAGTAATGTCGATGAATCCGTTATCCTCTTTGATATTATTAAACCAAAAGTAGTTATCAAAGAACTTCTTGAAATTAATGTTGATTTACATGAGGATATTTGGACCCTTCATTTTATTGGTGCTAAATGCCTTCAAAGAGTTGGGGAAAGTTGTATTCTTACAATCCATCTTGGAAAAATCATCCTTTTAGCTTTTTGCTTAACATTTGACATCACTAACAACATGGTCAAGTATGAATCTTTAATCTTAGGCATGAGAGCTAATCTTGATTTAGATATCCAATACTGGCATGCTTTAGGTGATTTCTAACTCATTTTACGCCAATTCAATGGTGATTGCCAATGCAAAATTAAGAATCTCATTTCTTATCATCAAATAACAACTACTCTTACCAAAGATTTTGTCTCTTTCACCATCGAGCATATCCCTTGAGATCAAAATTCTATTGTTGATTCCCTTCTTCAACATCTCTTTTTAATCCACACCAAGTTCCTACTAATCCCTTTTTTCTTATCCAAATAATAAAATGTCTATCCTCTATTCAACCACATTATTCACTAATTAGCCACATTGAGGCTGTCACCATTCGATAAAGCTCATGGTACAAGGACATCATTCAATTTATGAAACACCAAACTTATCCTCCCAACCTAGACTCTCGTGAAAAGAATTGTATTAAAAAAAAATTAAATATGTATTTTGATATAACATCCTTTATTATCGTAATGCTGAAGGTACCTTGCTTTTTTGTGTCATGCAAGATGAGGTTCCTCTTCTTGAACAAGCACATGGGGGAATTTGCGGTGGCCACTATAGCGGACATGCTACAACCCAAAAATGCTTACAGATGGGATAATTTTGGTCCACTCTTCAAAAGGATGCTATCGAATTTGCTAAAAAATGTACTTCTTACTAACTTGATGATGGTTTAATTCATTCATCTCCAACCAAGCTTCAAATTGTATAATCTTCTTGGCAATTTTTCATGTGGGGATTAGATCTCATAGGAAAATTACTTCAATCTCAAGATGGACATGTATTTATAATCACAACCACATAATATTTCACTAAGTGGGTTGAGGCTATGCCCCTTGTTAACATCACCAGTACCACCATCTCCAAATTCATCCTTAACCAAATAATTTGCCACTTTGGTGTCCCTCATACTATCATTTCAGACAATGGTGGTAATTTCAAAAATAAAGATGTCAAACATCTCTGTGCTAAATTCAAAATCAATCACAAATTTTACACACCCTATCATCCATAATTTAATGTCCAAAATGAGGCCACAAACAAAATTCTTAATAAAATTATCCAAAAGAAAATTCATGAAACCTGCACGGATTGGCACCTGCATCTTTATCCTACTCTATGGGCCTATTTCACTAGCATACATACTGCCACTAGGGCAACATCGTTCTCTCTAGTCTATGGTTCTGAATCAGTCATCCCATTAGAATTTGAGATTCCCTCTCTCTATATATCTCTTCATGGTATCATTCCCAATGAAGAATTACGTGAAGCTCACCTTCATGCTTTCAATCTTCTTGATGAACACTGTCTTTGTGCTTTACAACATAATCACCAACACAAGGCCCGCATCACCAAACAACATAAAAACAAGTCAAAGTTCACACATTAAATGTTGGTGATCTTGTCCTTAAATTAGACTACACTCATGATAAAAAAGGTAAATACGTCCAAAAATGGTGGGGCCCTTATTTAGTCAAAGATACTCTAGGTCTAAGTACTTATCACCTTCAAACAAATGAAGGCCTTATTTTTAAAGAGCCCACCAACTCACAGTTCTTCAAGAAGAATTTTGCCTAATCCTTCCCTTCTTTTATTGATTTCTATATGTTATCTATCTAAAACTTTTTGTAGGATACTTACATAGGTCTCACCCTCTACAATAGTTCTCTCTTGTCACAAACCTTAGTCCTTCCTTTTGGTCTTTTGGTTTCCCTTTTTCTCATGAGTTGCATTATAAAATTGTGGATAAGACCCGATCTTCCTCATGATATATTTTTATCCTCTTTGTTTTCATATTTTTTACACATCACTTTTTGGCACCCCTTGAGTTTATCATTTATGTGTTGCAGTGTAAGACCATGGATAGGACCTAGCCTTCCTCACAAAATACCATCTTTTTCTTACCTCATTTATTTTTTTTCAATATTTTTTGGCACCCTCGTGGGTTTTTATTTTATGAGTTGTAGTGTAAGACCATGGATAGGACCTGACCTTCCTCATAAAATCACCATCTTATCATTCTGGTCTAGAATGTGTTTTGCAATGGTTACAAGTTCTTGATCTTTGTTATCAACTTTAACTTTTGCTTCTCTTGTAGATAAAATTTGCACAACAATCTATGTTGGCATGTTTTCCTACACTTCCCTCATTCTTATGATAAGGAATCACACTTTTCTATCATTGATCCCTTTTTCACTCTTTGTCACATTTTTTTACGATTTGAAGTAATTCAAATTATTTTATGTTTCATTCCTCTTGATTTCCTTTTTTTTCACTCCACATTGGATAAAAAAAGTTCGAATTCAAGATAACACTTTTATTCACTTGGATTTATGAGACTCTTAGACACCATGCTCTCTAGGTTCTTTGTCTTAGCAACCAAGTCCAAGTATTCAAATAAAAGTCATCTTTAACACCCATGTTTGGTTTTCCAAATCCGTATGAAAGAGGAATAAAAAAAGCCATCAGGAAAGTTAAAATCCAAATAATTTGAAATAAAAGACAATGATATACAAAAGACAACATACAAATCTCAAAATTCAAAATCACACCAAAAGATGTAATTACAAGCACATCTCCTATCTCCAATCAAATCTCAAACTCCACAGTTGGCCTCACAATAAAATTGAGGTCCATTGGGGTGTGATAGGTCAATAAATTGGAATATGAGAATTTAATAAACTCTATGGTGATACCTACTTTCTCATGCAAGTAACCAATCTTTGCAGTAGATCGATGGCTATGTAAGGGGTCATAAGGAATGGGGAACACATTGTGGGAAGGTAGGCCCATTTTGATTTTCATGCATATAACCTTCATGGGATGATATACATACTTTATTTGTTGACTTAAGAATTATGTGGCCAAGAGAAGTTCTTCAGAGTCCTTAATGTCAATAGCCCTCTTATTTTGACAAGCCTAATTTGAGTGTCTTGACTTCGATAAAAAGTTACTCTACCTTGATTTTTTCTTGATTCTCCCCTCCATCCATTTCATTTCTCTCCTTGATAGGTAGATTGTGATTCTAAAATTGTTTTCAGTCTTCTATACTTCCTTCTTCTTCACATCTTAATAACATGTTAGCACTACTTTGTTTAAGTTTTATCTATCCTTAGAGCAAAACATGTTTGAGTAATTATAGATTACTTTCTTTGCACTATGGCTCTACATTTCTAGACATACTTTATAATCTCTTTTACCATTTATCATTGTTTTACCACCTTTTTTGCAGACACCTGAGTCCATTTCTACTTTCATGTACTTTTTTCATTGTTGAGTGAGGTTGGCTTGTTACTTCTCACTCATCAATGTTATTTTCGTTTGTATGCACCTTTTTTTTTGATGATTGAGTAAGGATTGTTACTTCTCACTCATCAATGTTATTTTACCATTTTTTTGTTTGCCCATCTTTGTTTAAGTAAGTATTGTTACTGCTTTTACATTGATGTTTGATTTCCGTCCTTTTGACGTGTATCCTTCATTTGATTTGGTGAGTTTTCCTTTTTTACTTAAGGTTTTCTTGTTTGAGTGTTTCAGTATTTAGTAGCCTTAGATTTTTGGTTACCCAATTTACTCTAAATTTAAACTTGGTCATTTGGTATAACATAGCACTTATCATCCTATCTTGCAAAATTTGCAAGTACATCCCATCCACATAGCACCAATTCTCTTGGCTTTCTTGCATTTTATTGTTTTTGCTCTTTAGTTTTGTATTCTTGGGTTTGTCAAAAGTAGTCTTTTTACCCTCTATAATAAAAAATCTAAATATAGTAGACAACCATCCAATGATAAAGGTAAAGATACACATCACATTTAATTTTTAGTTATTTCCTATTCCAGTCATTTACTTTCAGTTATTTTTGCTTTAAAATATTTTAAATTTATTTTTAGCTTCAACATTGTGTGTCACTATGTTTTTTTATTGAAGCACCATCCCCTGTTGTACTTGAGTGGCACGTAAAGAGCTTTGAGTGAGGCATATGTATACACATAATATTTTCAAACTTTTATCAATTACTAATGATTTATATCTTGCAGGAACTCGCCAAGTCTCAATCTCTCTAAGTGCACGCCCTAAAGGGTGCACTAGGGAAGGGGTGGGTAGACCATTGGTGATTCATAGTATTGTTATCCCTTTTTCCACTTACTATCTACACACTTGTCTTGTAAAAATATTCCTCTAAGCTTGGCTTCCTCTTTTTCACACTCCTCCAGTCTTTTACCACCTTCATTAGCCCTTTTCTTAATATAAATACTTTTTTGATAGTTTACATGACTATGTTAGTTTGTTGACCTTGTCATCTTATTGAAAATTTTTATTTAGGGTCTAGGTCATCTCTTGTTCGACCTAGTCCATGACTTAGTGAGTTTTTGCCAATAACAATACTAGGTCGATCGAGTTGACCTTGTCGACCAATTTTTTTGGAAAGGTTTAGGGTTAGATCTGCCTCTATAAACACAATGATTTCATCATTATTTAAAAGTAGACAAGAGTTATTATTTATTTGTGCTTATTTACAATATGCTCTTCCACCATTCTACTTAAGGAGTCTTAGCTTAGGGTTTATATTTGAAGAAGAATCCAATCTTGTGGAGAAGTCTTGAATGCTTTGGCCTTTCTTAGTGATCCTTACAAATCACAACAACCTCTTGTGAATCACCTTTGGCCAAGGAAGCTATTGAGTCTCAACATGTTCATCTTCGAGGTAAGTATATATAACTTTGCTCCTCTCTTTAGTAGATAGAAGTAGCTTAAGTAATGGCTTTTGAATAATATTATTATTCCTCTCCATGCATTAGGGTCTTACGTATACATAACTTAATTAGGAATCTCTCATGCATGTTTACTTTTAGTGTTTATTACCCCCACTTTGTGCCACAAGCTTTGGTGAGCACTAGATTAGATTTATTTTCCTTACTTGTTATTAGTATAGTGAATATAAAAACATAGGACTTAGAGTTATTACGTAGTTTTACTTGACTGGAGGCTTTGAAACCCTTCCTAGTGATATTATTGTGATAAGAGATCCCCTCATTAGGTCTAGCAGATCCATATTGGTCATGTTCCTTATTATCTAATGTATCCCCAATCGGAAGTATAAGGAGGATCTATCTTCTTTGAGCTAGGATTGATTTATGGATTTGATGCATTTCTGATTGCATATAGTGTGCTTAAATATCAAAACCACAATTTTTTATCAAAATATAAATTTTAAAGTTCAAGGTTTGAACATGATCAAGATACCAAATTATGATTATGGAATATTCAATCACAATAGTGCCATCTTAAGTTCATCATTGCCACCAAATAACTCTAGAAAATGCCTTAGCCACTTTTTAGTAAATTAGTACATATATCTTAAATACATTTATCTGAAATATATCAAGATATATTAATCTCAAGGTTTTTATCTTGAAAGTTTTACATTGATTAATAATTTTATTATCTTCTCTAACAATATTATATTGATTACTGATATATGACATCAATCTAGTTACTTCATTGTGTTGAGATTGGAAAAATCTTTTTGTGAAAAAAGGGCTCAAAATTCCACCATACGACCTAGAAATTACCATTTTTTTGTTTGACTTCTCCAAGCAAAAATAAAATCTGCTAAGTGAGAATCAATCTGACATCAAGTTTAACATTGAAATTTCCTTGTGATGGTCAAATTTAAGATCAAACATAATTGTGAACATGCTCACACCATTATATCCTGCCACTTACCTCGATTTTAGAATGCCTATAAACATAAATAACTCCAATCAGTGTAAATAAATTTTGATGGATACAATACATGTGGTATCAGATAATAGGGGCATATGGAGTTCAAAAAACCTCACAAGGACGTATAAGGCAGAGGAACTGATACTTGTGCACTTTAATTTGGTGTCCACATGGCACTTAAATGGTGCCACTTATCACTTGAAATTAAACCCATAGTGGACTTTGCTTATGTTTAATATATATTTTTCATTTTGTTTTTTTAAGTAGATGGAAAGCCACATTTTGAATTGAGTTAATATAAAATTTGAAATATACTATAAAATTGGTTGGTCTTAAACATGTACACTGGCTACCTAATAGTTTTAAATATGATTTGTCATAATGTGATTGGCTACTTTACACCATTGTTTGGTACAACTTGTATAATAATGTGTAAATTGTACAACTACATTTCATTGAAGTTTGTTTAAACATTGGGTATTCCTTTCTCATGTACCCACACACAAGTATTGGGTATGCCTAAGTATTGGATTGTCTCCCCTACTCATAAAGTACAAAGATTACGTGGATTTGAATACCAATATTTTTTTGAAGCTTGGGCACTAATGTGAGGTCTTGTCATTGCAATCCAAGTATGATTTCATTGAAATAGAAGAGGAATCCCAATTGATATTATAAATTTGTTTCAAATATGTGCACTAGCTCTAACAACCAATTACCAAGTATGAATCTCAAATTCTGTGATTATGTTCTTTAACTTTGAGGAATTATAGAAAAAAGATCTTAATCATTGTTGTTATATGAAATTAAAAATTTTCAACATAAAGAAGCATAGAAACTAGTTTCCAAGGTAGATTGATGTAGGATCATCCTTGGATCTCCAAGCTATCATGTACTTAGGTTTGAATTGAACATCTTTAAGATAAATTACACATGTATTTTTTGGAATAATTTAGCATAAAATGCAAAAATCTGATCTTTGTAAGGCTTAATTTGTACCTTGCAAAGCAATTATAAGCTTTGCAAGCCTTGTAGTTCATTTTGAAGATACACAAAAGTAGAGGAGTTGTGCAAGCTTATAAATAATTTCAAGCTTAAAATACATGTTAGAGCTTCATCCCTTTAAATACTCGCAAGATTATAGAGCTTCATAAGCTTAGGAATATTTACAAGCCTAATCATGTTTTTCGAGCCTAAGAGAGTTTTTCTAGCCTAAGAATCCTCACAAGCCTATGAAGCTTCAGAAGTCCACAAAGCTTCATAATCCTAGGAGCTATACATAACTCATTTTATTTTCAACCCTAGTCTCACTTCGTAAACCTAATTTTTTCACCTATAAAAAGTTCATAACCATCATTTATGTTGTGTTGGTTTAGCAAGCCAATTCCTTCAAACATGTGTATTCTACATTAAATGCATCGATGAGGTGTGAAAAGTGATGGTTCAACATCAACATTGTAAATACTCGTTGGCACAAGGAAAATCTACCAAATTCACAACATTATGATGCCTTACAAAAAAATAAGTGTTCTAAAACATGTTCCACTATGAAAGCCACACTCATAGCAAATATCGTCACACAAGCTTATCATTATCAGCATTAACAATCATAAGCATTGAATCATGACAAGGAAAAAAATGATTGAAGTAACACAATCCACAAATTCTTAAAGGAATTTATAAAAATATGTGTTCAACTAATTTCCAAATAAAGTTGTTCTTGAAACTACCTAATATTTCAAGAATGTCAGTGAAATGGTAGAGATCAAATGTCATGCAACAAGATTTATATTTTTTGATTGATTGCTTATGAACTACTTTTTTAACAAGTGACATTTGTGTTCAAATGGAAATCATAATTAATCGACATCAAAAACCTCTTGTAACATATCTTGGCCAATATATGGCATGCATAAGATATTATAACATGTTCCCCAAAGGAGAAATAATGGTTCTATGACAGGGTTTTGAGTGGAAGTGTTTTATAGTACTTTTAGGCTCTAGTAGATTGTGTTGGGTTCAGGTGTAGCTTGAATAGAAATCATATGATAAATTAATGCAAGAGAATCAATACTAATATAATATCTAAGCTAAAAGGATAATAAGAGAATTGGCATACACACAATATTACACAGTACACAAGATTTAACTTGGGAACCCCTTAGAGAAAAAACTGAACATAGTAACATTCTTCCTTATTACATTAATTCAGCCATTGTAAAATATAATAAATTAATTCTAAGTTCTAATTTACCCTAATGCATGTGTGAATATTGATAGACACATCAATAGGAAATGATCAAACATGTATTACATTACCATGGGTACCAAAACCATGAGCTATATAAAACATGGGATAAATCCACATATATAAGGTCTGCATGTACAATCCAAATGAGTGAACATCATGTAGAGTGTAAATCATAAAAAATATACAACACATTTCCATTATTATTCCATTTATTGAATACTTTCCATAGGGGAGCATAGGGTCATACTTTCAATAGCTAAGGGCAACCATGCCCATTGATGTTTTGCACCAATAAAACTTCTTAGTACTCATATCCTTCATCGATGAATCAACAACACTCTCATATGTATATAAATTTTCTAACATTACCTTCCTATGTTCAACCAGGGAAAGCAATAATGTACATCAATATTATTTGTCCTAGAATGATAAGCTTTGTTCTTTTTCAAACATATTGCACTTTGACTATTAGAGTATGTTGGTTGAATATTTTGGCAATCAACATACTGATAAACAAAATAGGTCTGATCATCCAAAGTAGGAAGATTGGTCATCCAAATGTGTAGGTTTACCACATCAAAAGGTAAAAGGGAACTAATCTCTCCTCTCATCAAGGGGAGGTTCCCTATATATATACAAAAAATAATACTCAAGGGTAGGATAAACCATCCATCTCTCTTTCTTCAGAGATGATGCGTGCAAATCAAAGGAAAAATCTCAAGAGAAATGACAGAAAGCACTCGTCTTCTTTCAGAGGTACTATTCAGCAAACCAGAAGAATACTCCTGGTAGTAATTGCAAAATGTGACCAAGGACATAGTAACCAGCAAATTGAGATATAGCACAAAGTCTTCACTTGAATTGCCCAAGAGTGAGATACAAAGGACAATGAGGGCACAAAGTCATCCCAAGGTCCTTTACACAGAAACAAAAAGAAAACACACTAAAGGCAATTGTGGGGGCACAAAGTCTCTCCACAGTTGGCTTCAGGATGCCTTCCTGACTACTTTCACTAATTCTGCTTATTGAATTAAAGGAACAAAAAATATATTAAGGAAAAAGACATAAGAACAGTTTCCCCAACAACAAAGATATCATAGCACAAAGTCTAAAAAATCACTTGCTTTCTTATTCCAATAAAAAATATGATCAACAATCTAAGCTCAAAGTCTTAGTAATGCCTTTCAATTTGGGCAGAGTTTTGTTTTTGATAATCAGAGAGAGATCCCGATCCAATAACAAGAGAGTCCCTTATATAGCCTCTTCAAGAAGGACTTGGGAATAGTAACACATCATGTTGCATTGAAATTTTTTAAGAAGACATGCTGGAATTTAGGGGCATTTACCTACTTGTTTTTCTCAATGCAGAGAAATGGGTCACGCTATTGAAAGTTTGCATCTTTCAATATCCACATGGTGGTCTACTTCTAGAAACATATATGATGTGCAAATATTTCTGGTTATTCTTTCTCTTTACGCTCCTTTCATTTGTTCTTCCTTTTGGCCTTGGCCTTAAAGCCTTTGAATGCATTCAGGTCAGTTTTGGGTCGGGAAGAGCCCCCTGCAAGGGTATCTGCCTTTCGGGCAGTCTTTGAATGGCCTTCAGGCTTCTTTTGGTGGGTCGCTAAGTTCTTTGGATCTTATTTAAGGCTTTTCAAAATCAACAGCTATTTTACAAACTTTGAAATTGACGTTCACACACTCGTCACTACATTTGAATGTCTAACGGCTAGTTCACCATTCTTGACTTTGACGTCTTCGAGTGCGTCACCCTTTGGAATTTCTTCGGCTTTCTCTTGATTTGGCCTTTTCTACTACTTGCTTCCTTCAAATTTCTTGTTTTGCATCCTCCTAAAGGGAAGGTGACCCTTCAGCTTTGGGGAAGTGTCCTTTAATTTGGCAGCTGAGAGTCCCCCACAAGGGCACCTGCCCTTCGGGGTCCTTCGGTGGCCTTTTGTCTTTGGAGTCCTTCAGAGCTTTCCCACAGACATTTTCTTGTAGACAAAAAGTCCGCAAGAATTATTTTGGTTGCTTTGTCTTTGGCCTTCAGAAATTCTTTTAGGCTTTTCTCCTGTAGCTTTCCCAAATTTCTTCAGACTTTTTGTCTGAAGGAATTCGTTTCTTGCCTTAGTCTTTCCGCCGGGATTTGCTTTGTTTTTCAGTCTTTTCTTTCTTTCAGAGGAAAAAGTCTAAAGGAATTCTTTCAAAAAATTTACCTGAAGGAATTGTCTCTTTGTCTTGTTCATTTTCCCGAAGGAATTCACTTTGTCTGTTTTACTGGAGGAATTTTTTTGAAGGAAATCCCTTTGCTCTTTTGGCCTTTGAATTGGTCCATTTGCCCCCTTTTTGCCCTCCTCAAGGGCTGTTTGTCCCTTGGAAATTTGCCTTAGTCAATTTTATGTGAATCTCAAATTGTGACACGTGGAAGCATCTGCTATTCTTAGAAACAAAGTGAAATGAGGCTCAAAAGATGACACTTGGCAGCATCCACTGAGTTCTGTTGAGTTTTTACTCGCTGCCCTCCGCAAGGGTTCTAGGCCTTGGTTCACTGCCCTCCGCAAGGGCTGTTTGATCCTTTGGCTTTGGGGCAACCCCTTGAACCTACCGATTGAACCAACTTTGGTTCAACGGTTCAACGGTTCATTCTCTTTGATTGCTTGAACCAAGATTCTTTGAAACAAGCCTCATTGAACCCATTGAACCTTAAACCTTGAACCCATTGAAACTTTGAATCAAAGTGGTTCAATGGTTCATCGATTCAATCAGTTTATTCTTTTTATTTGGCTAAGTCCTCTTGATCTTTTTGAACCAAACGCATTGAACCATTTGGTCGTTGAACCTGTTGAACCTTGAACCTTTGAACCAAAGTGGTTCAATGGTTCAAGTGTCAGAAACTTGTTCTTTTGATTGAACCTGCTTGTAGAAGCCTTTGACCTATTGAACCTTGAACCTTGAAGTGGTTGAACTCTTGCTATTGATGTTGAACCTTTGAACCCAATGAACCCGTTGAACCAAAATGGTTCAAGGTTCAACGGTTCAACGGTTCAATCCTTGCTTAGAAGCTTGTCGATGAACTCTTTTGGTTGAGTCTTGTCATTGAACCAAATTTGAAATCGCCTAAATGTTGAGAGCTTGCTTCTTTCCTATAGAGTCTATAGAAATCAACTTGTGAAGTTTGTTGAACTTGGCCTGCAGAGTCTGTAGATTTTCTTCCTATAGAGTTCGTAGATTTCTGAGAAGCTTGAAAAATGAGGAATTTGAATGCTTAGAACAAATTTTGAGAAGGGCAGAGATTATTTTGGTTTGAGGACCAAAATAGTTCAAATGTTGTCCCAAAAATGAGCGATATTTTTGGGGGACAACAGCTGGCTCCAGTTGAGAAACTTTTATCAATTGTAAAAAAGAATTAAAGAGAGTAGAATCTAGAATCTCTAGTGTCTTCATGTGTACCATTGAGCTACAGAGTCATGTTACCCAGAAATGGAAGGCATAAAAAATGGAAACAAACAAAACAAAATAGAATTAAAAACTATACAAATTTACATATGTACAGATACAATGATCTGATACTTCAAGAGTTAAAGTGTTTCAGATGCTGCCGATTGTGAGGCAGAGAAAAGAGTGTGCCATCTTGATATTTCAATAGAAAGTTGTTTTCACCATTGTGTTGATGAATTATAAATGGGCCTCTCTAAAGGGAGTCGAACTTTCCATGCATCCCTTTGGTTCTCTCCTTTTGTCCCACAGCAGGACTTGATCCCCAATCTGGAAATCATGATTTTTGGCCTTTTGGTCAAAGAGTTTCTTTACCAAAATTTGATGAGCAACAATTCGGTCCACCACCATGGTTTTCTGTTCATCCAGCTTAGTCAGGCACATGATTCTCTTATCAAGAGAGCTTTCATATGTCTGATCTTCAATTGCCTTTGCCGATTTCAAGGTTGGCAATTCTAAGGTGATTGGTATCTCAGCATTGATACCATAAATAAGTTGAAAAGGAGACATACCAATTACCCTCTTTGGTGTGATTCTATCTGCCCATAGAGCATCAACTAATGCTTTATGCCATGTCCTTTAATTGTCATCTGCTAGCTTCTTGATGATAGTTACCAAGTTTTTATTGCTTGATTCAGCTTGTCCATTCCCTTGTGGAAAATAATCAGAAGAGTGAGAGAGTGTAATTCCATAATGAAAATAGAATTGTGTAATTTCTTGGGAAGTGAAACAAGATGCATTGTCAGTAAAAAATTTGATTGGAACTCTAAATTTAGAAATGATATTCTCTTTGAAGAAATTGCATACAACTTCTGAAGTAGCATGCTTAGTTGGGATTGCTTCTACCCACTTGGTGAAATAGTCAGTTGCTATAAGGACATAATCATGTCTAGCACTTGAAGATGGGTTTATAGTCCCAATAAAATCAATCTCCCATTGCTGGAAAGGTTCTTCTATGATCACTGGCTTGAGAGGTAGGGCAGCTAACTTGGGTCTTCCAATAAATTGCTGACAAAGTTCACATTTTCTCACCCACTTATATGCATCTTTGAAACGAGTTGGCCAGTAATACCTGGCTCACAGAATCTTGTGAGCAGTTACAAGAGCAAAAAAATGTTCTCTACAGGCTAGATTATGGAAAGATTTCAAAAGTTGGCTTTGTTGCTCTTTGTCTACACAGCGAAGGAATACTCCATCTATGCTTCTCTTGTACAAGCCATTGTCCCAAAGGACAAAATTGGCAGCTTTAAAATTGATAGTCCTCCTTTTTTTATAAGATAAATGAGCAGAACATTCATTATAAGTAAGAAAATGAACAATACTTGAATACCACTCATTGGTAGTGGAGACAAAATGGACTGTTGGTGTGTCTTCCACTTTAGCTTGTACATGCTGTGTATCTTCTAGCTTGTTGTCAGCAATTAATTGGCATAGGCCTTTTCCCCTGACCAGCTTTGTTGGCTTGATGTCTAGATCAAACTCTTGGATCTTTGCAATCTAATTGCCTCTTTTTATGCCAAACTCCTATTGAGTTTATATGGACTTGACTGTAGTGTTGAGAACTAAGGCAGTAGTGTGTGAATTCAGGATATAGAAGCAGAAATGTTTGACTGCTTTCACCACTGCATAAGCATGCTTCTCTACATTTGAATGCTTCATCTCATGGGTTTTGAGAGGGCAACTCATGAAAGAAATAGGAGATTCCATACCTTGTCCTTTTGAACAAGAATTGCTGAAAGTGTGTGTTCATAAGCATAGCTGTATATGATGAAATATTTGTTGTAATCTGGACAAACCAGGGTAGGGACGTGGGCAATGGCAGTCTTGATATCTTGAAATGCTGACTTGCCTTTTTTAGTCTAGCTAAAGGTGATCTTCCCTTTCATCATGTTCACAATGTGTCTAGTCTTCTCAGCAAATTCAGGGATGAACCTTCGTAAGAAATTCACCTTTCTGAAGAAAGAGTGAACAACATTTTTACTTGTAGACAAATTAAGCTCTTGAATAGACTTGACTATGTCTAAGTCAATCTATATGCCTTCTTTAGACACAATGCATCCAAGGAGTTTCTCCTCTGTTACTCTAAAAATAGACTTCTTAGGGTTCAAAGAAATACCGTTTTGGCAGCAGCACTCCAGCACTTGTTGTAAGTGGCATATATGATTAGATCGATGCTTTGAAAAGATGGTTAAGTCATCAAGGTATACCACTATGAATTTACCTATCTCATCTTTGAAAGCTAGGTCCATTGCTCTCTGAAAAGTGGCACTAGCATTTATCAAGCCGAAAGGCATTATTCTATATGCAAATGTACCCCAAGGTGTGGTGAATGTAGTCTTGTGTTGGTCTGATTTACCAACTTCAACTTGATTATATCCTGAAAAGCCATCTAACATTGATAACATCTCTGAACCTGTCACTGTTTGAAGCACTTGATCCATGATTGGCAAAGGGTAATTATCTTTCAAAGATGACTGATTCAGACTCCTAAAATCTACATAAATGCAAATTTTGTCACTCTTCTTCCTTACAGGGACTATGTTTGCAATCCATGTGGAATGATGGATTGGGAAGACGATTCTAGCATTTAATATTTTTTGTATCTCAAAGAGAATAGTACCTAATATTTTCAGATTGTACTGTCTGGATTTTTGCTTATAGGGCATTGAGTCAACCTTGAGAGGAATGTCATGGTGGATTTCATCAGGTCTGAGAGACTTCAGGTCATCATAAGAATATGCTAAGACATTTATGTATTGACAGAGTAAAGTGGTGAACTTGAATCTTTCTTCAGGGGTGCAACACTTACCAATGTTAACCATCTTAGGAATTTCTTTAGTAGTCAGATTTACTTGATCGAATCCCTGAGAGAAGATTGAATCTATTTGATGTTGTTTGATAAATCTATCATGCTTGTCAAATAGTTTCTCAAGAGAAACCAGGCCTTTGTGAATTTTATTTCCTTTCAGCTATAAGAATTCTTCATTTATATCTAAACTAGATTCAGAGGCTGATTCATACTTCTGAGGTTCACTGCCTTTAAAACGTAGTTGTTCGAAATTATCTTTTCATTCCAAGAAGGCAATGATTTGATGATCATCATTGAATACTTGCCAATGATCAGCATTGTTAGGAACACTTGGTCTACAGAATAAATCAATAGTATACCTATCTTCTTTGAAATATGAGTGAGGAACTAAAAGAGTTTCTGAAACAACAAGTGCATCAACTCTGTCATTAGATTCTCTGGGTATGGCAGAAATTTTGAAAGCATCAAAGCTTTCAATTTGGTCTCAAACTAGGTTGCGATAGTGGCGTAATCTTTCACTTTTGGTTTGGTATAAGTTTCTTATTTCACAAACCACTAATTCAACATCCCCTTTGACATGAAGGAACTTGATGTTTTTGTCTTGAGCAACCTTCAATCCAAGCAACATAGATTCATATTCGGCTGTATTGTTAGTGTTACTAAATTATAATTTGTAAGATGAAGGAAACATATATCCTTGAAGAGATATCAACACAATCCCAGCTCCTGAACCGGTAGAGGAGCAGCTGCCATTGAATTCAAGAGTCTATACCCCATCAGACACTGATTTTTTTTAGAGTTTCCTTCATTAGAGAGGGAGGGTCCTTCTTCATTTGTATTGCAACCTACTAGTTCTTCTGCTATTCTAGTTGAACTGATTTATAGGTTGACACTTTCAAAAAATTTATCAGATGTTTCATGTACTTTGTCTGTAGATAGAAAGTAGTTACCCATACCTAAAGATTCAAAAAGAATTTGAGCTTCAGGGGCTGATGTTTGGGTTACGACGTATTTTGCCTCTTTTTTAGGGAGCAACCTCTTCATTACACCTTTGATAGGGATTCTTGCCTCAGACAAGTCCATGCTTAGTTCTCCTCCCACGTCCTTACAAGAAATTCATCCAAGCAAAATGCCATAAGATGCTAGGAGATTAGCCACCAAGACAGTCATCTTGATTCTCTTGTCTGGAAACGTTGCAAATGCAAATTGGGCATATTTGATTTGCCCCAACAATGGTACTTGTTTGTTTTCCATGGAGAAACATCTCCCAAATGTCTTGGTCAATGTGAGGCCAAGAGATTCAGCTACTTTAGCAAGCATGACATTGTCAGATGCGCTTGAGTCTATAATATAATTACTTAGCTTATGACCCTTTATTAACATGGAAACATAGAAAGGTTCTATTTTTCCAGGGGCAACTGGAGGAGTAATGATAAGATTATTCAAAATGGGCATGTTCTTTGGGGAATCAGGAGTTACCTTTTTAGTTTTTTGTCCTGCAGGGACGGTTTGGTTCTTGACACATTGGACCAACTTATCCAATTGATCAGGATTGGATTGCAAATATTTGAATTTAGTCATTTGTATTTTAGTCTTTTTGACATGACCAATTATGTCAAATGGCTGAATTAGATTAGGAACAGAGGAATGCATTTCAATATTTTGATTTTTAGGAGGGATGGAAAGAGGGTTGGTTTGCGAAATTGAAGTAAAAGGTGAAGGTGAAATTGATGTACTTACTTTTTGAGTGATCACCGGGTCTTTTGACTGGAAAGGCATAGTGGTTCCACGCTTAGCAATTGTAATTACTGGTTGAGGTTGCTCCTTTGTCTTCCCTTTATCAACTTGCTGAACTGATTGGTTCTTGGACCTGATAAACATTGCATATGATCCATCAATAGCTTCTTCTTTGATTTTGGGTTCATCCTGGTAGTTTAGGAAACTAATGTGGGAGTCGCCAACTGATTCTTCTTAATTTTCTACAAGGAGATCATTGTTATTTTATTGATTCAATTTAGGCTGAAAAGAGAACTATGATTCTGCTTCAAGATATCCCATTGCTGAATTGGTTGGAGGAGCTTCCAAGGCAAGTTTCCCTTGTGGGGGAGGAAGATGATTTTGTTTCCCTTGATTCTTGGTAGCATTGACTTGATATGATTGATTTGGAAATGTCCTTCTTGGCATATCTCTGTATGAAGGAGCATAAGACATTCCTTGCGCCATTTGCTTTTTGAAAGCAAGCAACTCATTTGCCAATTTCTGCACCATTAGATCTGTGGTGCTTGTAGATGAATATTCAAAAGATGATGAAGGTCTATTTATATTTGGATCTCTTCTTATCTTCCCTGTTAAGATGAGATCATCTTCTACCTTAGTGGCCAAATGTTGAGCTGCAGCAAGATCTATTTGACCAGCACGTCTCAAAAGAAAACTTACTTCGAGTAATTGAGAATTAATGAAAAAGCATTTGAGATTCTCAGTTGTAGCTCGAGCAATTACAGGAATTCTATTCCTCAGTTTGTCAAACTTGGCTATGAATTCCCTCATTAGTTCATGAGGTTCTTTCTTCATCTGTGTAAGTTGAGCCAAAAGTGCATGTGCATCTTCTACAGGTTTGAATCTGGCTTCAAACTTAGCTTTGAGGGTATTCCAATTAGTTACTGACCGAGTCTATAGACGATAAAACCAATTTGTAGTAGCACCTTGTAATGTTTCTACCAATAGCCTGACTGCTACATCTTCAAATTCTACTCCAATTATGCCACAGGATACGCTGAAGGCTATAATGTGTTCATCAGGATGAACTTTCCCATCACCATAGAATTTGGAGAAATTCTTCCTTGAATTGCATGGAAGCTCATGTAGAGGTGAAGTAAGATTGAGAGGACCAAAAGAACTACCCCAAGGGCCTTGAACTGCCATTATATGACTATGAAAAGGAGGAATAACAAATCTCAGAGGGGTAATTATTGGCAAAGCTTTATCAACAGTAGAAGTGGATACTTCATTTGGCAATGGAGATTTGACTTTAGTAAGAGGAAAGCTCTTGGTTAATTGGAGGCGAGATGGTGAAGGAAACAGATCAAAATTACTTTGCTGTACCAACTCAAATACAGGGTCAACAATACCTTTAGCCCTTTGGCTTTGTGTATACCTTGAATCTACCAGATTGTAAAATAAAAATAGAAAAGAATTGACCTTGCTTTAGTTTGAAGCCTGAGGATTTAAACTGCGCGTTCTTTTCCAGTTAGTGTGGAGGTGAATGGTAAGGTTATAATAATAATAGGTAAAACATAGAAATGGAATGGAGTCTATAATGGATAATAGTAGAGACTGATTTCATCTAAAACTTGAGGTTTCAGAATGCACATAACTATATCCCCAGCGGAGTCACCAAAAACTATTGGTTGAATATTTTGTCGATCAACGTAATGATAAACAAAATAGGTCTAATAATCTAAAGTAGGAAGATTGGTCATCCAAATGTGTAGGTTTACCACATCAAAATGGAACTAATCTCTCCTCTCATCAAGGGGAGGTTCCCTATAGGTATGATATATATATATATATATATATATATATATATATATATATATATATATATATATATAAATAAAAAATAATACTCAAGGGTAGGATAAACCATCCATCTCTCTTTCTTCAGAGATGATGCGTGCAAATCAAAGGAAAAATTTCAAGAGAAATGACAGAAAACACTCCTCTTCTTTCATAAGTACTGTTCAGCAAACTACAAGAATACTCCTAGTAGTAATTGTAAAATGTGACCAAGGACATAGTAACCAGCAAATTGAGATGTAGCACAAAGTCTTCACCTGAATTGCCCAAGAGTGAGATACAAAGGACAATGAGGGCACAAAGTCATCCCAAGGTCCTTTACATAGAAACAAAAAGAAAACACACTAAAGGCAATTGTGGGGGCACAAAGTCTCTCCATAGTTGGCTTCAGGATGCCTTCTTGACTACTTTCACTAATTCTGCTTATTGAATTAAAGGAACCAAAAATATATTAAGGAAAAAGACATAAGAACAGTTTCCCCAACAACAAAGATATCACAGCACAAAGTTTGAAAAATCACTTGCTTTCTTATTCCAATAACAAAATATGATCAACAATCTGAGCTCAAAGTCTCAATAATGCCTTTCAATTTGGGCAGAGTTTTGTTTCTAATAATCAGAGAGAGATCTCGATCCAATAACAAGAGAGTCCCTTATATAGTCTCTTCAGGAAGGACTTGGGAATAGTAACACATCATGTTGCATTGAAATTTGTTAAGAAGACATGCTGTAATTTAGGGGCATTTACCCATTTGCTTTTCTCAATGCAAAGAAACGGGTCATGCTATTGAAAGTTTGCATCTTTCAATACCCACTTGGCGGTCTACTTCTAGAAACATATCTGATGTGTAAATGGTTCTGGTCGTTCTTGCTCTTTACGCTCCTTTCATCAGTTCTTCCTTTTGGCCTTGGCCTTAAAGCCTTTGAATGCATTTGGGTCCGTTTTGGGTCAGGAAGAGCCCCTCGCAAGGGTATCTGCCTTTTGAGTGGTCTTCAGATGGCCTTCGGGCTTATTTTGGTGGGTCGATAAGTTCTTTGGCTCTTCTTTAAGGCTTTTCAAAATCAACGACTATTTTATGAACCTTGAAATTGATGTTCATGCACTTGTCACTACATTTGAATTTCCAATAACTAGATCGCCATTCTTGACTTTGACGTCTTCAGGCACGTCACCCCTTGGACTTTCTTCAGCTTTCTCTTGATTCGACCTTTTTTGCTACTTGCTTCGTTCAGATTTCTTGTTTTGCATCCTCCCAAAGGGAAGGTGACCCTTTAGCTTTGGGGAAGTGTCCTTTAATTTGGCAGCTGAGAGTCCCCCACAAGGGCACCTGCCCTTTGGGGTTCTTCGGCGGCCTTTTGTCTTCGAAGTCCTTCAGAGCTTTCTCGCGAACTTTTTCCACGGACATTTTCCTATGGACAAAAAGTCCGCAAGAATTGTTTCGGTTGCTTTGTCTTTGGCCTTCAGAAATTCTTTTAGGCTTTTCTCTCGTAGCTTCCCCAAATTTATTTAGACTTTTTGTCTGAAGGAATTCATTTCTTACCTTAGTCTTTCCACCGGGCTTTGCTTTATTTTTTAGTCTTTTCTTTCTTTCGGTGGAAAAAGTTCGAAGGAATTCTTTCAGACAATTTCCTCGAAGGAATTGTCTCTTTGTCTTGTTCATTTTCTTGAAGGAATTCACTTTGTCTGTTTTGCCAGGGGAATTTTTCTGAAGGAAATCCCTTTGCTCTTTTGGCCTTTGAATTGGTCCATTTGCCCCCTTTCTGCCCTCCGAAAGGGTTGTTTGTCCCTTGGAAATTTGCCTTAGTCGATTTTATGTGAATCTCAAATTGTGACACGTGGCAGCATCTATTGTTCTTAGAAACAAAGTGAAATGAGGCTCGAAAGATGACACTTGGCAGCATCCGCTGAGTTCTATCCAATTTTTGCTTGCTGCCCTCTGCAAGGGTTCTAGGCCTTGGTTCACCGCCCTCCACAAGGGCTGTTTGATCCTTTGGCTTTGGGGCAACCCCTTGAACCTACCGATTGAACCAACTGATTGAACCAACTTTGGTTCAATGGTTCAATGGTTCATTCCCTTTGATCGCTTGAACCAAGATTCTTTGAAACAAGCCTCATTGAACCCGTTGAACCTTTGAACCAAATTGGTTCAATGGTTCATCAGTTCAATCGGTTCATTCTTTTTATTTGGCTAAGTCCTTTTGATCTTTTTAAACCAAATGCGTTGAACCATTTGGTCGTTGAACCTTGAACCTTTGAACCAAAGTGGTTTAATGGTTCAATGGTTCAAGCATCGAAAACTTGTTCTTTTGATTGAACCTGCTTGTAGAAGCCTTTGAACCTGTTGAACCTTGAACCTTGAAGTGGTTGAACTCTCACTGCTGATGTTGAACCTTTGAACCCATTGAACCATTGAACCAAAATGGTTCAAGGTTCAACGGTTCAATGGTTCAATCCTTGCTTAGAAGCTTGCCGATGAACTCTTTTGGTTGAGCCTTGTCATTGAACCAACTTTGAAATCGCCTAAGTGTTGAGAGCTTGCTTCTTTCTTGCAGAGTCTGTAGAAATCAACCTGTGAAGTCCGTTGAACTTGGCCTGCAAAGTCCGTAGATTTTCTTCCTGCAGAATCCATAGATTTTTGAGAAGCTTGAAAAATGAGGAATTTGAATGTTTAGAACAAATTTTGAGAAGGGCAAAGACTATTTTGGTCTGAGGACCAAAATAGTTCAAATGTTGTCCCAAAAATGAGTGATATTTTTGGGGGACAACAGAGTCTATCCTTATAACTATATGTAAGAAACCAACTATCAAACACAACCTTTTTAACCATAATGATTCCTTACTAGCATGAGTGGTTTCCATTTACTCTACCTCTATTGTAGATATTACAACTGTCTACCTTTTTCTCATCTAGATCATGCTCTACCAAACAATTTTAATCCAAGCACATGTAGATCTTTGGTAATAAATATTTCCACCCTAATCCAAATCCACAAAGCCTTGTAGATTTAAAATCAGATCCTCACTAGGTCTTCCTTCATAGCAAATAGCATACTCAAAAGTGCCACACAAATATTTGAAGATTATTTTCATAGAAGCCCAATGTTCCTTCCTAGGTGGGATATGTTCCTTCCTTGCATGGGAAATGTAAGGTCTAGTGAAATCATTGGATGCATCATACTTACAATAAGACTTGAATAAAGAACCTGAGACATGTCATCAATTTCCTCATGTGTGTTTGGACACCGTTCAACAAGTTCATTTGGACCAACAAGAAATGGATTACTAACAAGTATACTTTCATGCATCATAAATCATTGCACTATCTACTCAACATACTTTATTTAATTTAACCACAATTTCCTATTTATACAAGCCCATTTAATCTCCATGTCCAATTTTTTTTACGCAACACCTATATCCATCATATCAAACTAGGTTTCAATCATTTTATTTGTCTCTCTATATATACATAGAATGACACTTTACTAGTCTAAAAAAATCTCAACCAAATACAATGAGATCATACATTGAATTTGAAGCGAGTAAGTCAATTCAAAATGTCAATGTCAAATTTTTATTTTTTTAAAAATCTAATTTTTTAAAGTCAAAGCGAATGTCTATTTCACAACCAAAGGGAATGGATTCCTTTAGCTAAATTATTTATTATTTGGGAATAATAAATTTGAATATAATAAGTTTTAACCATTTTCTAAATACTTTAGAAATTGAATCAAGTTGAGATTTTTATAAATAAGCATTTTCCATCAATTGAACTTCACCTCTTTTTAATAAAAATATTTATTATTTAAAAATATAACAATAAAAAAATTAAAATTCTCATAAATATTATAACAAATGAACTAAACTGTGATAATAATGTTTTATTTAATCAACAAAATTTTTTATAATAAGAATGAGTAAAATGTTCATAAGTTATTAAGATTTGAATTTAAATTAGACATTATCATTAAAAATGTTCTTTACTTAATGTTGGGTAGAATTTAATAATTTGAAATAAAAAAAGGTAACATGTAATTATATTTAAATTATAAGGCATACATGCACTTTCTTTTAAATCTTTAAATTATTTACATTTGACTTTATTCTTTATGTTGATATCTTTAAATATTCTTATCAGTTGAGTTTCACTCCTTTTAATAAAAATATGCCTTATGTAAAAAATTCAATAATAAGAAATATAGAATTCTCAATAAATAGTGTAATAAATAGATGAAATAAAATGTAATAGTTAAAAAAAGTTAATCGATAAAAATATTTACAAAAATTTGAAAAAACAAAATATACACTACATATTAACAGAGTCTAGCTTTACAATTGAATGAGTATTATCATTTTATTATGGAAATTTTTTTATTAGAGTCAAAATGTTTGTTTCTATGAAATAATGAGGAATAGTTCTTGAAATATGTTGAGGAACAAAGTGGTGGGTCGTAAAAGAGCTCCAATGTTCTAACTAGGAGAAGACCCTTTCTTTAAGGTGTTGATGGCTATTTGTGAGTCATTTTATATTTCTAAATGGGAGATATGATTATCATGAGCCAATTTGAGGTCAGCTAGTAATGTTGTGAATTTTGCCTTATTGTTCATGGCACAAGAGATTTGAGATCAAATAGTCATAATGCATAACCTTTTACGATCTTGGAGTATGTATCCAAAACCTGCTTGACCTAGATTGCCCTTTGAAGCTCTGTTAAAGCTCAATTTCATCCAATCGGGCTTTGGAGGCCTCCAAACTACATTTTTTCTTGTTTTCTTGTTTAATCAAATCCCATTGACAAGAGACAAATGTTTTTGGATTAAATTTAGGACACATCTCAAAGTAGACATGGGGGTGGGCATGGGCCTGTAATGTCTGGGAGTGTGTTTCATGTGGTTGTTGGAAATATTGTCATTGATGTCAAAGGTCTAGCATTATTGGTGATAAAGGTCCCATTGCATTTAATATTTTTTGTAATAGATATATCTTGGCTAATGTGAGTTAATATTTATTTAATATTAATGAATATATTTTTGGTTGCATATGAGACAAAAGAAGGGCCCATGGAGAAGTCAAAGAGTCACGGGGTAAAGACAAAAGAAGGATGGGATGCATTTTCCCACGAAGAGTCATCTTGGGGAATTCCAAGAGTCACCAAGTGAAGACAAAAGAGGAAGGGTGTAATTTCTTATGAAGGGACACTTTAAGGAATATGAAAAGTCACCAAGATGAGGACAAAAGAGGGAAGGACGTTTTTGGTCATGAAGGGCCACCACATGACTTTTCAAAGGCTTGAATATGAAGGGTCATACAAGTTTGGTGCCATTTTCCATGAGGATTGAAGGGTCACAAAGGAAGATTTACAAGCCTAAGTATGTTTTTCGAGCCCAAGAGAGTTTTTCTAGCCTAAGAATCCTCACAAGCCTATGAATCTTCGGAAGTCCACAAAGCTTCATAATCCTAGGAGATCTACATAACTCATTTTATTTTCAACCCTAGTTTCACTTCATAAACCTAATTTTGCCACCTTAAAAAATTTCATAACCATCATTTATGTTGTGTTGGTTTAGCAAGCCAATTCCTTCAAACATGTGTATTCTACATTAAATGCATCGATGAGGTGTGAAAGTTGATGGTTCAACATCAACATTGTAAATACTCATTGGCACAAGGCAAATCTACCAAATTCACAACATTATGATTCCTTACAAAATAAATAAGTGTTCTAAAACATGTTCCACTATGAAAGCCACACTCATAGCAAATATCATCACACAAGCTTATCATTATCACCATTAACAATCATAACCATTGAATCATGACAAGGAAAAATAATGATTAAAGCAACACAATCCACAACTTCTTGAATGAATTTCTAAAAATATGCGTTCAACTAATTTCCAAATAAAGTTGTTCTTGAAACTACCTAATATTTCAAGAATGTCAGTGAAATGGTAGAGATCAAATGTCATGCAACAAGATTTATATTTTTTGATTGATTGCTTATGAACTACTTTTTTAACAAGTGACATTTGTGTTTAAGTGGCAATCATAATTACTTGACATCAAAAAACTCTTGTAACATATCTTGGCCAATATATGGCATGCATAAGATATTATAACATGTTCCCCAAAGGAGAAATAATGGTTCTATGATGGGGTTTTGAGTGGAAGTGTTTTATAGTACTTTTAGGCTCTAGTAGATTGTGTTGGGTTCAGGTGTATCTTGAATAGAAATTGTCTGATAAATTAATGCAAAAGAATCAATACTAATATAATATCTAAGCTAAAAGGATAATAAGAGAATTGGCATACACACAATATTACACAGTACACAAGATTTAACTTGGGAAACCCTTAGAGAAAAAACTGAACATAGTAACATTCTTCCTTATTATATTAATTCAACCATTTTAAAATATAATAAATTACTTCTAAGTTCTAATTTACCCTAATGCATGTGTGAATATTGATAGGCACATCAATAGGAAATGATCAAACATGTATTACATTATCATGGGTACCAAAACCATGAGCTATATAAAACATGGGATAAAACCACATCTATAAGGTCTGCATGTACAATCCAAATGAGTGAACATCATGTAGAGTGTAAATCATAAAAAATATACAACACATTTCCATTATTATTCCATTTATTGAATACTTTCCATAGGGGAGCATAGCGTCATATTTTCAATAGCTAAGGGCAACCATGCCCATTGATGTTTTGCACCAAGAAAAATTCTTAGTACTCATATCCTTCATTGATGAATCAACAACACTCTAATATGTATCTAAATTTTCTAACATTACCTTCCTATGTTCAACTAGGGAAAGCGATACTGTACATCAATATTATTTGTCCTAGAATGATTAGCTTTGTTCTTTTTCAAACATATTGCACTTTGACTATTAGAGTCTATCCTTATAACTTTATGTAAGAAACCAACTATCAAACACAACCTTTTTAACCATAATGATTCTTTACTAGCATGAGTGGTTTCCATTTACTCTACCTCTATTGTAGATATTACAATAACTGTCTACCTTTTGCTCATCTAGATCATGCTTTACCAAACAATTTAAATCTAGGCACATGTAGATCTTTGGTAATAAAGATTTACACCCTAATCCAAATCCACAAAGCCTTGTAGATATAAAATCAGATCCTCACTAGGTCTTCCTTCATAGCAAATAGCATACTCAAAAGTGCCACACAAATATTTGAATATTATTTTCATAGAAGCCCAATGTTCCTTCCTAGGGTGGGATATGTTCCTTCCTTGCATGGGAAATGTAAGGTCTAGTGAAATCATTGGATGCATCATACTTACAACAAGACTTGAATAAAGAACCTGAGACATGTCATCAATTTACTCATGTGTGTTTGGACACTGTTCAACAAGTTCATTTGAACCAACAAGAAATGGATTACTAACAAGTATACTTTCATGCATCATAAATCACTGCACTATCATCTCAACATACTTTATTTGATTTAACCACAATTTCCTATTTATACAAGCCCATTTAATCTCCATGTCCAATTTTTTTAATGCAACACCTATATCCATCATATCAAACTAAGATGATAACTAATTTTTAACCAGTTTTATCATTTCCTTATTGTTATCAATATTCAACATGTCATTTACATACAAAATAATGATAACAAATCTACCACCGTTTTATTTGAAATACTCACAAGGATCAATTTTGCTTCATACAAACACAAGCCCCAACACATACATGTCAAAATTCTAATTCCACATCCTTGGTGTTTATTTCATGTCATGAAGTTACTTCTTGAACTTGCACACAAAGTCTTCCTTTGCTTTCATCATAAAACATTTAGGCTACACCATATATATTTATTCCTCAAGCTCCCCATGTAGAAATGTTGCACATACATCCACCTATTCTATTTCAAGATTGAAAGCAAGCAATAATAGAAAAAATAAATTTAACTAAATTTACCTTAGCAACAATAGAAAAAATCTCACCAAAATCAACTCCCTCTCTCTCTCTCTCTCTCTCTCTCTCTCTCTCTCTCTCTCTCATACCTTTGCTACTAGTTGGCTTTATACTTCTCCATTTCTTTTTTACAATGTATTTCTTGAACACCCATTTGTAGTCAACATGTTTCTTACTAGGATGAAATTTCACTAAGTCCCATGTTTGATTTTTATCCAAGGACTCAATTTATTCCTCCATGGAATTTTTCCTAGACTTATTTTCATTTGAGCCAAGTTCCTCCTTCACAATCTTTGAGTCTTCATCAGTAAAAAAAAAAGTGATAAGAGAAATTTATAATGCAAATCAGTAGACTATACCCTTTTCGTATTATTCTATCTTGATATGATCTTCTCAAGATTGAAGTTTTAAATTATTCCTCTTCTTGTTCACCATCAGTTACTTCATCTGAATCTTCCTCATGCAACTCTCTTTTTGGTTCATCTTCTTCAGTTGTTTCATATTAGACCTAGATTGTCCCTTTTCTAATTCAACATGAATTTTTTCAAGTTCTTCCTTTGAATGTCCTTCCCATTTTGAAACCCCTTTGACTTTTGTGAATATTATGTTATGACTCTAAATAGTCTTCTTTCTTTGTAGGTTTAAAAGTTTATATCCTTTTATACCAATACTTTATCCAAAAAAAGATACACTTAATTGATTTATAGTCTAGTTTAGCTATTTTTTATTTTGGAATATGCATATAGGCATCATGAAAAAATACCCTAATATGTTTGAAAGAGGATATATTTCATGTCCATGTTTCATGTCGAGTTTGATTGGAGATCTATTGATTAGGTAACAAGAACTCGTGACTGCTTCTCCCTAGAACTTCATTTCTAGGCTTGTAACACTTATCATACTTCTCACTTTATCCATCAAATTCTTATTCATTATTTATAAAAATCTATTATGTTGTGGTGTATATGGAATCATATTTTGTATTTCTATTCCCTAGTCATTAAAAAAATTCTCAAAAGCATTAGAGCAGTATTCTCCACCATTATCACTTTACCAGACCTTAAACTTCTTTTCTGTTTGGTTTTCAACAAGAGCCTTAAACTCTTTTAACTTGCTACAAACCTTAGATTTATGTTTGATACAATAAACTAATGTTTTTATAGATTTTTCATACATGAAATACAAAATACAATGAATTTCGTAGTGATGGGAATTTCATAGGTCCAAACACTTTTTCATGTATTAACTATACAATCGTATATGTTCTAGAAGCACCACTAGGAAACTTATTCAAGTTTGCTTATCACATACATGATCTTCATAAAATTCAAAATCTAAAGGAAAATAAAAAAATTCTTCAACCATATCTTCAGTTTTTTAGAACTCAAAGTCCTTTCTCACCAATGTGATCCATCCTTTGATGCTAAACATTATTTTTTCTATAGGCAGTGCAAGAGTCTGATCCAATCCATTTTGAAGCTTTAACAATGCTCCAATGTAAACTCCTCTTGCTGATACCATGGCTACATAGACCATCTTGTAACTTTCCTTTTTACATATCACCTACACACCCACATCATTCATCTTGATTACAAAGAATATATTTAGAGCCAAACCTAAAATGTGCAAAACACCAGGGAGAATTTTAACCCATCCATCTTTAGATATCAACTTGACTCTCCCTCAACTAAAAATATTATAGGTCAAGTTATCTTCTAAGAAGACATCACCTTCATTGATATTATTATATTCATAGGATCACTCGTTGCGGGGAGTCATATGAAAAGAGTCTATCAAGTCAATCAACCATGCATCATGACATGCGTATGAGGTTAATGCTGCCAAGAATAGATCCCCCAGGTTTTCACTAGGGGTAATTGTTTTTAAAATATGGGAATTATCATATGGCTTACCCTTTTAAATATTATTAGATCTGTAATATTTCTTAAAATGCCTTATGTTACAATAGTTCTAGCATTTCCTCTTATATTTTGTTGTAGTCATAAACTTAGCTTTGAACTTTGATTGTCCTGACCTATTTTATTTCTTTCTTGGGATGGCCTCTCACAAACATGATATCCTCTATTTGATAATCCTAAATAGCTTTCTAACTCATTTCTTTTGATAATAAGGCTACTACTACATACTCACCTTTTAATTTTGATGTAGTATTAGTTATTGTCATAACTAAATTATCCCAAGAGTTGGGTAAAGATCAAAACAAAGTAATACACTTTTCTTCTTCATCCGTTTTAATTTTGATATAAAGTAATTGACTTACCAAAACATTTAAGGCATTTAAATGTTTATCCATAGATTCACCATCACTTATTTTCAAATAGCACAACTTATTTTAGAGAATCAATTTGTTCACTAGAGACTTTATCTAATACAAGGTAGACAACTTTCCCATATTTCCTAAGAAGCTTTCTCTGTCGATAAATTCATTAATGTTTAATTTGTCAGATACAATTTGATTGAAATATTTGCCTTCATGTCAATATTTTTCTAATATTATACCTTCATACTCATAGTTTTCACTGCTTGATACAACAACCCACTGATCTTTGTCCACAAGAAGATCTTCCATCTTGAGCTTCCACAACTCAAAATATTGACCATTGAATTTTTTGATATTTATCCTTGTGCTTCTCATCATTCTCCTTCACACAAATATTCTCACATGAATTTTTCTTACTCAAAAAAACTATTTATCATAGGTAAAAGAAACCCTAACTCTTTACACAAAGCTAAACCTAGCTCTGATACCAAACGAATAGAAATCATTTGATAAACTAATATAAGAGAAATAATACTAAAAAAAATATATAAGTTGAAAATAGAATAGTAGAAATTCCATACACACAATATTACACAACACACAAGATTTCACATAGGAAACCCTTACGAAAAAAACCCAACATAATAGCCCTCTTCCTTATTGTATTAACTCAACTGTTTTATAATATAATAAGTACTTCTTAGCTCTGCTTTATCCTGATGAATGTGTGAATATTTGTAGGCACATCAAAAAGAAATTACCAAAGCAGTATTACATGACCATGAGTAAAAAAACCATGGGATATATGAAACAAGGGATAAAACCACCCAAAAACACACCCATAAGGTTTTCATGTATAGTATAGATGAGTGAATATCGTGCAAAGTCAAAATCATGAAAATTATACAACACATTTAGAACATTTATCTTGAATAAAAATATTTTGGCTTGTATTGAGAATGGATAAAAGGTGTAAGTGTGCATAATATTGTATAGACAAGCAGGCCAAGTTGAACAAGTGTAAAAGAAATCCACCTATGAACTATGCAAAGCTAAGTGTTAAAGTTTTAATGAATATAATGTCTCCATACTTGAAGAATGAATGGAGAAAATGTTTTTTGATATCTATATTTTGTTTTCCATTATGAGATGTGTACTTTAATTAGATTGTGAGTTTCAATTATTCATTTGACGCACAACTCACCTTTTCATCATCTGGTATTAGAGCAGGGTGAGTCTTTCTAGGCGAGTTGACAACATGTAGTGAGTGCTTCTAGATGCAAATGTGTGAAAGTTTTTTGGATTGATGTTTCAAGTCACACTCTGTGAATCATCACCAAAATGATAAAAAAATGGTTAGTGATTACAGACTTACGTCTTTTTATAAGTTTTTAGGATGAGAAAGTAATTACATAGTTTTAGTAAAGTATAAAATAATACATTAGAAAACTTGTACATATGAATAAATACCATTAAATAAAATTAAAATAAAATAATAATAAAATTATCAATATATTCTATTACTTTTTCAACCAGTACAAATAATAAATATTAAGAGAGGAATAATAATAATAATAATAATAATAATAATAGCTAAAAAAACTGATAAGATGTGGGTGAGTTGGTAAAATGACTTAATTGTTGCAAGCACCACCCAGGTTCAAATCTTAGATGGTATTGGAGGCCAGTTGTGGCTGTTGTTGGTATTCTTAGGCCAGTTATGATCATTTGTTGGTATTCTCAGACCAGTTGTGGCTATTGTTGGTAATTTTGGTACTTACGTACTTGGGGATCTAGGCCCCTAATTATGTCCCAAACCGGTTAGAGCTTTAGTCAAAAGCATATAAGGGTAAAGATAACATGAAAATCGAATTAAAAAAAAGTAAAAAACATATTGTATAATTGATCATTAAATTGAATAACATGGTAAGTTAACAAGTTAAGATTAATAATTGTTTGAAAAAAATTATATGTTAACAAGGGAGTCATAAAACTGATGAAGTAACGAGATTGATCAAACCTAGAAAATAAAAATAAAAAGAAATAAAATAAGCTATAAATATAAAATGATAATGAACTCTATAAAAATCAATAAGTTATTAAAACATTATCTTACTAAATTAGAAAAATGAAACTAAACCATAGAACAAAACTATATATAAATGTTTGTAGACTTTTAATGAAAAACATTAATTCCAAAGTAAAAAACATAACCTTATTGATGCAATTTTTTTGAAGAAATCAAATAAATTTAAATCATTGGTCTACATTATTTAACATAATCAGAGATAATGTCAAAGGAATTGAAAAGAGCTAGCCTAGATGCCAAAGGAGAAAGAAAATGAAAAGAGAAACATCAAATGACTACAAAATCTTCGACCTCTAATATTAAAAGAGTGTGATAACTTTATAACCCATATTAAAGACCATAAAAGGAATAGTACTAGTACTAGGAAAGAAAGAAAATAATATTGACGAGTTTTACATATTAGGTTTTATAGAAAAGTTAACTAACGATTTTCAAGAATAGTTTAAACCTAGACTCACATCTCTATTCAAATTGTTTTAGGGTTTGCAAATCTCAACAACTTCTCTTAGACAACGTTTCATGAAGAGATCATCTGTATAAAAATTTGGTGTCCTTAATGAAAACGTGATGTTTAGTATTAAATGCATGTTTTACTAGATTAGACTTAATCACTCTCTCATTCTTAATATCATCCGCATGTTATGTGATCATTAAGTCCATAGAATGCTCAGTATTGCCAATATATGACAACCCACAAGAACAACAAATTTTGTATACATGGTTATGAAGAGTAGGTTCTAAGAAGTCTTTGGATGACTTGACCATTTTTATGATTTTTTGTGAGGTATGAAAATGGATTGTATATTCTTCTTAAAATCTTTGAGATCATGTTAGAAATGCCCTTAATATACGAAAGATAAACTACCAAATTTTTGTTCCTCGCTTCTCTAGCACAAGGACTCACCTTGGTAGTTCTCGTTGATTTAAAATATATATATATATATATATATATATATATATATATTTTAAATCAACGAGAACTACCAAGGTGAGTCCTTGTGCTAGAGAAGCGAGGAACAAAATTCAATTAAGTGATAGATCTTCTCTTCTAAATGGTCTTTATCACATATTCTAAAATCTCTAGTCGCTAGGTTTTTAACACCCTAAATTTTTGGGAATGGTGATGATGGAAATTGGCATGAAGATAGAGATCAGTGTGTGTAGATTTCCAAAATATTCGTTGAGAAAATGACCCATCAGGTTTCCTCGAAAGGATGACATCAAGGAAGGGATAATTTTCATATTGTTCTAGTTCCTTCATAAACTTGATGTTATCCATAACATTATTGATGTGTTGATGGAATTATTCCAAATCATGTGGCTAGCTTAAATGTGTCATCAGTGCATCTCTTTCACCACTTTGGTCTCAAAGGTAGAAAGCATAGAGCCAAGTCTTGAAAAAAATCCATGAACAAGTTGGTGACCACTAGAGAGAGAGGTGACCATATCGCAACCCCTTTTACTTGTTCATAAATAAACCAATAAAATTAAAAAAGGTTGACCTAAAACAAAGCTCCACTATAAACTTAGTTTATTCATTAGTGTGTTTTCCCACTACTTTGATATCCTCCTCAATAGAAACCTTCGTGAAAAGAGACACAACATCAGAACTAACTAAAATATCCTCATTAGAAACCTTCTTATCTTTAATAAAATCTACAAAATATAAAGAGTCTGATGAAAGAAGAATTTTATCCTACCAAAGGTTTATTTTTTATCACAAGAAATAAAGCTAAGGGATAAGTGGGTGAATCAATTGTATCTAATTGGTCTTAATGGGGTTCCTACTTTATGAATCTTAGGAGCACCATACATCCTAGGGGAAATTTTATTTTTTTGATGAAATATATCTATATATTAATAAAAATATATAATATACAAATAATTCAAAAAAAAATAGTCGGTATGGAAGCACGCCTCGAGCCAAAGTAGGTCAAGCCTAGGCACAAGTCACAATAGAAAGAAAAAACATCACTAAGCCCTGCATAAGAATAAAATTGGAAATATAATTAAGCAACTAGTACAAGGCCAAAAGGTGGAGGATCCATATCATAACAACATAAATAAAAATGGAAACATAATTAAGCTACCAGTACAAGGCCAAAAGGCGGAGGATCCATATCATCTAGACCCCAACTCGAACTAGGCAAGTCATTGCCATATGGAATTGGCTCCCAACCAAAAGCCTAAGCAGTGTCCTTATCATCTTCCTATTGTTGAGTAAGAGAAATAGCAAGAGAGACCCTGGGTAACTTATCCAACATATATGTCTGACCTCAAGGTGGTGCCCCTAAGCATCTAGATGCATAAGAGGAGGAGGATCACCCCAACCATCCTACCCAACATGGGAAGGAGGTGGGGGATACCACCCTCACTACTGTCCAGGAGAAGAGATATGCTGATATAGATCATCGTTACAAGAATGGTACTGAGACCAACTACATTAGTGACCACCTCTGGGAGGAGGAATATCATTTCTTTTAGTAGCTCTGTTATCCCTGGGCAAGGAAGGAGGAATTTGCACCATATCACAAGGAGCATGTTCTCAATGAGTGAAAAGGTCTTGAAGATGGCCAAGCTATATGGCTACTTTATTAGCATATACTTGAATCTACAAAAGCACATTAAAAATAATGGTAGATTAAATGAAAGAAAAAAAATTATAATCTGAAGAAACATTTCTAAACATTGCATTATTTCTTTCTTTCCATAAGCAAAATATAATCTCCACTCTGAAAGTATGCCAGACTTGGGTGTATTTAAAAGTCAAAGTTGGTTTATCTCCAAGAAGGATATGTTGCCACTAAAAAAACCTGGGTTGGAAAGGCCTAAAAAGGTCATGAATCCACATCCAAACCCATTGGGCTTTGGAGCAGTGCTAGACTAAATGAGGGAGTGTTTCCAGATGGCCACAAAAAGGACATTTGGGAAGGGAAATTCCTAAATACACAAGCCTTCTACCTATAGGCAAACCCTGATACATCACATACAAAGTGAAGTGAGCTAACTTAGGCTCCAATCAAGCCTCCTAGATAGTTTGAAAGTGGAAGCACCATGTACGAACTAAAGAATGAAGACCCTAGAGAGAATTAAGCTTATCCACCATAGGAATATGGGGAGTAAGCCACATGTAGCCAATTCGGGGAGTGTAATTATGAAATGGAGTTTCCACATACCACTTCCAGTCCTTCCACCAAGGATGAACGAAAATAATAGAGATTTTTGTAGCATTGAAGGTGGAACAACATTAAGGATTTCTTCATAAGACTATTAGATTTGGCTAACTAGAATTTGGTTTTCACCTCTTCCCAGGATAGCCAAGAGCAAGATTGCTTACAAAAGATGTCTTGGATAGTATGAATACCTCTAGGGAGCAACTTGAGAGCATTGATCCAAGGAACCTCAGCTAGAAGGAATTCATTGAAATTGATAACAAGTGACCATCATAGAGAAAGTGAGTTAATGGACAAACCATCTCAGAACCCTGAGCCATTCCAGATAAACCATGGTTTGATTTTTTCCCATGCTTTCTAGATACTTTTAGAAACAAAGGACCCTATAATATGAATAGGGGTTTTGATGATGAGCATATTGGAGAAGCCAAGCCCTTTCCAAACTTTTTTGCCTCTGGGAAGGCCTAGAGAAATGCAGTGTCAAAACAACACCTTCCAAGCTTCCTTACCTTCAATGGCTTGCACAATCCATTTGAAACATAAGTTAACTCCTTGACGAGTAATGTCGATGAGGCCCATACCTTTGGCATCCCATAAGAGGTAGCAATATTCCCAAGCAACTCTATGGAAGCCATGGCCATGAGAAGAATTGACCCAAAGAAATTCCCTAAGAAAAGTTTCAAGTTTTTGTTAAGAATTCTTAGAAGGCACCCAATACAAATATTAGTAGACATGGGTAATTGCAAGCACTTTCGAGCAAATTTGAAATTTTCCTGCTAATGATAAGGGCTTAGTAACCCAATAATCTAGCTTTTTTGCGACTCTGCCAATAACATATTACCACAACATGGACAGAGAGGCCTCAAAAGTAAAAGGAATGCCAAGAAACTTGAAATTTTCATCATGTTGAATCTAGGCCCACCCATACATGCCAGCCCACATCGGTGAGGGGAGGTATCACTACCTGTATCATCTAGTTTTTTTCTATTGGATGTTTGATCCAAAGATAAGGTAGAAGGTATTGAGACACTACAAGGCATTGTCCACATTATCCTCTTCTTCAATAATAGTAAGAAAAGAATCATCAATAAAGTGGTCATTCAGTAATTGCATATCTTCCTAAGGGTTTTATGTATCTATAGGGAGATAGATTCCTTTGGCAAGGCCCTTAGCATGGGCATTGCTAAGTAGATATCCAAAACCGTCTGCTGCAAGCACATATAGGGGAGGTGCCAAGGGGCATCCTTGGTGAATAGACCAAAATAATCCAAATTATTCTGACGTGACTCTATTAATAGAGAGGATGGTTGAGGCATTTGAAAAAAACATCTGGATAGTTTGAATGAAATTTAGACCAAAGCCCAGGGCTTTAAGCATAGCCAAGATGAATGGCCACTTGATACGGTCATAAGCTTTTTTATGAGCATAGCTTTTTGATTAGATCTCCTAGCCCAGTCCATTCCTTCCCAAACTGCAATAATATTGTATAATATATACCTACTTTTGATGAATCCTATTTGCTTAGGGTGAATAATGGGTGGCAATAGATTATGTAATCAGAGCCCAAAAGCTTTAGCAATGATTTTATAAGGAACATTTAGAAGGATGATCGGCTGCCAATTACAGATCAACTCAGGATCCCCTTATTTAGGTATGAATTTAATGTTTCCTTTATTTATATTCTTCCCTAGATAATGTTTGCGAAAGACTTATTGATATACATGGTGTATGCCAGAACCCATAAGGTCCCAAAGATTTTTATAATATACACAGGAGAAGCCATCAATGCCTGGAGCTTTATCATTCTCCATATGAGCTACTATCTCTTGCAGATCATCCACAGTGAGGAGCTTATCGCATGCAACTTACTGAGCATGAGTGAGTTTGCATGGCACCACTAGAGACACTATTGAAGGGCTATGTCACGCTCTTTGAAAGACACTTGAGCTTTGAACACCTATTGATAATGGTGAACAAAAGCTTGAACAATTCGTGACATCTCTGATAATCTCCTACCGACATCAAAGATATCCTGAATTTGCTTTTTTGGTAAAAGATATTTCTTTAAATTATCGTCTCAGAAAGAAAGATTAATAACTTTTTTAATATTGCTAATGATTTTAGAGTTTGGAATAACTGATAAACTCCTATAACTACCATTGTTATGAAGATAGTCTAACATATTAAAACCATAATCAACCTTGTCCATCAAAACAATTGCATTACCTTTATCAGCTTTAGTGATAACAATATTTGCATTGGAGTTAAGATTTTTAAAAGCATTCTATTCTGCCTTAGAAATGTTACGTGTGAAGGGTTTGGTTTTCCTTAAAACAACAACTCAATCTTGTCTCAATTCTTCAATCATTTCAATTGGTATACCTTTTATATAATTTTCAATTTCAACCCAAAAGAAATCTTCCATTGGGATGAATTAGAAAACCAAATCCAAAGTTGAAACTCCTTATTGACCACAATTCAACTCTTGAATAACAAACCCTGTGGAGAACGTTACCATGTGATGTGTGATGAAACTTTTATTGGTTCTGCTCACAGATTTGCTCTTGAATGCAGGAGAGCGTGATATCACTTGTTAATGCTGAAAAATGAGAGAAATCTCACCTGCAACTGTTGTTAAACCTAGCTAACTCAACATTTCTGTGGATAGACTCGATCCGTTCATAAGATTTGCATGAGGAACTGATATCTCCATAGTTCTATTAATGAGTGAGTTAAGAAATTTTCTTTCTTTGTATAATTTCAGAATATTTCTTTAGGCCTTTTGCGCTGGAGAATGAGGAAACATCAAGCGTAATCCATAGATCAATCCTTGGAGATGAATCTAGTTCTAAGTGAAGATCTTTAAATCTTGCAGAAAGATGGTTGATCTCCGATCTAGTAAGACTGATAACTGAACTTAATAAAGAAACACTGGCCCAATAAAAAATGGAGTTGTTCCTTTGACATTTAAAAAACGATTGATTTTAACAAAAATTCAGACAAGCTTTATGATCCCAACATTTTTTGAGAAAAGTTAAGTCTGTAATCTTATTTTATAGTATTCTCAGAGTCTATATTGAATGTAGTGGGTGTCTTTGGATATAATTGTGTGAATTTTTTGGGATCGAAGTTTCGGATTACACTTTCTGAACCATCATCAAAATATAAATAAAAGGATCAGTAATTGCAAGCTTAAATCCTTTTAATAAATTTTCATGATAAAAATGTAAATGCATAATTTGAATAAAATATAAAATAATACAATAAAAAACTTATATATTTGATTAAATACATTAAGTAAAATTAAAATTAAAATAATCAATATATTTTATTAGTTATTAAACCAGTAAAAATAATAAATATGGAGAAAAGAAAAATAATAATTAAAAAAAAAAAGAAAAGTGAATAAAAATTTAATTAAATTAAATATTTCATAGTACCTTAAATTTTTTTAATAATTGATTATTAAATTAGTATTAAGGTAAGTCAAAAAAAATTAAAATTTATAATTTTTGAAATAAATTTATATGTTGACAAATAAATCATAAAAATGATACTGATTATGACAACTTTAGAGGGAAAGCAACTATCACAACTTTGAGGGTTAGGAGGAGGAAGAAGAAATTCTTTTCTATCCATATAATATGAAACTAATACTTGGAAAATTATTTTTATAATAAAATATATCAAATCTAACAATCCAAAAACAAAAAGTGAAAATATGAAAAATAAAGATACAAATCCTAGAAACATTTGTGTTTAGGGTTTGGCAACATTCGAACAATAAATGGGTTCACCAATATGTTTTATCAAATTTGAGATTTTATATAAAACTCTAAATAATAACACTACTATGCAAAATTAGGGGAATAATATAACAATAATATAATTTATTGATTTGGAACTGCTATATTCTAGAAACTTACTAAAAATAGTAGTGTAAGGGGAAATAAAAATTAAGCTAGAAACTATATATATGGGAGGGATTAGAGTCTGAAACTTGTTGTGTAGAGTGTCCTGGTGACTGGAATTAGGAGTCAAGAATTGGACAACAAATTAGGAAGAGGACACTAGAGGGGTGGCACTCATGTCCACTTATAGTGAGGAAATCATGCTTTCTAGGTTCTCTATGTCTTTGTCTTTAGAGACTATCTGGTGAAGGAGCTTACGATCACTTATAGACACCACTATATAATTGATTTTCCTTCAAAACCTTATCTCCTTAACATGTGAAAACAAATGCAAATCATTGGGAAAAAAGGTTAGTGGTTAAAGTTGGGCGAGACCTCAACACCCCATGTGTTGAGTGCTACCTACATACCTGATGTAGAGCTAATGCCTACACTATTCATATACATTTCCCTGGATCTGATTTAGTCTTTATTTGCCTTGATGGTCTTTGATTTGCTTATCTCTAACATGTAAATGACTCCTCTCTTGACACCCTTGATTCTTCTTAACTTGTAAAGTCTCATAAGCCTCCATGCTTTCATAGTCTTCTTTGTTGTCTTCTTAACATATCATCTTTAAAAATCCCTCAACACTCTTATCCTTCATATCACATCACCATCCTTTCATACAAATCTATCATCTCTTCTCTCTTCTTTGCTTGGTTGGTTCAAACTTGTCATTCTTCCATAGGTTCACAGACCTTAGGCATGGTTACAAGGTTCTTGCCTTCTCATTAGGGCTCATATGGCCATCCACCTACCTATTTGAACTTTTTCACACATCTAATCAATTAACTCTCACACAAATCACTCTTTCCTCTTTAAGGCATCTTTCCTTGTAACCATGTTTTTGCACAAATCTGGTTGGTTTGATCAGACTAAAGGGGTTATAGATAAACTAAACACCTTTTTGGATACCCTTTATCCCCTTCCTACTTTACACAAAATTTCAAGTCTCAACTCTCAATGGAAGTACTTTTTATTTTACACCTTTTTTGGCAATTAGGCCTAATTCACTCCCACAGTCCTGGTGACTATATTGTATGGTCAAGTACCAACTTAAAAACATAAAAATCCTTTAGATCATGTTTAATAACATAGCGTTCCAAATTTTCAAGAGATTTGAATGGTGGAATCAAAAGTTCATTGAGTTACAAGATTCAATACCCTAGCTTTGTCTTGACAAACCTGTAGGTGGTCGAGAGCATAGAAAAAGGGATAGAATGAGTTATATTGTAATTCAAACCCCAATAAGACCTAGATCTACAATATCTAGTTTACAATAACAATCACAATAAGCTTCCAATAAGTAAGTTTACATAATTCTAGGAACTTGTAACAGGACTGAGTAGTTTAGTTGGAGATTTGGATTAGAATCTAAAAGATTGAATTTATTCTCCATATTCAACAGAGTTACCTTTATCAAATATAGACTCTCACCATAATTAAATCCATGAAACATAGTAAATAAACTCAAAATGATAACTCTGCTCCCTTCTTTCTTGATTGTGACAAAAAAATAAAGCTTTAAAAGCCTGTGTAGTAAATTAAACCTATAGATTAGAATCAAGAACAAATTATATATTGATAAAACAACAATTTAGGATTGATCATGTACCAAGAAGATCTGGGAATTCAAAAACACTTTCTTAAGACATTCTTTCTTTCATTGATGTCATTGCACACACAATGATCATACACGTAATTTTGTTAAATAGACAGAGTTTCTTTTTAAGTCTTGGTATTTTCTTGTTCTCTCATCAAAATTTAGTCTCTCAGCCATTATACTAACCTAATACTACTCCCATTCAACTCTCATTACACAACTACCTACAAATCTAACCTAGGTGAAACATATTTAGTGCTAAGTGTTGAATGACTATATTCTTTGGGTGAATTTACCCAAAACTATCAAAAAATAGAATTAACATTTAAAGTAGATGGGAAACAAATGGTGCTCCAAGGCATGGCTAATGGATCCCCCCAAGTAATTATTGTCAAGTGGATGAAAAGGACATTCAGGAAAGGCTAAGTTTCATGGGTAGCACAATGTTTGGTGAGCTCTACAAAGTCAGAACAACGGATATACCATGAAGATATTTAGCCCATAATTGATAAACATGCTAAGGTTTTTGAGAATATTCTACCTGGGCTGCCACCAGACAAGGGATTTTAGCATATCATTGAGTTAGAAACTAGTAAGAAGCCGGTAATAATTACTCCTTATTGCCACCCCAAAATCTATAAAGAGGATATTGAAAAGGCTATCAAAGAATTGTTGGAAATGGGGCATATTAATCCGAGTTCAAGTCCTTTTGCTTCTTCAGTGGTCTTAGTTAAGAATAAAGATGGCACCCTGAGAATGTGCATTGGCTACCAATAATTGAATACAAATACCAATAATAATAGATATTCGATACCAAGAATTGTTGAATTAATTCATGAATTCCAATGAGCTATTTTATTTTCCAAATTTGATTTAAAAATAGGATACCATAAAATTCAGTTGTGGGAGGAAGATGTTCATAAGATGGCATTCAAATTTCATTATGGACATTTCAAGTTTCTGGTTATTCCTTTTGGATTGACCAATGCTTCAACCACCTTTTAGTTTTGCATGAACCATATCTTCGATAAGAATTTGAGAAAGTTTGTTTTGGTTTTATTTGATGATATATTGATATATAGTAAGATGTGGGATAACTAATTAAAGCATTTAAATGTAGTGCTAGAAATATTGGAGCAACAATCCGTTTTTGCTAAAATTTCTAAATGTGAATTTGGAATGTCAGATATTCTATACTTGGGTCATGTTATCAATAGATAGGGAGTGCATGTTGATCAAGAAAAGATCCAAGTTATATTAGATTGGAGCCCTCCTACTCCTGTGGTCCAATTGAGAGGGTTCTTGGGGTTATGCACTTATACCAAAGGTTCATTAAAAGGTTTTCTCGACTAGCTATCCTTCTAACTAATTTAAAAAAAAGGGGAGCCTTTTGTTGGTTAGAAATTACTCAATCAACATTTCATAAACTTAAACAAGAAATGAGTTCATGTCTAGTTTTGGTTATACCTAATTTTTCATTACCCTTTGTGCTTGAATGCAATGTATTAAGTGAAGGAATAAGTGTTCTTATAATTCATCAAGGTTATCCAATTGCATTTGAAAGTAGACAACTTAAAGAACATGAAAGCAAGTACTCTATCTATGACAAAGAAATGTTGGCAATGATGCATGCACTATTTAAGTTCTAATAATACCTTGGATGTGGTAGATTTATGGTAAGGACAGATCATAACAATCTAAATTTTTTATTAAGTCAGAAGGATTTGAATGATAGACGATAAAAATGGGTGAGCAAGGTCCAAGCCTTTGATTTGGATATTTAATATGTGAAAGGAAAAAATAATATTGTGGCATATGCATTATCAAGAAATCCATATGTGTGCTCCATGACTATGATTGCAGCTGATTGAAAGGCTTTCATAATAGTCGAGTATGTCAAAAATGAGTTCGCTAATTTTATCTTAGAGGGGAAGATGGGGGACAAATGATACAAGGTAGTAGAAGGTCTCATTCTTTATAAGAATATGATCTTTTTGGTATAATAATCAAAGATTAAGCATAAACTTTTAAAGGTTGTTCATGATGGCCCATTGGCTAGCCATCTAGGCTATTTTAGGACATATAAACATGTGAGAGATAGGTTATTTTGGAAATGGCTTAAAGGTGAAGTTCTCAAGTACATTTGGGAGTGTCCTACTGGCCAACGAAACAAGATAGAGCATGAATTTCCAATAGGATTGTTGCAAACCTTGCCCAGTCCTACTCAAAAATGGGAAGGTATTTCAATGGATTTCATTACTAGGTTGTCGAGGTTCAAGGAAAGAGTTGCCTCTTTGTAGTTGTTCACTATTTTATAAAGTATGCTCATTTCTTTCTGCTTCCCACTAAGTATGATGCCCCTTGGTAGGTGGAATATTTTTTAGATAAATCTTTAAATTACATGGGTTACAAAAGAGCATTGTTAGTGACAGAGATAGTAAATTTATGAGTTCATTTTGGCAAGAACTATTTCACCTAGCAAGCACTGAATTGACCCCAAGTACAAGTTATCATCCTCAAATGGATGATCAAATAGAAGTAGTAAGTAAGTGGATTGAAGGGTATCTAAGGAATTATGTCTCAAGACAATAAAATGCATGGATCAAAAGTGGCATTTAGTATAATTCATTTATAATACCTCTTATCACATGTCAGTTGGAATGACACATTTCAAAGCTTTGTATGGAACAATGCAAATTCCTTCATGGACTTGCTCATTTCAGATAGTAGAGTTCTGAGAGCTAAGGATTTGATCAAACAAAGTGAAGATATCTTTAGATATCTCAAGGATAATCTTCAATAGGCACAAAATCAACAAAATTTATATATAGATCAACATAGAATAGATGGAATTTGAAGTGGAGACATGGTATATTTGCGATTACAGCCCTACATGAAGTCTTATATCAAGCAAAGTGGTGCTGAAAAACTCAATCCACAATTATATGGCCCATATAAAGTCATGAGGAGAGTGGGAGATGTTGCTTATGAGTTGTAATTACTAGGATGTAGTTGAATACATAATGTTTTCCATGCTTTATGCCTAAAAAGGGCACTTAGACAACATATAATTTGTTATATGAGCTACCCCTATTAGATGAAGAGGGCAAGTTGATCTTAATACCAGAAGCCATCCTAGAGGTCCGTGAGAAGAAATTAATAAATATAACAATCAAAGAATACTTGATCCGTTGGAAAGATTTAACTATTGAGGATGCCACTTGGGAAGGAACGACCATATTAGAGCATCCCAACTTACAACTGCTTGAGGACAAGCAACTTTAGGAAGGGAGGACTATAATGTCTCTTTTTAAAAATAAATAAAGTGCAAAGGATGAAGTCATCCCTCATGAATGGGGCACCACAATGAAGGAACAACATCCAAATCAAGTCATCCCATGTGAGGTTTCAATGGACACGACTCCTTTTGAATTCGCACCATTTGGGAAAAGCCACTTGAAGGATATTTATGAAGGGCAGTTCGTGGAGAAAGAGCATGATCTAATTTTATTCAATAAATATTCATATTTGGGCAACAACTCCGATAATGCATTTGAGGATGAAAACCCTCATTTGTAATTAGAATCAAGGTGAAAGCCCTTGACACCTATTGTGGTAACTTCATTCAAGATTTACGCTTGTGTTTCAATTTGATTATTTGACTATTCTTATTCAAAATATTTGTGTAAGACATAAATCAAGAATTCAGTATTTGAAATCAATTTTTTTTTATATTTGATTTATTTTTATGAGTTCGTGAAAAATTGGTGAGAATATCAATAATATAGTTTCCAGTAAATAAGATTTAGTAAAAATCCAAATTTAAATATTTTGATCCCATTTAGGGATATTACAGGAGTATTTGAGGTTAGCTCAACATCGTGAGCCCAGTAACCCATTTTATGCAAGATAACCTAACCTAAGTTGGAGAGCTACAGTTTGAGCTACAAACTGTGATATAGAGCATGTGTGTGAGATCTAGATACATCAAATAAAAAGTGACAAAAAATATAAAAAGAATCAAGTGGTCACATATTAATATAATAAACATTCTTTATGGGATAATTGCATCAAGATTCAAATAGTAGGATTAACACAGGTGTCCACAGGTTGACGCAAGTGTCCAAGCAATTAGAAAGAATATTTCTATAATCTAACAACTATGTATTGAACATAAGACAACCTATTTTCATACATGTACATCTCATATTTGTATGTTCATCATTGCATAAGCTAATTATTGTTTATTCTTCATGATTGTGCAATCAAATATTATTTAGCATTGTACTTTCTATATTTAGTATTTTTCATATTTCATCACTGAAATTGAATATCATAAACTGAATTATTTAATTGACGCAATTTGAGGAATATGTTACTTCACTCTTGAATATCCTATTCGTCCCAACCTTTAATTCTAAAAAGGTTTAAAACACTTGGTAAATCAAATAAATGCAAAATAAAGATGAAAAGATAAGGAAAAATGACATATGAAAACATTAAAAATTTACAATAATTTTTTTCTAATTTTTGGGGGAAGAACTCGAGTATTCTCTAGCCCTCAAGATTATATTATTATAAATTTAATTTTTTCCTTAATAAATGGTCCATGGAAAAATCCACCTCTTTCTTACATAACTTTACCTACCAGTCCACACAAAAATTAGAAACTGCTTGTTTGATAAAAAAGAAACTTTGTGTCATTTTCAAGGTGATTTATGTTTCCAAACTCATGCATGAGTGCCTAGTTGCAACCCAATTTGACACATGTTTCTTCCTCTCATTTGTTATTCTCTTCATCATATAATTTTGTATCATGGATGCTTTATGACAGCCAAACATGTCACCGGTAATTTTTATTCAAGGCCACCATATTCTTTATTTTGCTCTCTGAAAGGACGGTTGCATTCAGTAGAGTGTACGATGTGTAACAGAATGAAATTAGTGAACATCACCCAATGTGAAAATTTGTGAGGAACAACAATGATAGAAGGAACACTAGAAAATATATTCAAACGAGTTATTAGCTTATTTCAAACTCAATGGGATCCAAATATTGTAGCACCAATAAGCAGTGATAGTTATGTGGTCTTGTGTTCAATTCCTACTATAGAGGTTGTTGCATCCCGACCACAGCCTCCAAATGTCATTTTTATTCAAAGAGAAGAGCCCACATGGCTTCATGTTTTTAATTTGGCATAGCAATGCCAACTTTTGTGCTCAAGAAGAGTATGAATTATCAATGGCCTATGGTGGGGATAATACCACTCGCATGAAAGCTAGTGTGCAATACACTTCAATAATATAGAGCATGTCCAAGCTTCAATCAGGGTTTTCCTTCTCAACCACCTCAATAAAACAAATTTGATTTTTTTAAAATTATTATTTTTATTTGCTAGTACATTGAGGTTAGAGTAGTTTTATCCCTTGAAATCTTTTTTTCATTCTGATAGTATACATTTCTCTCATTTTGATGGTATATATTTCAGTTGAGTTTCATTTAATAAATGACAGAGGCAACTCCTTTATTTTATTCAACCAAATCAAAGTAGAAACATTAGTTCAAACAAATTGCAAGTGGGTTTTATCTGTTTTGTGTGATATAATATTTGTTGCTTCTTTTCAAAAAACTATTAACTTATTATTCCTCATTTTTTAGCAGTTCCAAAATATGTGTTTAATTACACAGAGAAGATAAAAGAAAACTATACATCTTTTGGAAACTAAAGACCTTATCAAATATCTGCTATATTTATATTGATTGTGATCAAAACTAGGGCAAAATTCAATCCTCGAAGTTATTAAGAGATTATTACAAGTTTAAATTACTACCATCACACTATGTATTTATAGATTGAAGCAACTAATACTTATAGGTTTAATGGACATTGATTTACTTTTAGTATCAATAGTAAATACCTTGCGTTTCATACTTTAAGTTTAGATAGTAAGACTATGAATCTATTCAGTAACTTGTACCCAGTCTCGTCCCTTTTATTCATGTCATTTGAGTGAGGCAGACCTCAACTGCAATGGAACTATTGTGGACTATATGAGGAACTACTTTGGAATTGTCACCCTGGAGGCTTGAATTAGGATAATGGATTAGATTAGGTAAGTGATCATCAATGTAATTTTTCCTAACATTGATGGGAGTTTAGATGGTCTCTATATGCATAAAGAGAGTTCAAAACCTGACATAAAATATGGCATCAGGAGATAGGAAGATAGTTTGGTTGTTTTCAGGCAAGAGGGAAGAATACCCTATCTCAACCTTTATTACGAAACTATAAGAGGAGCTTAAAATAGTGCAGACATTAAGTAGAGGCACAATATCAAGTAACAACAATATATTAATTATTTAATTCCATGTGAATTATTAACACACAAAAAAAAAAAGTATTGTATACATCATAGAGAAGGAAGCCTCAGGTAGTATAAACATTGATAGTTGATGGAAACACTATAAATCCCTATAGAAAAAGTGGCATGTGGAGACACTAGGACACATTGATTTATTTAAGACGAGAGCTCAAATTTTAATCCATGAATCATATATGCTAGACACCATTATTCATTGTGAATTGAAACTCCGATGAATCACAAGGAGTTTTTGTGAGGATAGTTAGGAGGATGACACCTAAACAATGCACGTAGCGATTTGGTTGGAAGTGATTGTCATAAATCAATCTATATAGCTTTTTTAATTTTTGTATGTTTTTTCACATTATATAAAAAAAAATTAAGTGTAATAAATATCTAATTTCTCTAGGCAATTAATCATAGCGTTATAATTCAACGAATATATATTTCAAAAAAACTTATTTTTCATAATTCATATATTAAAACACTCATATTAATAACTAAATAAGTGAAAAATATATATTATTCTTTTTAACTGCATACTTTTCAATACGAAATAATAAAAATAACTAATTCCTATAATTCCCTGCACATCAAATACTTAAAAATGAAAGATAATATTAAAATCATCATCCCCAAAAAACACATAATTGCAATCATTTTATTTGTCTCTATCTATATATATACATAGAATGACACTTTACTAGTTAAAAAAAATCTCAACCAAATACAATGAGTTCATACATTGAATTTGAAGGAATAAGTCAATTCAAAATGTCAATGTCAATTTTTATTTTTTTTAAATCAAATTTTGTAAAGTCAAAGCGAATGTCTATTTCACAACCAAGGGAATGGATTCCTTTAGCTAAATTATTTATTATTTAGGAATAATAAATTTGAATATAATAAGTTTTGAGATTTTTATAAATAAGCATTTTCTATCAATTGAATTTCGTCTCTTTTTAATAAAAATATTTATTATTTAAAAATATAACAATAAACAAAATAAAATTTCCATAAATATTATAATGAATAAAATAAAATGTGATAATAATGTTTTATTTAATCAACAAAATTATATATAATAAGAATGAGTAAAATATACATAAATTATTAAGATTTGAATTTGAATTAGACATTATCATTAAAAATGTTCTTTACTTAATGTTGGGTAGAATTTAATAATTTGAAATAAAAAAAAGTAACATGTAATTATATTTAAATTATAAGGCATACATGCACTTTCTTTTAAATCTTTAAATTATTTACATTTGACTTTATTCTTTATGTTGATATCTTTAAATATTCTCTATCAGTTGAGTTTCATTCCTTTTAATAAAAATATGCCTTATGTAAAAAAATCAGTAATAAGAAATATAGAATTCTCAATAAATAGATGAAATAAAATGTAATAGTTAAAAAAACTTAATCGATAAAAATATTTATAAAAATTTGAAAAAATAAAATATACACTACATATTAACAAAGTCTAGCTTTACAATTGAATATGAGTATTATCATTTTATTATGGAAAATTTTTATTAGAGTCAAAATGTTTGTTTCTATGAAATAATGAGGAATAGTTCTTGAAATATGTTGAGGAATGAAGTGGCGGGTCGTAAAAGAGATCCAATATTCTAACTAGGAGAAGACCCTTTCCTTAAGGTGTTGATGGCTATTTGTGAGTCATTTTATATTTTCTTAATGGGAGATATGATTATCATGAGCCAATTTGAGGTTAGCTAGTAATGTTGTGAATTTTGCCTCATTGTTCATGGCACGAGAGATTTGAGATCAAATAGTCGTAATGCATAACCTTTTATGATCTTGGAGCATGCATCCAAAACCTGCTTGACCTAGATTGCCTTTTGAAGCTCTGTCAAAGCTCAATTTCATCCAATCCGGCTTTGGAGGCCTCCAAAGTGCATTTTTTCTTGTTTTCTTGTTTAATCAAATCTCGTTGACAAGAGACAGACATTTTTGGAGTAAATTTAGGACACATCTCAAAGTGGACATGGGGGTGGGCATGGGTCTATAATGTTTGGGAGTGTGTTTCATGTGGTTTACATGGAGAAGTTTGACCCTTACCTCAAGGTGTCTCTATGTCCACTTTTTTGAAGTGTTCAAGGAGCCCATGGGATTGGAACCAAAGTCAATGATATGAAACTATTTGTTTCCCAAAAATGAGCCCCAAACCCTTTGCATCTTCTTCCCCACCTGCCCTCATTTTCTCATTTTATTATTTATTGTACATTATATTAGTAGCTTGGTTTTTAATTTTATTTGAATTGCAACATATTTTGCATGGAATGTGTCATGTTTACATGCGATGCATGCTGGTTGTTAATTTTAGGTTCTAATGACATCTTATGTGTCATGTGTCCTACATATATGATATGTGTCTCTTTTTTAAGGTGTCATTTCTATTATTACCCTTTCTGACATATGGGTAAGTGCATGGAATTGGGGGCCAAAAGGGGTTTTTTAAGTGGACATATTTTTTTTGAAAAACAAGAAATATCAACATGTATAGATTATTTGAGATACCTAAACTCAAAATTTGAAGATGTCATAGGAACATGAATTGTAGCATTTCGAGTCTGGTTTCTAAACTACTACTTTTTTTTTTGAAATGGTCAAGTATAAGTAGGTCAAACATAAAAAATTTGAAGAGGTAGTACTATTTTTAAAAAAAATTAGAGTAGAGAGCTTTTTGTGTGGCCCATCATTTTTGAGCATTGTTTAGTTTTTTCTTAAACCTTTTGGTGGAATGTTAGATAAGATCATCTAGTTTGAAACTTATATTATTTTTTAAATTAATTAATGAATGAATGTTTATTTTTTTAACTATTTTCACAAGTTAATATACCCTAAAATATGATTAATAATATATAGCCAATAATGTAGCCTCCCTAACTACCTCAAAAAATATCAAAAAATAGTATTTTTTAATGTGTATAGAATCAGGTCTAGTTTGCAATCATATAAATTTTTTTTGTTTGAATCAATAAATGAAAAGATATATAAATAAAGATGAACATGTATAGTTGCAGCATATAGCGCTATAAAAAGACACTTAGAAATAAATATAGATAACAAACTTAAATTAATAACAATATAATATATATTTAGAAAGAGGAGAGTGTAGTCAATGTTGTAGTAATATTTTCAAGAAAATAATCACTAAAATTCATAGTGTTTATTATAGTTGAAGTTACATATTATTATTTTTAGTCAAAAACATACATTTGGTTGTGTGTTTGCAAGTCCATGCCTCAAGGTCGAGAATCCAAGTCATTTTTGAGCCTTCAGGCATGTGTTTCAAATGTCAGATATAAGAAATGTGTATGTGGAATTACCATGTACATGAAATAGTTTAATGCATTTCACATGTTTCACCATCTTATTGTTTTGTTATGTTTTTTTTTAATTCCTAAACTTTATGAATGGCCTTACTAGATTAAATAGTTGTTAACATTAAATTTTTATACATCATAAAAATGTAAATAAGTAATTGAGATTGTAGTCATCCCTTCATTGGCTCGACTAAATAGATTTGTGACTACATAATGTGATTTTGGGCACAATTAGCCCCAACATCATCACAAATTGAGCTAATCAGTCAAGTGGGGAAATAAGTAATGTGATTTGCACTAAAATGAGTCCCATGAACATAAGTATTACTCTAAAAGTTGTTAAATGGGGTTAAATCTATTGATTTAAGGTATCGAATTTATAATTTAGGGCTTGACGTTTAGGGCTTGGGATTAGGGTATATAAGTTTTAGGGTATAAGGTCCAATCGTGAAGGGAGTTGGGGCCAAATTGAGCTCATTTAACCTATTTATGACTATAGAATGTGACTTTGGGCTTATTTGTCCCCACATGATCACAGATTGAGCCAATTAGTAAGTGGGGTAATTAGTGGTATGATTTGGGCCAAATTAAGCCATGTGAACCTAATTTTCTTATTCTAGATGTTATTTTATTGGGGCTAAAATGATTTGTTTAGGTTTTTATGAGTTTATAATTTAGGTTTTAGGGTTTAGGTCTTAGGGGTTAGGGATTAGGGCACATGGTTTATGTTTTAGGGTATGTTAGGATGTGGAGCTAAAAGCTTCAACTGGTGCAAACAAGGAGGAGGTTGATGAGTTCCAGGGAGACCGGCATCGGCAGAGTGCAGTGCACAAGGCAACCGACGATGGCAGGATGGACAGGAAGGCAACCGACATCGGCAGGAAGAGGTACTGAAGGGCAGTTCAGTGGATTCTTACAGGGATCAACAACAGGTCAACATGCTATACAAGGTCAAGTTACTTTCTACATAGGTTTGTAGATGCGGATGCGGCAGGTTACTTGGATGACAAAGGCACAAAGGTTAGAGCATCACAGGGTGTGGTGGTTAGTCTTCAAGATTGATCTTGAAGAGGGATACAAGCCAAGGTACAAATTAGACAGTGTACAAATATAGGTACAGTTGCAGTTGTTTATCTCCAAGTGGGAGATTGTTAAGATGTGGAGCTATAAGCTTCAACTGGTGCAAACAGGGAGGAGGTTGCTGAGTTCCAGGGAGACCAGCATCGGTAGAGTGCAGTGCACAAGGCAACCGACGATGGCAGGATGGACAGGAAGGCAACCAACATTGGTAGGAGGTCGGTCGACGTTGGTCACCTCCAGGTAGACAGGGACCGATGTCGGTCTCCTGTGGCAGTTCTAGAATTGCTTGTTCCATGGACAGTTAGTTCGTTGAACTAAGTGTTTGCATGCAAAGGCTATTTTTGGTCTTGAGTTGCGTGTCTAATTATTGTAATTAGGATAGTCATATTATTGTATGCATGAGATCTATATAATAGACTCATAGGTTGTAGTGTAAAATTTGTAACTAGAGAGTAAGAGAGCAATAAGCTCCTTCTGAGAGAAGAGATCAATGGTGTGTTCCTCCTAGTGCCACAATACCAAGGTGGGTACTGGTTTGGAGAATCAATAGGGTTCTTCATATTTGTATGATCTTAGTCAGCAGGTTAGCATGGCTTTTTTTGGAGATCTACAATGGTGAGTAAGGTCTAGTGATTTACAGGTAGCATCAGAGAGCAGGAGATCTACTTTGAGTATGGTTGTGTACTTGACGTACTGGCAGTGTTGTTTCTGACTGGTAGAGGTGAACATCAATTCTATATTGGAGTTGATTGTTGGGACCGAGAGAGAGAGGGAAGAAGGCCTTGAGGTGTGGCGAGCCTTTGAGGTGGAAGAAGTGGCATCTTCTTTATTGTATATTCTTCTGAGTGATTATTAATACAATTGTGTATTGTCTCTCAATTTCTGTGTTGTTTCATATTTCTAGTTACTTATTGATTATGGTTAAATTCCGTGTTTAGTTGCTAATACAAGAAGTAATCATATATGTGCTCTATTGGTGGAGCAAGATCTTGACACGTGGTATTAGAGCATGTTTATTGTTCTAGGTTCCTGACAATTGGTATCAGAGCTTTTGGTTGGATTACTAACAGGTGGTTTCAGATCTGGTTAGTGTGTGTTGATTACAGGGTACTCACAGGGGTTTCTAATTGAGTGGGAGTATAGCAATGGCAGAAGAAAGTAAGCTACGAATGGAGAAACTGAATAGCACGAATGGTCTGATTGATGGAAAGAAAGAGTAGGTAAAAAGAGATTGTTGGTCGACAGAAGATCAGCGTGTAGAAGCAGATGTTGCAGGGGTCATTGCACAGGTTGCTCTAGATAAAGTAGAATCTTTGTTTACAGATTCTTTTGCCTCTTTCCATGCAGCCCAAAATAGAGCATCTTTTCATGGGTATGTCTTTGGAGACATTGGAGAGATTTATTTAGGGGTTGGAAAGCCTTGTCAGATTATTGACAAAGGGGAAGTGAAGCTGAAATTGCAGACAGATGACACACAGTGGTTAAAGGAAGTCATGCAGGTACCAGTCTTGGAGATGAGTCTAATTTCTTTAGGAAATTTGTGTGATGGGAGATGCACTGTAACTCTCATAGCGGATACACTTGAATTAGATGGTGGTAAGAAAGTAGGTATCCTTTATCTATCTACTTATATTGTTGATTCACCTTCTGTTGCAGAGATGTGGCTTTGTAGGCTTAGTCACATATGTAGAAGGAGAATGCAGGTTTTGAAGCGAAAGTCAGATATCTTTGACAAGCTAAAGAACTGGAAAGCCTTGGTTTTCATGGAGGAGATAACGGATAGAGATCAGGTGAGGAAACTGATTTATTTTGAGCAGGGTTGTGTTAATTTTAACAGGGTTTTGACCCAAAAGGAGCTCACGGGTAAAAGTTGTCACTCACAAGGAAAACACAAAAACCGATGTCAGTTAGAAAATCAACATCGGCGTCCTCACAGTGATCGACGTCGGCTATGTGCAGACTGATGTTGGCAAAATAGGGATAGGTAAAAACTGGCATCGATCATGAGGACCAATGTCGGTGAGGAAGCAGTCGTAGGGAACTGACATCGGTCAGGTGCAGGCTGGGAGATGGCCGAGATCGGTCACTGGAATGAATGTTGGGCGGACAGCAAGCTATCAACAAGTCTCAAATGCTCATGTAGAGGTCAGGAATGGTAAGTGAACCTCATATTTGTTGTTCACCTTCTTTATTATTGCTTACTGATGGTTGAGAACCAGGAAGATGTATAGAGGCAATGTAGGTAGAATCCAAAAATAGTGGGAGCATGGCATGAATTCTTTAGAAGAGAACCAAGCAGGAGATTTGGTAGATTTGTCAGCTAAGAGAGAGCACTGGGAGAGGGGTGGATTCCCTTATTAGAGAAGAGAGTGAATGGATAAGTGAGACAGAAGGCCAAGGTACATGGTCTTGAGGTAGCTGCAGGACAGTGGTACAAGTTTTGACAGGTGGATGACTAAGCATGGCTTTAGTCAATGTCAGTGTAACTATTGTGTTCTTTTCTTTACCAAGTGGATGATGAGTCGCGACATCATCTTGTTACTGTATGTGGGTGATTTGCTAGCAGATTTTGTACATACATGGATTTGCTAAGCTAAGGGTAAGGTTAGTTCAGAGGTATGTCATGGAGAATTTGGAGTAGTGAAATTCTTTGGCATAAGAGACATGGAGATTTTATCTCCAATGGGAGCTGATGTGAAGACGGTGTTGGCAGGGTTCATGATACAAGATGCAGAATCAGTAAGCACACCAAGGGCTGGACAGTTCAAGTAGAGCTTAGAACAAGTGTTTGAAATCACATGAGGTCTAGTGTAGACCTGAGTTTTCCCAAGCAGTGGGAGTTGTCAGGAAGTATGGAGCCAATTCGAGGAAGAGGTACTGAAGGGCAGTTCAGTGGATTCTTACAGGGATCAGCAGTAGGTCAACATGGTATACAGGGTCAAGTTACTTTCTACATAGGTTTGTAGATGCGGATGCGACAGGTTACTTGGATGACAAAGGCACAAAGGTTAGAGCATCACAAGGTGTGGTGGTTAGTCTTCAAGATTGATCTTGAAGAGGGATACAAGCCAGGGTACAAATTAGATAGTGTATAGATACAGGTACAATTGTAGCTATTTATCTCCAAGTGGGAGATTGTTAGGATGTGAAGCTAAAAGCTTCAACTGGTGCAAACAGGGAGGAGGTTGCTGAGTTCCAGGGAGACCGGCGTCGACAGAGTGCAGTACACAAGGCAACTGATGACGACAGGATGGACAGGAAGGCAACTGACATCAGCAAGAGGTCAGCCGACGTTGGTCACCTCCAGGCAGACAGGGACCGACGTCGGTCTCTTGTGGTAGTTCCAGAACTGCTTGTTCCACATACAGTTAGTTCGTTGAATCGAGTGTTTGCATGTAAAGGCTATTTTTGGTCTTGAGTTGCGTGTCTAATTATTGTAATTAGGATAGTCTAATTATTGTATGCATGAGATCTATATAATAGACTCATAGGCTATAGTGTAAAATTTGTAACTAGAGAGTAAGAGAGCAATAAGCTCCTTCTGAGAGAAGAGAGCAATGGTGTGTTCCTCCTAGTGCCACAGTACCAAGGTGGGTACTGGTTTGGAGAATCAGCAGGGTTCTTCATATTTGTATGATCTTAGTCAGCAGGTTAGCATGGCTTCTTTTAGAGATTTACAATGGTGAGTAAGGTCTAGTGATTTGCAGGTAGCAGCAGAGAGCAGGAGATCTACTTGGAGTACGATTGTATACTTGACGTACTGGCAGCGTTGTTTATGACTGGTAGAGGTGAACATCAATACTGTATTGGAGTTGATTGTTGGGACCGAGAGAGAGAGGGAAGAAGGTCTAGAGGTGTGGCGAGCCTTTGAGGTGGAAGAAGAAGTGGCATCTTCTTTATTGTATATTCTTTTGAGTGATTATTAATACAATTGTGTATTGTCTCTCAATTCCTGTGTTGTTTCATATTTCTAGTTATTGATTCTGGTTAAATTCCGTGTTTAGTTGCTAATACAAGAAGTAATCATATATGTGCTCTATTGGTGGAGCAAGATCCTGACACGTGGTATCAGAGCATGTTTATTGTTCTAGGTTCCTGACAGGGTATATAAGTTCCAATTGCAAAGGCAATTGGGGCCAAAATGAGATATTTGAACTATTTATGAATACAAAATATGATTTTGGGCTCAATTAGCCCATATGTCATTACAAATTAAGCCAATTAGTCAATTGGTCTAATGAGTGATGTGATTTGGGCCAAATTAAACCTTGTGAACCTAATTCTTACTCTAAATGATGTTAATTGGGGTTAAATCAATTAGTTTAGGGTTTATGATTTAGGGTTTAAGGTATATGGTTTGGGGTTTAGGGTTTAAAGTACAATTACGAATGTAATTAAGGATAATTTTATCTACTTGAACTTATTTATAACTACAAAATGTGATTTTAGGCATAATTAGCCCCAACATCTTCACAAATTGAGCCAATTAGTCAATTGGGCTAATAATTAATGTGATTTGCATTGAATTGAGCCCTCGATGAACATAATTATTACTATAAAGGATGTTAGGTAGGGTTAAATTGATTGGTTTAAGGTTTATTATTTAGGGCTTAGGGCTTAAGGTATATATGGTTTAGGTTTTAGGGTATAACGTCTAATCATGAAGGTAATTAGGGCCAAATTGAGCTCCTTAACATATTTTTGATTACATAATGTGGTTTTGGGCTTAATTGGTCCCCACATCATCATAAATTAAGACAATTAGTCAATCAAAGTAATGAGTGATGTGATTTGGGCCAAATTGAGCCTTTCGAGCCTAATTCTTACTCTAAAAGATGTTAATTATGGCTGAGTTGATTGGTTTAGGGTTTAGGGTCTAATTACGAAAGTAATTAGGGATAATTTGAGATGTTTGAACCTATTTGTGATCATATAATGTGTATTTTGGTTTGATTATCCCCCATGTCATCACACATTGAGTGAATTAGTCAATTAGAGTAGTTAGTGGTATGATTTAGACCAAACTGAGCCTTATGAACCTAATTCTTAGTCTAAATGATCTTAATTGGGGCTCAAAAGGTTGATTTAGGGTTTTAATAGTTTTTAATTTATGGTTTAAACTTTTTATGGCTTAAGTTTTATGGATTAAGTTTTAAGGTTTAGGGTTTAGGGTTTAGGGTATAGGGTTTATGGCTTGGGGCTAAGGGTTTACAATTTAGGGTTTAGGGTTTATGGTTTAAGGCTTAGGGTTTAGGGTCAACTCATAAAGGTAATTAAGGATAATTTGAGTTGCTTGAACCTATTTATGAGCACATAATGCATTTTTAGGTTTGATTAGCCCCCATATCATCACAAATTGAGCAAATTAGTCAATTAGGGTAGTTAGTCATGTGATTTGGGCCAAATTTATGCTTGTGAACCTAATTCTTAGTCTACATGATGGTAATTGGGGCTCAAATGATTAGATTATGGTTTTAAGAGTTTAAGATTTAGGGCTTATAAGGCTTAGGTTTAGGGTTTATGGATTAGGGTTTAAGTTTTAAGGCTTGGGGTATAAGGTTTAGTGATTAGGTTTTATAATTTAGGGTATAGGGTTTTGGGCTTAGGGTTCAAGGTTTAACATATAGAGTGTAGGGTTTAAGGTCCAATTGTGAAGGAAATTGGGGATAATTTGAATAGTTTGAACCTATTTGTGAGCATAAAATGTGTTTTTGGGTATGATTTGCGCCCATGTCATCATATATCGAGTGAATTAGTCATCTGGGTTAGTTAGTGGTGGAATTTGGGCCAAATTTCTCCCTATGAACCTAATTCTTATTCTAAATGATGGTAATTATGGCTTAAATGATTGCTTTAAGGTTTTAATAATTTAAATTTTATTGTTTAGGGTTTATAGGGCTTAGGAATTAGGGTTTATGGATTGGGGTTTTAGGTTTAGGGTATAGGGTTTAGGTCTTAGGGCGTAGGGTTTGGGGCTTAGGGTTTACATTTTAGGGTATAGGGTTTAAGGTTTATGGTTTAGTGATTAGGGTTTAAGGTTTAGGGTGTAGGGTTTAAATTCTAATTACAAAGGTAATTAAGGATAATTTGAGTTGTTTAAACTTATTTATGAGCACATAATGTGTTTCTAGGTTTGATTAGCCCCCATGTCATCACAAATTGAGTGAATTAGTCAATTCGAGTAATTAGTGGTGTGACTTAGTACAAATTGAGCCTTATGAACCTAATTCTTAGTGTAAAGGATACTAATTGGGGCTCAAATGATTGGTTTATGGTTTTAAGTGTTTAATTTATAGTTTAGGGTTTTTTATGGCTTGGGGTTTAGGGATTAGGGTATAAGTTTGAGGGTATAAGGCCCAAGAGATCAAGGTTTTAGTGTCAAGGATTTAGGTTTAGGAGTTTTTATGCATACATATAATACCATGTGCATAATATTACCGCATACACAATTTTGATAGCACTAAAAAAAAAAAACATGTATGGTCAACGTCATTTTTTCACATTGAGAGTTTTATCCCTTGATTACTCTGATTTTTTCATTTTATATGTTGCAAGTCTATATTTTACTGATTTGATGTATGTCTCCACCCTCAAATGTAGAAAACTTTATCTACTCATGGTTGACTAAAGAGTGTAGGTCTATTTTTTAATAATTTGATCATTGTCCCCACTTGGTACTGCACATCAAGCAGGTCTATTTTTTAATAATTGGATTATTTTCCCCACCCTCAAAAGTTGACAACTATGTGCAATCATGGGTGATGACTTTCTTAATAGTAAGAATAAGAATTTAAAGTGCAAAATGTCATAGGAATTAGAAGCACAAAAAGAAAAGTAAAGGTAGTGAATGCAAAAACTTTGTGCAAGTATACTATCCCTAATCAATTGAATGTCACAAATAATGATAGTATAATAAATTCTAAAAGTAAAATTGTTAATTTTGATTATATACCAAATTATAATGCAAGTTCACATTTAAATTTTATGGTTTTTAATTTTGGTAACGATGATGGTTGCATGATGATCTAAATTGCATGAAAACATCGATTGGTGAAAGTAGCAATCAATAAAACAATATGAAAACACTGTCAAATGAAGAAACTATTAATGGAGAAAGTAATATGGAAATTCCAAATCAATCAAATTTACCACTAAAAACACCTCATAGGATTTTGAAAATAAGACCTATGTATTCAATTGATGAAAATATTTTAAAACCAATGCCTAAAAAAATGTTTGAGCACCAATTGAAAATAAAAGCTAAAATAATTTGGGACTTGCACTTTAAAAAATTAAATGAAACTCAAAGATGCCAATTGTTTGCTACATTAATGAAATTTCTTACGTTGAGACCTACAATAAACACCCTAGGACTAAGAGCATCTAATATTGATGGTGTAAACAAAGCAATTGTTGAAAATTTTCATAATGCATACCATCAAGTAGGTATGAATAAATGCACCAAAGATGGTAATGTTGCCTAGCATGTTATTACAAAACAACTTATTTAATAAGTTGTCAAATAAATAATAAATGATTGATTAGATAAACAATCTGAGCATTTCAAATTAATATAAAAACACTAATGAAAGCAATTGGGAGACATAAAAGACTTGATTTTGCTGATAAAAATGACTTATGGGCATTCTCTGGTAGACTCTTGCAAAAAAATAAGGCTATAGTTGATGCCCTAAAATATTTACTTGTAGAATTTGGGAATGATAACACAAATGTATCACCTAATATTAGACATGTAGTGAAAAGAAGAGTTGGTTCTCATAACCATGAACCACATCCTAAACATTTTTTGGATATGAATCAAACATAATTGTACTCTAAATTTGTTTAAAAATATCCATGTATTTTTATTAGTCAAAGATATTTTGAAATGGCCAAACCCTCCTATGTGCAATCACGCACACACTATTTGTTGTTGTAGACAACATGTTGAATTTTTGATGCATTATGATATTTTTTATCATGTTCATTGTACTTTGCATACTGAGAACATTTTATATGAGTGTGGAGTGGAAGCCCCACCAAAGTCAATAAGGCAATTTATTCCAACCTTTTTTTATGAAAGCCCAGATGGACTATTTTTTTATAACAAGGCATGTTTGGATGAAACTTGCAGCATTTATGGTGGATTGCCAAAATTAAAAAAATGTACCCATGAGGAGAGTACATATGGAATTGGAAAAGAATTGGTTGGTTTTATTAAATATAAATATGTGACATATCAATTAAAATATGGAAAGGAATCTAAAAGGTGCAAGATTTTTATATACCAAATACCTATTTCCAAATTTATAGACAAATTCAAAGAGGAAATTATATATGAGTATGCAAGGCACACACACAAAGCTTGATGGCTAGATGAAAAATTCAAGTAAGGACACATTCCTAGTTGGTATTATTGTTTCAGTAGTTGAATTTGTAGATAATTACACATTTTAACCACAAAGAGAGGTTTAGTCACAATACTAAAATTCAGTAAAGGTTTCCCTTTTTATGCATATAACATTCATGCATTCACCTGACAGTATAGAGTATGATCAAAAAAATATTAAGGTAGTACCACTTCTATATCAAGAATGATTGAACACATTCTTCAGGGTGGGTATGTGCAAGGTTATTTTCAAATGTTTTATGGCAAGTTGAGTGAAAGGAACATTACTTTCAATCAACATTATATTTGATCAGAGAACTGAATGTCACAATTTAAGAATGCACAAATGTTCTACTAACTGAGGAGGATGCATGTGACCACTATTGTATAACATATTTGGACTTTCACTGAAGCAAACCATGTAAAAGGGGAACATTATAGTGTAGGGGCATGTGTCAAAAGAGAACTTACAAGAAAGGAGTTGAATTTTGAAGAGGTCACTAATTTGACAGATGTAAAAAACATAGTTGAATGGTGTAATGAAAATAGGGGACATGGTGGTCAGTAAAATTCCATTGTTTATAGATATTTATAGCTAATGGAGGATGAAAAATTGGAAATATATGAATATTATATGATAGTAACAAGATCGAGTAAGTTACACTCATTGCATATCTCAAATGTAGATTCTTAGATGGTTCATACGAGACATATGGCATGCTTTTGTTATGTATGCATTAAATTTGTTTCGAATGAGTGCCAGACACAAGAATGGGTGGATGAATGGAGTTGTAGGCCTCTAGCTCCAATTGAAACTTATTAGGTTCCACCAGCATTATAACTTATAAAGATAACATCATCACATGACTTTGACCATGTCTCTGATCTAGTGAAATTGAGTACCATATATTTAACATGTGTTTCATGTACTAAATTTGGTAAATATATCAACATATCATGTTATTAAATCATGTTTTGTTTTGTGATGCAGGGCATGTTTATGTAGTTATTTAAGATGAGGATACTGAGGAGGGGACAAATTACTACTTGTGTCAGTGTGTAGAGGAAAAATATAAATTAACTTCTACGATCATAGATGGCGATAACATTCACTATCCCATTGGGTTTGTGGTAGTTACTATAATTTGGCTTCGATGATATCATATCAAAAAATTAAATGTATGGTTTTTTGAAGACTACAAAGCACATAGGAAGATACTCCACTATTCAAAGTTGGTTCTTGCAATAAATGTTCAATTGCACAGATAGCGGGGTAGGCCATTAAAAAGAACTATATGGAAGGTTTTTGAATTTGATCATGAAGAAATTATTGCTACTAAATATAATAGAGTCAATTCTAGTGGTTCCTTAGATTGAACCCCCATGGTATGTTGACTTCTCAAATGCAAATATGTTTACTTTTATTAAATTTTATTTATTTATTAGGTTTTACATATAAATTTCAATATAATTGCATATTAACATATTTTTATAATTTAGTAGTGCCAAATTAGCTTCCACCTTCACATGGTTGGCACCATTAGTAGAGAATTACATATTCTTGAAGCCAAGAGAATCTTTCGATTCATTTAGATGATTGATTGCTTTACCTAATCTAGGGAAATGTCATCTTAAAGCTAGAATAGTTGTTATCTCCTAATTGACCATACTTGGATGCCAAGAATGTGGTCCTAGAGATTAATATCCACCCTCGACATGGTGGTGATGCCAATTTTTAGTCATGAGGCCCCAAAGATAGAGATATCAAAATTTGGCATGCATCTTGACAACATTTCTTGTCAATGTTACTTGAGGTTGAAATTATTGCAAAAAGGGAATATGCATGGATTATGAGGTCATCACAGTGGGATCACATGTAAATTGCACATAATTAGGTGTTGTAAGTGATGGATTTTGAAGTGGAGGTCCTAGGAGCAAAAATGTCTATTGGAGACAAATACCATGTCTATTAACTACATAAAAGTTGCATTTTAAGACTAATCACTAAATCATTTACCACAAGTTCATCAATGATTTACGATCCAAGGGATTTAGGATGAAATTAGAGGACTTCGACATGCACATGACCATTCTTTTGGTTCATATATATGACTTATGGTTTATGTTTTATTCCTATCCAAAGTTTGCTTTAAAAATAATAATTTTTCCTTATAGGAAAATGTCATCTTGAGACCATAACGAGTGCTTTATATCCTAATCAGGCATACTCAGATGCCAAGAATGCAATCCTAGAGGTTAATCAACACCCTCAACATGGTGGTGATACCATTTTTTAATTATGAGGCCACAGAGATAGATATCTCCAACTGTAGTTTGCATCTTGTATCTAGGGAAATATTGTCTTCAGGCTGAAAGGGTGCTCCATCTCCTAACTAGGTGTACTTGAATGCTAATTATGTAATCATATAGGTTAATTTCTACCCTTTACATGGTGGAAATGCTAGTTTTTTCCATGAGGCCCTGGAGATAGATATCTCCAACTGTGGCTTACGTCTTGACAACATTTCTTATCAATGTTTCTTGAGGTCAAAAACTATTACAAAAGGGTATCTAGATGGATTTGGAGGCCTTGGAAATGGGAACACATGTAAATTACACATATCGATGTGTTTTAAGTGATTGATTTTGAATCAGAGGTGTTGAAAGTAAAAATGTCTATTGGAGGCAAAGACCCTATCTCTTAACTACATAAAAGTTACATTTTAGGATTAATCACTGAATCCTCTACCATGAGTTCATCAATGATTTAAAATTAAGTGTTTTTGTATTTTATTAAAGGAACCAATTTAGGAGAAGTTGTAAGCATGGTTCTGTGAGTAAATCATCACCGTAATAATAAAATAAACTTCTTCCAAGTCATAAGGAGCTTGGGTTTTTAAAAAAATCCTTCATTATATAAGTTAACAGACCTTAGAACAAGACCTAAAGGACTGTGTAAAAGGAAAAATAATGTTTTCTAGTTGAAGATTGATAAAATAGGATTGTTTAAGATATAGGTGGAGTTAGAGAATATTCTAAAGTTTGGAATAACCCTAATAAATCTATAAACATTTGAGTTGAGACCAAGATCAAATGAAGAGCATTATAAGCTAGAGGTCTAGTTGAAAAGACCTAACAAGTTTTTTTGCGTTTTGTGGACATAGGTCAAATTATGGATATGAGATAACCTTGATAAGATCAAGGATCTATATAAAATAATCAAGAGACTTAATTTGAATAAGGAAGCTACAAATATTTAATAGACCTAGTAAGTATATCTAAGACAATTCTACTTGCATCATGATCACTTACCACACCTTTTGTAATAATTTTGTAACATAATTATACATAAATTTCCCATACATTTCAATGAAATTCAAAATATTTCAGTGTAGTTTTTAAATGCTCAATATAAGTTTAAGGCATACAATAATGTGAACATGTAATAGAATATGTAATAAATTATTAAAAAATCTAAAAGGTGAAATCAATGAGAATATTTAAAAAGTAAAATGTTGAATAATATATGTATATATAATATATATAGAATCCATCTATAGATGTACAAAATATGAATGTAATAAAATATCTTGGGTCAATGTCGTATAGGCATATAATGCTAAATAACTATACATCAAGCCATATAGCCATACAATAAAAATATCATAAGGCATGATCCTAATAACAAAAATGCATCACTCTCTTTGCACTGTTTGTAGAATCCTCTCCCTTGGATGCCTTGCTCACAACTGGAAGTGTTAGATATTTTTGACTGCAAGTCCTCTTATGCTCAAAATTGTTCGTAGCTCTAACTATTGTATGCAAATGTTATCAGAAACATTACACGTACTAGAACAAGATATTTAAAAAATTAAAAAATTAAGTTTATAAAATGATTTAAAAAATATTCATGGGTGCACTTACTACAAGTTGGTGGTCACGGTTAATTATGAACTGAAGCTCAATAGGGTTAATGATAGGTTTATGATAGAAAATAGGAGTGTGAAACAGATCACCAATAGGAGTCGGTGACATGTTCATGATAACATAAGGTATAGGTCCCTACAAACGTGTATATATACAAAATAAAAATTCAAAATTATCTCATAAACATTTAAGCCAACTGACTAAATTGTTGAAATATAATAGAAAACTTTACAAATTGAATTGTCAATTATACCATGTCACACATACTAATCATTTCAGCAAGACCAGAAGACATCATTGGAGTAGTCTATGTAGATAATTATTTCCTACATCATATATTTGCACAAGTACAGAGGATAATTTAAAAACAAACATCCTTATTTATACTTAAACATTAAAATAACTCTCATGTACCTCGATGAGTTATTGTGTAGCTAAAATCACAACACCACCTATATTTATTCCCTCCTGAATAGATGGCAGAGTGTCTAGTGTGGTCATCAACTGAACAAATAAAATATCATTGTTAGTCACTTCAACATATATACAACAACATACATGTACAATGAACCATAACATTAATTAATCCTTAAAAAACACCTCTATTTAGGTGTATATAGGTATAGTTGCATTAATACATGTGATTGTGTGTCATCCAAAACCCTACTGTAACAAAAAAAATCTGATGCATTATTGAGCTTTCTACATCAAAACCAATTATTACCTTTTAAATTATTTAAATATTTGAAATTTAATAAGTCTGACAATTTTTGATAAAAGAAAAATAATAAGGATACCTGGGAAGTTGTAGCCAAGGTGTTTAGATAAAATATAGATGGCTGAAAGATAGTGAGATCGATTTCATCTAGGCCCACAGAAATACCACCATGAGTGGGTTGCATGATATCCTCCTCCTCATTAGGTCTAGTGTATAAAGCACCATATGATTTACAATAGTGATATTTTTTGGTAGTAGCACTAGATGAAGCCTTGCCATGTCCACCTTTGCTAGCAAGAGTATGAAAAACTTGGCTTGTATGCTGAATGAGGGTGTCAGTAAGTGCCTTAAGCACATGAAAGGTATCAATCTCTACACTCTCCTTGACTGTAGAGGGTACGATCTCAAAAGGATGTGGTTTTTCAATACATTGGGACCTCATTATTGTTTCAAGGAGGGTGATCAAAGACCATCCACCATCAGTCTTAAAAATTATGTTTGATCAAATCATGAGTACATGAGTGGATTGGAATATATTTAGTCATCACATCTAGCAGTGCACTAGTTTTCCCATCATTGAAGAAAGCATAAATTTTGGCTTTGGTTGTGTTTATCTCTCACATAGACTATAGATATTTTTTTTTAATAGTACTACATCTATTTCTATACTCAACCCAGTTATCAATTTGACCCGTTAAGGAGTCAATTTCAATTAATAATGTGTGTAATATATTTTCCAGATAAATTCAGTTGGGGTTATTTTCGCAAGGATACTTTAATGTCCTAATAAAATTCTTAAGTTTGATCTTGTTTTCAATGATATGGATTTCTAAATCCTTTTGAGTACCTTCAAGGACTTGAGGAACTACAGGAGGGCTAGGAGGATTTTACAAGTGAGGAGGGATAGGAGGGTTTTGCGAGTTAAGAGGGATAGGAGGGTTTTGTGGGTTAGGAGGGATAAGAGGATTTTATGGGTTAGGAGGGATAGAAGGGTCAGGTTTTTGTTCATTTACACGTGGCATATTAGCTTCTACATTTGCTGAAAAATAAAAAATAAACAATTTCAAGAAAAATGCAACAAAATTAGTTAATTTTGTTTCTAAATACACTAAAACGTGTTTGCATACCTCTCTTTTGGTGTACCATATTCGAATTTAGGTTGTTAGTGTCTTTTTTAATTTCCTTGGTCTCACTGTCAATCATGTATTTCCTCTTTTTGTCTTTTAGTCATGGTTTGTGTCGATGTCAAATGAATGACATCGACATTTTGTCTTTCGTTATAAAGCAACAAAACTATGTACATGATTTTGTTGCTTTATAACTATGTACACAATTTTAATGGGTTAAAACTATGTGTATATGGTTTTAATTCATTAAACCATGTACATTATTTTAATGCATCAAACTACGTATGCAGTTTAGGCTTGAGATCACTGAGCCTATGTCAAAAAAATGCATACGCACTTTTAAGAATCACGTACATGGAACCATTTCCAACACTCCAAACATGAATTTTTATATGATTTTTGTCCCCCTCGTATCTATGTACTTACCCATATAATCAATTTGATTTCGTTGGCATTGTTATATTGAGAATTTTGTAGATATATTATATAGAGTTTGAGTTTGAGGGCTTTGGTGTAGTAACAAACATTGATATGAAATAATATGTTCAATTGTTCTTATTATTAATATGTTTTTGTGTATGAATTATTATTTTTTGGTGAATTAAATCCATGTGTTTATGGTATTCGTTTGTTAAGTAGAATAAGATGAATGCAATCACTTAGTAAGATGAAAGGAAATGATCTGATAGTGCATTACACTTCAAGTAGGCATTTACGTTTACACAAATGATATTCTAATCTTACTTTAGATTTTTATCATTAGTTGTTAAGTACACTACGGTATAAAATGACCAATTTGTAACCACCACTCTCACAAGTTTTATAGCTAGAAAGTTAATATCTCGTAGATTTTTCAATGTACTTATATTTTTTGTAATCTTTTTATTATTTTTCTGATCCATTATAGATCAATATAACACCCATATTCTATGTTTTCTATTCAAAAATTAAATATAATACTCAATTCGCAGTCAAAAATAAAAATAACTTATTTTACAATCATGTCTTTTAGAAAAAAATTAAATACCAAATATCTTATCTTAAGTAAAGAAAATTACCTTTACTTTTCATTATGTTGAAAATCTATATTTAAAATTTGTAAAAATCTTAAGCATAATGGATTCTCATACATTGAATTTGAGGTGTCTATGTCTATTTAAAATATAAATTTCAAATTCCTTTCATCAAATAAAATATCATTTTTAGGGTGATTTATGTTTCCAAACTCATGCATGAGTTCCTAGTTGTAACCCAATTTGACACGTATTTCTTCTTCGCATTTGTTATTCTCTTTGTCATATAGTTTTATATCATGGATGATTTATTGTAGACAAACATGATGCCAATCATTTTTATTTAAGGCCATCATATTCTTTCTTTCGCTATCTGAAAATAAGGTTGTGTTAAGTAGAGTGTGTATTGTACACTAGAACGAAATTAGTGAACATCACCCAATGTGAAAATTTGTGAGGAACAATAATGATAAAAGGAAAAATATAGAATGTATTCAAATAGGTTGTTATCTTATTTTATACTCAATGGGATCCAAATATTGCAGCACCAATAAATAGTGACACTTATGTTCAATTCCTACTACAGACTTTGTTGTACCCTGAGTGCGCCCTCCATATGTCATATTTATTCAAAGAGAAGAGGCCATAAGGTTTCATGTTTTTAATTTAGCATAGCAATGCCAATTTTGTGCTCAAGAAGAGTATACATTATCATTTGACTTTGGTGGAGATAATACCACTCACATGAAAGCTTGGTGCAATACACTTCAATAATATAGAGCATATCTAAGCTTCAATCAGGTTTTTCCTTCTCAACCACCTCAATACAACATTTTTTATTGATTTAAAACTACTATCTTTATTTGTGAATACATTGAGGTTAGAGTAGTTTTATCCGATGAAAACATTTCTTTCATTCTAATAGTATATATTTATTTCATTTTGATTGTAAATATTTTGGTTGGGTTTCATTTAATAAATGATAGAGGCAACTCATTTTTTATTTTATTCGACTAAATCAAAATAAAAACATTGGTTCAAACAAATTGCAAGTGGGTTTTGTCTATTCTATGTGATATAATATTTGTTGCTTCATTTCACGAAACTATTAGCTCATTATTCCTAATTTTGTAGCAATTTTAGAATTTGTGTTTAATTACACAGAAGATAAAATAAACTATACATTTGTTGGCAATTAAAGACCTTGTAAAATATCTACTATATTTATCTTGTTAGTGATCAAAACTAGGGTAGAATTCAACCCTTAAAGTTATCAAGAGATTATTACAAGTTTAAATTACTAGCATCACGTTATGTGTTTATAAACTGGAGCAACTAATACTTATAGGTGTAATGGACATTTATTTATGTTCAGTATCAATAGTAAATACTTTTTGTTTCATACTTTAATTTTAGATATTTTAAGTCTATGTATATATTCAGTGAATTGCACCCAATCTCATCCCTTTTAGTCATGTCATTTGAGCGAGGTAGACCTCAACTACAATGAAACCATTGTGGACTATATGAGGAATTGTTTTGAAACCGCCGCCCTAGAGGCTTGAATTAGGATTGGTGATATTAATATAATGGATTGGATTAGGTAAGTTATTATCAACACAATTTTTACTAACAATGATGGCAGTTTAGATGGTCTCTATATGCATGAAGAAAGTTCAAAACCTAATATAAAATGTTGCATGAGGGGATAGGAAGACACTTTGGTTATTTTCAGGTGAGAGGGAAGAATACCTTATCTCAATCTCTATTGGGAAATTATAAGGGAAGCTTGAAATAGTGCAGAGATTAAGTATAGGCACAATATCAAATAACAATAATATACTAATTATTTGATACCCTATGAATTATTAACCCAAAAAATAAATTGAAATATGTACCATCTGCATCGTAGAGAAGGAAGCCTCAAGTAGTATAAACATTGATAGTTGATGGCAACACTGTAAATCCCTATAGCAAAAGTGGATGTGGACACACTAGGACACGTTGATTTATTTAAGGTGAGATCTCAAATTCTAATCCATGAATCATACATGTTGGACTCCATTGGTCACTACAAATTGAAGCTCTGGTGAATCCCAAGGACTTATGGGAGTTGTTGTGAGGATAGTTGGGAAGATGGCACCCAAACATTGCACATGGTGGTTTAGTTGGTTGTGTTGTCAAAAATCAATATGCTTAACCATTCTAACCTTTGCATGTTTTTTTTCACTTTAGAAAAATAAATATTTTTAGGTGTAATAAATATCTAACTTCTCCAAGTAATTAGTCGCATCGTTGTAGTTCAATGAATAAAGTTTAATTAAATATTAATTAAACTTTATTCATTGAACTACAACGATGCGACTAATTACTTGGAGAAGTTAGATATTTATTACACCTAAAAATATTTATTTTTCTAAAGTGAAAAAAAAACATACAAAGGTTAGGAAGGTGATAGTCAAAAATCAATTTGCCTAACCTTTCTAACCTTTGTTTTTTTTCACTATAGATAAATAAACATTTTTAGGTGTAATAAATATCTAACTTCTCCAAGTAATTAGTCGCATCGTTGTATTTCAATGAATAAATTTTAATATATATATATATTAAAAAACTAATAATAAAAATAAAATACATAAAAAAATAATTTGTTACACACTTTTCGATAAAAAATAATAGATATAACTGATTCCTATAATTTTTTTGATGAAATATACTATATATTAACTTAATATAAATATATAAATAATTCACAAAAAAATAGAGGCAATATATATATATATATATATATATATATATATATATATATATATATATATGTAAATAATTAACAGATATATATATATATATATATTAAAAATCTAATAATATAAATAAAATACATAAAAAATAATTTGCTACACACTTTTTGATAAAAAATAATAGATATAACTGATTCCTATAATGTTTTTTGATGAAATATACTATATATTAACTTAATAGAAATATATAAATAATTCACAAAAAAATAGAGGCAGTATGAGAGCATGCCATGTAGTCACACTAGGCAAAGCCTAGGAACCAAAAATAAAATCATCATAAATAATGAGGCCCCACCTAGAAACAAGTCATAACATTGTACCAAGAGATAAATTCAAGAAGCAAAATCAAGGCCAGAAGGAAGAGGATCCATATCATTAGGACCCCAACTTGAGCTTGGAAAGTCATTGCCATCTAGAATAGGCTCCTAGCTAGTAGCTTGATCAGTGTCCTTGTCATTTTCTTTTTCCTATGTTCAAGTGGGTGAAATGGCTAGAGAGAGCTTGGCGAACTTGTCTAGCACATCCAACCAACCTCCAGGTGGTGCCCCCCAAGCATTTAGGTGTAGAGAAGGAGGAAGAGCATCCCAACCATCTTGCCTAGTAGGGGAAGGAGGAGGAGGTTGCAACCCTCACTACTACCTAGGAGGGGTCATGCACTAGTATGGAGTGCCACTATGAGAGCAAGGCTAAGAATGGCTGCATCGGTGCCCATCACAAAGTGGTAGAGTAATTCTATCCTCTAGTATATGATCCTTGGGTGGAGATGGTGGGACCTAAACTATTGCACAAGGAGCATCTCCCTAATGAGAGAGGAGATCCTGAAGGTTCCCAAGGTCTATAACAACTTTGTTGGACTGAGCTTGAATCTACAAAAGAACATTTGAGATGATAGAGGACTTGCTCAAAGCAGAAACATTACAATCTAAAGAAGCATTATTAAACACAACATTATTTCTTTCTTACCAAAGCTAGAAGAGAATCTCCACTCTAAAAGTATGTCAAACTTGGGTGTACTTATAGTGTAATGCAGGTTTATCTCCAAGGAAGATGTGTTGCCAAAGAAAAATTCAACCTAGAAAGGCCTGAAGAGATCATGGATCCACATCCAGACCCTTTGAGCTTTGGAACAATACCAAAAAATATGAGTAAGCGTATCGAGATGGCCACAAAAGGGGAAAGTGGGAAGGGGAACTCCTAGTTGGAAAAGCCTTTTGTCAATAGGTAAGCCATGGTGCAATATACACCAAGAAAAATGAGCTAGCTTAGGCTCCACACAAGCTCCCTAGACAATGATAAATAAAAAATTCCATGTATTAATAGAAGAATGTAGTCCCCAATGGGAATTGAGATTGTTGACCATGGGCAAATGGGGGGTGAGTCATCCATAGCCAAGTTAAGGGGTGTAATTATGAAAGGGAGTTTCAACATACCACTTCCAATACTTCTACCATGGGTGAGTGGAATGTACAAATATTTTGTGGAGTATGGTGGGCAACATGATGTAAGTATCTCTTAGAAGGATTCTTGATCAAAATTGGCTAGCCAAAATTTGGATTTCACCTCTTCTTAGGATAGCCAAGAGCGAGATCGCCTATAATAAATAGCTTAGATAGTATAAAGACCCTTATGAAAGAATTTGAGAGCAGTAATCTAAGGGACCTCTGCTAAGGAAACTTCATTGAAATTAATAACAAATGACCACCAAAAAGAATTGGTGTTGACAGACAACCCATCTCAGAACTTTGAGCCATTGTAAAGAAGCCATGGCTTGATATTTTCCCATGCCTTCTAGATGATTTTAGCCACAAAAGACATTGTGATTTAAATGAGAGATTTAATGATTAGAAAATTAGATAAATTGAGCCATTTTTAGGCTTTCTTGCCCTTAAGCAAGCTCGAGGAGATGCAGTGTGAAAATAACGCCTTCCAAGCTTCTTTGCCTTTAGTGGCCCACACAATCCATTTGGCACATAAGGTAGATATGTATTGAGCTACGTCAATGAGCCCCATCCCTCTGGCATCCCATGTGAGGTAGCAGTATTCCTAGACCACTATGTGGAATCCTTTACCATGAGGAGAATTGGCCCAAAGGAAGTCCCTGAGCAATTTCTCCAACTTCTAGAAAGATTTATTAGAAGGCACACAAAATGAAGAGTAGTACACATGGCTGGTTACAAGTATTTTTGAGTAGATTTGAAATTTTTCTACTATTAAAAGAGACTTGGTCACCCAATAATCTAGCTTCTTAGCAACTATGTCTACAACATACTGCCAAAAGGGTGGTGAGGCATCAAAATCAAAGTAGATTCCAATAAATTTGAAGATTTAATCATGTTAGATTCACTTTCAACCATATTTAGTGTCCCATATTGGTCGAGGGAGGTATGATTACCTGCAGTAATGAGTTTTATGCCATTAGATGTTAGATCCAGAGGCTAGGCAGAAGGTGTTGAGACACTGCAAGGCATTGTCCACATTTGTCTCATCCTCAATTAGAGTAAGGAAGGAGTCATATACAAAGTGACCATTAAGTAATTGCATATCTTTTTGTAGATCCATGGCATCTGGAGGGAGATAAATTCCCTTAACAAGGCCCCTAGATTAGGCATTGCTAAGAAGATATCCAAAACCCTCAGCTACAAGCACATACAGGGCTAGCACCAGAGGGCACCTTTGATGAATATAACAGAACAAACCAAATTTCTTAGAGGTGACTCCATTAATGGAGAGGACAACCAAAACATCTACAAAAATTGTCTGGATGGTTTGGATGAAGTTGGTCCCAAAGCCCAGGGCTCTAAGCGTGGTTAGAATGAATGGCCATTCGATACAGTCATAAGCTTTTTTAAAGTCAATTTTAATGAACATAAATTGTTGCTTAGACCTCCTATCCCAGTCCATTCTTTCTTAGACTACATATAATGTTGTCCAAAATATATTGGCTTCTTATAATACCTAATTGTTTAGGGTACATGATGAGAGGTAACATATTGTACAATCAGGTCATTAGAGCCTTGGCAATGATTTTATAGGAAATATTTAGAAGGGTGATGGGCCAAAAATTATAGATCAACTCGATATCTCCCTACTTAAGTATGAATTTAATGTTTCCTTTATTTATATTTTTCCTAGAGAATGCATATGAAAGGATTCTTGATAAACCTTATGCAAGTCACTGCCCACAAAGTCCCAGAGTGTTTCATAAAATTCACACGATAATCCATCAATGCTTAGAACTATGTCATTTTATATGTGAGACACTACCTCATGAAAATCATCGATAGTGAGGAGCCTATCACAAGCTACCCGCTAGGTGGGAGTGAGTTTGCATAGAATCACTAAGAGACATTATTGAAGGGCAATTTCATGCTCAACCAAGGATGCTTAAGATTTGAATACTTATTGATAATGGTGAAAAAAGGCTTGAACAATATGTGGGGTCTCTATGAGTCTATTTCTAGCCTCATATATGACTTGAATTTGCTAATTCAAGTTCTTGGCTTGTAGCATTGGAAATAACTCCTTTGAAGCTTTGTCCCTTATTTTGAGCTAATGAAACATGGTTTTGACTTGAGCTCCTCAAGCATTGTAGTTATTTGTAATCTAGATATAATTCCATAAATAAGTTAATCTAACTTGCAAGATCTTATTGAAGGGATCCTTTTGTAGAGTTAAATTCACATGGCTCAGCTCTAAGGAAGTAACAGAGTAAGAGTGTCTCTAAATTTTAGCAAGTTGGCAGCCATAGATTCATAGAAAGTGAGAGGTCCTTTTGATGGCATCATCCCACCAAAGAATCCAACCAAATTTTTGGGAAGGGCATGGATCTAAATTCCATACTCTTTGAAATAGCACCATCGTGGACCCATGCTTGAACAAAGATGTGATAAATAAGAATTGCATTTTATGGACTTTGGGTTTCATGAAATGCCATGTCACTCTGAACTGAATAAAGGAGTGGTTGAAAAGCCCAAAATTTGATAGTGCCTACATCAGAGGGGAAAAACCATTATCAAAGGATAAGTACGGTTGGGTGGATATCATTTCCCTAACTAAGCACTTCAGAATCCAAGTAAGGCCCTCCCTAAGATTACTCCAGGTGTACCAAACTCTATCTATATGTTGGCATATTAAATTAGGGTCATTAAATGCCCATTTAGTGAACATATAATATGATGCCTCCCTTTCACCAACTACCCACCGTATTGGTAAGTGCCCTACTTTTAAAAAAAAACTAAACGGGGTAAAAAAATTATTCAAAAATAGGCGAAATCACCAAATTACAAAGCTTTATCCTTCTCCACCAGAAGACTAAGCTTCTGGGAGAAGTTCATAGGCAGCAATCTATGATCAAGAATTTTCCATTTGGGCCCCTGCTCAGAGGCCCATTTTTCCAGACAATCCGCAACCTCATTCCACTCCTAGGGAATGTGTTTGAAACTCACTGATTCCAACATAGTGGTTAACTAAAGAACTCGTTGCACAACCACTGCCAACTGCCAGTCACCACTATCGAAATTATGGTTAGTTAACAAATTAATCACCACCTGGGAGTCTGACTCACAGATGATATTTTTCCAACCATGTTGGCAGCAAAGATGTATCACCTGTAAAATGGCCAGCGCTTCCATATAATTATTGGAAAAACATCCCTTGTAGACAGAAAAAATAAATTGAAGATTTTCAGTGGAATCACGCCCCACGCCTCCGATGCCAGCTTCCCCTGGATTTCCACGAGAGGAGCCGTCAGTATTGATCTTTAAAGTTCCAGGTGTAGGGGGGGTCCAACGTCCCAATCTGCAGATCAGATCATGCCTCTGCCTTTCGCTTCTCCTAGGACGCGTGGAAGGAGCGATGGTCGGGCCAGCCAAATGCGCCCTAGCTATGCTGGAGTATATACCATGATCCTCCCTCTCCAGATTCTCTGTTTTGAAACCTTTCACTACAAGAGTCTCCTCTAACAAATTTTTGATTTTCCCCCAGAGGACATTTATGTTCAACTGCTCTCCAAGAAATATGCGTCTATTTCTTTCAATCCAAAGATGCCACATAATGAAAGCTAGCCCAGCCAACCAAGCCGATTGAAGAATGGGTGCTTTAGAAGGAGGGAGATTCAGTCGGCTCCAAAATTCAGCAAGTGATGAGGCGTGCCAGTAGGGTCTGCCCCACGCACTCCACCACCTATGCCATATACACTTAGAATAGGAGCATTGGAAGAAGAGATGTGCCCCTATTTCCTCCTCCCTACAACAAAGCACACACTTGGATGGTCCATTAAAACCACGCTTGCACAAATTATCCCATGTGAGGCATCTATTATATACAAGCGTCCACAAGAAGAAATTGCATTTAAGTGCCCTACTTTGTCTTCAAGAGATGCCAGCATATTAAAGTCACCACATAAGACCTAATAGGCATTAAGGAGATCATCCACTATCAATCACCATAAATGGGTACACTCCAAGGCATCATTTGAGGTATAAATGTTAATAAAACCAAAAGAGTGGCTTTCAATGATAAAAAGGCCCCATACTAACCAGTTGGTGGGGTCCATGCCAGATTTCACTAAGTACAACTACCACCTTGGAGAAATGAATGTGATCACCCCTCCATGTCCTACTTTATGATTGATATGTAAAATGATACTATCATGCCAGTTGGAATTACTAACAACCGTTAATAAAAAATATACCACCTTAACTTCTTAAAAACAAAGAATGTCCATCTCAGGAAAATTCCTTCTAAAATCATGCACTACAAACTTGCATTTTTGGGTTTATAAGACCCCAAACATTCCATGAAAAATAAGTCAAATATGATGGGTGTCGAGGGACATGTCCTCCGATTCCATACCTTCCAAGGCATTATATTGATTCTATAGAAAATGCCCACTATTGGCATTTAAAATATCATCAAATTACTTCCTTATAGTAGGGTCAACTTGATACTCTCCTTCCTCCACCTCATCGCTCCTCTGAGGAGGGCTACAAGAGCATTTTGGCACATTTTGTCGAGCAAGAAGTGGAAGAGTGATTGGTTGTGAGTTTAAAAGTCTAGAAGAATTGGGAAAAGGAGCCTCAATACCTTGGGATAAGATGTTGGCATCTAGAGGGGTGTTGAATACCTTGGGTTTTTCCACTAATTTTGGGGCTTCAGCTTGAGAAGGCTCTTTCTCAGTAGGAACCTACTCTTACGGGTCATTACTCAAAGATGGCTTTCCTTCTTTGGGAGTAGCATTTGAACTTGTGGATTTTATATAGCTATTCTTCTTTCCTACCATAGTCCATCCATCATCAACTAGATTTTTGCTAGCTTCCAAAGAGGGTTTGGAGGGAGAGGATGAGCGGTTGGACACATTGTCATAGACCAACTGGAGGGGACAATCTCGAATCTTATGGTTTGTGGCTTGGTAGTGAAATCAAGTTTTAGGAAAGTTGATAAATAAGATTGGTTATGAGTGTTTCATGTCCCCAACTTGAATTTCCACAAACTCTTTGAGGTCCCAAGAGAGATTTACTTCTACACAAACTCACTTTTGTAATCTATTAGAGTAGAACTGGTTTTATTCATGGCAAAACACCTAACTTATGGAGGATGTTATATGGTGAATATAGTGCCAACATGGGAGTGGAAGACCTAGAAATTCAACCCAAACCAAGACTTTAAGAGTAGTGTGCTTTGAGACCATAAAGTCTCATGTCCATGGGAGAGAACCATGAGTGAGCCCCTGACATACCAAGTGATAGACCTATGGAGGATTCCTTGAGCATGGGATGGTTCGATAAAGCAGAACAAAAAAAAACCTTAGTCATATGATGGACACTCTCCAGCTTAATGTCATGAGCTACCCAATGGGTTTGAACCCAAGACCTAGCATACTTTTAGAGGGAATTCTCCCAACAAAATAACCTATCAAACATAATTTCTCTAACCATTGACACACATAATTAAATTTAAGAATAGGCAATATAACATCAGGTTCTAAAGAATTACCTCATGGTAAACCTTTGGGACAAACTTCCTCAAGTGTTTGTATGGGGCCATTAGTCAATGCTCTGTCATTCCTCTCCATATTTGAAATGGTCAGGATAGAATGGGGAGAAGTCATTATAAATTCTAGCCTTGTTTGGAGGTGAGAAACCTTAAATGAGAATAAATGCAAGTCCTACAGACAACTTAAGGTCATGATATGACACAAGCTGGACAAATAGAAAATCAAGGACCAACTAAATGGTGTGCATGGAGGAAACCCTAGGAGAGCAAAAGAATATAGATGTGTTAGATTTTTAACACTGATTCTTATAATTATCTATAAAGGAGTTACTAAATATGAAATATAACCTTTACATAATCATCAAATAAAAAACAAAAAAAGAACTTAATTCCCAATCATTTTACTATCTCTCTCTACATACATAGAATGACACTTTAGCATATTTTAAAAAATCTCAACCAAATACAATGAGTTCATACTTTGAATTTGAAGTGAGGAAATCAATTCAAAATGTCAATGTCAAAGACAATGTATATCTCACAACCAAGGGGAATGGATTCCTTTAGTTATATGCATGAAAATTATAGGATGACTTATATTCAACAAATAAATTATTTATTATTTCTAATCGCACACCATTATCCATCACCTTTACTGACAAAATTAGGGAAAATAAATTTGACTATAATAAGTTTGGACCATTATCTATTTTTATTTTGATACTTTGAAAAATTAAATCAAGTTGAGATCTTTATAAACAAGCATTGATGATGGAACTTCCCCTTTTTTTTAAAAAATATGCATTATTTAAAAATTTAATCATTAAAAAATTAAAATTCTCAATAAATAATATAATGAATGAAATAAATAACATATGATAGTAATTTTTTATTTAATTAACGAAAATATTTGAGTTTAAGGATTTGGTGTATTGTACAAGTAGTTTGTATATATTAACCTAAGTTCTATTTCCATTGAATCTAGGAGGACTCCTTCAACAAACAGTCATGTGAATGTCTTAAGGGAGAGGTTGCACTTCTTCATATTCCAAGTAGAACACAGTGGAGTATTTTGGATGTAAATCGCTCAATAGACATTAGGACCCAAGCCCACCCATATGTCCCACTTTGAGAAGGTGCACTTTATTTTAAATCTTTAAATTGTTTACACCTAATTTTATTCTTTATTTTGATACTCTTGGGAATTGAATATGGGAGAGATCTTTAGAACAAACATTCTCTACCAATTGAATTTTGCCCCCTTTGATAAAAATGTACATTATTTAAAAATTTAATAACAAGAAATATAAAATTCTCAATAAATAGTGTTATAAAAGGATGAATAAAATGTGATAGTAAAAAAATGTTAATAAAAAAAAATATTTATAGTAATTTGAACAAGTGAAATATACACTACATATTAGCAGAGTCTAGCATTCCAATTGAATATAAGCATTAACTATATATAAGTAAATTCTAGCATTCTAATTGAATATGAGTATTAACTACATATTAATAGATTCTAGAGTTCTAATTGAATATGAGTATTATCATCCTATCATGGAAATTTTTTATTAGAGTCAAAACGTTTGCTTTTATGAAGCAATGAGAAATAGTTGATTCTTCAAATATGTTGAGGAGCGAAGTGGCGGGTCTTAGGAGAGCTCTAATATTATAGATAGGAGTAGACCCTTTATTTAATATGTTGATAACTATTTGTAAGTCATTTTATATTTTTAAAAGGGAGATATGATTATAATGAGCCAATTTGAGACCAGTTAGTAACACTGTGAATTTTGCCTTATTTTTCATGGCACGTGAGATTTGAGATGAAATAGTCATAATGCACGACCTTTTATGATCCCATAGCATGCATCCAAAACTTATTTGACTTGGATTGCCCTTTGAAGCTCTATCAAAGCTTAATTTCATCTAATCGGGCTTTAGAGGCCTCTAAATTTCATTTTTTCTTGTTTGCTTGTTTAATCAAATCCCATTAACAAGAGATTAACATTTTTAGAGTAAATTTAGGACACGTCTTAAAGTGTACATGTGGGTGGGCATGGGTCTATAATATCTGAGAGTGTGTTTCATGTGGTTCACATGGAGAAGTTTGACCCCTAGCTCAAGGTGTTTCTATGGCCACTTTTTTGAAGTGTCCAAGGAGCCCATGGGATTGGAACTAAAGTCAGTGATATGAAACTAATTTTTTGCCATCACTAGCCCCAAACCCTTTATGCATCCCTCCCCTAGCCCCATTTTCTCATTTTATTATTTATTGTATGTTATATTAGTAGTTTTTTTTTTTTACTTTTATTCAAAGTGCAACATATTTTGCATGAAACATGTCATGTTTACATGAGATGCATGTTGGTTGTTAATTTTAGGTTCTAATGGCATCTTCATGTGTCATGTGGTCCTATATATGTGATACTTATCTCCCTTTTAAGGTGTCATTTTCATTATTACATTTTTTTACATATGGGTAAGTGCATGGAATTGGAGGCCCAAAAGGGGGTCTTAAATGGACGTGTTTTTCTTGAAAAATAAGAAACCTCAACTTGTATAGATTATTTGAGACACTTAAACTCAAAATTTGAAGATGTCATAGGGACATGAATTTTAGCATTTCAAGTCTAGTTTCTAAACTACTATTGTTTGGTTATAGTTTTTTAAATTCCCAAACGTCATGAATGGCCTTAGTAGATTAAATAGTTATTAACATTAAAGTTTTATACATCAAAAAATGTAATCAGGTAATTGAGATTGTAATCGTCCCTTCATTGGCTCGACTAAATAGATTTGTGATTACAGAATGTGATTTTGATTTTGGGCACAATTAGCCCCAACATCATATCAAATTGAGCCAATTAGTTAGTTGGGGTAATAAGTAATGTGATTTAAAATTAAATGAGCCCTTTGAACATAATTATTACTCTAAATGATGCTAAGTGGGATTAAATATATTGGTTTAAGGTTTAGGGTTTATGGCTTGAGATTAGGGTATATAGGGTTCAGGTTGTTGGGTATAAGGTCTAATCATGAAGGAAATTGGGGACAAATTGAGCTCCTTGAACCTAGTTGTGACTACAAAATGTGATTTTGGGCTCAATCAACTCCATGCCATCACAAATTGAGCCAATTAGTCAACTGGGGCAATCAATGGTGTGATTTAGGCCAAATTGAGACATGTGAGCCTAATTTTATTAATCTATATATTGTTTTATTAAGGATAAAATGATTTGTTTAGGGTTTTAAGAGTTTACAAATTATGGTTTAGGACTTAGGGCTTAGGGTATAGGGATTGGGTCATAGGATTTATGTTTTAGGGTATGTAAAATTGAATCACGAAGTTAATTAGGGCCAAATTGAGCTCCTTGAACCTATTTATGACTATAGAATATGATTTTAGGCTCAATTAGCCCTTACAACATCATAGATTAAGCCAATTAGTCAATAGGTCTAATAAGTGATGTGATTTGAGCCAAATTGAGCCCTGTGAACCTAATTATTACTCTAAAGTATGTTAATTAGGGCTAAATCAATTGGTTTAGGGTTTAGGGTTTAAGGTCTAAGGTATATGGTATAGGGTTTAAGGTCCAATTGCAAAGGTAATTAAGGATAATTTAAGTCACTTAAACTTATTTGTGACTACATAATGTGATTTTGCACATAATTAGCCCCAACATCATCATAAATTGAGCCAATCAATCAATTAGGCCAATAAGTCATGTGATTTGTGCTGAATTGAGCCCTAGATAAACATAATTATTATTCTAAAGGATGTTAAGTGAGGTTAAATTGATTGGTTTAAGGTTAGGATTTACAATTTAAGATATAGGGTTTAGCGCTTAGGGTTTAAGGTATATAGGGTTTAAATTTTAGGGTATAAATGATAATAACAAAGGTAATTAGGGATAAATTGAGATCCTTTAACCTATTTGTGACTATAAAATGTGGTTTTAGACTCAATTGGTTCCCACATCATCATAGATTGAGCCAATTACTCAGTTAGGGTAATGAGTGATCTAATTTGGGCCAAAAGGAGCCTTATGAACTTGATTCTTACTCTAACTGATGTTAGTTAAGGCTAAATCAATAGCTTTAGGGTTTAGGGTTTAAGGTCAAATCACAAAAGCAATTGAGGATAATTTGAGTTGCTTGAACCCATTTATGACCATAAAATGTGTTTTTGGGTTCGATTAGCCCCTATGTCATCACACATTGAGTGAATTAGTCAATTAGGGTAGGTAGTGTTGTGATTTAGACCAAATTGAGCCCTATGCACCCAGTTCTAAGTTTAAATGATGCTAATTGGAGCTCAAATGATTGGTTTAGTGTTTTAAGAGTTTTTAATTTATTATTTAGGCTTTTTATGGCTTAGGGTTTATGGATTAAAAGATGGAAAGGAATCTAAAAGGTGCTAGCTTGTTATAAAACAAATACCTTTTCCCAAATTTATGGACAAATTCATAGAAAAAATTGTATATTATTATGTAATACACATAGAGAGAGCTCGATGCCTAGATGAAAAATTTAAGTTAAGTAAGGAAACATTCATACTTGGTACTATTATTTTAGTAGTTAAATTTACAGAGAATTCCACATTACAACCACAAAGAGAGGTTCAATCATAATATTACAATTCAATATAGGTTTCCATTTTTGTACATATACCATTCATGCATTCACTTATCAATATAGAGCATGATCAAAAAACATTATGAGAGTACCACTTTTATGTCAGTAATTATCGAACACATTATTTAGAGTATGTGCAAGGCTGTTTTCATAATTTCTATGGAAAGTTGAGTGAAAGGAATGCTACTTTCAATCGACATTATATTTGGTCAGATAACTATAGGTCACAATTTAAGAATACATGGATGTTCTACTAGTTGAACATGATGCATGTGACCGCTGGTGTAAATCATATTTGAAATTTCACTAAAGTAGGCCATGGAAAATGGGAGTATAATGGTGTAGGATCATGTGACAAAAGAGTGCTTGCAACATAGGAGTTTAGGTTTAAAGAGGTCACTGATTTGATAGATGTAAAAAACTATAATTGAATGGTGTATTAAAAATATGGGCCACGGTGATCAACAAATGTCCATTATTTATAGATATTTATGGATGATAGAGGATGAATAATTAGCAAGTTATGAAAATTATATGATAATAACAAGATCAAGTGAGTTACACTTATTTTGTAGTTCAAACATAAGTTCTTGGATGTTTCATATGAGGCACAAGGCATGTTTTTATTCTACATGCATTGACTTTATTTGAAATGGGTGCAAGTCATAATAATGGGTGGATGAATGGAGTTGTAGGCCTCTAGTTCCAATTAACACTTATCAGGGTCCACTAACATTACAACTTACAAATCTAACATTATCACATGACTCTGACCATGTATCTAATCTAGTGAAACCAAGTTCCATATATTTAACATGTATTTCATGTACTAAATTGGGTAAATATATGTTGGACTCCAAATTTTCACTAAGACTTTTAATAGCAGTGTGGAACAAGCATGGCTTAGGATAAACACAATGTGGAAAGAGCACAACACAAAATTTATACAAGTGTAGAATACCATTATGTAGGAGATCACAATGCAAGAATACCTAGTCAAAGAAGATGCATAATAAATAGAGAACCCGATAATGGAAGGCTCAAGATATTAGCAAAAGACTTGGGTAACATGTGGGAAGTAAGAGATAGTTAAGGAGTAATTCTCAAGGATGGGATAGACTTTAATTACACATGAGTTTAGCACCAAACTACATGAAGATGAGACACTTGGTAATGAGGATTCAACACTGAATGGGAATATAAGGGAAAAAAGGCACAAGTTATTAGGGAAATAATGTAGTTGGTTGTCATGACTCTTAATCCACTGGAGATTGATGGTTAGTCACTGAGAGTGTCGTTATTGTAACTACTTGGTTGTGGAGAACCAAGTATTAATAACCCTATTTAGAGCTTTGTAATATTATTGATCATTATTGTATAATGATTAGTTGATGTTGAATGTTATTCCATTAGTGTAATCATGGATATCTAAGTTATATTATTGTTGTATTATAGTTTACAGCTAAGTTGTATCACTGAGTTATACCAAGTCTTTGTTATGTAACTTGTAAATCTATTATGAATATGTTGAATAGAATCTATGTTATATGAATGTTATCATGTGGATTTTTGAAACAATGGTGTTGGTCATTTTAATTGTGTTTGTTCATTTAATTGAATTTAGGTCCATAACTATGTGTTTTTTTTCTAGTTAGTCATTAGATAAGGTGACTTTTTTAACATCGATATATGTTAAGTATACCTGCGTGTCATAAAACCCACGAAAACTGATCCCTCATTGCATGTTTTGGGTGAGCGTGTAAGAACCCTAAGTCTTGTGTAAAATTCTAGTGCACCATCTTGTTGGTTCTTAGTCACTTCAATGCACACCTAGTTAGGAAATTAGCCCAAAATTGTATTTCTATTGTAGAGACCCATAGTGCTTTTTGCATGATGGTGGAAAATGGTCGAGTGATTATCCATTGAAAACATTGAATGATGGCTTACCAATTTTGAATATAAATTTGTAATTTTATTTATTGAACTAGGAATTTTTACACATGCATGGGTTGAACAAAATATTTATAGTTCCTTGTATGAAACTTTCTTCATTAAAGTCCTTGTTCATTTGCATGCTTGCATCACAACCTATACTCAAGATCAGTCAATAAATCATGGATGGAAGATAACTTGGACAATAGAGCATCAAACGACCTAAGCACACTTGGGAGCACCATGGACATGATAAGTTGATGTCTTATAGAGAGGGGTGTTAAATAGTTATGTCATGTACTACATCATTTCAACTTAATCATGTCCAAAAGAAGTCATGTTCTAGTTTCTCTGAGAATCACATGGTTGGTATCTCAGGCATTTCCCTCTGGAGGTGAAGAAGTTGTTTAGTGTCTCCAGACTTGAGGTTTTTCCCATGGAAAGCCAAACTCTTCCTTGGATGAGCAACACAGTTGGTAGATGTAGGGGTATTTGTGAAGGATTTTGGTTTGGTATGGTATCCAGTCAATGGGAGTTGTAGAAGTGCAAATATGATGAAGCTCGGTGAAGGATTATAGGTGGAAGAGACATAAGAAGGGGAAGGGAGGACTTAGGCAGTGTTGTCAAAATATTTAGGGAAGTAGAAAAGCACAAGGAATCTCCAAATTTCAAACCACAACCAATGTAAACTCTAATATATGTGGGAAAAACAAGCCAAGTAGTGGAGACTGAAGAATACAAGTTGAACCAACCTAGTTCCCCAACTATAATACAAGCTCATTCTTTTGAGCTAGATAAACTAATTATACACAATGTGGAGATAGATAGCATATATTTGGAGATTAATCCTATAAGAGAACCCTTAGTCGATAAAATTTTATAGTCTAATGTATTAACTCTTTATTTTCCCTTACAATATAATTTCATGGCCAAACATGGTATACCTAGTAGACCTAGCATAAGTAGTGGGCAAAGTACTAGACCTAATATAGTGAATCAACCTGCCTCAACACCCAACATCTTAGGTGTTTTTATTTTTTTTGAAGGCACAAGAGGTGGACTATGTGGTGGTTCATCTAGTGGACAAGGAGGTGGTACAAGAAGAAATGGTAGACTTCCCCCAAGGAACAAGAGGACTTAGAAGTTGTCAGCAGACACTATTGCAAGCATATTAACCACCCACCATGTACTTTGAAATGATGCTTCATTTTCCATAATATCGAGGTGTGGAAAATGTCACTAAACATGTTCATAAGTGTGAACTTATCTAGAGAGCACATGGCATAACCTCTTCTAATCAAAAATCCACTAAATTTGTGACCACACTCTTGGAGTGAGAACATAAATGGTATTGGAAATATGATCCTCAATAAGTAGTCGTTAATTATGACCATCTTAAGGCAAAATTCCTCCAAGAATGTGATATTTTGGAGTTTGAGAAATAGAGTATTATTTCTCTAAACGATATAAAACAAGATCCAGTAAGAGTGTATATGAATATGATGCATGATTCAAGACACTTCTTTCCACACTTTCATTTGAGATTAATGATTCTCAACACACTCAATGGTTTATGGGAGGATTGTTTCTCCCTTTTAGATGAACATTGTCTCAAAGAACCTTTACCATCCTGTGTGAAGCCTTGGAATCTGCCCTCCACATCAAAGGTTTTGGAAGCATTGATACATGAAATAAACTTTTTATGGAGGCTCAAATCACTGCAATGACATCTCAATTATAAAAATTGATTGTACATAATGCTCATGACATTTGTAATAGACTATGGTGTATTGATTATGAGTCTAAAGGCCATTAAAAAAATAATTATCCTCTTAAGACCATATACACTATACTAAAATAATCATGTGAGATGTACTAGGATGATCACGATGTTCAAGCTTGTCATTTATTACAACATACCACGTAGTCAAAGGTATCCACTTACCATAAAATATGTGATACATATACCCATGATACCAATGACTATCAACTCATCAGTGAAATTCATGAGGTACCCATGCATGGTATACATTATGCCTCTATTTTAAATAACCAAAAGAATGGTGACTATCATGGGAGAGGTCAAGCTTGCAGACGTGGGGGTCGATGCTTTCCACCATAGATATGTTATAAGTGTGGTTCCCCTTATCACTACTAGTGGGACTATCCAGTCTATCCTACATGTGATTTCTATAAAAGTGAGCACCATTTGGAGGAATGTCTTGATTTATACATGGCCATTATAAAGGAAAGAAATGAGAAGGGTGTTAGTATGATACACATTAAGAAGCCATATTGACAACCACTCCCTATTACCCCAACAACCCAAAAAGTTAATATTACAATGCATGGTGGTGGATATTCTTAGTCTACATCCACTCCACCTATTGAGAAGGTACCACACAAAGAGCCTATGTAACTAGGTATCTTGTTGCTCAGTAATAGAAAGAGTTGCTCTAATATGCTATGAATTTAGTAAGGAAATTACAAGGTGAGATCTAATTTCTTAAGGACCTATTGAAAAAATTTGAGCCCAAGTCAAATTTGGGTCAACCCATACTATTTTAAACCTTTTAAGAAATTTTAATATGTCCTATGGTGTATCCTATTGTCCTATATGTCCATTTGCCCTTCCCCTAGTTGTTGTTGAAGTCCATTCTCCTGGTACTGACCTAGTCAACATTGGTCAACCATGGTCAAACTTATTCAAAGGCTCAATTTATTTTGAAAATATCCTAAAATGTTCTTTTATAGGTTTCAATGTGTCTTCAAGTCATAAATTAACCATTTTCTAGGTCTCATGTGTAAAAATGGTCATTTGGCCACATTTCTAGCTCATTAATTGACTTATACGCATGATGAGAGTTAAAAAATATGTCATCAAAGTGGATATGAATGTGGATAAGGTCAAATCATCTTAGAATCAGTCAAGGGATAATTATAAATCAGTTTTGATTAATAAATGATAGTTTTCCCTCAAAAATAGGAGTTTTTGGGCATTTGTACAAATTTGTACAAACTTCCCAAGTCCATCATCAGCCAAAACATGGGAAGAGTAAATCTTCACCTCCCATCATCCATTTAAATGCCTCATTTTTAATAATAATTCAAAATGTTTCATTTTTAACTTGTTTTCCTCCATTTTCACTTGGCAAGCAAAGAAGGAGCAACTTTATGCACTTGGCATGGGCCATACAGGTGGAATTGGGAAGATTACTTCATGGGGTGGATAATTCCTTGAGTGCACTTAATTTTTATAATAAGAACTTGAGATTTGGTGCATCCTCGTTTATGAACCATCAATTTGATCCCAAGTAACTTTTTACGGATGTTCAACCATGAGGGGGTCATTGTTTGAGCTTGTCTCAAAGTTTCTTGTTTTGGATTAATGGATTTATGTGTTTCAAGTGTTTTCACATGATTTTCAAGATGTATCCATGATTCTTCTGGTTTTTGAGACTAAAATTGTGTGAGGAAGCCTCTTCTAGGCTTGCAAAAAGTCTAGTTTGCATTCAAAGTCATCCCAATTACTTTGAAAATGTTTCTTTTACATTGTATATGATGTTTTGATGTTGTTTTGGAAATGATCCTGGTGTATGTTGTCCATTCAAGTGTTGAAAATTTCTCTTGAGGTGTTTTGAGAGCATTCCTTACATGATTGTTGTCATTTCATGACTTCCTTCCATATCACAATCAAAAACTCCACCTACATAAGCGTGTTGACATCACAAGTGAAATTTAGAGGGTTTTACATGGTCCTTAACCTCTTAGGACTATTAATGTGCATTGAAATGTTGGATGGAAGCATATATGGTACTACAAACTTGCATATTTGGAGAATAGGCCCAATTCTGCCTGTTTAAAAGGAATGGTCACCTATAACTAATGCCATAGAAAAGCCTTCTATAGGTGTTCTAATAGATTAGTCAATCCAATTTGAGATTCTTTACTAATGAAAGGCCTAGACAGACCCATTGATCATCCTCGTTTGACAAGGAAAGTGTCAAAACATCAAATAGAAGGTTGGACTGTGATCAGGCCATATTGGGTCCCATGTCCCTAAAAATGGAAAACAAAGGGCCTGAATGTTTTTAGGTACCTCATAAAATTCACTTGCTAGGTGATTCAAGCTTTCAAATTGGACAATCTGGTAGCCCTATTCACCTACAATAATTATGCCAATTTTGAGAAGCAAAGATTGAATGAAGATTAGATTTTGCAAAGCATAAAGATGGCTAAAGACCACTAAAGCAAGGTAGTGTTAACTACAAGTTATTGATCAAAAAGTTAACTTTGCATCTTGTTGACCAAATTTTGGTCTTTTAGGCCAAAATTGGGCACCCCCATTTGCAAAAAATTGTCTAAGTCTATACTTTTGTCCAAGTCCAGTATGCAAGTTTCATTCAAAAGAAGTGTTCTTATACAATACATAAAAAACACAAGTGTTTTCCTTTTGAAAGATTTGTTCTTTAGTCTTTTGTCTAAGTCCTTTGCAATGAATTCTTTTGTCAGGAATCTAGAACAACAAACATGCTATGACTCCACTGTTAGGATCTAGGAAGCACAACTGATTACCATATACAAGCAACTGACATGCGGAATTAAACCAGAATCACAAGTAACTAGAATTTAGAAATAACACATAATATGAGAGATAATACCAAATTGTATTAATACTCTTCCAGAAGGAAATACAACAAAGAAGATGCCACAGTCTTCTTCCTTACACACCTCTAGGGCTCCCACACCTCTAGGGCATAAATAATAAATCTCTTCAAGAGCTCACTCTCTCTCTTACGGTCCCAACACACAACTCAAACACAGAATTGGTGTTCACCTCCACCAGTGAGTAACAACACTGCCAGTCAACCAGTCAGTAACAATACTACTAATACACCGAGTATACACACATACTCAAACCGAGTACACAACACACTCCAAGTAGATCTCCCATGAACTTGCAACAACCTGCAATTCAAATGATCTTACTTTGGAAGGATCTACCTTGCCTTCCTCTTTGCTCTCCAATTGAGTACACACCATACTCCAAGTAGATCTCCCCTAATATTTCTCCTTGTTGTGTTGCTGACCTCCCTGATCTTGCACACCTGCAAATCAATCTAGTTCTGCACACCTGTAAACCTAGATCTCGCACACACATACACCTATAAATCAATGATCTTACTTACCATGTAAGATCTCCAAACGTGGCCTTGCACACCTGCTAACAAAGATCCTACATACATGAAGAATCCTTCTGATTCTCCAAACTAGCACCCATACTTGGCATTGTGGCACTAAGAGGAACACACCTTGCTCTCTTCTCTCTGAAGGAGCTAATTTTTGCTCTCTTACTCTCTAGCACAAATTACAATATAGCCCATGAGTCTATTATATAGATCCCATGCAAAAAATTATTAGACAACTAATTACAATAATTAGATCCGCAGCTTCAAGTCTATAATTGGCCTTCTACATGCAAACAACTGGTTCGTTAACTAACTGTTCGTGCAACTGACAGTTTCAAAACCGCACAGGCGACTGACATCAGTCCCTGTCTACTTAGAGGTGACCGATGTTGGCTGACTCTTGACTAATGTCGGTTGCTTCCTGTCCACCACTGGCCGACGTCGGTCAGCCTAACCAACGTCGGTGACTGTGACACTCAGCAACCTCCTCCCCTGGTTGCATCAGTGAAGCTTTTAGCTCCACAACCTAACATCTTTCAAGTTTTTGTTCTAATCCTTTGCTAAATTATTTTAGACTTTTTGTTTGAGGCTTTTTTCCTTAAGTGTATTTTTTTTAGACTTTTCATTCGGCAAAATTAATTCAAGAAAATTATTTGAAGGAATTGTTTTAGACATTTTTTCTAAAAGAAATTTTTCAAAAGGTACTTTTCAAAAAGTTTGAAGGGCATTTCAAATTTCTTGAAGGGTATTTTATTTGGAAAGTGGACACTTATAACTTTCCCGAAGGGTATTTTCTTTAGAAAGTGGACACATACAAATCTTTTGAAGGGTCACTTACAGTTTTTATAAAGGATCATTTCATTTTTTCCAATGGACACTTTCATTTTGTGAAAGGATACTTTGCAACTCTTTTGAAGGGCATTTCAACTTTTTTGAAGGGTAGGTGACAACTTTTTTGAAGGACTTTTTAGGCTAAGTGGACACTTTCAACTTTCCCAAATAGTATCTTTCTCGCAATAAATGGTCCACTTCACTTTCTCAAAGTGTACATTCATTTTTTTAAAGGCCTTTTTCAAGTTAAGTAGACACTTTCAAATTTCTCAAAGGGACATTTTCAAAAGTCTGAAAGATTGTCTCACAGAAGGATGGACCATTTCAGAAAATCCAAAGGGTATATTTTCCTTTCGGAAGATCATTTCAAACAGTCGAAGGACACTTGCAACTCTTTTGAAAGGCACTTGCAAGAAGCCGAAGGGTATATTTCCTTTCAAAAAGGGTCTATTTCACTTTCTTGAAGGGTAATTCCAAAGAACCAAAAAGGGCCAAACAAAAAGTCTGAAGGAATTCTTTCAAAGAAATTATCTAAAGAATTCTTTTAGAAAACTTGAAAAGTTGACAAAGTACATTTCCTTTGGACATTTTGTCCATGGAAATTATTTAAGGCATGAGAGATCAAGCCAAAGGAAAAGAACAAAAGAGACAAAAGACTCGAGCAAATTATTTTGATAAAGTGTTGAGACAAGAAGTCTGAAGAAATAAAAGTCCAAAGAAAATACCCAAAGAAGAAATAGCCCGCAACACATCAATTTTAGACTACATAAACTAGCCATTAGAGTTTAAAAATAAGGCTCGACTGGAACCAGAAGGCAAAGATAAAGGTGATAAATGGAAAAGATCATAAGCATCTATTGTATAATAGGTATAAATAGGTAGGTCGATGGTTCAAGTTGTTGCATAGTTACATAGCTTGACGAGCCAATAAAGAGTATCTAACATCAAAATATAATTCTAATAGATGGACTCATCTATGGCAAAATGCAATTGAAAATATCTTGATTCTCTTGATGTAACCATGGGAAAATAATCTTATATAATTTAATCTAACTATTTCCTTTCTCAGGGTGACACATGTCCAAGTAACCCTTGAACTCCCTTGGCTCGACCTCTCTCTCAAAGGATATATATATGCATCCTCTCAGCTCATTTATTAGCCTCCACTAGTTATGGTGAAACTCTGGCCAAATTTGTATTTTCAAAACTCTTGAAGAAATAATATAAGTTTTTTCCACTCACATGTACTATTGTGTATCAGGTCAAATCATGTTATTCTTGTTTAGTAAGAGTTTATCTTTCCTAACTTGTTATCCTCGATTGTGTACCAAATGTACAGAAAGAGTATTATTATAGGTCCTTGTTAGTATTCCTTTTTAAATGTATAGACATTTTAGAAGTGTTTTAAGACTATTTTCCTTATTGGAATTGTCTATTTCTCTCTGGGATGTCAAGTGCCTTCTTGAATCTAACATGTGAAACACAGATGTGACAATGCACAAAGAGTTGTGGGTTTTATGTGAAAGAAGCTTTGTTGGTCTTTAAGTAGTGTATTCATTAGTGCATCACCATTTTGTTTCCTTAGCTATTTTTCTTAACCCTTTTCATATACACTTGATAGATTAGAGAGTTTTTTAAAGGTGCATCAAGGGGAGCTAGCCCTTAATCTAGAGATTCATCTCAATGAAATTGTCACCCACAACAAGAGAGATGATTCCATTTTACCACTTGGATGAGGATAACTAAGCATCTCTTCAAGGGTGCAAATACAAGTGTCAACAATTTTTGGCACACCTAGTGGGACCATTTATCCAAGGAGATGAAGAACTCTTGGTGTGCTCTTCAATCAATCAACCTTTTGAAGGCATTTCAATCAACACCAATGGTGACTCCAAGTTGAATCAGCTGGTTAAGTAGCCCTAGCACATCAAGAAATCATATTTGGTATGTATAATCCCATTGTTGAATAGTATGAATCTCGTATTCTTTCATATAGTTTTGATCAAGCTCATCTTGTTCATGGAGTCACATCAAGCAACCCTCATAATTGTCATTCTCCTAGAGAATCCAAGAGTGCTAGGGAGATAATGTTGGATTTTGAGAAGCAAATGTTGGAAATATATAGGTTAAATGAGTGAAATAGATATCATCAAGAGATTATGTACAAGGAGGAATGCTTGTTTAAAAAATCTCAAGTCATGCAATCCATGGAGGAGAAACTAGTAATGTGGAGAAGTTGATCCACTCAAGGCGGTCAACCTTGTACCCCTTCTTCCATCCCAAAATAGCCTCCTCCTATACAAAATAAACCCTTCCCCTGTACACCAAATCCTTTTTATCAAATATCACTTGCTTACCAAAATAAAATGAGCCAACCTTCTAACCCATCTAATGCATTAACTACTCTTGTTGTTAATCCTTTGCACCTAACAATCCAACACCAAAGGACATTAGAATAGCCTTCTATGGAAACTAACTATTTCAATTACTTAGATTGTGAGCCCTCATTTGAAAAAATTCATCCTATTTCCTTTGGGAAATAATACATCCATCCTTAAGCAACTCTTCTGAGGCATGTGCAAACTTTTCCTAGTCTCCCTCAACCTCCTCAAGTCCTTCAACATGATGTCAAGATCTAAAGTTGGAGAACATGAAGTTGTTGCCTATTCTCAAGAAGAGATTTCCAATCCTAAGACCATGAGTTGGAATGAAATAGTGGAATCATGGGGTAAGAAAGAAGAGAAGAATATTGTTCAAGAGTGTGAAGTGGAAAATGAAGCTAGTCTTCCTCAGGCCCCTCCCACCCTTCCTTAAGAAACCTCTTCTTTTCCATGTCAAACCTCTCATACTCCTCCTCATCATGATGCATATGATCTCCAAGAAAGACTCTTCCAAGAGAATCTAACCAAGAAGATTGAAGAATTAGAGTCAAGAATGAGGTTGCTTAGTCAAGGTGTAATGGAAGGTTTAGACCTAATAGAAGATCCCATGTCTAAACACACCCCATCTACACCCCTTCAAGAGAGTTATAAGATACATATGATGTGGATGAAGTGCTGGTCAAGTGGAAGGAAGAGAATCAATTGATTTTAGCCCAAGGTTTACTTCCTCTTCCTCATGAGCTTCTCAAAGAAAACCCCACTTCTCATTCCCATTCTAATTTTGTGCTCACTAGTGCTTGTATTTTTTCAAGGTCCGTTCCTAAGTCCTCTCCTTCATCCCATACTTCATTTTCACTTCCTTCACCTTCCATTACCCTCCATACTCCAACTCTTGCATTTCATATTCATGAACCTATCCATTCACCCTTCATTTCATTCCATCCTAAAGAGGAACCTATTTAAAGGGAGGCAAGTGATCAAGATAAAATACAATTCTTGGTTGATTAAGAGACTATAATGAGTGAGAATGAAGATGAGACCATCATAAGTATGCCATATGAACATCATCATGGTGATTACCATCTTAAGCATGAAGTGGAAAGCATTATCAATGATGAAGAACATGGTCAAATCATATCTCAAGAGGTCGTTGTTCTAGGAGGTTTTCATGAAAATAAGGTTGAAGAAGTGACTCTTGAAGGTGACATGATTCAAGGAGAAGATATAGGTCACACATACATGTAAATGTTCTAGCAATATGAAGATGAGATTGACAAACATCGCTTATCAATGTTGGATGGATAATGTAAGCATGGTGATCTCTCTTTCCCATTGTTTGATGAACCTTCTTATTGCTTTGATGAAGATAATGACTGAGCCATGGGACCCGAGTTGAATGAGGTTCAAGAGCATGTTGTTGAGTAGCTAGAGACCCTTATGTTTTAGCAGCTAGAGACCCTTATTTTTGAGCAGCTAGAAACTTTTATTTTTGAGTAAGATGGAGAGAGGTCTGATTGTTTTGATGGGGGCTTTGAAGAAGGAGTTATTGAGCAAGAAAATGATTATTTCTAGATTGAGCTAGAAATTTTGTGTCTTAGGTCAAACATCATACCAGCTACCCTTCTTCAAGAGAGCCATGATGAAGCAATAGATTAGTTTGATAAGCTTCTCAAAGAGATAGAAAAGAATGAGTTGGTCTATGATGCATACCAAGAGGGCCATGAGCCAAATGAACCCTATTATGATGAGATGACAGCCATTGATCCATTGATAGACTACACTAGCATGAAGGACTAGCATGAGACATGTTTCAAAGAGCAAGATGAATACATGTATGTTGGAGACATATTTAAACTTGATCCACTTATATACATGCCTATCAAGGTGGCAAGCAAGAAGGATGAGTCATCAAGCTCCTACTCCAACTAACCACTTTTCTAGTATCATGAGGTTTCTTGCCATGGGAGAGACCTAAGAAGTTTTGTCTTTGATCCAAGAAGGGTAAAAATGTATCAGGATAGATGAACATATTAGTTTTCATTCTATTGTGCCTTGTATTTTCCTAAGTGTTAAGTAGCACATATGTGTTTGCTTTGGTCTTTCTTGTGTATCTCTTTCCTTTGTGTGTTGGAGGTAGTCAATGATTGTCTTGTTGAATCATGGTCAAGGTTTCTAATTTATTTCAATATTTAATTGACTCTATGCCCAATGGACTATAAGGCTACTGGTCTAGTTAGTATAGCAGGTATACTACCCCTACGAGTCACCATTTTGTTGACCAAATTTTGGTCCTTTAGGCCAAAATTGGGCACCCCCATTTGCAAAAAATTATCTAAGTCTATACCTTTGTCCAAGTCAAGTATGCATGTTTCATTCGGAAGAAGTGTTCTTATACAATACATAAAAAACCCAAGTGTTTTCCTTTTAAAAGATTTTTCTTTAGTCTTTTGGATAAGTCCTTTGCAATGAATTCTTTTGGGTTTTTGTTCTAAGCCTTTGATGAATTCTTTTGGACTTTTCATTCAGTGGAACTCTTTCAAAAAAATTGTCTAAAGGAATTATTTTGGATATTTTGTCTGAAACAACTTTTCTGAAAGGTACTTTTCAAAAAGTCCGAAGGGCATTTCAACTTTCCCAAAGGGTATTTTCTTTGGAAAGCGGACCCTTACAACTTTCTCAAAGGGTATTTTATTTAGAAAGTGGACACTTACAAATCTTTCGAAGGGTTACTTGTAGTTTTTCTAAAGGATCATTTCATTTTTTTTGAAGGACACTTTTATTTTGCCAAAGGATACTTTGCAACTCTTCTGAAGGGCATTTCAACTTGTCCAAAGGGTAGATGACATCTTTTTCGAAGGACTTTTTCAGGCTAAGTGGACACTTTCAACTTTCTCGAAGGGTATCTTTCTTACAAGAAATGGTCCACTTCACTTTCCTGAAGGGTACTTTCATTTTTCCACAGGACTTTTTAAGGTTAAGTGGACACTTTCAACTTTCCCAAAGGGCATTTCAAATTTCTCAAAGGGACGTTTTCAAAATTTTGAAAGATTATTTCATGAAAGGGTGGACCCTTTTAGAAAATTTGAAGGGTATCTTTTCCTTTCAGAAGATCATTTCAAACAGTCGAAGGACACTTTCAAATCTTTTCAAAGGTCACTTGCAAGAAGCCAAAGGGTATATTTCCTTTAAAAAAGGGTCTCTTTCACTTTCCTGAAGGGTCATTCCAAAGGACCAAAAAGGGCTAAAAAGAAAGTCTGAAGGAATTCTTTCAGAGAAATTGTCTGAAGAATTCTTTTAGAAAACTTGAAAAGGTGCCAAAGTCCATTTCCTTTAAACATTTTGTCCACAGAAATTGTTTAAGGCATGAAAGACCAAGTCGAAGGAAAAGAGCAAAAGAGACAAAAGACCCATATAAATTATTTCTAAAAAGTATCAAGATAAGAAGTTTGAAGAAATAAAAGTCTGAATAAAATACCTAAAGAAGTAACGGCCTACAACATGTCAATTTCAGACTGTAGAAACTAGTTGTTGGAGTTTAAAAGAAAGGCTTGATTGGAACCAGAAGGAAAAGATAAAGGTGACAAATGGTAAAGATCCTAAGCATCTAGTGTATGGGAGGCATAAATAGGTAGGTTGACAGTTCAAGTTGTTACACCATTACATAGCTTGATGAGCTAATAAAGAGCAGCTAGCATTGAAAAAAAATTCCAATAGATGGACTCATCTATAGCAAAATGCAATTCAAAATATCTTGATTCTATTGATATAACTGTGGGAAAATTATCTTATAAAATGTAATGTAACTATTTCTTTTCTTAGGGTGACACATGTTCAAATGACCCTTGAACTCCCTTGGCATGACCTCTCTCTCAAAGGTTATATATATGCATCCTCTCAGTGCATTTGACAGTCTCCACTAGTTATGGTGAAACCCTAGCCAGATTTGTACTTACAGAACTCTTGAAGAAATAATACAAGTTTTTGTCACTCACATGTTGTAATATTTTGTATTGGTTCAAATTATGTTATTCTTGTTTAGTGAGAGTTTATCTTTCCAAAAAATTTATCCTCAATTACCCACCAAATGTACAGAAAGAGTATTATTACAGGTCCTTGTTAGTATTCCTTTTTAAGTGTATATACATTTTAGAAGTGGTTTAGGACTATTTTCCTTCTTGGAATTGTCTATTGCTCTCCTAGATTGCAAGTGCCTTCTTGAATCTAACATGTGAAACACAGATGTGACAATGCACAAAGAGTTGTGGGTTTTGTTTGAAAGAATCTTTGTTGCTCTTTGAGTAGTGTATTTTTAGTCAAATTGGGAGGACATTATTCATTGGTGCAACACCGTTTTGTTTCCTTAGATGTTTTTCTTAACCCTTTTCATATACAAATGATAAATTAGAGAGAATTTTAAAGGTGAATAAAGGTGATCTATCCCCTAATCTATAGATTCATCTCAATGAAATTTTCACCCACAATAAGAGAGATGATTCCATTTTGTTGCTTGGATGAGGAGAACTAAGCATCTCTTCAAGGGTGCAAATCCAAGTGTCAATACATCCCATTTTGATGATCTTGGACTAATTTATGAAGTTGAAGGATGCTAGTGGTTTAAATGATGATTAAATGATAATATTTCATGATAAAAGGATAAATCCAATGTGTTGAAACCCCAATGCATACTTCTCTATTCGTACACAGGACTGTGATAGTCACCTACAAAGAAAAAGGTCAAAGTTGGTGAAATAGGTATAACATGAAGTAAAGGTGAAGAAAGTTGATAGTTTGTTAAAAAAACTACCTCCAAATAATAATAAAGCACCATGATCAAGTCCATATTTCACTAGAAGACACTTACAAGCCCAAAATGAATGAAAGCCACTTACAGCTGAGCAGATAGTGGAATGAAGATTATGGCATTTGGAGGAGTCTTAAGGCACTTCTAGGCTAAAGAAGGTTATAATGTTAAAACCTAAGTGACTTAGGAATATAAATTAATTTATAAATAAAAAATCAAGATCAAAATCATACTAATCTCACCCTAAACTCACCTACAGGTAGGGTCCTGAGACTATCTCAGTCTAAGAGGACAGTGAGTAATTGGAAGGCCTAACAAGCCAAGATGTTAGGTTTAGAATAATGGCTCACATTGGAATATGAGAGTGAGGCAAAAGGTAATATGTAATTTTCCTAAACCTTTGTCAAAATCTATAAGGAATGCAACAAATAAAGAGTACCATGTTCATTGTCACAGTTAGACAGGGTCATAAGCAAGATAGGAACATGTGAGAGTTTGGTGCCTTGGATTTCAAAGGAGAGTTTACAAAAGTATAATTTGGATTAATAATTATAAAATTAATTAAATAATATGTAAAATACATCCTCAAGCCACCCAATCCCCTTTTCTCATCACAAAATGGACTCAGTCCGTATAGGCAGGGTTGGAAAAACCTTCTTTCAAGAAGTGAGTTTGAGGATTCCATCTAGGAGAGAGGTTTTGAGTGTATCCCTATGTTAAAAAAGCATAAAATGAGGGTAATTAACATACATAAACAACTTAAATACATAAATTAAGTGAATAAATAGTATCCATGAGGAGGTTTGGACAAGAACATGCAAAAATTAGGTTTTTTACCCCTTTTTTGAAGAAATTGGGATGTTTGGACCCCATAAACATGGAATAAAAAAAAAATTGGTATATTTGGTCATTATGGCCCTATGTATATTATAAAATACTCACTTTTCATTAAAAAAAATTCCTAATACCCACTATTCTGTCTCAGAGCAGGGGCAGTCCCTTCATGCACAAGAATGACTATTTTTCAAAAAAGTGATGAATTGATGATATCAAAGAAAAAAAGAACAAATAAATGTTATATAAGCTGGGAGGAACATAGAGGAACCTAAGAAACCTTTCTATAATGCTTGAAACAAAATAGGGTACACTACACAACAAGGGTTACAGTTAAGTGTGAATGAAAGCCTTAGGGCTAGAAGCCAATTTGGAGGTCATATGCAATTTCAACCTAATATATGAATTACATGTGACAAATTCATGTTTATAGAGGTATTTTAAGTATGTTAAGTCCATCACATTTCAAATAAGATCATTGGAAGGTCTAGAGGAACTCAAAGGTGTGGGTAGACCTATTGGCAAGGTCTAGATCTGAAATCAAATAGGGGTAAGTTCCCATTTCAAGCTTTTAGAAGTAAATTATAAATTTTGGAGGAAGTTTATAGGGTGTATATAGAGGTTTTTCAACCCTTGTATTGTAAATAAAGTCTCTGAGAAGCCATTTTTGGCTTAGGAAGCATGCAAACCCTACAATGAAGCAAAAAATGAGCTCGAATGTCAACTTCAAGTGTTTAGAACTTCCACCAAGATTTTCATGGGTGTTGGAGGTGTTTGGATAAGTTGAGAAGGGTCTCATACAATCAATTTGAGAGATTATTTTCTAGGTTCAATGTCATAACTTCATAAACCATCTTTAAGAGGGTTAGAAACCTTCAAACCCTCTTAAGAAACCTATAGTGACCTATTTGGAGAAATTGAGTTGATAAGGCATCAAGATAAAATAATCAGGCTAGGGGTATAAAACAAAATTTGTGGAAGACATTATCAAGTTTTTTAAAATGTGATTTTATTGTATGGATTCCATATGGATAAGGTACAAAGGTAGCTTTTATAATAGAATTAGTGTTTCGTATAGCTTATTGAAGGAGTTAAGTGATGAAAATAACTTTGATAGAAATATTAAGATCTTAATAAAATCCTAAAGTCATTTTCAAAACTCAAAAATTGTCCTAAGTGCCTCTACTAGATCTCTCTTTTCAGCCTATCTAAACCGGCATCTAGAATGGCATAGTGGATAGAGTGGAAACTCAAGTTTGGTAGTTTTTTTATGATGTTTCTAATGAATCCAAGCATATTAAGTGCATATATAGTTGTCATAACACCTCTTTTATGGATCAATTGAGAAATATGAAAATATTTCTAATGTCAATTCTCAAAACAAGCCTAATGCAGGGTGATCATGGTTGCAAGGTGATGATGAGATTGTGTAAGAGAATTTCATGATGAAGGAAACTCCCAATGCAGATGGAATTATTTTTTTAACTCCCTCTCCTCATCATACATGTTACACTTGTCCCTAATATTCCTTGGAATGCTCGAGAGGAGCCCATGATGAAGGCAGTTTTCTAAAGGAGAATGATTGAGGAGTTTCAACACCACATGTGAATAAGGAGCTCAGTTTGGGATGGACACATGTTCACATCATTTTTATAACTCCTTTTGCACCTCATTTATATGCTTTGTAGCTAATCTTCACCTTTGGACACTTGTCTTTGTGCCTCTTCAACTTCTCTCTTCTCTTTCTTCTTCCAAGTTCTATAAATGCAAGCCATTTTGGCTTTGCAAAGGGATTCCAAATCTTGGCATGGTGAAATCCCTACCAAAATTGTACCTTGGTTTGTAATTAAGTTAATGAGAAGCAAGCTAGTTATACTCTAATTCCATTTTCACCATGTGTTGAAGTGATCCATCTTGAAAGCCAAGTATAGATAGAGTTCATCTTGTTTTCATGGAATCCTTGAATGTGTTGCTGCAAATGACTTCTCTCCTAATAGGTTTCATGAATTATATGATATATCAATAGACTCTTAAAGTATGTATGAGTTTTGCATTGTCATATCTAACCTTCCCTTCACTTTCCTTCATTTATTGAGTTATTGTTTGCCTTCATGAGAAACACTAATGTTAGGGAGCTCCATTAATGGTGTTAAGGCTAGTTTGGTTGTCTTAGTTCATTATGAAAATCCTAAGTGTATGAATGGAAGTAAATCTTGGTGTATCACCTCCTAGTTTATGTTTGATTTATGTATCTTTCTTTCCCTTTTCACCCATGTTAGGTAGTTTTAGTAGCATAAGCACATCAAGTCATATCTAGGGAGCTAGCCCTCATAATCTAGAGATTTATCTCTCCTACAAGTTTACCCATAACTTTAGATATGATTCCTTGTTGTATAAAATTATAGGAGCTTCATAGAGTATATTAGGGTACACAATTTGATGACAACAGGGCCATGATGCTACTTAATGTGTCGATATGCAAAAGGCCACAGATAATCAAGATGCGGTATAGGATGACTTCCTAGAGCTTTGCAAGCGCCTATTAGATAAGGATATTGTACCCATATTATGTAATTTTATTAATCATTAGATGCCAAGGCCTACTAAATATCATTGATTAAACCATGCTTGATGATAAGAAAATCCCATTCCCCCTAGTCTACAATAGGACAAATAAATATTGGTAAATTTTCCTATTGATGGATGGGTAATCTAGGACATTTTAGTAGACACTAGCACCGAAATAAATTTCCTCAAAAAAGATGCATGATGAAAGATGGTTATCCTAGCCTTGCAACATTCACCCCATATATAATTCATGGCCAACAAGACCCACACTTTACCAATCAATGTCCTTAAAAATGCCACTATGGATATCCTCGGTGTTCCTTTTAAAGCAAGATTTAAAATTATAGAAATGGTTGAGTTTCATGACTTCTCAGCCATGTTAGGTCATCTATGGTGTTATGCTTGGATGGGTAGTCCAAGATATTTTATTCAACATCAAAACTAAATTCAATGCCCTCAAAAAGGATGTTTGGCAAAAAATGGCTAGTCTGGCCTTAAAACCTTCACCCCATGTATTGTTCATGGTCAATAAGACTCACACTTTATCGATTGATGTCCATAAAAATGTCTCTATGGATATCCTCGGTGTTATTTTCAAATTAGACTTTGAATTTATAGAATTGGTTGAGGCTGATGACTTCCTAGGCCTATTAAGTCTCCATGGTTTTATGCTAATAATGTTTATTTAAACTTCAATAAAAGATATATCAGTTTTGAAAATATTGACCAATGCATCATCATTTCATTGAATAGGCTCATGGGCCCCCATATGTTGAACCAATTAACATTGATGAGGATATTAATCTCATATATAACATCACAGCTCAAGGCAAAGAATGCCATGATCCCACCCCTAATGGTATCCTACAATGGATAGATGCACAACCCCTCTCTATTATTAAGAGTAACTCCTGTGTTTATTGGGTGCAAGGTGACTATGACCTTACTAAGAGAGTGCATGGTGCCACTAATAGTCTTGAAGACATTTTATGAACATATCACAAGCACCATAGGTTTGTTCATCTTATGACTAGGTAAGTTATGTGTGGACACCTTGGGCTAAGAGATGAAAAATTATGGGCAACATAATAGTTTGTCAAAGTGGTAGAGGTGTGCAAGTATGCCTTGTATAGAGTTGGCGATGCGATTCTCATTCTAGATGGGTTTTTTGAGAAGCTGGTACTGCCTGACAAAATTTTAGAAGTTAGGATTTAGGTAGAAGACCTTCAGCACCAAAAATTGGTTGGTTAATAAAATATCACTCTGATCACACTAAGGCATTCAAAGATGTAGAATCTATGGAAGAGACAATAAGCACACAAAGACAATAAATAAATTCTAACTTTGTAGTACTCCAAGGACATATTGTAGCCATGTTTACCCCACTTGAAAATGTTTTTATGGATGCTTCCACATCCCTTGAACATTTGGTCAATAAATCAAGTGTCTTGACCAACCTAAAGAAACCAAAAAGCTAAATGTTGCCATTGAAGAAATAACAATGAAGTTGCTCAACACCTTGTCATAATGGGAAGGTGTCAAGAAGCAGATCAAATAGGTTGGTCCTAAATTTTTGGTAGAATCCAAAACCGGTGTTTAGTCTTGGATGGACTAATAACATAGTGCGGTGTGATGTTAGCCCCAAATATTGACTAAGTTTTTTGACAGTAGTATAAAAGAATCATGGCATGGAACAAGCATGGCATAGGAGAATCACAACATGGAAGAAACATTACATGAAAGCTATATAGGTGTAAAATACCATGGCATAGGAGATCATGCAATGAGAAGACCCAGTCAAAGAAGATACATAATAAACAAAGAACCCAAGAACGAAGGGCTTAAAATATCAATAAAAGAATTGGGGAGCACGTGGGAAGTGAGAGATGATTAAGGAGTGATTCTCAAAGATTGAACAGACTTAAATCATGTATGAGTTTAACACTGGGCTACACAAAGATAGACACTTAGCAATGAAAATCCTACATTGAATAGGAATATAGGGGCACAAAGGCCCAGGTCCTTAGGGAAATAATGTAGTTGGGTGTCACGACTCTTAGTCCACTAGATATCAATGGCTAGTCATTGAGAGTTTCATTACTATTGTAACTATTATAATTACTATTGTAACCCATGTTTAGAGCTTTGTAATGCTATTGATAATTATTGTATAATGATTAATTTATGTTGAATGTTATTCAATTGGTGTAATCATGGATATCATTGTGATATTTTAGTTGTGTTCCAGTTTATAGCTAAGTTGTATCACTGAGTTGCATCATGTCCTTATTATGTAACTTGTGAATCTATTATGAATATGATGAATATAATTTATGTTATCTAAATGTTATCATGGGGATTCTATAAATAATGGTGTTGGTCATTTTAATTGTGTTTATTCATTTAACTGAACTTAAGCCCATTACTATGTTTTTTTTTTGTTAGTCATTGAATAAGGTGAATATTTGAGCATCAATATATGTTAAGTACACCTTCGCATGATAAATCCCATGGGAAATATTCCCTCACTACATGCTTTGGGTGAGCATGCAATAACCCTAAGTCTTGCAAGAAATTCTGATGTGCCATCTTGTTAGGTCTTAGTCATTTTAGTGTGCACTTAGATAGGAAATTAGCCCAAAAATATATCAAAAAATCATGTTATTAAATCATGTTTTGTTTTTTGATACAGGTCATGTTTATGCAATTATTGTAGATAAGGATAATAAGGATAAGACAAACTACTAATTATGTTGGAGTGTAGAGGAAAAACATAAATTGAATTCTATGGTCACAAATGGTGAAAACATTCGCTATCCCATTGGGTTTGTGGTAGTTACTATAACTTAGCTTCAACACTAACATATTGAAAAGTCAAGTGTATGGTTGTTTGAATATTATGAAGTATATAGGAAGATACTCCACTATTCAAATTTAGTTCTTGCAACAAATGTTCAGCTACACAAATATTGGGGTAGGCCATTAAAAAGGAATCTATTGAAGGTTTATGAATCTGATCATGAAGTAATTATTGCTACTACAAATAATAGAGTCGATGCTAGGGGTTCCTTAGATTGAACTCCTAAGGTATGTTGACTTCTCCAATGTATATGTGTTTAATTTTATCAATTTTTATTTATTTATTAGGTATTGCATATAAATTTCAATTTAATTATATATTAACATATTTTTTTGTATGATAGTGGTGCCAAATTAGCTTCCACCTTCATGTGGTTGGAACAGTTAGTAAATAATTCTATATTCTCAAATCTAAAAGAAGTTTTTGGTTCATTTAGACGATTGATTATTTTACCTTATCCATGGAAATTTCATCTTGAGGCCATAATGGGTGTTCCATCTCATAAACTATCATACTTATATGTTAATAATGTGGTCCTATAGATTAATCACTACCCTCAACATGGTGGCGATGCCATTTTTCAACAATGGGGCCCCAGAGATAGAGATATCCAACTGCGGCTTACATCCTGATAACATTTATTGTCAATGTTGCTCGAGGATATAATTGTTTCTAAAAAGGGTATTTGCATGGATTTCAAGTCCATGTTAGTGATAAACATGTAAATTTCACATCTTTAGGTGTTTTAAGTGATATTTTGAAATGGAGGTCTTGGAAGCAAAAATGTCTATTGGAGGCAAAGACCCTATCTCTTAACTACATAAAAGTTATATTTTAAGAGTGATCACTAAATCATCTACCATGACTTCATTGATGGTTTGTGATCCAAGGAATTTGGGATGAAATTATTTGACTTTGATGTGCACTTGACCATTCTTCTAGTTCATAGATATGACTTATGGTCTATATTTTACACCTATCCAGAATTTACTTAAAGACAATAATTTTACCTTATAGGCAAATGTCATCTTGAGGCCAAAATGTGTGCTCCATCTCCTAACCAGGCATACTAAAGTTCAAATAATGTGATCCTAAATATTAATAACCACACCTAATGTGTTGAAAATGTTATTTTTTAGGCACAAAGCCCCAAAGATAAATATTTCTAATTGTGGCTTGCATCTTGCATCTAGAGAAATCTCATCTTGAGGTCAGAAGGGGTGCTTCATCTCCTAACCATGTGTATTTGGATACCAATAATGTGGTCCTAGAGGATTATCTCCACCCTTGACATGGTATCAATTCCAATTTTTAGTCATGAGGCCCTAAAGATAGAGATATCTAATTGTAACTTACATCTTGATAGCATTTCTTATCAATGTTGTTCAAGGCTAGAATTATTGCAAAAAAGGGTATTCACATCAATTTTTAGGAGGTGGTGGTGGGAACGCATGTAAATTTCACATCTTAGGGTATTGGAAGTGATGAATTTTGAATAATAGCTCCTCAAAGTAAAAATGTCTATTGGAGGCAAAGACCTTTCTCTTAACTACATAAAAGTTGCATTTTAAGACTAATCACTGAATCCTCTGCCACGAGTTCATCGATGATTTAAAATCTAAGTGATTTAGGGTGAAATTATAGGACTTTGATGCACACGTGACCATTATTTTAATTCATATATATGACTTATTGTTTTTGTTTTACACCTATCCAAAGTTTGCCTAAAAAATAATAATTTTGCCTTATAGGGAAATGTCATCTTGAGGCTAGAATAGGTGCTCTGTCTCCAATCCAAATGTACTCAGATGACAAGAATATATTACTATAGATTAATTTTCACCCTTAACATGATGATAGTGCCAAGTGTTATCCATGAGGCCCTAGAGATAGATATCTCCAATTGAACCTTACATCATGCATCTAGGAAAATACTGCCTTGAGGCTAAAATGGGTGATTTGTCTCCTAATTGGGAGTACTCATATGCCAATAATGTGGTCCTATAGGTTAATCACCACCCCTAACTTGGTGGTGATGTCATTTTTTATCCATGAGGCCTTGGAGATAGAGATATTCAAGTGTGGCTTACATCTTACATTTAAGCAAATGTCATCTTAAGTCTAGAATGGATGCTCTATCTCCTAATAGGGCATACTCGGATGCCAATAAGGTTATTTTATATTTTAATAACCACACTTAATGTGGTTTATATTCTAGTTTTTATTCATGAGTCCCTAGAGATAGATATCTCCAATTACAACTTGCATTTGACAAAAAAAATTGTCAATGTTGCTCGAGGCCTGAATTATTACAAAAAAGGGTATCTACATGGATTATGAGGCCATAGAAGTGGGAAAAAATGTAAATTACACATATAGAGGTATTAGAAGTGATTTATTGCTAATCAAAGGTCTTGGAAGTAGAAATGTCTATTAGAGGCAAAGACCTTATCTCTTAACTACATAAAAGTTACATTTTAGGACTGATCATTAATCCTCTACCATAAGTTCATAGATGATTTAAAATCTAAAGGCTTTGGGGTGAAAGTAGAGGAATTTTACATGCATGTAACCATTATTTTCGTTTGTGGATATGACTTACAATTTTTATTTTATGCTTATCTAAAGTTTACCTAAAAAATAAAAAATTTGCCTTATAGACAAATGTCATCTTGAGGCCAAAACAGGTGCTCAGCTCCTAAATGGGTGTAATCGGATACCAAGAATGTGGTCCTAGAGGTTAATCACCACCCTTGACATGGTGGAAATGTCATTTTTTGGCCATGAGGCCCTAGAGATAGAGATCTCTACTTGTGTCTTGCATCTTGCATTTAGGGAAATATCATCTTGAGGTTGAAATGGGTGTTCCATCTCTTAATTAGGCACACTCAGATGCCAATAATATGGCCCTAAAGTTTGATCACCACCTCCAACATGGTGGTGATGCCAATTTTCATCCACGAGGCCCCAAAGATAGAGATCTCCAACTGCGACTTGTATCTTACATCTAGGGAAATGTCATCTTGAGGCTCAAACGGGTGCTTCGTCTCCTAACCAGACATACTTAGATGCAAATAATGTCTTCCTAAAGGTTAATCTCCACCCGTAAGTATGACAACCAAACTTCAAGTACTCAAAGAAAGGGTAATAATCTCTTAAGAGATAGTTTTATCAAGAACTATTGTAACTCAATCTATATTATAATCAATGAAATCCTACTTTATTGAGGTTCTTGTTTCAATACCAAGATTGTATTACTTGTAAGTAAATATTGATGTTATATTTAAGTAATATTTTTGCATAGTTATTATGTTCTTGAGTTTGCAAGTCTAGAAAGGCAGTACACAAAGTTTGATAGTCAATAAAAATTGATATTTTATCATGTTTGAAGATTGATTAATTGATAATAGTAAGTGATTGGGATATATGAGGGTGTGAATAGTCTCCCAAAACCTAAATTATCTAATACATTCTTCAAAATCCAAATTTTCATGGTATTCATACTTCTTGTTTTGACACAATCCTAAAACCCTTAAACTAAGCTTTAGAGCACAAAAACCTCCATAAATAAAAACCACAACTTTCAAATAAATTTCAAATTTGTATAAAGGTGTGGTAATATGTTTGGCATGTATTGAAAGTGGTTTCATTTCTTTGAGGTTCCTATAACTTAGGTTATTTTAAAATCTCTGACTTTTGGTCTGTAGATTAGGTCTAAAACCCTCTATTTTCAAATCTCCTTTAAAAACCTAAAACCTAAGGAAGTGAGAGACCTATTACTTGAGTCAAATGACACTTTTAGGGATATTATAATCCTTTATAACTAATAAAGTATTTTGGTAAATGTGTTACGATTGGTTTAAGACTCTAGGTGCATCAACTAGAACTATCATAACTTGAAATTTAGCCACACAAATCTTGTGAAACTTCATATAAGTTTAAAAGATAATAACATCGAGGTTTTATAATAGGTTTCAAGTGTTTTGGACGTATATATAGGAATATATAGTTAAAACTCTATTTTTAGACCTGTGTGTAAGGTCTAAAACCCTTGTTCCTTATCTTTTGGTAAAGACCCAGTTTAGTGAAAGGAAAGAGTTGTTTATTTTAATTATAAAAATTATTGAAGGTAAAATAATCCTATAAATTCAATATAATTATGAGTTTTTATTTATGTTAAAAACCAATAAGGTGGCAAACCTTAAAAATAGTCTTAGAACCATATTTTATCACGTTGTCTTAGAGAAGATAACGCAGTGAAGTGTGAAGGTGTCTTATTGGGTTAGAAATTTATTAGCAGTATAAGAACATCTTGAAATAATAATAAAAAACTAGATTTATGAATTGGAATAAATCAAAAAGGCTACAATCCTAGTTTATGAATAAGACTTTGAAGACCTTGTGACCCCAATTTTCATCATAAGGTTACAAACTTGAAACAAGGTCTAAAATAGTGTGTGTTTAGTATTTTTGCTAAGAATCATATAGAAGTGAGAGTGAAGGTTATGTATATAGTTAGATAGAACTAATGAGAGTACGATAATCCATGTAATTCATAAGGAAGCTTAATTATATTGAATATTGTTTCAAGATTGAATTCAAGAACAAGACAATCCTATTTAAGACAAGATAGACATATAGTGAAGAAGACCTAGTGAACCCCCTTTTATAGGTAAATAAAGGAAAGGGATAAAATTTATTATGATGGATAATTCATAAATTATGGAGAAATATTTGATCTTTTTTACAGAGTTAGAGGGAATATAAAAATGAGTTAGAAATATTTGGTCTTGTTTGCCAAAACTTGAATATCTTCAAAATGAGTGAATGAAATATCATGAAATTTGAGAGGGAGCTAGAGATAAGAATTTTAAAGGTATAAAATAAGGTTTAAATTTTATATAATGTATAATGATGGACTTGTGCTAGTTTTAGGTCTACACATGTACATAATTAGGCATAAATCCCTATTTTCTTCATTAAAGATCAAGAATTAATCACATTGTAGGAAGGGGAATCTATGTGTAAAGTTGAGTAATGTAAAAATGGATTTAATAACCCTGATGAAGGCTTTAATAATCTGAGTAATGAGCAAACATAGACATCTAAGATGATAAACCTACTTTTCAAGGTCTTGAAAGGGTTAGAAAAGGTCTATGTTTTTGTATTTTCCTAAAGGAACCAATATAGGAGAAGTTATAAACATGATTCTCTGAGTAAATCACCACCTTAAGAATATAGGAAACCCATTTCAAGTCATAAGGATCTTAGGTTTTTAAAAAAATACTTCATTAGATAACTTAACAAACCTTAGAATAAGGCCTAAAGGACTGTCTAAAGGGTAGAATATTGTTTTCTAGTTGAAGATTGATAAAAGAGGACTTTTAAAGATATAGGTGGAGTCAGATAATATTCTAAAGTGTTGAAGAACCTTGATAAAGCTATAAACATTTGAGTTGAGACCAAGATTAAATAAAGAGAGTTATAAGCTAGATGTCTAGTTGAAAAGACCTAACAATATTGTTTGTGTTTTGTGGACAAAGATTAGATTGTGGATATGAGATAGCCTTGATAATATCAAGGAACTTTATTAAATAATAAAGAGACTTAATTTGAACAAGGAGGCTAAAAAGCTTCAAGAAACCTAGTGATTCGATCTAAGAGAGGTCTACTTGCATCATGATCACTTACCACACCTTTTATAATAATTTTTTAACATAATTATACATAAATTTTCCATATATTTCAACAACATTCAACAGACTACACGGTATATTTTTAATGCTCAAAAAAAATTTAAAGCATATAATAATATGAACATGTAATAGAATATGAATTAAATTACAATAAAATTGAAAAAGTGAAATCAATGAGAATATTTAAAATATGAAATGTTGAATAATATATGTATATATAATATCCATAAAATCCATATAAAGGCATACAAAATGTGAACACAATACAATATCCTAAGTCAATGCCATATAGGAATACAATGCCAAACAACTATACATCAAGCCATATAGGCATAAAACAAAATGTCATAAGAAATGATTTTAATCATCAAAATGCATCACTCTATTTGCCTTGATTGTAGAATCCTCTTCCTTGGATGCCTTGTTCATAACTGGAGGTGTCAGATCTTTTTGACTATGAGTCCTCTTCTGCTTAAAACTCACATGTACCTCCAAATTTTCATATGCAAATATTATCAAAAACCTTACACATGTAATGGAACAAGATACTTAAAAATTTAATTTTTTAAAATGATAAATAAATTATTCATAGGTTCACTTACTACAAGCTAGTGGTCACGATCAATTAGGAATTAGTATTCAATAGGGTCAATGATAAGTTTATGCTGGAAAACAAGAGTGTGAAGCAAATCACTAATAGGATTCAATGATGTGTTCATGTTAGTGAGGGGATTGGGTCCCTCCAAATATATATATATATATATATATATATATACAAGATAAAAATTTAAAATTAGCTCATAAACATTTAAGCCAAATGACTAAATCATTGAAATTTAATATAAAAAATTACAAATTAAATTATCAACTATACCATGTCATGCCTGCTAATCATTTCAATATGACAAGAAGACATCCCCGAAGGAGTCTATAGATAATTTGTTGTACATCATTTATTTTCACAATTACAAAGCGAAATTACAAAAGATGCATCCATATTTACACTTAAACATTACAATACCTCTCATGTACTTTGGTGAGTTGTTGTGCAAATGAAATCACAACAAAAACACCTACATCTTCTTCCTCCAGAATAGATGACGGAGTGTCTAGTGTGGTCATCAAATAAACAAACAAAATATCATTGTACAATGAACCATAACATTAATTAATCTTTAGAAATCACCTATGTATAGGTATATATAGGCATAGTAGTAGCAATACACATGTTCATGTGGCATCCAAAATCCTACTGCAACATAAAAAAATCATAAATATTATTTAGATTTCTACATAAAAAATAAGTATTACCTTTTAAATTATACAAATATTTAAAATTTAACAAGTCTAAAAAATTTTTGGAACAATGCTACGCCCTTAACCTATCACATGTATGAGGATAGTATTAGCCGACTTATGGCTTAATTATCCCTCTTTGACATTATATTACATTTATCTATGCTTTTTTTTTATTATTAGGTCGGCCTATGGAGTAACCATGGCCTAGATAGACTATATATAGGAGGTAGTGGGTAATCATTTATCATCATATTGTGAATTCTGCTCTTATTGAAGCTTGTGGAGGTTGCCCCCTCGAAGTGGCTTATCTAATATCATATATTTGGATATATTTCAGTCATATTTGGATATAATTCTGCTGTTATACTTAATTCTTGAAGTAATTTCATTACAAGTGGTATCAGAGCTGCGATTTGGGCAATCTTGTGGGTGAAACACTAAATTTTTAAATTTTGCGATATATAAAAAAAGGTTGCGAATTTCTCTTCAAAATTTTTATTGGAGGTGAGAAATAATCAAATAAATCTTCCATTAAAATTTCAGATCATTTGGATCTGTTTTACAAAAGTTATCACTTTTTTATGATTTTTCATAAAATTGCTTTATAGTGCGCAATTCAAAGAATTTTTCTGAGTTATTTACATTTTTGGAAAGCTTAGAAAAAAATTTCTATGGTTTTTTCTTTGTATATTTTTATTTGATGCCGACATAATTCTAAAATCGCTTGGTCAAGGTTGGGTCAAAAGTGCCAATAAGGGTCGACATTGTAAAACCCTTTTATGGCAGGTCCACAAACTCAAGGCCGAGGAAAGGGTGCTAAAACTCCAGGTAAAACTCCTAATAAGGATGAGATGGAGTTAGAAGGGGGATGTGCTAGACCCTTTTTACCAAATTTTTTTGACATGGATCACAAAGTGAGCCAGCTTGACTATAGTGTGCAAGGCATTGAGAGTGAGGTGCAAGACATACAATCTAGTATGCAATCCATAAAAGATAGTTTGGGAGATATCATGATAGATTTGAACATTAATTAGTCAAATCATCAAGCTAACTTTATCTCACAAACCCACCAGGGTGGTTCTCCTAACCAGTCTACTTCAAATCTAACTCCATGGCCACAGAGGAACCTATTACCAAAGGTGGATATGCACAAATTTGATGGAAAAGATCCACTCAATTGGCTCAACCAAATGGAAAGTTTTTTTGACCTAAATCAGATTCCAAGTGGACAAAAGGTTACCATGTCATCATTGTATCTTGAACCTGATCAATTCATTTGGTATCAATGGTTGTGTGCTCAAAAGAAAAAAATGACTCTCAATGTCACCTGGTCAATTTTTACAGAGGAGCTACAATTACACTGGCAATAGTGTGACAGAGAATTACTTTAGCCAACTAGAAAAATTGTGACAAACTAGCTCCGTCAAGGATTATATTCATCATTTTCAGAACCTATCCTTACGTGTGGAGACAATTTCTAAAGCAAACTTGAATGACCTATTTTTGGGTGGACTCAAGGACCACATTCAACATGAGGTACGCATGTTTAATCCACTTAATATTTTTGATTCTATTATCCTAAAACGTAGAGCTAAGAAAAAATTCATAGCCAACAAGAAGCAACCATTCACTCACTTCAAAGATCGTAGCATATCATCACCAACAGTTCCTCCACCTACTAGATTGACCCCTCAGCAAATTGAAGAGAAGCATGCAAAAGAATTATGTTTTGGTTGTGATAGCAAGTGGAGTAAAGGACATAGATGTGCTGAGAAGAAGTTATTCTACATTGAGGGACCAAATGAAGATGAAGAAGCAGATAATGCCTCCAATGATGATGAAGAAGATATAGAGGAGGTACCTGAAGATTCCCAACCTACAATCTCTTGTCATGCACTTGCAGGTATTAACACTCCACAAACTCTTAAGGTAGTGGGGTTCCTCAAGAAATAGAAGGTGACAGTGTTGATTGATTCAGGGAGCAAACATAGCTTTATAAACCATAAGTTGGCCACTCGATTGAACTGTTTCATCTACCCAACACCAGAATTTCAGGTCATGATTGCAGATGGTGGCACAATTAATTATTCAGGTAAATGCCATAGTATTAAGATTACTATGGGTGGGTAAAATCTCGACTCTCCTATGTTTTCTATTCCCATGGGTAACATAGACATTGTTTTGGGAGTCCAATGGCTCACAACCTTAGGTACCATTGAGATGAACTTCCAAGAACTATTCATGTGCTTTCATTCTGAAGGTAAGAAAATTGAACTACAAGTATTACATGCAAAATATCCACAATTGATTAGTTCACATCAGATGACCAAGATGCTAAAAAAGGGGGCAAAGGGAATTATTGCACGATTATGCTCCATAAATGTTCAACCCACACAGATATCTACACATCCTGATCTACAAATAATTCTTGACGACCACTCATCTATTTTTGGGGCCATGCCAAAAGGACTACCACCAAAAAGAGAACATGATCATGCCATTCAACTAATTCCAGGTAGTCAACCACTAAATATCAGACCATATAGATATCCATATGCACAAAAGAGTGAAATTGAAAAGATGGTCCATGAGATGCTGGAGGCAAGGATCATCAAGCATAGCCACAGTGCATATTCATCACCAATGGTCATGGTGCGGAAGAAGGATGACACATGGAGGATGTGCCTAGATTATAGGGAACTCAACAAGTACACCATCAAAGATAAGTTTCATATTCCAGTAATTGATGATTTACTTGATGAGTTGCATGGTGCTAATTATTTCACAAAATTGGATCTTCGCTCGGGGTACCATCAAATTAGAATCAAGGATGAAGATGTTCATAAAACTGATTTTAGAACACATGAGGGCCATTATGAGTTTTTGGTAATGCCCTTTGGTCTTACAAATGCACCATCTACTTTTCAGATCTTGATGAACACTGCTTTTAGGCCTTTTTTAAGGAAGTTTTTGCTAGTTTTCTTTGATGGCATATTGATTTATAGGCATACATGGGAAGCACATATGCAACATGTGATACAGGTGTTGATAGTTTTGGAGAAGCACCAACTTTATGCAAAGCCATCTAAATGTGCTTTTGGAGTATAGGAGGTAGAGTACCTCGGTCACATTGTTTCCCATGAAGGGGTCAAAGTTGATCCCCAAAAGATCAAAGTGAAAATGGAATGGCCCATGCTAAAAACTCTCAAAAACCTTCGAGGGTTCCTTAGACTAATAGGTTACTATAGAAGATTTGTGAAAGGTTATGGCAGCATAGTAGCTCCACTAATTGCATTGCTAAATAAGGATGTTTTCCATTGGAATGATGATGCCACCAAAGCATTTGAGAAACTAAAAGTAACTATGTGCACCACTCCAGTTTTGGCTACTCCAGACTTCTCATAAACATTCACTGTTGAATGTGATGCTTCTGGGTCTAGATTAGGGGCAGTACTAATGCAAAAAGGAAGACCCATTGCATTTGAAAGTCATCAATTCAAAGGTAAGAATCTACAAAAACCTATCTATGAGAAAGAAATGATGGCTATTCTTCATGCAGTTAAACAATGGAGGCCTTATCTGATGGGTAGACACTTTAAGGTGAAAACGGATCATGATAGTCTCAAATACTTTTTGGAGCAAATATTATCATCTGAGGAACAACAAAAATGGGTAACCAAAATGTTGGGTTATGATTTTGAAATCATCTACAAGAAGGGTAAATATAATGTAGTAGCAGATGCACTATCCAGATGGGATGCATCCACAGAAGCATTACTTTGTGTAATGTCCATATTGCAAGCAGATTGGGTGGATGAAGCTAGGTTAGAATGGGAGCAAGACAAGGATACACAGGTTTTGATTCAAAATCTCTAGCAAGGTAATTTATCCTCTAAAAAATTTAAATGGAAAGGTAATGTCTTATGGTATAAGGGTAGGTTATACTTGTGCAAAAATTCAGAGCTTAAGCATAAGATTCTTACAGAGTTGCATGCATCTCCAATTGGGGGACACTCAAGGTTTTTGAAAACTTATCATAGAATTAAGAAATAATTATTTTGGGAAGGACTCAAGGGAGATGTACAAAAGTTTGTGGAAGAATGCTTGATATGCCAACTGAATAAAGGTGAAATAGTTAAGATCACAAGTTTGTTACAACCGTTAGCAATTCCTAGTCAAAGGTGGGAGGAGGTTTCCATGGATTTCATCACTGGGTTGCCTTGTTCTAAAGGTAAGAATGTTATTTTGGTCATTGTGGATAGGCTTACAAAATATTCCCATTTTTTTGCTCTCTCACACCCATTTTCAGCAAGTATAGTAGTGGCTATTTTTATGGAAGCAGTTCTCAAATTACATGGAACCCCAAAAATAATTGTGAGTGATCATGATCCTATTTTCACTAGTAATTTTTGGACTGAACTATTTTCTTGTTTGGGTACTCAGCTAGCTCATAGCTCATCTTACCACCCCCAATCTGATGGACAAACTAAAGTGGTTAACAAATGTTTAGAGGGGTATCTCCATTGTTTTGTATCAGATAAACAAGAACATTGGGTTAAATGGCTACCACTTGCAGAATGGTGGTATAACACATCTTTCCATACCTCTTCCAAAATGTCTTCATTTCTAGCACTATATGGTTACCATCCACCTTCCATCACTTCTTCATTAAAGGTGCACACCAAGGTTCGAGATGTGGAAGAACACAATCAATATCACCAAGAGGTTTTGACTAGTTTGAGAGAGAAAATTTGGCCTTGGCACAAAATAGGATGAAGCAATAAGCAGATCAACACTGTAGTGAGAAAAATTTTGAGGTGGGTGATTGGGTATTTGTTTGTTTGCAACCTTAAGAGCAGATGTCCTTGAAGCAACAGAAAAAGGACAACAAACTTGCTCCTAAGTATTATGGCCCTTATCAGGTTCTACAAAAAATTGGAAGCGTGTCTTACAAGCTCGAGTTACCTCATTCATCTCACATACACCCAATATTTCATGTTTCTTGTTTGAAGAAGGTCATTAGACATAAAGTTTTCGCCCAGACAGAGCTCCCAAAACTAGATGAAGAAGGACGAGTCATTTTGGAACCAGAGAAGATCCTCCAAACACGTACTAAGAGGTTGACAACCAGAGAGATTAGGGAATATTTGATCAAGTGGAAAAACCAAAGCAGTGAAGATGCAACTTGGGAAGGTGAAGATTTTCTGCAACAACATCCAAAGTTGTTCAACGTTGAGGACAACATTGGTTTACAGGGGAAGGGCATGCTACGCCCCTAACCTATCACATGTATGAGGATAGTATTAGCTGACTTGTGGCTTACTTATCCCTCTTTGACATTATATTACATTTATCTATGCTTTCTTTTGATTAGTAGGTCAGCCTATGGAGTAACCATGGCCTAGATAGACTATATATAGGAGGTAGTGGGTAATCATTTATCATCATATTGTGAATTTTGCTCTTATTGAAGCTTGTGGAGGTTGCCCCCTCAAAGTGGCTTATCTATTATCATATATTTGGATATATTTCAGTCATATTTGGATATAATTTTGCTGTTATACTTAATTATTGAAGTAATTTCATTACAAACAAGTAAAATATTAAAGATATGTAGGAAATGGTAGCCAAGGTGTATAAATAAAATGTAGATGGCTAAAACATAGTGAGATTGATATCATCTAGGCCCACCAGAAATACCACCATGAGTGGGCTATATGATATCCTCCTCCTCCTCCTCATATCCAATGCATATTTCACCACATGATCTACAATAGTGAGCTCACTAGGTAGTGGCACTAGATGAAGCCTCGCCATGTCCACCCTCACCAGTAGGAGTATGAGAAACCTGGCTCGTATGTTGAATGAGGGTATGATTAAGTGTCTTAAGTGCATGTAATGTATCAATCTCTACAATCTCCTTGACTATAGAGGGTAGGATCTCAAGAGGGTGTGGTTTATTGATATGTACTCTTACAAGTTGATTACGCATATGATCTGCACTTGGCCTAGCCTGCACAGAGCTCTTTCCTCTACCTTGGAACTTCAAGAAACAAAAATAGTTTAGAACTTCATTCAGCACAAACTCATAATACAATTTTCTCAAAAAATACATCGATACCTCATTAGTATTTCAAGTTGGGTAATTACAGACAATCCACCATCGATCCCAAATTTTTTTTTGATCAAATCATGAGTGCACCAATGGATTGGAATCAATTTGGTTGTTACATCTAGTGGTGCACCAATTTTCCCACCATTGAATAAGGCATAAATTTGGGATTTGGTTATGAGTTTATCTCTTAAAGTGGTTACAAATAATTTGTTGGAATAATATGCCCTACATCTATTTATATACTCAATCCACCTACCAATTTGACTTATTAACGAGTCAAATTCACCTAATAATGTTTATAATATGTTTACTATAGAAATTTGGTGGGGTTTGTTTGCATGGGGATCCCTCAATGTCCTATTTAAATTCTCAATTTTTATCTTGTTTTCAATGATATGGGCTGTTAAATCCTCTTGACTACCTTGGGGGGCTTGAGGAACTACATGAAGGCTAAGAGGGTTTTGCAAGTGAGGAGGGATAGGAGGGTTTTGTGGGTTATGAAGGATAGGAGGGTTTTGTGGGTTAGGACAGATATGAGGGTTTTGTGGGTTAGGAGGGAAAGTAGGGTCAGGTGGTTGTTCATTGCCACTTGGAACATTAGCCTATGCATGTGCTAAAAAAAAAAAAAATCAATAAAAATACAAAAAAAATTAACAAAATTTGTTTCTAAATGTAGTAAAACATGTTTTCATCCCTCCATTTCAATGTGTTATTATCAAATTCAAGTCACTAGAGTGTTATTCTATTTGTCATGGTCTCACTGTCAACCATGTATTTCTTCTTATTCTCACCTAGTCGCGGTTTGCATCGATGCCAAATGAATGGTATCAATGCTTTGTAGTTGGTTATAAAGTAACATAATTATGTATGCATTTTTTTTATTTATAGTCACGTATGTAATTTTAAAGTGTTAAAACTACATACATGGTTTTAATGCATTAAATTGCATATGTGGTTTAGGCTTGAGATCACTGAGGTTATGTCACATAATTACGTATGCACTTCTGTAAACTTTGTACATGTAACCATTTCCAACACTTCAAACATTAATTTTTAACCACTTTTTGGCCTTACATATTCATACACTTACCCATATAATCAATTTGATTTTATTGGCATCATTTTATTGAGAATTTTGTATATGTATTACATATAGTTTGAGTCTAAGGGCTTTGGTGTAGTAACAAACACTGATATAAAATAATATATTCAATTATTCATATTATTAATATGTTTTTGTATATGACTTATTATTATTACCATGGTGACTTAAATACATATGCTTATGGTATTCATTTTTTAGGTAGAATTAGACAAATGCAATCACTTAGTAAGATGAAAGCAAATGAGCTGATAGTGTCTTCCACTTCAAGTGAGCAATTATGTTTACACGAATGATATGCCAATCTTAGTTTAGATTTTTATCATTATTTGTAAGTTCACTATGGTATAAAATGACCAATTTATAACCACCACTCTCACAAGTGTTATGGCTAGAAAGTTAATATCTCATAGATTTTTCAATGTACTTATATTTTTCTGGATCTTTTGATTCTTTTTCTAATCCATTATAGGTCAATATAACACTTGTATTCTATGTCAACTATTCAAAAATGAAATATAATACTCAAATCACCATAAAAAATAAAAATAACTTGATTTACAATCACATCATTTAGAACAAAATTTAAACCCAAATATCTTATCTTGAATAAAGAAAACTACCTTTACTTTTCATTATGTTGAAAATATATATTTAAAATTATAAAAATCTTAAGCATAATGGAGTCTTTTACATTAAATTTGAGGTGTCTAGGTCCATTCGAAAGATAAATTTCAAATTCCTTTCATCACATAAAATTTCATTTTCAAGGTGATTTATGTTTCCAAACTCATGCATGAGTGCCTAGTTGTAACCCAATTTGGTGCATTTCTTCCTCTCATTTTTTATTCTCTTTGTCGTATAGTTCTATATCATGGATGTTTTATTGTAACCCAACATCTCACCAATCATTTTTAGTCAAGGCTACCATATTATTTCTTTTGCTCTCTGAAAATAAGGTTGCATTCATAGAGTGCATATTGTGTACCAGAATGAAATTGGTGAACATCAACCAATGTGAAAATTTGTGAGGAACAACAATGATAGAAGAAACACTAGAAAATATGTTCAAATGGGGTTTTATCTTCTTTCAAACTCAATGGGATCCAAATATTATATCATTAATAAGTAGTGACACTTATGCGGTCTTGTGTTCAATTTCTACTATAGACATTGGTGCACCCTAGTCGTGCCCTCTAGATGTCATATTTATTCAAAGAGAATAACCCACAAGGTTTTAAGTGTAGACACCAAAATTATGTCACACACACGTACGTAACTCCCTGTGTCAAATCCCCTTTTAGCCCATTTTTCAAAAATAACAATTAGCCTCCCTAATCCATGATTTTACCCCTCACACATTCAATTAATTTAAAATACTTAATTAAGTTAATTAAAAACCCCTTTTGCCACCTTACCTAGCCACCTCACCCTATGACTAATTACCACTTAATGAGTCACCTCAAGACCTTGTCCCCTCATCTTAACTACCCAATACTTATTCTCACTTCAAAACTAAATTCCTAATCAACTACCTCCTTCATAACATCTTTTTTTTTACTATTATGTAATGAGTGCCACACTTGGCACAAAGGGCAACAAGAAATACGCAAAAAATAGTAATCTTTACTTATTCTAAGGCCATCGACGTCGATCAACCCACGGTCGATGTTGGTGAGATCACTGACATCGGTAATATAAGCCAAACTCCAACCTGAAGTTCAAGTCAAAAAAAGTCAAGAAAATTCATTCTTACTTTTATTCAAGCTCTCGACATTTAGATTTCAACATCCTGGATTATTGTTATCTTGTGTAAGTCAATTCTTGATCAGGAACCAAGCTCTTGAAGACTAGTAGTACCCATTTATTCTCTCTATTCATGGTATTGGTTCAAACTACTTGATAGGATCCATCAATCTGGTACTTATTGTTTAGCCACAACTACAACTAATTACATCACTTATTTTTTAGGTCTTTTAAGCATTTAATTTTCTACCATTTCATATATACTATTCATTACTTTATATACTCCTGATCGAACCCCCATGAAGGAGTTACAAAGTTTCCTTGATTGTTTCTCCCTTGACCTAACACACCAAAACTCAGACTAGATCTACCCAAACCATACTCTCTCTCTCTCATAACTCTCCCTAACCTCCTAGACTTGATCAAAACCATTTCCCAAACCTAGAAAATCCTTTTACAGGATCCTAACCAATTAATTCCCCTATCAACCTCTGTAGCCTAACCGACATTGTGCATTCCCTTAACCTTTCCAAAACCTACCCAAACAACTTCCAAAACACAAACAAAATACACTACCAACACTTTGTCACTCTTTGTTGCACTCAAGTTGCTAATAATGGTAATATTATCTCTCTCTCACTCTCTCTTTACCTCTCTTTAAGTTATTTATTACTCTTTTGTCTCTCAAAAGTGGAGTGTCATCTCTAAGAAAGTTTCACACTTCTTAAAACAAGCACGTAGCTTGGCAACCCACTCATTTATCTACTAACAAACATCTTGTGGTAGTATTTTCTTACTTGCAGGTGGTCCTCCCCAGTAAAAGAGGAGTGCTCACAACATCTGGATACGATGCACAAACCAATCCAGGTTCATTCTAATCACTTATTCCTATCATTATTTTTTTTCCTTTAGACTTGAAATAGACAAAATTTAGCAAAACATTAATGGCACGTCAGGTGGGACCCTAGAGTTTTCCCTAGGTTCATTTCTTGTTTTAAGCATTCATATCCATGCATTATAGTGGAAATTTCATTTCTTGCACTTTCCTCTTCTCTTCTCTCTTAAAATGAAAAATTTAACATGTTATTTTTTGTTTAAAAGCATCAAACTAAAATTTAATCTTCTTTTCTCTTTGCCTTTAAAAGCAATTCATCATTTATTTCCTTATAATTTAAAAAGAATCTCTTCTTTATTTCTTTCTTATATGCACATTAAGATATTGAAGTTCATTCTCTATTCCTATTTCATCTTTATTTGCATTCAAATCTAAACATTTCAAATTTGGGTTTAAAACTTATTGCACTTCATTGTTTACTTGTTGCATATTAACTCATCTAGTTAATTACAAGCATTATGAATAAATTATAGTGCACCTATGTTACACAATCAAATCACATTCCTACAAACAAACATCTAAACTCACCTAAGAAAAGGCCCATCGAGATTTCATCACCTAGTGGATCACCTCACCCTACTCAACTATCCTACTTGGATTTCACCACCAAGGGGAGAACCCACTCCATTCTCTAGAGGAGTATAAACTCGAAATAGAAGGTATATTGGTTAAGCGGCCTAGCTCAGCTCCAAGTCCATAAAGTATGGAGAGTAAGCTCCTATAACAAGCCACATACCTGGTCTAACATAAATTTCCTCTTGATCACTAAAACTAACCTAAAATTAGCTCTAGATTGCTTTCTAGTACCTTCGATAACCAAATTCTCTTTTTACTATCTAATTAAGGCATAAGCCAACACAAGACTAAAAATTAATCTCTATGACATAATAGTTGCTAGTTGTATGTTCTTTTTGTACTTTTCTTTTACCTTCTATATTTTGGATTTGGTAAGGACATTTTTTTATTGATTCAAAAAATCAATAATATTTCTAATACTCAGTTTGTATAACCTTTTATCTCAATTTTTTTGAGTGTTCTTCATTATTACATAGACCTCTTACATCCACCATTTTACCTAGTTTCAACTTCTAGTTTTCTAAAACATCAATTTTTTCATCTCTCAGGATATCACAATAATCAACATTAGTTAACTTTATCGACATCAGTAGATTTTACCTACCGACATCAGTTACTACACTGACATCGACAAACTTTTCCTACCAACATCAATCAAGTGACTAATGTCGGTGACTGTGTAATTTTCATCTGCTCAAAATAACAAGCTAAAATAACCCACTTACCTACACTCAAACCTAATTTTTATTTATTTTATCTCTAATACAAAGTAGTAAGACTATTTATACTTCCTCTTGCATGGTATTGAAGTGAGCTTTAGCCAAAATTCTTGTCGATCATGCAAGCCAGAAACCACTTCCACCTTCCCCTCTCACTTCTGATTCTATCATGGAGCATACTTCAATTACAAAGAATACTCATAACTCCAACCAAATTTCCATTGTGCCTGAGGGAGATCAATATTTTACTTAATTTTTTAATCGTAATGTGGTATCCCTTCAACATTATCTTGCTATGAGCCAAACCCATAATTCTTCAGGTGACCCAATCTATGGTATGCCAACCTATCTAATGGAGACAACTTTAGTTTCAGTTGCCTCCACTATTTTCCTCATGGTTACCCAAACCACCACTTCAATGAGTAACCCAACTATAAATAATGTCTAAAGTATAACATCTCCAACTACCTAATCCCACCTAAACTATGGTGTGACTTCCCTACTTTCACAACCACAACCAGTTCAATCAAGTCTTACCCCATTTTAGAATTTAGTGGTACCTATTCCATCTACCCTCGTGTCCATAATTACTTGAGTTATGACTCACCCTTCATCCAGTCTAATAATGTTAATAATCCAACCTACAATAACAATAACCAACCAAAGCATAATCTCTAACCCAATGGGACAAACCCCTTTTCTTTTTTCACCCCAGCCTATGACTCATTATCCTTGTGTTGCCCTAACACAACCTCAAAAATCTATGTCATACACTCCCTCTACTTCCTATTGGGTTCCCTATAATTTAGGAGGTATCCCCTAAACTAATCCCCCTGCAGACCTCATTAAGATGCTGATGGACAAGATGTCTAATCTAGATACATCTATTTTTGGTTCAAAGAATGTGTTATCTTATGATCAGATATGAAATGAACCCATCCATCCTTTTATGCCTATTTTCCCTTATCTAAGCCAATGGTAATTCCCTAAATTTACTCATTTTCAGAGTAAAGAGGACCCATAACAGCACTTGTGAGCATTTAGACATGCTTATTATTTAATAGGGCACGATGATGCAATATACTTCACACTTTCCCTATGTCTCTTTTAGGTGCTGCCTTGGATTGGTATAGCTCTATACCTCAGCACTCCCTTTTCTCATTTACATAACTCACACAAATATTCCTGGACCACTTCTCTATTAACATTCCTAAAAAGTTTTCTATAACAAACCTTTATTCTATTAGACAATTTGATGATGAATCTATCATAGATTTTATCACTCGTTGGAGAAGCTTGATCAATCAAATCTCTTGCTTACCCCAACCTGAGTTTATTGAGCTCTTCTCAAGGGCATGTGCTAAGCACATCTCATCCACACTCCGGGTACAAACTTTTCACACATTCAATGAGGCCTTTACAATAACACAAAAACTTGAGGTTCACGTTATAGATGAAGGCAAAGTCAATTTGCACAGTAAGAATCCCAATTCTAAATCAAATGACTCCTCTTCTTCTAAAAATTCCCCTTCAAACCAAAAATCTAAAGGCTCCATCAATGCAGTGGTCGTTAAATTAGCTTCTTCCACAACCACAAACCAATCAAAGTCCTTGACTTCCCAAAATTTGACCAAGCAATTCCAACAATGGTATGAACGATACACTCTCATTGGGGAGTCATATACATATATCTTGGAGAAACTATTGAAAGAAGGTGTCATAACCCTTCCTCAGATCAAACCTCCTATACAGTTTGACCCCTCCCATCTTATTCCAACTTGGTATAAGGAAGATGAGTTTTACAGTTACCATCGAGTTAAAGGCCATAATTCAAATAATTGTAATACATTCAAGAACATTGTTCAAGATATGCTTGATAGGGGTGATCTCATCTTGGATAATCCTAAGACACCCCCTAATCAAAGTATGGATGTGTTCAAACACCTTTTTCCTAACCATTCATCGAATCAAAATATTGTTCAGACCACAACTAACTCAGGTGATCATAATATCCATACGGTTAATATGGTCTTTCCTTTACCTCTAGTTCAACCTTCTCCTCAATAGGAGACACCCATTTTATTGACTCCTCTCCCACAATAAGTAGCATTTGTTTTCCTCATTCTTCCTCCTCAGATAGAAGAGCCTATTTCACTTATTCCACTCCATGAGGAAGAGCCTCCTTTACCACTTCTTTTTCCACTAGAGGAGCCTATAATGCCAATTCCTTTTACACCAATATTGCCTATCTTTGTACCACTTGAAGACCACACCCTACCCATTCCTCAACCACATGTTGAAGGGAACATCATTCCTACATTATACCCTTTTGAGGAACCTACTTCACCTACCCCTTCTCCACCTATAGATATTAGTACCCCAACTAATCCACCTTTGCACCTAGAAGAGTCAGTTTTATCCATTCCTACATTAGATGAGAGACCTATTGTGCCTTCTCTAATTATACCACTCTTACCCCTTCATTTACCTATAGAGGGTAATACTTTACCCATGCCTCACCCACATGTTGAGGGAGCCATAATACTTATGCTTTACCCTCTTGAGGAACCTTCTTCACCTACCTCTCCTCCACCCATGACAGACCGTGTCTCTTCTCCCATCTCTATCAAAGAAGACCCTGTTGGGGTTCTTTCTCATCTTTAGCCTAAATTAGCAAAAACCAACTATTTCCCTCTTTCTAAAACACCTTAGCCTTCTAAAGACACAACTATAAGGCCTACATCAACTTCATATAAACCCTTCTCATGGTTGGTGGAAAGTTGAGATTTTCTTGACTCCACAAAGCTAGATCATGCAACATTTTGGGACCGGCTTAAAACTCCTTATCCAACACAACGAATGTCAACCTTTACTGCCAACCCTCTCACTACCCTTTACCCCAAGGTATTTGACAAACCTAGAGTTTCTCCACCAAAATCACCAGAAGCTCATCCATCTACGTCAAAATCCTCACCTTCATAGGTATCTACCACATTAAATTAGATTAGACCCTTAGGTGTATGCCCCATCTCTAATTTAATTTATCCATAGGTGAAATTAGATTTAACTCCTTGACCACAAGTTGGAGTTTCATGGCTTAAATTACAAAAAAATGTTAATCTTCTTAGATTTCATCAATCCTTTCTTCAACCCTCAACTTTACCATCTATTTTGGGACCACACCCCTCCACTTTAGTTAGAGTATCACTGACTCTAGCGAAATATAAGGTTAAGTTACATTCACTCTTGTCCTTGCCATACAGTAGGCCTTTCAAATCTAACACTAAAAAAGTGACAGCAAAACATGTAACTTCATCATCACCAAATAAGGCACCACATAAATCACCCCTATGACTCCTAAACAAAAGAAGGTGTCCACTCCTATTAGCACAACAAATACGAGCCCACTTGTAGGCTCTCAGATCTTTTTCCTACATCAATTATTTAAATCATCTGTAATAACATTTCCTCCCATTAAGCCTTATAGTCCTCTTGGAATGAAGCCATATTGGTTTAATGATACACAAGTGTGTTTATATCATCGTTCACCTAGACATGATATTGAGAGTTATAAAGCCCTCATAGTAGTCATTCAACAACACTTTGATGTCGATACTCTCTTCGATGATACTCTTATTAACCTTCATGTTATTCCACCTTTGGCATCCATAATGCCTCCTACTATTCCACCTAAATTCAAACCCAAGAATGTGGTCGTAACCCCTTTACCACCTCTTTCACCCACATTTTAGATCAACACAGTTAATGTGGCCACACGGTCACAAAACCAAAAAGGCAAAGGAAAGGAAAAACCCACAGCTCCTTGGGCTCATCCCTTTTCTAAATACACTCCATCTCCCAATCCCAATATTTTCATCTTGTGCCTCCTTAAATTGACATCTTTGGATGTTATTTAAAGCTCAATGGTGAAACAACTTCACCAAACTCCCATGAAAATGTCTTTATATGAGTTAATCCAAACTCATCCTAACACCATCAAGCTTTGATTAGTGCCTTTCAATTGATTGAGGTATAATTGGATCATCCCCAACCTCTTACAGCTTTGGTCAGCCCCCTTAATTTTGTCTCCCTAATTTCTTTTAGTGATTCAAAAATTCCACTTCAACACCATGAAGATCAGGATTCTACCCTTTTAATTACCATATATATTGATCAAACTCATGTCAAGAGAGTCATGATAGATGGAGGATCTATTATTAATATTATTTCCACCCATGCCTACAAACAACTAGCCCTTCTCTATAATTGCATGTCTCAAACTGATGCAGTACTCCGTTCCTTTAACGATACTATAACTACTATAGTGGACACTATTGTCTTACACATTCATGTCAGTCCCCGCACTATTCTCAAGCACTTCTATGTTGTGGAGGGAGAGTTTTAATATAACATACTGCTTGGGTGGCCTTGGATACATGCCATGGTATGTGTACCCTTAACTTTGCATCGATGTGTCAAGTTTGAACATGATGGACAAGTACATGTTATACCTATTGACCCACTTCTATTTAAAACATACAACATGACTTATAGTCCTAATGATGTTCTCATTCCATTGAATGCATCCTCTTCCTTGCACAATACTTCTAAAGCTTCTACAACCTCCACTCCTATAGTTACACAAATACTAGCAACGTAAATTCTTGACAAAGATCCCATAGAGGAAAATTTTCAATGTTTGTCCCTCAACGAATATCATTTGTTGACGCTTGATATGTTCTATACACTACAAGAGTATGGAAAGTTGCACATGTATCCAAATTATGATTCCCACATTGGGATGGTCATCCCTTATGGGCCCCCTAACCTTTGAACTAATTCACATATGGGGGAATTGATCAAGCTCTTACTGTTGGCAATCCATCTACTTTACCACAACCATTTACCTATGACTTCTCTTTCATGAGTAACACTAGATTTGCTCACACCTATCTTTATAGGTGCTCCTGGAAAGGATTTGGTTTGGGTCATTATGAATAGGGTATCCATATGCTTATTGAATATCCCATTAGCAACACCATTGAAAATGCCAAAAAGAGGCATGGAGTGGGTTATGATGAACCAAATAAACTCACTAAAACCTCCCATGAACCAATTATCAAAGAAGCAATCTCTTTTTCTCCACCATCACCCATTGAATCAGAGGTATCTATACCTCCTAAATTTTTTTTCAATAAATGTCATCCATTTGGGGCCTCTCACCTATCATCAAGGTAAGGAAGCAAGGTCCCTTTCTCTCGTTCATCTTGAAATAATTGATGAAGATTATCCCACTATTAACACTATCCAATGTCAAGATGATGATGCAATTCTCACATACATGGGTGTTGATGATTCATATATCCAATGATTTCTCCCATTCAAAACACAAGCTATGTTAAATGAATCAACCATTGACATCAACTTGCCCTCTCATGATAACCCTCGTGTCCTCAAGATTGATTAATCTTTAGATTCCTTTGAGCAAGTTGATTATGCCACATTTCTTAATAACCATAGTAAATCCTTTACTTGGTCTTATAATGACATGCTTGGTATTGACCCCTCTATCATCACCCATAACATTATCATTAATTGAGACTCCAAACTCGTGAAGCAAAAGCTTTGTAAGATGCACCCTCGTATTTCTCTTCTTGTCAAAGAAGAGCTCTAATGCCTCTTTTTTGTTAACTTTATCTAGCCCATCGACTACCTTCAATGGATTTCCAATATCATTCCTATCACAAAAGTGACCAAGGGAATCCGTATTTGTATTGACTATCATGACTTCAACTTCGCTTGTCCAAAAGATGATTTCCCATTGCCAAGTATCGACCAACTTGTTGATTTGACAGCTAGCCATGAGATGCTATCACTTCTGGATGGATTCTCTAGATATAATCAAACCCTGGTTTCTCTTGAGGATCAACATAAGACAACCTTCATTACCCCATGGGGGATTTTCTGTTATTGGGTCATGCCTTTTGGTTTGAATAATGTTGGTGCCACTTATCAATGTGCCATGACTTACATTTTTCATGATTTCTTACACAAAATTATGGAAGATTACGTGGATGACTTATTTGGTAAATCTAAACTTCATCAAGACCACTTGATAATTCTTGAAATTATATTTTCTTGTCTCCTCTAATATAACATTCAACTAAACCCAAAGAAATGTGTCTTTGGTGTCCTTTTCGATAAGCTCTTAGGTTTTATCATTTCTCTCCATGATATCAAGGTCAATCCTGCTAAGGTTAGAGCAATACTAGAGATGCCTCCACCTACTAATATCAAACAAATTCGTAGCCTACAAGGCAAACTTCAATTAATTCATTGCTTTATTTCTCATTTGTCAGATCATTGCCAACCCTTTCACCATCTCCTCAGAAAGGATGTCTCCTATTGGAATACATATTTTTAGGAAGCTTTTGATGCACTTAAACAATATTTGTTTTCTCCAATAATTCTTATTCCATCTAAGTAAAATCAGCTTTTCTACCTATACATCTCTGTAATAGACCATTCTCTAGGTGCAATGATTGCACATCAAGACGACCAACATCAAGAGCAGGCAGTTTACTACATAAGCCTCACACTTATTGATTATAAAACTCGATAACCCATACTAAAAAAATTTGTCTTGCATTGGTATTTTTTGCCTCCAAACTTCACCATTATCTCCTAAATCATAAAACATGTGGTCACCCATACTGATCCCCTCAAATACATGCATTCCAAGCCATGTCACAACCAACATGTAACTTAGTGGCTCATGCTTCTTACTGAATTAGACTTAGAATTCATTCAACAAAAGTTAATCAAGGGCAAACAATCATTGACCAGTTAACTGCCACCTCTTTACCTGACAATCAACCTTCAAACTTTGAATTCCCTGACGAATCTATCACAACACTCTCCACCGATGACACCTCCTATCAAATGATGATGTTCTTTGACGGGTCTAAATGTCAACACGATGGGGGTGCGGGGGTCATTCCTATTCCTCTAGATGGTGAACCTATGCCTTTATCATTTAAACTAGATTTTGAATTCACTAATAATATGGCCGAATATGAGGCTTTGATTTTAGGACTTCAAACAGCGCTCTTCTTGGGTATCAAATGCATAACCATTTTTGGTGATTTTCAGCTAATGGTTAACCAAGTTAATGGTTCCTACCTATGTAAAAACAAAATTATATAATGCTATAAACATCATGTGGATATGTTCTTAAAATCATTTGACTCTTATCTCTTACAAACTGTTCCCTAATCTATAAACAAGTTTACTGACATAATGGCTTCACTTGCTTCACACATACCCTCTTCATCCTCTTCCTCAAGGATCTATGTCAAAGTTAATCACTTAACATTACCCTCATATGTATCAACTAACATCCTCTTTATCGGAAATGTAACCTCCAATCCACATGACTTATGGTACAAGCAACTCATAGATTACCTTTCCTTTTCTATTACCCCTTCTAATATTTCTAATAATGGGAAACGTGCTTTCATAAAATGTGTCACTCATTACACTATGCTAGGGGGACTTCTTTACAAGCGAGGTTTTGATGGTCTTCTCCTTAGATGCCTCACTAGTATTGAGACTCCCTTTGCTATTAAATAAGTCCATGATCAGATTTATGGTAGACATTTCAATGGTCACGTAGTTGCCAAACATATCCTTTGACTTGGCTATTATTGGCCCACACTTCATCAAGACTATGTTGATTATGTTTGATGTTGCATCAAATGTCAAAAAACATGCTAACTTCCTTCATGTTCCAAGTCATGCATTACAAGTCACTAAATACTTTTAGCCCTTATCCCAATGGGGATTAGATATCATCGAGGAGATTAACCCTCACTCATCTCTCTGTCATCGTTCCATCATTACTACCACTGAATACTTTACCAAGTGGGTTGAGGTCATCCCTCTCATCTCCACTAAAGATTACAAGATTATTGACTTCATTAACCATCACATCATCTATCATTTTAGTGTCCCTTTATAATAGATAATGACAAATCTTTCAAAAACAAGACTGATCAAAGTATTTGTGATACTTTTGGAATCAAATTAAGCTTCTCATCACTATACTATCCACAAGCAAATAGATAGGTAGAAGCTTATAACAAAACATTAACAAAAATTCTCATGAAGGTATTCAATGATATGGCAAGGATTGACACACACACATTCCCTTTGCTTTATGGGCTTACCGCACTAGCATTCAAACCCCTACAAGTGCTACCCCTTTTTCCTTGGTCTATGGGATGGAGGTTGTTTTGCCTCTTGAGGTTTAGATTCCTTCTCTTCGCATTTCTCTCATATACATTCTTACTAATGATGACTTTCACCAAGAACGTTTGGCTTAACTTGAATTACTTGATGAGCATCATCTCATAGCCCTCATCCACCTCCAATTCTATCAAGAGAGTATCAAACATGCTTATAACAAAAACCTCAAAGAGTGAGATTTTAATATAGGAGATCTCATCTTAAAAGAAAATCAACATGTGATGAACATGGAGAAAAGCAAACGGAGTAAGTTTGCTCCTAATTGGCTTGGACCCTATATCATAACTCACAAGTATGGCTCATGAACTTATCATTTGTCTTCTCTTGAATGAAGGCCAGAACTCAAGCCTTTAAATGCCTTACACCTCTGACCATTCTTTTGTTCACCAAGCATCACTTCACCTCGAATTTAACTTGAGCTCATCCCTTGAGAATATCTATTACATTCATTTCCCTTCCTCTTCACCCTTATTCCTATACACTTAGTTAACTTATGCAATGGTATGGTGTTGCCCTCAAAGTGGAAAAATCCTAAGCCTCTATAGTCTTGTCCATGACTAAAAGCAAAAACAAAAAACAAAAAAAAAACAAATGGGATATGTGACAAAGTTATAAAGTTTCAGGTCATGCTTCTCAAACGTAGACTGCTCCCTTGAAGGATAATTACATAACTTCCCTTTGCTACTATCAATAGACTACTCCCTTGAAGGACAACTATTTAAAATTAAAAACAAATGCTTAGACCACTCACTTGAAGGATGGCTAAGCCAAGCTTTATTCTCAAAGGGAAATACAAATAAAAAAGGCTTCTCATATTGATCATCTTTAAATGACCTTAACCCATACAAAATTCCATTTCAGGCTTCCCGCATTGATCAGCTTACACACACAAAAAAAAAACATTTTAAGTCATGGACTTGCCTATAGTAGCTCTCGGGTCACCCACAACAGGGGCATATCATCCCCACTTCATAGGTTACGCTACCCAAACATTTTACCCTTTTTCCCCCATACTCTTTCAAGGGACTGTGAAGCTCACTTAACATAAGGGGAACACAATGTTTCTCTAACAAACACAATGGCTCAAAGATATAAGGCATGAAAGAGGCTCATCTTCCTAAGCCTAATTATGTTCTAATTATGATCTTTGCCAGTGCACGAGCATTCTGCCTCTTTATTTTCCCATCCACATCACATGTCGATCTCTCTATTGAGATGAAGAAACAATGTCATACCAACACTATCAAAGCCTACTCAATCTATTTTAAGCATACACCATCATAAATATGGAAAAATGCTGAAATAAAATAACATATCCAATTTATTTATTTTAAGCATACAATATCACAAATATGAACAAATGCTGAAATGAAATAACATATCCAATTTATTTATTTTAAGCATACACCATAAAAAATATGGAAAAATATTGAAATAAAATAACATATCTAATTTATTCATTTTAAGCATACACTATCACAAATATGGAAAAATGCTAAGATGGAGCTAACAAACCAACTATGCATATACCATCACACATGTGAAAAATGCTAGTCTAACTCAACTAACATGAACAACATTAACATAAGATTAACTTAACATTAAAATAATCATCTACATTAACATCATCATCATAATCATAATAAACATCATCATCATAATCACAATAAACACATCTCAAAATAACAATAAATGAACATCTCATATATATATATGGGATCAATAACATGTCCATCACTACATCATCATAATATCATCTCTCTCTCTCTCTCAAAATATACATCTCACATCTTCAGCTCGTAGGCTGGTATACATATAACATATATAATCAAAATTGGCAAACTCTAACACTTAGGGTGCTCAAGGCTCTCTGCATGGTTATGAGGAAGCAATGTCATCACCACTCTTTGCCTACCTACATCAGCATGAACTAGAAGCTATGGCACATGACATAGACCTCTCCTAGTCTCTGAACTTTGAATATCTCTGAATCTACAAAAACTCTCTAATCATCCTCTCATAGTAGGCAATCTCATCCAGGGTAGTTGTATATCTCACTAGAGATACAGTCTATGCAGGTCCCATAACACCTGATGATGGCCCAACCTATACTGATCCCTATGGTGGTGGAGGAGGAGCAGCCTGACTGGTTGTTCTCAGACTATCCCTCTCTATTGTCACTATAGTCACCTGACCCTGTAAGACTATAGCATGGCCTTGTAGTGCTACAACCTAGCCTTGTAGTGCCCTGACCTGACCTTGTAATCTCACCACCTACCCCTGTAAGGCTAATACCTATGCCTAGGCTTTATTTCTACCCTACACCGCTGCGTCTTGAGCCTATAACACTACATCACACTCTCTCACCAACCTGTATAAATCTAGTGGTGGCCTCTTGACCTCCATCATGGGATGTAAACCTACCCACCAAGTTGTATATGTCATTGTGTACCCTGGATCTCCAACACTTGGCCTTGTTGGTAGCTCCTTAAAATATGGCCCATCTATCTCCTGGGGAAATGGTAGGGGTGCCTCTATGTCATCCCTCTTATATCAAGGGAAGGCAGGCAGAATATCCTGTAGTAGACCAAACTACCTCCTGACTCATGCCATGAGTACCATCTCCAACTCACCAGCTCATCTCCCCCTGACCCATAGTGAGCTCTATAAACCAACAAGTTGTTGTGCCTATCCTCAAACTATGGGATATGTTAGGTAGGGTTTCCACAAAATATGCTTAGGGATCAAACCCTTAATCATGCATCTGTAATACATAATATCATGCACTATGTCATCCACTTGAGTCTATACCATGCCCTCTCTCCAACGTCTGAAACCAACACTGAAGCTAACTAGAATAGTAGTAGGTAACCCCAATGGTCGAGTCATCATGATGTGCTCATATGCCCAGAAGTGTAGTAGATGGTCAACACACAAACTGTATCACCAATGTAGTCTTAAACCCCATAGTTCTTTGTATAACTACACTAAAAATACTAGACCCCAAGTAAAAACACTCCATTGTTCAACCATCTGTACAAGCACACCTATCAATGCAATCAAAAATCTACCACCATTTACATCTAGTAATGCATACATCATGATCCCAATCATCATTAGGATGCTCAGTCGATGTTGCTCCTCATCGATCATTTATAATGGCTCATAAGTGAATCTCATAGAATGATAAGTCACCTCACTAACATGCTCACCATATAATGCCACCATGTGGATATTGTGCTCCTCTCTTGAGCATGTGAAGATCTACTCACCTTAGAGTGGCAGCCATAAAATCTTATAGACATCCTCCTACGTAACTGTCAACTCTCTGATCGGTAGATGGAAGGTGCTGGTGGTGTAATCCCACCTCTTAATAAATGTTATCATAAGGGACATATCTTGGGTGACTTGACAATACCATCGCACTCCTCCTAACCCCATAGCTGCCATGTGCTCCCACTCATCATGAGTAACATCCCTCCTCATACCTGTCAAAAGCTTTGATAGATGATCTCGTAATGTTAACTCCATCCTCGCTTGCATCCATACACACACAACTCAAGTCACATACCTTTTAATATACTCTATTGTCACCTTTTTCCTTTCTCTTTGGGAGAACTACATTGGTCTGAGGCTCTAAATTAGTCTATGTAGATAACACGCAGTTGACACGAGGTCTTATAAGGTTAGCTTAGTGATATACCCACCTAACTAACTACCTTAATATTTTTCTCTCTACCCTAGGCTTCACTACCTCTCTCTCTCCACCCTAGGCCTATCTGCCTATCACAACTCTAAGCCTAACCGCCTATATCCCTGACCCTTGATACTATGCCTTATCTTTTAAGCCCTAGACCTCTTGACCTATGTCAACCTACTTTTTTACCCATTTCCCCTAACACACATTTTGACCATACCTTAAATATTTTTTATAGGCTTTGGGAGAACTACATTAGCATGAGGTCCTAAATTAGGTTATATAGGCAACACTTAGTTGACATGGGGTCTTCTGAGGCTAGCTTGGTTATTAGGCTAGTCTTCTACCTCCACTAGGGAACCAAACTAGGCCTTTCTCATATTTTTCTAGTTCTTCATAGTCACCGACATTAGCATTAATTTTGATGTTAGTGTTTTATAGGCATCAGTGTCAGCTAACGTCAATAGACACCTATTGACCTCAGTGCCATCTCAATTGACATCGATGGACCTTGTTGATGTCAATGACTGATTCGGCCCTAGGGCTAAATGACCCAAACCTAAGTTTACTAATTTAACCTAAAAACCTACCCAAAAGAACCTCTAACTTATCCTAAAACTACCCTACCTTATTTCCTACCCTTCTATTAACATTTTCTATACCCCCACCTCTAAATTAGCCTAAAAACTATAAATACCCAAATCAAATTTCACAATAACTAGTAGTGATTCTTACCTCATCTCTCCATCTCTTCTTGGTTGGCATAGCTGGCTCTTATGGTGGTGTGCCTCTCACTGGGTCCCCTCCATTTGCCATCTCAGTCACTCTACAAGCTCTATTATTTTCTCTCTAATCACAAAGTTGCAGATGAGTTTGGTCAACCACCAAACCCCCTTTTATTAGGTTTGGTCAGTTGTCAACATCAACATTCTTGACCTAATCTACCAACATCAGTGCTTATGCCTACTGACATCAATAATGTTTCCCTATTGTGCTGATGTTGGCACTGTTTATTATCGATATTGGTAATGTCACCATTGCCTCCACTATTTTCCATAAAAAAACAACCCCAACTTTTTAAACTTTACCCATACACTGGGGCAACTAGAGATCACATATATCTCCCTAACCATGATAAATGCCATCAGAGATCACTTAAATATTCACCCATAATGACTTTACTTGGAGATCACAAATATCTCCTCGTTCATTGACCCTTTTACACCAACCTTGTATTATTTGTCTTGATCTCTTATGATATTTTGTTATAGATGGCTATTGTACACAAGTCTATATATTAGGTGTTTTAGATGGTAACCAAGCTTGTTCTGTCACCTTCAACCCTTTTGTGTTTCCTAGGGGCATTTCCTACCTTGGATACCTAGGAAACATCGACCATTGAAGCTACAACTTTGATTGTTTTGACCTATCAACTATCACTTACAAGTTGTGCTTTGGTTATTTCTATCTAAGTCCTCGTCAACCTTTCTTGTTCTTACCTTTGTCGACTATAGCTCATAGTAGTATACATATACAAAGTGATACTCAATTCTTCACCACTCACCCAATTACCTTTTTTATCAAATCGATACTCAATTCTAGTTTTCTCCTCCATCAATTCTCATTTTGAGGGGGGATACCTCATCCAATACTTAGAGCATCTAACTCCTATTGTTATCTTGCAACTTGTCAGTACAAATTACAAGACAAAAAGGGGTAAATATAGACACTAAAATTATGTCACACACACGTGCATAACTCCCTATGTCGAAACCCTTTTTAACCCATTTTTCAAAAATAACAATTAGCCTCCCTAACCCATGCTTTTACTCATCACACATTTAATTAATTTAAAATACTTAATTAAGTTAATTAAAAATTCCTTTTGCCACCTTACCTAGCCACCTCTACCTATGACTAATTCTCACTTAATGAGTCACCTCAAAACCTGGTCCCCACATCCTAACTACCCAAAACTTATTCTCACTTTAAAACTAAATTTCTAATCAACTTCCTCCTTCTTAACCTCTTATTTTTATCATTTTTTAATGGGTGCCACACTTGGCACGAAGGGAAACAAGAAATAGGCCAAAAATAGTAAGATTTACCTATTTTAAGGCTACTGACATTGATCAACAAATGGTCGACATCAGTGGGATCACTGATGTCAGCAATATAAGCTAAACTCAAACCTGAAGTTTAGGTTAACAAAAATCAATAAAATTCATTCTTACCAGCATTCAAGCTCTCAGCATTCATCTTTTAACATCCTAGCTTATTGTTATCTTGTGTAAGTCAATTTACAATCATGAACCAAGCTCTTGAAGACCAATAGCACTTACTTGTTCTCTCTATTCAAGGCATCGATTCAGACTACTTGATAGGAGCTATCAATATGGTTCTTATCATTCAGTCATCACTACAGCTAAGTACATCACTTATTTTGTAGGTCTTTTAAGCATTTACTTTACTACCATTTCATATCTATTGTTCATTAATTTATACACTCCTGACCGAACCCCCATGAGGGAATTACAAAGTGTCCTTGCTTGTTTCCCCCTTGACCTGACACACCAAACCTCAGACCAGATCTATCCAAACAATACTCTCTCTCTCATAACTTCCTCCAACCTCCCAAACTTGATCAAAATTGTTTTCTAGACCCAAAAAAGCCTTTTGCAAATTTCTAGCCAATTATTGCCCCTACCAACCTCAGTAGCCTAACCGATATCAATCACCTTCCCTACTGACCTTAGCAATATAACTAATATTGATCACTCTCCTACTGATGTTGATGATTGCGTATTTCCTTGACCTTTCTAAAACCTACCCAAATAACTTCCAAAACACAAACAAAATACACTATTAGCACCTTGTCACTCTCTGCTGCACTTAGGTTGTTAATAATGGTAATATTATCTCTCTCTCACTCTCTCTTTACCTCTCTTTTAGTTATTTATTACTCTTTTATCTCTCAAAAATGGATTGTCATCTCTAAGGAAGTTTCACACTTCTTAGAACAAGCGTGTAGCTTGGCGACCCACTCATTTATCTACTAACAAACACCTTGTGGTAGTGCTTTCTTACTTGCAAGTAGTCCTCTCCAGCCAAAGAGGAGTGCTCACAATGTCTGGATATGGTGTGTAAACCAATCCAAGTTCATTCTAATCACTTATCCTTATCATTCTTTTTTTGTTTTTCTTTAGACTTGAAATAGACAAAATTTAGAAAAACATCGTGTTTTTAATTTGGCATACCAATGCCAATTTTGTGCTCAAGAAGAGTACAAATTATCATTGGCCTCTGATGGGGATAATACCACTCACATGAAGGCTAGTGTGCAACACACTTCAATACTATAGAACATATCCAAGCTTAAATCAGGGTATTCCTTCTCAACCACCTGGATACAACAATTTACATTACTTTAAAATCACTATTTTTATTTACGAGTACATTGACATTAGAGTAGTTTTATCCCCTAAAACATTTCTTTCATTCTGATAGTATATATTTATTTCATTTTCATGGTATATATTTCAATTGGGTTTCATTTAATAAATGACAAAGGTAACTCGTTCTTTATTTTATTCGACCAAATCAAAATAGAAACATTGGTTCAAACAAATTATAAGTGGGTTTTGTCTATTCTATGTGATATAATATTTGATGTTTCATTTCATAAAACTATTAGCTCATTATTCTCATTTTGGAGTAGTTCTAGAATAAGTGTTTAATTACATAGAAAAGATGAAATAAAACCATACATCTGTTAGCAACTAATGACCTTGTCAAATATATGCTATATTTATCTTGCTAGTGATCAAAACTAGGGCAAAATTGAAGTTATCAAGGTATTATTACAAGTTTAAATTACTACCATCACACTATGTATTTATAGATTGAAGCAACTAATACGTATAGGTTTAATGGACACTGATTTAGTTTTAGTATCAATATTAAATACCTTGTGTTTCATACTTTAAGTTTAGATATTAAGTATGTGTATCTATTTAATAAATTAAACCTAGACTCATCCCTTTTACTCATGTCATTTGAGTGAGGCAAACCTCAACTCCAATGGAACCATTATGGACTATACGAGGAATTACTTTGAAACTGTTGCCCTAGAGGTTTGAATTAGGATTGGTGATATAAATATAATGGATTGGATTAGGTAAGTGATTATCAATGTAGTTTTTGCTAACATTGGTGGGAGTATAGATGGTCTCTATATGCATAAAGAGAGTTCAAAACCTGACATAAAATGTGGCATAAGGAGATGAGAAGACAATTTCGTTATTTTCGGGCGAAAGGGAAGAATACCCTATATAAACCTCTATTGGGAAACTATAAGGGGAGCTTGCAATAGTGCATACATTAAGTAGAGGCACAATATCAAAAAACAACAATATACTAATTATTTGATGTCCTGTGAATTATTAACATATACAAAAAATATAAAATAAGTACCGTCTGCATTGCAGAGAAGGAAACCTTAGGGAGTATAAGCATTGATTGCTGATGGCAATAGTGTAAATCGTTATAGCAAAAGCGACATGTAGAGACACAAGGACACATTGATTTATTTAAGGTGAGATCTCAAATTCTAATCCGTGAATCATACATGTTGGACTCCATTGTTCGCTACAAATTGAAGCTCCGATGAATCACAAGGACTTATGGGAGTTGTTGTGAGGACAATTAGGAGGGTGACACCCAAATAATACACACGATGGTTTGGTTGGCTATGATTGTCAAAAATCAAATTTTGCCTAACTTTTCTTATCTTTATATGTTTTTTGCGTACTATGCCCTCCACCCTGGCATGAAGATGATCCTATCTGCTATAAACTTGAACTTGATCCAGAGAGTAAAGAGATGTGAATTTATGTAGCAAAGCTCTACAAAAATTAGTTCTGTATATTTAATCACCATTAGAACTTGTGTTTAGCTCGGATGCCTTTCAAGATCTATTTGTATATGCCCATGATCACCTATGAGCCATTTGGATTTTAAGCATTTTTCAATTATGCACTTACTCTATTTTATGTATTCTAGATTGTGCCCTATATTTGAATCTTGATTAATGAAGAATGGGGTTGCACCTATTTGATCTCTATTTGGTTGTGATATTAATTAATGTTATTTGAATATAGAGTGAATGAAATAGTTGTAATAGTATAATTTGAATAAATGAATGTTTAGTTGCAGTGAATCTATGGTCTAAGTCGTTAATGTCATGCTTATGTTAAAGATGATGTCAACCTACTTTTTAGAAATGGTCAAAGTATAGATAAAAACCCATGCCTAATGATGTTACTTTTTTATAAATCTTGAAGGTCTATTTGATGACCTAGCTCCTAAGTATGGAAGTGCATTGTAATATCATGGTTTTAACAATACCTATGAAGGATGAATAGTATTGGTAGATCATATGAGAAGGTGTTTTAACATGTGAATGAGAAGTAAAGTACATCTATAGTGGCAGGAAGGTCAGGTATTGAGGCTTGTTCTTGCATGAGAGATCTAGTGTGAAATCACAAGCTTGGTAGATTGTTGAGAAGACAAGGTGAAACATAGGTGAATAAGTTTGATAGTGCATGTTCTTGGTATAATTTTATGTTACATGTGTGTGATGATTTGAGAACAATGTAAGAGGTTTACAAGTGTTTTCAAGGACCAAGCATAACTGGGAATTCAAAGACCTAACATGCATAGAGACCTAGTGTGGTGGTCTTAACATAGTTTTAAAACTATAAAATAAAATATCTTTATATGTGTTATGTTCAACTTTGTTAGCTAAGGATTTCCATTGTTTAACGAATTTATATGTCATCTCATTATCTATTTGATTGTGATTAACAAATTTACATATGCTATTTTTAGGTAAGTAATAATAATGGAATTCTTGGACCAATGCATTTTCTAAGCCTTATAAGTTGATGTGGAGCTAATCTTAAGTTGATTTTTCCAATCTAAAGCATTATCTATTAGGGTTATGATGAATAGTTTGGTAGTTCCATAGGTCTTAATATTGATCCATTCCATATATGTATTCACAAAGCATTTAAGATTTAAATTTTGATCCACTTATGTATTCACAAAGCATTTAAGATTTAAATTTTGAATATACTAGTGTTAAAAGTTACTTATGTTGATCAACTACATGTATTCATTCATGATTTTATTATTTGTCTTCCCACTTTATGTCTTATGTGTATTATATATATTGAATTGTGGACATTTGAACACATATTTTTTTTTAGCTCAAAGCCTTTATTATATGTTTATATACATATGAGTGAAATTTAACATTCCCCTTATATGTGGCACCTTGGCCTTTTATTGTGTGCTTTATGTGATTTTTGTTTACTCTTTTTATGTGTGTGTCATGGCCATGAAACTTGTTTGCTTAATTTTTTATGCTATGATGAATATAATAAATATTTCTAATATTTTAATGCCATGATAAGTATAAATTATTCCTTACCAGTTAGCTATATCAACCTTTCAATACTTAATTATGATCAATTATATACTAGACAAATTGTTAACATCTATCTTAATAAATATTTTTAAGTGTAATAAAATTTAACTTCTCCAAATAATTAATCACATAGTTATAATTCAACGACAAAAATTTAATATATATCATATTTTTATAATATTAAAAAACTCATATTAATCATTAAATATGTTAAAAAATAATAATAATAATAATCATTACACACTTTTCAATACAAAATAATAGATATAACTGATTCTTATAAATCCCTTCAAAACAAGTACTAAAAATAAAAGATAGCATTTATATCATCATCAAAAACAAGAAAAGAACTTAATTGCCAATCATTTTATGTCTCTCTCTATACATAGATAGAATGACACCTTACAAGTTTAAAAAATCTCAACCAAATACAATGAGTTCATACATTGAATTTGAAGTGGGAAGTCAATTCAAAAAGTCAATGTCAAAGATAATGTGATTCCTTTAGTTATTTATATGCATGAAATTTGTGGGAGGGCTTATTTATTATCCATCACCTTTACACAATAAATTTGAATATAGTAAGTTGAGGGCTTATTTATTATCCATCTCTCTCTTTTGATTTTGATACTTCGAAAAATTGAATCAAGTTGAAATCTTTATAAACAAGCATTTTCCATCAATTGAATTTTTTTTTTAAATAAAAATATACATTATTTAAAAAATTAATAATAAAAAAATTAAAATTTTTAATAGATAATGTAATGAATAAAATAAAATATGATAGTAATTTTTTTATTGAATTAATAAAAATATTGGAGTTTAAAAATTTAGTATATTGATGAAGTATATGTAGTTTGAGTTTATCAATTTAAGTTTCATTTTTATTGGGTTTATAATGACTCTTTCAGTGAATACTCATGTGAATATTTTGAAGGAGGGGTTGCAGTTTTCCATATTCTAAGCAGAACATAGTGGAGTATTTTGGATGTGGATCGCTTGGTAGATATTAGGACCTAGAACCATAGGCATATGTTTCACTTCGAGAAGGTGCTCTTCCATCACTTCAATTCATGGTTCTGGTATATTGAAAGTGTTTACCCCTAATATTTAGCTAATAAGATGTGGGTGAATTGATTAAAAGTGGCTTGGTTGTACCCAAACTTCAGCCCCACCCAAATTCAAATCTCAATGGCATGTTAGGTCGTTTGTAACTTATAGAGATGTTTGTGGGGCCCTTTGCGACCGTGGTGATGTTTGTGGGCCCCTAATGGCCATGATGATGTTTGTAAGACCATTTGTGATTGTTGTGATGGTTGTAAGGGAGATCTAAGCCTCCCATTTATATCCTAGACAAGTTCATAACTCCACTCAAAAACATTTCAGTTCATAATCCCAGATTATGAAAAAATATATTTACTAATAATAAAAAAAATCAACAAAAATATTTACAATAATTTGTATGAGTGAAATATGCACAAGTTCATTAAGATTTGAATTTAGATTAGGCCATTGTCATTTAGGGTGCTCTTTGCTTGACATTGGGTAGAATTTAGTAATTTGAAATTAAAAAATGTAACATGTGATTATATTTAGACTATAAGGCATACATGCACTTTCTTTTAAATCTTTAAATTGTTTGCACCTTACTTTATTCTTTATTTTGATAACTCTGGGACTAAACATGGGAGAGATCTTTAGAGCAAGCATTTTTTATCAATTGAATTTTGCCCCCTTTGATAAAAATGTGCATTAGTTAAAAATTTAGTAATAAAAATATAGAATTATCAATAAATAGTGTTATAAATGAATGAACAAAATGTGATAATAAAAAAATGTTAATTGACAAAAATATTTATAGTAATTTGAAAAAGTGAAATATACATAACTACACATTAACAGAGTTTAACATGAAAATTATCATCTTATCATGGAAAAATTCTATCAGAGTCAAAACGTTTGTTTTTATGAAGCAATGAGAAATAGTCGATTCTTAAAATATGTTGAGGAGTGAAGTGGCAGGTCTTAGGAGAGCTCTAATATTCTAGCGAGGAGTAGACCCTTTCCTTAGGGCGTTGGCTATTTTTGAGTCATTTTTTATTTCTAAATGGGAGATATGATTATCATGAGCCAAATTGAGGCTAGCTAGTAACATTGTGAATTTTGCCTCGTTGTTCATGGCATAAGAGATTTGAGATAAAATAGTTGCAATGTAAGACTTTTTATGATCCCGGAGCATGCATCCAAAACTTGTTTGACCTGGATTGCCCTTCGAAGCTCTATCAAATCTCAATTTCATCTAATCGAGCTTTGAAGGTTTCCAAACTACATTTTTCCTTATTTGTTTACTTAATCAAATCCCAAATTTACAAGAGACAGATCTATTTTTGGGGTAAATTTAGGACACATCTCAAATTGTACATGGGGGTGGTTATGGGTATGCAATATCCGAGAGTGCGTTTCTTGTGGTTCACATAGAGAAGTTTGACCCCTACCTCAAGGTATCTCTGTGGCCACTTTTTTGAACTGTACAAAGAGCCCATAGGATTAGAACCAAAGTTAGTGATATGAAACTACTTGTTTCCCACCACTAGTCCCAAACCCTTTGCGCCACCTTTCCCCTCTATTTTCTTATTTATTGTACATTATATTAGTAATTTGTTTTTTATTTTTATTTGGAACGTAACATATTTTTTATGGAACGTGTCGTGTTTGCATGAGATGCATATTGGTTGTTTATTTGAGGTTTTAATGGTGTCTTCATGTGTCATGTGGTCATATATATAATATTTGTCTCCCTTTTAAGGTGTCATTTGTATTATTACCTTTTTGACATATAATTAATTTGATTTTATTGACATCGTTGTATTGAGAATTTTGTAGATATATTGTATATGGTTTGAGTCCGAGGGCCTTGGTGTAGTAACAAACATTGATATCAAATAACATGTTCAATTGTTCTTATTATCAAGATGTTTTCTGTATATGTCTTGTTATTATTTGGCTACTTAAATCTATATGCTTAAAGTATTCATTTGTTAAAAGTATAATAAGACAAATACAATCACCTAGGAAGATGAAAGGAAATGATTTGATACGGTTTTATATTTCAAACGAGCATTTTTGTTTATACAAATGATATGCCAGTCTTACTTTAAATTTTTATTATTGATTGTCAAATGCACTATAATATAAAATAACTAATTTGTAACCACCGCTCTCATAAATATTATAACTACAAAATTAATATTTCATAAATTTTTCAATATATTTATATATATATTTTTTTTTTGATTTTTTGATTATATTTCTAATCTATTATAAATCAATATAATACACATGTTCTATATCAACTACTATTCAAAAATAAAAGACAAGATTCAAATCACCATTAAAAAAAAGAGAACTTAATTTACAATCACATCATTCAGAACAAAATTGAATACCAAATATCTTATCTTGAATAAAGAAAATTACCTTCACTTTTCATTATGTTGAAAATATATATTTAAAAGTTATAAAAATATTAAGCATAATGGAGTCTCATACATTGAATTTGAGGTATCTAGGTCAAATCAAAAGCTAAATGCCAAATTCCTTTCATCACATAGAATCCCAATTTTCTATCAGGGGAATGTCTGTTTCATAATGAAAACGATGGCATCTCTTTATTTATGATATTTAGCCACACGCCATTGGCCATTGTCGATTATCTTGATTGGGCACAGACCTAACAATGTATGACTAGTAAGAATCACCATAAATTTTAATATAGCACTTTGGCATTATGTTATCGAGTTTTATTCATGGATTTTAAAAGTTATCTTGTACTTGAGGAGTGGAAGAGTTTTGAAAGCTCAAAATGCTTCACAAGTCTACAAGTAGGTATAAGTCGATAGTATGCGATATTTTAGAACGACATCTAAAGATTGGATGTACTTTTAAGATCATCAAAATATTATTGAATAAGTGAAGGGAAATGATAGATTAAAAGGAGGTCTTAAGTGGACATGTTTTTTTTTTAAAACATAAAACCTCAATTTGTATAGATTATTTGAGACACCTACATTTAAAATTTGAAGATGTCATGTGAATAAAAATTGTATCATTTCAAATATGGGTTTTATACTACTATTTTTTTTTTTTTGAAATGGTCAAGTATAAGTAGGTCAAACGTCAGAAATTCGAAGAGGTAGTACTATTTTTTGGAAAAAGTTGAGTAGATAGCTTTTTGTGCGGCCCATCATTTTTTGAGCATCGTTTAGTTTTGTTTTAAATATTTTCGTTGAAAGTTAGATAAGATCATATAGTTTAAAACTTATATATTTTTTAAATTAATTAATGAATATATTTTTTTATTAATTTTACAAGTCAATAGACTCTGAAATATGATCAATAACGTATAGCCGACCGTGTGGTCCCCCTAACTACCTCAAAATATATTTAAAATTAGATTTTTTTTTTTAATATGTATTGAATTAGGTCTAGTTTGCAACCATATAAAAAAAATTATTTGAATCGACGAATCAAAAGACACATAAACAAAAATGAACATGTATAGTTGTGACATACAACATTATAAAAAGACTTGGAAATAAATATAGATAACAACCTTAAAAGTAATGAAAATATAAACAATATATATATTCAGGAAGATGAGAGTGTATTCGATGTTGTAGTAATATTTTCAAGAAAAAGTTTGATAAAATTCATAGTGTTTAGCATGGCCAAAGTTGAATTTTGTTGTTTTTAGTCAAAAATGTGCATTTGGCTGTGTGTTTGTAGGTCCATACCTCAAGCTCGAGAATCCAAGCCATTCTTAAGCCTTCATGCATGTGTTTGAAAATTGAAATATAAGAACCACGTATGCGGAAGTATTGCGTACATGATTTGTGGTGAAATGTATTTCATATGCTTTTAACCATACTACTATTTTGTTATAGTTCTTTATATTAATTGCAATTCAAACTTATAACTTGTGGTTTAAGGTATAGGGTGTAGGGTCTAGGTTTTAATCACAAAGGCATTTGAGGATAATTTGAGCTGCTTGAACTTATTTGTGATTATAAAATGTGATTTTGGGCACAATTAGCCCTAACAACATCACAAATTGAGCCAATCAATCAATTGGGCCAATAAGTAATGTGGTTCACGTTGGATTAAGCCATGCGAATGTAATTCTTACTTTAAGGATGTTAAGTGGGGTTAAATTGATTATTTTAAGGTTTAGGGTTTATGATTTAGGGTTTAGGGCTTAGGGTATATCGAGTTTAGGTTTTAGGGCATAAGGTCTAATCGTGAAGGCACATGGGCCAAATTGAGCTCTTTTAACCTATTTATGATTCTAAAATATGATTTTGGGCTCAATTGGCCTTGGGCACGTCATTACAGATTGAGCCAATTAGTCAAGCTTCAGATAGATATTCACTATGCTTGAGTTTTTTAGGATCTATTTCATGTCGCAACCCATTATGATTGAGATTTGGGTAATGAGTGATGTGATTTAGGACAACTTGAGCCCTATGAACATGATTCTTACTCTAAATGATGTTAATTGAGGATAAATTGATTGGTTTAGGGTTTTAGGTTTTGGGTCCAATCGTGTAGGTAATTGAGCTGCTTGAACCCATTTATGAGTACAAAAAGTGATTTTAGGCATAATTAACCCCAAAGCCATCACAAAATGAGCCAATCAACCAATTTGGCCAATAAGTAAGGTGGTTTGCAATGAATTGAGCTCTATGAACATAACTAAGTGGGGTTAAATCAAATGGTTTAAGGTAAATATGGTTTACGATTTAAGATTTAGGGTTTAGGGCTTAAGACTTAGTATATATAGGATTTAGGTTTTAAGGTATAATATCTAATTGTGAAGGCAATTAGGGCCTAATTTAGCTCCTTTCACCTAGTTGTGACTACATAAAGTGTTTTGGACACAATTAGCCCCACATCATCTTAAATTGAGCCAATTAGTCAATTGGGGCAATGAGTGATGCAATTTGGGATAAATTGAGCCATGCGAATGTAATTCTTACTCTAAAGGATGTTAATTGGGGTTATATTTATTGGTTTATAGTCTAGGGTTTACAATTTAGGGTTTAGGGTGGACAATCACGAAGGCAATTGAGCTAATTAAACCCATTTATGAGTGCATAAAGTGATTTTGAGCACAATTAACCCTAATGCCATCATAAATTGAGAAAATCAGTCAATTGGAACAATAAGTAATGTGTTTTGCATTTAATTGAACCCTATGAACATAATTAAGTGAAGTCAAATCGAATGGTATAAGTTCAATATGGTTTATGATTTAAGGTTTAGGGTTTAGGGCTTAAGGCTTAGGGTATATAGGGTTTAGGTTTTATGGTATAAGGTTTAATGGCATAGCCAATTAGGTCTAAATTCAAACCCTTTAACCTATTTGTGTTGGCCCCCACATCATCACAAATTAAGCCAATTAGTCAATTGGGGTAATGAGTGATGCAATTTGGTCCGAATTGAGCCTTATGAACATAATTCTTATTCTCAATGATGTTAATTGAGGAAAATTGATTGGTTTAAGGTTTAGGTTTTAAAATTTAGAGTTTAAGGTCCAATCATGAAGGTAATTAAGGATAATTTTAGCTGCTTGAACCTATTTGTGACCATAGAATGTATTTTTGGGTTTGATTAGCCCTTATGCCATCACACATAAAGTGAAATAGTCAATTTGGGTAATTAGTGGTGGGTTTTGGGCCAATTTGAGCCTTGTGGACCTAATTCTTCGTCTAAATTGTTAGGTTGTGGAGCTAAAAGCTTCACTGATGCAGACATGGAGGAGGTTGCAAAAGTGTTGCGGTGTGTCACAGACACCGGCGTCGGTCAGGCCAACCGACGTCGGCAGGATTAGACAAGGAAGCAACCGACGTCGGTCAGAGATCGGCCGGCGTCAGCGACCCCCAGGCGGATAGGGACCGACGTCGGTCACCTGTGTGGTTCGACTGCGAGTTTATTACGGGCAGTCAGTTGATGAACCAAGTGTTTGCATGATGAGATCTATTTTTAGACTGGGAGCTGCGGATCTAATTATTGTAATTAGATGTCTAATTATTGTAATTATATGTCTAATTATTGTTTGGATGAAATATGTATAATAGACTCATGGTTGTATTGGAAACTTGTGCTAGGGTGTAAGAGAGCAAATAGCTCCTTCAGAGAGAGGTAGAGCAATGGTGCATTCCTCCTAGTGCCACAGTACCAGGTGTGGGTACTGGATTGGAGAATCAGCAGGGTTCTTCATGTATGTAGGATCTTGGTCAGCACGGCTTTTATAGGAGATCTACATGGTAAGTAAGATCGTTGATATGCAGGTGTATGTGTGTGCAAGGTCAAGGTTCACAGGTGTGCAGAACCAGGTTGATTTGCAGGTGTGCAAGATCAGATAGGACAGCAACACAACAGGGAGCAGTATCAGGCAGGATCTACTTGGAGTACAGGTGTGTACTCGGATAGAGCAGAGAGGAAGGCAAGGGAGTTCCTTCCATAAGTAAGGTCTATTGAGGTGCAGGTTATTGCAGGTTCATGGGAGATCTACTTGAAGTACCTTGAGTACTTGTGGAGTGCGTGGAGCACTTGTGGTGTGCGTGGAGCACGAGAGGTGAACACCAACTCAGAGTTTGAGTTGGGTGTTGGGACCTAAGAGAGAGCTTTGAGGAGAGAAGTACTGTTCACTTGAGGTGTGGGAAGCCTCTGAAGAGGTGGTGGAGAAGAAGTGGCATCTTCTTTATTATATTCTTTTCTTCAAGAGTTTTAATACAAGTTGTGTATTGTTTCTCATATCATGTGTTATTTCTGAGTTCTAGTTACTTGTGTATTGTAGTTAATTTCCGCATATTAAGTTGCTTGGTTTAGTAATCAATTGTGTGCTTCCAGTTATTTATCCCAACACGTGGTATCAGAGCTAAGGTTGCAGGGAGCAGGTTTTGTGTTTGGTTACAGGTCACTCTAAGGGGTTTCTGATCGAGTGGGAGTAGAGCAATGGCAGATCAAAGTAAGCTAAGAATGGAGGAGTTGAAAAGCACAGGTGGTCACCAATGGTCATATGGAAAGAAAGAGCAGGTAAAAGAATATTGTTGGTTGGTAGCAGATCAGCATGAAGGAACTGAAGAGGTAGATGTTGCAGGGGTTGTTGCACAGGATGCTTATGGAGGTTTCTTGGATAAAGTTGAATCTTGGATAACAGATTCGGTTGCCTCTTTCCATGCAGTCCTAGGTAGAGGAGCTGGTGAGCCTTGCCAAAGAATTGGCAAAGGGGAAGTGAAGCTGAAACTGCAGGCAGAGGCCAACACATGGGTGTTGAAGGAGGTCATGCAGGTCCCAGGTTTGGAGATATGGCTAATTTCTTCAGAAAGGTTGGGTGATGAGAGATGTACGAGAGCTCTCACATCGGATGCACTTGAATTAGCTGGGGGTAAGAAAATAGGTACTCTTTATCTACTTGTTTATATTACTGATTCTTCTTTTGTTGCGGAGACGTGGCTTTGTAGGCTTGGTCACATGAGCAGGAAGGAGATGCATGTTCTTAAGTGGAAGACAGATATATTTGACAGGCTTAAGAACTCGAAAGCCTTGGTGTACTTGGAGGAGATGGTAGACAGAGACCAGTGGATGGGGCTGGATACTTCTGAGCAGGGCAATTTGGACATGGGGATTGATTCAAAGGAGCTCGCAGGTAAAAAGTCGTCACTCATAGGAAACACAGGTACCAGCATCAGTAGGAAAACCGACGTCGGTAGCAGGTAAGACCGACGTTGGTCACAAGGACCGACGTCGGCAGAAGGAGACACCGACATTGGCAGGGTTAGTAGTCAGGACAGGCACAGGAACCGATGTCGGTTGGATGCAGACTGTGGGGTGGCCGAGGTCGGTCATTGTAACAGATTTTGGGTGGACAGCACGCTGTCAAGGAGTCTCAAACACCCATACAGAGGACTGAAGACGTAAGTAGGCCCTCAAATTCGTTATTCCTCTTCTTTATACTTGTTGCTGATTGTAGAGTAGGAAGGATCCAGGAAACAGGTGGGAGCATGGCATGGAGATGACGCAGAACCAAACGGGAGTTTTGGTAGGGTTGCCAGTGGGAAGAAAGCACAGAGACGAATGGATACCTTAGTTAAAGAATAGAGAGAACGGATACGTGAGACGGAAGACCAAGGTATATGGTCTTGAGGAGCTGCTGGACAGTGGTACAGGTTTTGATAGGTGGAGGACGAAGCATGGCTTTAGTCAATGTCAGGTAACTACTATGGTTTGCCTTACCAGGTGGATGATGAGTCATGACATCATTTTGTTGCTGTATGTGGATGGTATGTTTGCTAGCAGGATTGTACATACAGGGTTTTGCTGAGCTAAGGGTAAGATTAGTTCAGTGTTTTGCTATGAAGAATTTGGAGCAGTGAAATTCTTTGGCATGGGAGACATGGAGATCATAGGTTGATTTTGTTTCTAGTGGGAGCTGATGTGAATCAGGTGTTGGCGAGGTTCATTATGCAGGATGCAGAATCAGAGCGCACCAAGGGCTGGACAGTTTAGTGTCCGAAATCACATGAGGTCTGGTATAGACCTAAGTAGTCCCATGCAGTGGGAGTTGTCAGAGAGTTAGGAGCCAATTCTGAGAAGTGGATTCTCAGGTATTTGAGAAGGACCAGCAGTAGGGATTCATGCTATTCAGGGTCAGGACTTCACTACATGGATTTGTAGATACGGATGCGGCAGTGTACTTGAATGACAGGACGTACACCATAGGATGTGTGGTGGGTTGTCTTCAGGATTGAGCTTGAAGAGGGATACAAACCATGAAATAGATTAGATGGAGTACAGGTACGGGTATAGTGCAGCTATTTATCTCCAAGTGGGAGATTGTTAGGTTGTGGAGCTAAAAGCTTCACTGATTCAGACATGGAGGAGGTTGCAAAAGTGTTGCGGTGTGTCACAGACACCGACGTCGGTCAGGCCAACCAACGTCGACAGGATTAGACAAGGAAGCAACTGACGTCGGTCAGAGATTGGCCAGCGTCGATGACCCCCAGGCAGACAGGGACCGACGTCGGTCGCCTGTGTGGTTTGACTACGAGTTTATTACGGGCAATTAGTTGACGAACCAAGTGTTTGCATGATGAGATCTATTTTTAGACTGGGAGCTGCGGATCTAATTATTGTAATTAGATGTTTAATTATTGTTTGGATGAGATCTATATAATAGACTCATGGTTGTATCAGAAACTTGTGCTAGGGTGTAAGAGAGCAAACAGCTCCTTCAGAGAGAGGTAGAGCAATGGTACGTTCCTCCTAGTGCCACAGTACCAGGTGTGGGTGCTGGATTGGAGAATCAGCAGGGTTCTTCATGTATGTAGGATCTTGGTCAGCACGGCTTTTATAGGAGATCTACATGGTAAGTAAGATCGTTGATATGCAGGTGTATGTGTGTGCAAGGTCAAGGTTCACAGGTGTGCAGAACCAGGTTGACTTGCAGGTGTACAAGATCAGATAGGGCAGCAACACAATAGGGAGCAGTATCAGGCAGGATCTACTTAGAGTACCGGTGTGTACTCGAATAGAGCAGAGAGGAAGGCAAGGGAGTTCCTTCCATAAGTAAGGTCTATTGAGGTGCAGGTTATTGCAGGTTCATGGGAGATCTACTTGAAGTACCTTGAGTACTTGTGGAGTGCGTGGAGCACTTGTGGTGTGCATGGAGCATGGGAGGTGAACACCAACTCAGAGTTTGAGTTGGGTGTTGGGACCTAAGAGAGAGCTTTGAGGAGAGAAGTACTGTTCACTTGAGGTGTGGGAAGCCTCTGAAGAGGTGGTGGAGAAGAAGTGGCATCTTCTTTATTGTATTCTTTTCTTCAAGAGTTTTAATACAAGTTGTGTATTGTCTCTCATATCATGTGTTATTTCTGAGTTCTAGTTACTTGTGTATTGTAGTTAATTTCCGCATATTAAGTTGCTTGGTTTAGTAATCAATTGTGTGCTTCCGGTTATTTATCCCAACATAAATGAAGGTAATTGGAGCTCAAATGATTTGTTTAGGGTTTTAAGAGTTTATGATTTAGGGTTTATGGTTTTTAGGGCTTTGGGTTTAGGGATTAAGGTTTAGTTTTAAGGGTATAAGGTTGAAGATATCAAGGTTTTGGTGTTAAGGGTTTAAGTTAGGGGTGTTTGTGCATACATCTAAGACCACATAGTAGTTTGGTTAGTGGTTAAAAAAATGTCAACATCCTTTTTTTTAGATCAAGACTTATGTCCCCTAGGTAATCTATTTTATACGTTGCAGGGCTATTTTCTACTAATTTGATGCATGTCCCCACCTTCAAAAGTAAAAAACTTTGTCTACTCATGGTTGACTAAAGAGTCCATGTCTATTTTTTAATAATTTGATTATTGTCCCCACTTGGTACTGCACATCAAGCAGGTCTGAATTTTAATAATTAGATTATTGTCCCCACCCTTAAAAGTTGACAACCTTTTGCAATCATGCGTGATGGATTTCATAATAGAAAGAATAAGAATTTAAATTGCAAAATGTCAAAGGCATTACAAGTACAGAGAAAAAAGAAAAGGCAACAAATGCAAAAACTTCATGTAAGTATAATATCCATAATGAATTGATTGTCACAAATAATGATGAAACAAACAATGATATTATACCAAATTCTAAAAGTATAATTGAAAATTTTGATAGTATACCAAATCATATTGCAAGTCCATATTCAAATTTTATGGTTTTTAATTTTAATGATGATGATAGATTCCATGATGATGTAAATTGCATGGAAACACTAATTGGTGAAAGTAACAATCGAGAAAAAAACTATGGGAACACCATTGAATGAAGAAACTAGCAATGAAGAAAATAATATGGATACAACAAATCAATCAAAATTACCACTAATAACACCTCCTAGGATTTTGAAAAGAATACCCATGTATTTAATGGAAATTGATGATTTTTTTTTGAAATCAATGCCTAAAAAATGTCTTGGCACCATATGAGAAGAAAAGATCAAAAAAATTGGGACTCGCACTTTCTCAAATTAAATGAAACTCAAAGATGCCAATTGTTTGTTACATTTATTAAAGTGCATAATATGAGACCTAAAATGAACACCCTAGGACTAAGAACATCCAATATTGATGGTGTAAACAAGGCAATTGTTAAAAATTTGCATAATGCATATCATCAAGTATGTGTGAACAAACGCACCAAAGATGGCAATGTTGCTCGACATCTTTTTATAACTCCTATGGTAAGTTGTCAAACAAAATATAAATGATTCATTAGAGAAACAAGCCAAGAATTGCACATTAACATAAAACATTGATGAAATCAATTGAGAGACATAGAAGACTTGATGTTTCTGATAATAATGACTTGTGGGCATTCTTTGGTAGACTCCCATGAAAAGATAAGGCTATAGCCGATGCTCGAAAAGATTTAGTTGAATTTTTTTGGAAATATAACACAAGGGTATCACCTAATATTAGAGATGTAGTGAAAAAAGTGTTGGTTCTTGTAACTGTGAACCACATCCTAAACATTTCTTGGATATGACTCAAACATAATTTTAATCTAAATTCATTAAAAAATATCCACAAATTTCTAATAGTCAAAGATATTTTGAAATTTCCAAACCCTTTTATGTGAAAATAAATCACACAGGTCATACTTGTTGTTGTAGGCAACATGTTGATTTTTTGATGCATTATGATATTTTTCATCATGTTCATTATATCTTGCATACTAATAACATTTTACAGGAGTGTAGAGTGGAATCCCAACCAAAATCAGAAAGGGAATTTATTCCATATTTTGTTGTGAAAGATGAGATAGATCATTTTTTTTATAATAAGGCATGTTTGGATGGAACTTGCAACATTTGTGGTGGATTGACAAAATTGAAAATATGTACCCATGAAGAGAGTAGACATGGAATTGGACAAGAATTGGTTAGTTTTAGTAAATATAAATCTGCAACATATCAATTAAAATATGGAAAGCAATGTAAAAGGTGTGAGCTTATTATAGAACAAATACCTATTTCCAATTTTTTTGACAAATTTTGGGAGGAAATTGTATATGATTATGCAAGACACACACACAGAGCTCGATGGCTAGATGAACAATTCAAGTTAAGTAAGGACACATTCCCACTTGGTACTATTGTTTCAATAGTTAACTTTATACAAAATTACACATTACAACCATAAAGAGAGGTTCAGTCACAATACTACCATTCAATATAGGTTTCCCTTTTTGTGCATATAGTATTTATGCATTCACCTGACAGTATAGAGCATGATCAAAAAATATTAAGGTAGTACCACTTCTATGTCAGCGATGATCGAACACATTCTTTAGAGTATGTGTAAGGTTGTTTTCATATTTTTTATGACAAATTAAGTGAAAGGAACATTACTTTCAATCAACATTATATTTGGTCAGATAACTGCATGTCATAATTTAATAATGCATGGATGTTCCACTGGCTGAGCAAGATGCATGTGACCACTAGTGTATAACATATTTGAAATTTTAATGAAGCAAATGATGGAAAAGGGGAGCATGTGTCAAAAGAACACTTACAAGAGAGGATTTGAAGTTTGAAGAGGTTGCTAATTTGACAAATGCAAAAAATAAATTTAAATGGTGTAATGAAACTATGGGCTATGGTTCTCATCAGAAGTCCATTGTTCCTAGATATTTCTGGCTAATGGAGGATGAACAATTGGTAAGGTATGAATATTGTATGATAGTAATAGGATTGAGTGAGTTACACTCATTTTTTAGCTCAAACATAAGTTCTTGGATGGTTCATACAAGGCATATGTCATGCTTTTGTTCTACATGCATTGACTTTGTTTGGAACAAGTGTGAGTCACAAGAATGGGTGGATGAATGGAGTTGTAGGCCTCTAGTTCTAATTGACACTTATCAAGTTCCACCAGAATTACAACTTACAAAGCTGACATCATCATGTGACTTTGACCATGTATCGAATATAGTGAAACTAGGTACCATCTATTTAACATGTGTTTCATGTACTAAATTTAGTAAATGTATCAATAGATCATGCTCATAAATCATGTTTTGTTTTGAGATACAGAGCATGTTTATGCAGTTATTGCAAATGAGGATAATGAGGAGGGGACAGACTACTACTTGTGCCAATGTGTAGAGGAAAAATATAAATTAATTTTTACAATCACAAATGGGGAAAACATTCACTATCCCATTGGGTCTATGTTAGTTATTGGAACTTGGATTTGATGTTATCCTATCAAAAATTCAAATGTATGGATATTTATAGACTTTGAAGTACATAGGAAGATACTCCACTATTCAAATTTGGTTCTTGAAATAAATGTTCAATTGCACAAATATCAAGGTAAGCCATTAACAAGGACTCTATGGAAGGTTTGTGAATATGATCATGAATCAATTCTTGCTACTATAAAGAATAGTGTTGATCCTAGTGGTTCCTTAGATTAAAATCCCAAGGTATGTTGACTTATCAAATGTAAATGTGTTTACTTTTATCAAATTTAATTTATTTCTTAGGCATTCATATAAATTTCAATTTAATTGCATATTAACACAATTTTTTTAGGTTAATGGTACCAAATTAGCTTCCACCTTCACATGGTTAGCACTCTTAATAGAGAATTCCACATTCTCGAAGCTAAGAGAAGATTTTGATTCATGTAAATGATTGACTATTTTACCTTTTAGTTCATGTAGATGATTCCACCTTAACTTAGTTGGCACCATTAGTACAGAAACATTTTGCATCTAGGGACAAGTGGTATTGAGGCCCGAATGAGTGCTCCATCTCCTAACTAGGCGTACTCAGATGTTAGGAAAGTTATATTTTAGGAATGATCATTGAATCCTCTTCCAAAAGTTTGTCGATGCTTTAAAATCTAAGATATTTGGGGTGAAATTAGTGGACTTTGATATGCATGTGATGGTTCTTTAAATTTATAGATATGACTTACAGTTTTCATTTTAAGGCTATCTAAAATTTGCCTAAAAAACACCAATTTTGCCTTATAGGTACAAGTGGTCTTGAAGATAGAATGGGTGCTCCATATCATAACCAGGCATACTCAAATTCCAAAAATGTGGTCCTAGAGGGTAATCCCCACCCTCAACATGGTGTAAATTTTAGTTTTCACCCATGATCCCCTAGAGATAGAGATCTTACACTGTGGCTTTCATCTTACATCTAGGGACAAGTGGCCTTGAGGCTAGAATGGGTGCTCAGTCTCCTAATTTCACATAATTAGATGTCAATAATGTGTTCCTAAAGGTTAATCCCCACCCTTGACATGGTGGCAATGTCATATTTCTCCCATGAGCCCTTATAGATAGAGATCTTATACTATTTTTTACATTTTGCATATAGGGATAAGTGGTCTTGAGGCTAAAATGGGTGATCCATCTCCTAACTGGGCATACTCAAATGATAATAATGTGGTCCTAAATGTTAATCACCACCCTTGACATGGTGGTGATGTCATTTTTAAACCACGAGCGCTTGGAGATGGATATCTCTCACCGTGGCTTACATCTTGACAACATTTCTTATCAATGTTTCTCGAGGCCAATATTATTGAAAAAAAGGGTATCCACATAGATTCAGAGGTAATTTATATGAGAACGCATGTAAATTTCACATATTGAGGTATTATAAGTGATGGATTTTGAAGTGGAGGTCTCATAAGTAGAAATGTCTACTGGAGGCAAATAACATGTCTCTTAACTACATGAAAGTTGCATTTTAAGACTAATCACTGAATCCTCTACCATGATTAACTTGATGCTTTCAATATGATATATTTTGGGTTAAATTATAGGACTTCAACATGCATGTGACAATTCTTTAGGTTCATGGATACAACTTATAGTTTTTATTTATGGTTGTCCAAAGTTTGCCTAAAATACACTAGTTTTGCTTTGTAGGGACAAGTGGCCCTTAGGCCAAAACGAGTGCTCCATATCCTAATTAAGCATACTTGGATGATATGAATGTGGTTTTAGAGGTTAATACGCACCCCTGACATGGTGGTGATGTTATTTTTCACCCACGAGCCCCCAGAGCTAGAGATCTTACATTGTGGCTTGCATCTTGCATCTAGGGACAAGTGGCCTTAAGGCCAAAACATGTGCTCCATCTCCTAACTAGGCATAATTTAATGATATAAATTAAATATTATAGTTTAATCCCCACCCTAGACATGGTTTTGATGTCATTTTTCACCCATGATCTCCTAGAGATAGATATCTTTCACTTGGATTGCATCTTGCATCTAGGGACAAGAGACCAGAATGAGTGCTCTATCTCCTAACTAGGTGTAATCAAATGCCAATAATGGGGTCCTAGAGGTTAATAACCACCCTTGATGTGTTTTCAATTTCAATTTTAACCCATGATCCCCTAGAGATAGAGATATTGCATTGTGGTTTGCATCTTGACAACATTTCTTATCAATGTTGCTTGAGGCCAGAATTATTGGAAAAAAAGGTATCTATGTGGATTTAGAGGCCATGGATATGGGAATGCATGTAAATTTCACATCTCAAGGTGTTTTAAGTGATGTATTTTTAAGTTTAGGTCTCATAAGTGGAAATGTCTATTGGAGGCAAATAACCTTGTCTCTTAACTACATGAAAGTTACATTTTAGGATTAATCATTGAATCCTCTACCACAAGTTCATCGATGCTTTAAAATATAATAAATTTAGGGTGAAATTAGAGTAATTATACACACATGATAATTTTCTTTTGGTTCATGGATATGACTTACAGTTTATGTTGTATAGTTGTCCAAAGTTTACCTAAAAAACACCAGTTTTGCCTTGTAGGGACAAAAGGTCTTGAGGTCAGAACGAGTGCTTCATCTCCTAACCAGGCTTACTCAAATTCCAAGAATGAAATCATAGCGTTTAATCCCCACCCTCAATATGGTTGAGATGTTATTTTTCACATGTGATCCCCTAGAGATAGATATCTTGCACTGTGGCTTACATCTTTCATTTAGGGATAAGTGGCCTTAAGGCTGAAATGGGTGCTCCATCTCCTAATTAGATGTAATTGTATGCAAATAATGTGGTCTTATCAGTTAATAACCACCCAAAAATGTGGTTTAAATGTCAAATTTTCACCCATGAGCCCCCAGAGATATAGATTTTGCATTGTGGCTTGCATCTTACATCTAGGGACAAATGATCTTAAGGTTGGAACGAGTGCTCTATCTCCTAAATAGGCATACTCAGATGCCAATAATGGAGTATTATATTTTAATCACCACCATAGACATGAAGGTGATGTCAATTTTCACCCATGAGCCCCTAGAGATAGAGATCTTGCATTGTGGCTTGTATCTTGACAATATTTCTTATCAATGTTATTTGAGGCCAGAATTATTGCAAAAAAGGGTATCCACATGGATTTGGAGATTTTGGTTGTGGTAACACATGTAAATTACACATCATAAGGTGTTTTAAGTGATTTATTTCAAATTGGAGGTCCCAAAACTGGGTCTATTAGAGGCAAATAACTTGTCTCTTAACTATATGAAAGTTGCATTTTAGGATTGATCATTGAATCCTCTATCATGAGTTCCTCGATGATTTTAAATCCAAGATCTTAGGGGTGTCATTATATGAATTAAATAGTCATGTGATGGTTCTTTTAGTTCAAGGATATAACTTACAATTTCTAGTATAGTTATCCAATGTTTGCCTTAAAAACACCAATTTTGCCTTGTAGGGACAAGTGTTCTTGAGGCCATAATAGGTGTTCCATCTCCTAACCGGGCATACTCAAATGATATGAATGTGGTCCTAGAGGTTAATCCCCAAATTTTTCATGGTTTTTATTTCATTTTTCACACATGAACCCCTGGAGATATAGATATTGCACTATGGCTTGCATCTTGCATCTAGGGAAATGTCCTCATAAGGTCAAAACAGGTGTTCCATCTCCTAACTAGGTGTACTCAAATGACAAAAATATTTTCATAGGATTTAATAACCATCCTATACATGGTTTTAATTTTAGTTTTCATCCATGAGGCCCCAGAGACAAGAAATGATTTTTTATTGACAATCTGCCATGGTAATAAGGTTCTGTGTATGAGGAAACTTGCTTTTATTGCAACCAAAAGGGATATGTTGGTTAGATTTGTTCTATTCATATTGTCCTTACCTAAATAAAGATTCATAAATAAAATTTAAGGAGAATTTTCACTTATTTCAATGTCTAAGTAGTTGAAACCTTCAAGCAACCCTATTTTGTGCATTCACAGTCGTTTGTGGGCACTTAGAATAATCTTCTTTTGTTCAAGAAGTAATAACCTACAAGTATAAGTATAATAGTATATAAGTATAATTATAAGAATTGGTGTTTAAATTTATCATATAAGGATAATTATAATAGTTCGTTCATGCCTTGTGATAGACTTCACATGTAGTGAAAACCACCTCTACATTGAAGCATGTGCAAAAATAATTTGTGCCCCTCATTACACTTTATGCACCAAAGGAATTTTAGTGTTTTTTTCAAGCCCTTAATTTATTGTCTCTCCCAAAACATTTTAATTTTGGTAATATGCCCCTCTAACAATGGGTTGATGCTTACATCAAAACTTCTAGCTACTTTTATCCTTGGTGCAACCTCAAGAGCTTCATGTGCATCGAAATATGTCTTTGATGCATGACTTTTCTTAAACAAGACCAAGAGTTTTTAAAAAAACAAGATAATGGTTGGCCTTATAAAAAATAGATATTAGACTAGAAACATATTATTTATAAATAGATATCCCATAGCCTTTCCAATTCTACTTAATGCAATGTCACAGAAAAAACATATAAATTTCTAGATCAAAGCTCAAAACACATACTTATAAGATATGTTATATAATGGATTTTCCATAATTACAATCACGTTAATTTTTATATTGTATTTCATCTATTTAATAACAAACCAAACCAAACCATAACATAAAAATATTGTATCTACTTCAAAAAATATATTCTATGATCACTACAAGGTAGATTTTAATGTTCAACAAAAGTTTAAGGCATACAATGATGTGAACATGTAATAGAATATGCAATAAATTTAAAAAAAAATCAAAACCTAAAATCAAAAAGGATATTTATAAATTGAAATGTTGAACAATATATCATGTATATAATATCCATAAAATCCATATAAAGGTGTACAAAATGTGAAAACAAATGATACAATATCCTGGGTTAATTCTGTATAGGCATACAATGCCACAAAACTATACATTAAGTCATATAGGCATATGAAAAAATGTCATAAGACATGACCCTAATCATCAAAATGCACTTCTCTCTTTGCCTTTATTTTATAATCATCTCCTTTGGATGCCTTGCTTGTAACTAGAGGTGTCAGATTTGGCTGACTATGAGTCCTCTGCTCAAAACATGCTTGTATCTCCAACTATTCGTATGCAAATATTGTCATCCAATTTACATGTACTGGATCAAGATACTTAAAAAACTAACAAGTTAAGTTTTTAAGATGATATAAAAATAATTAATAAGTGCACTTAATTCAAGTTGGTAGTCACGCTCAATTTGGGACTGACACTCAATAGGGTCAATGATCGATTCACGTTGTCAAATGAGATTATGAAATAGATCACCAATAGGAGCCAGTGACATGCTCATGATAACAGAAGGTTTGTTTCCCTAAAAACTTATATATATATATATATATATATATATATATATATATATATATATATATATATATATATATATATATATATATATATATTCAAAATTAGCTCATAAACATTTAAACCAACTGACTAAATCATTGAAATATAGTAGAAAATTTTATAAATTAAATTGTCAGTTGTACCACATCATGCCTGCTAGTCCTTTCAACAAGACTAGAAGACATTGTTGGAAGATTTTGCATAGATAATTGTTTTATGCGTCAGCTATTTACACAAGTAAAAAGGATAATTACAAAACACACATCCATATTTACACTTAAATATTAAAAAAACTCTCTTGTACCTTGGTGAGTTGCTGTGCAAATGAAATCGCAATAATAACACCTATATTTTTTCCCTCTAGAATAGATGGTGGAGTGTCTAGTGTGTTCATCAATTGAACAAACAAAATATCAATGTTAGTTATATTAACATATATATACAACACCATAAATGTACAATGAACCATAACATTAATTAATTCTTAAAAAGTATCTCTATATAGGTATACATAAGCATAGTAGCATCAACACACATGCTCATGTGACATCCAAAATCCTACTACAACATAAAAAAATCATATAAATTATTGAGCTTTATACATGAAAATTAATTATTACCTTTTAAATTGTAGAAATATTTGAAATTTAATAAGTCTGACAATTTTTTTCAACAAGTAAAATATTAAAGCTACCTAGAAGGTTAAAGCCAAGGTGTCTAGATCAAATGTAGATGGTTAGAACATAGTGAGGTCCATATCATCTAGGCCCATGAAATTACCACCATGAGTGGGCTGCATGATATCCTCCTCCTCCTTAATTCTAGTGCATATAACACCACATGATCTATAATAGTGAGTTCATCAGGTAGTAGCGCTAGACAAAGCCTCACCATATCCACGCTCACTAGTAGGAATATGAGAAATCTGGCTTGTATGGTGAACAAGGGTATCAGTAAGTACCTTAAGCATATGTAAAGTATTAATCTCTATAGTGTCCTTGACTATAGAGGGTAGAGTATTAATAGGATGTGGTTTGTCGATATGCACTCTCGTAGGTTGATTAGGTGCATGACGTGCACCTGGACTATCCTACACAGATCCCTTTACTCTACCAAAGAACTCTAAGAAATCAAAATAGTTTGGAATTTCATTCAACACAAACTCACAATAGAATTTTATAAAAAAATACGTCGGGACCTTATTATTGTTATAAGTTGGGTGATCAAAGACCATCCACCATCAGTCTCAAAAGTTTAGTTTGATTATGGTGAGTGCACCAATGATTTAGAATTCATTTAGCCATCACATCTAGTGGTGCACTACTTTTCCCATTAATGAATAAGGCACAAATTTGGGCTTTGGCTATATTTTTATCTTTCACAGTGGTTGCAGACAATTTGTTGGAATAGTATACTCTAAATCTATTTCTATAGTCAACCAACCTATCAATTCAACCTATTAATGACTCAAATTCACCTAATAATGTTTGTATTATGTTTTCCAAAGAAATTGGTGGCATTTGTTTGCACAGGGATCCCTCAATGTCATAATCAAATTCTCAAGTTTGATCTTATTTTTAATTAAATGGGTTGTTAAATCCTCTTGACTGCCTTGGGGGGATTTAGGAACTACAAGAGGGTTAGGAGGGTTTTATGGGTGAGGAGGGATAGAAGGGTTTTGTGGGTGAGGAGGGATAGGAGGGTCAAGTTGTTGTTCAGTGCCACTTGCCTTTGTATGTGCTAAAAAACCAAAAAATATATACAATTTCAAGAAAAATGCAATGAAATTAACTAATTTTTTTTGTAAATTCAATAAAATGCATTTGTATACCTCTCTTTTAGCATGTCATTATTGAATTTGGGTTTCCAGAGTGCTTGTTGTTTACCTTGGTTGTGCGTATTTTTTCTTCTCCTCTTCTGCTTATGGTTTTCATCAATGTTAAATTCATGACATTGACCATTTTTTCTTTTATTTTAAAATGATATAACCACATACATGGTTCTATCATTTTAAAACCACATACATGGTCACACCACCTACATAGTTTATGCGTAAAACCATGTATACAATTTTGGCTCGATGATTACCAAGCCTATAGCACAAAACCACTTATGCAATTTTAAAAACTATGTATGTGGTGTTCAATAACCACATACATGGTTCTATTTTTTTGAGAAAAATATCCACTTTTTGGCCTCCCATCTTCATGCACTTACCCTATCATCTAAAGTCATGTACCCTTCTAGGGTGGTAGAAAACTACTTAGATAATTAAGACATGACATCATTCATGAGCATGCCAATCCTTATACAAAACTCAAAAATGGCTTCCTCAATGCCTAAAATACTTTAAAGCCATGCAACAAAGGTTAAATATTATTGCTTAATACTAACAAGTATTAACAACATTTATGCCTTTGATGGAAACATGCCAAGTAGATCCTTTTTAAAGCATTTTATTCATCTTGGACACTATAAGAAGTAACCCCATCTATCACTTCTTAAATGCATTCCTTCCAAGAGTAAGAGACCTAGACATTTTTGGAACCTTTGTACCTAAAGCTATAAAGCATGTCAAAATCATAAAAAATGATAATTCTTTAATGCCGTGAAACTGTGTTTACCATAGTGGATAACATGCCTCTAAAGTAATGCCTTAACGTGTGCATCCACATGTTCTCATATCAATTTAGATCTCCTAAGTTTAAGACATTCTTTCTAACACATCTTGGCCAATATTTAGGATACGTCATATGATTCTAGGTGTTCTACCATAGAGAAGAGATGCCACTTTTAAGAGAGAAATGGGATTTTGGCTGGAAGAGTCTTCCTGTAGTGGTTATGAGTTCAAGTAGAATAGTTAGGCTAAGAGTTGGTGTCTCATAATGAGAAAAGGGGTGTAGTGTGTATAAGAGTCCATAGAAGATGAGGCTAAGATGACAAAGTGTGTAGGAAGTTTTTATGAGTTATGCATAACTAATAATGTGAATGAAAGAGTGTAATGTCTTCATACATCATTTTAACACTATGTACATTGACATGGTTGTGAATTTTTTGTTGTTCATTTGATGCATAGCTTAGCTTGCCATCATTTGATATTAGAGTAGCTTATGACTTATGTATCAAGTGTGGAAATAACTTAAGATGAATCTATTAGAGGTTGAGAAGAGTATGTTATTATCAAAGTTGAAGAATTGATATGAATACAAAATGGAACACAAAGGAATACCTTTTAGAAGAGGAACATGTGCACTAAGAGTTAAAGATTTAGTTGAATTATTGATATGAATACAAGCGAGATTTGATGTTATGGATATTATGCAATGAGAGGAGTTGTTGTTAACATAAGTGAATATAAATAATTAGCTTTGAAAATTCATCTAAAAGAGTTGAATGAATAACCAGAGGAAAGACTCTTTAAAGTTGTTTCCAAGATGGGGGTCAAGCAAAGTTGGACACCCCTAGCTACTTAAGAAATTTGGATACTAAAGATTTGATCAATTGGATAATATAATTGGAAAAGTATTTCGATTATGAACAAATTGGGGACCCCAAGAGAGTGAAATTTGTTTTCAAAAAGTTGAAAGGACATGCATCCTTATGGTGGGATCCCATGTAACTAGAAAGAGTATGAAGAGGTAAAAAAGATATCAAGACTTTGGATAGACTAATTGCTAAACTAGAAAGGTATGTTTTTTCCTTCTAGTTATCAACTAAGATTTTTTTGAGAAGCTATAGAATTTGAAGAAAAAAGGTAGGATTACATGAAGGATTTATAAAAGCTAACAATCTGAGCAAGTCATGTTGAAAAATATGAAAAAAAAGATCTCAAGGTATGCAAATTGTCTCTATAATTCCATACAAGATGTATTTAGGATGATAATATTACATATTTTAGAATAATAATGGCAATGTGATTTGAAGGATAAAGAGAAGTTGTCCCAAAAAAATGAAAAGGAATATGGCATCAAAGATACTCCAATTGAGTAGGTTTAATGGTTAAATAAAGGTCAACAAGTAATGATGATAGAGTACTTAAAAGTTAACTCACACATTGGAATCTACCATGATGAAGCATGGTCAGGTGTGATTTCAATGGACATGTGTCATGTCTTATCGGGTAGACCATGTTAGTATTATGGAGGTGCCATGCACAATGGAAGGAGTAATAATTTCTAGATTATCAAGGATGGTAAGATATTTTAATTGTTTCCTATAAAGGGGGAAGAAGAAGCAAGTAGCTCAGTGATGTTTATTTTCACAAAAGAATTTATAAAAGTAGGGAAGAAGACAAAGGTTTGTTTTGTTGTTTTCCCCAAAAAATAGCCATAAAATGAAAATAATGGAATGCAAGCAGAAATTTAAAAAAAAAATCAAAAGAGAATGAGGAGGTAGTGTCACGTGACTTACCTAGTGGATTGTCACCAATAAGAGATATTTCTCTTCAAATGGATTTGATCCCTGGAACAAGTTGACCAAGAAAGTCCCCGCATAGAATCAATCCACTTATGAGTGCATAATTGAATAAACAAGTTTAAGAATCCTTGGATAAAGGATTGATAAGATAATATTTGAGTCCATGTGTAGTTCTAATAGTTATTATGCCTAAGAAAGATGGATACTAGAGGATGTGTATAAATTCAAGAGATATCAATACGATGGATATAAGGCACCAGATCCCATTGCCAAGAATGGATGACTTGTTATACTATTTGAGTGGAGTGAAGTACTTCTTTAATCTAGATTTGAAGAGTGGATACCTTCAAATTATAATAAAATGTGATTAATGGAAGACTGCATTTACAACCAAGGATGGATTGTATGAATGTTCAGTAGTTCCATTTGGGTTAACTAATGCGCCTAATACATTTATGAGATTGATGAATAAAGTGTTGAAGCCATTTATAGGAATATTTATTATAGTGTATCTCAATGATATACTATTTTTAACAAAATAAAATAGCATCATTTGATGCACCTAAAATAGGTCTTAAAAAATATGAAAGGCGACAAGATGTTGATAAATTTGAATAAATATTCATTCCTGAAGAAAGAGGTAGTATACGTAGGTTTTATGAATTCGCAATAATGATTGAAAATGGACCCAAATAAGGTCAAAGTTATATTATAATGACCTATGCCAAGGAATGCTACTAGCATAATAAATTTCATGGCTTAGTAAGTTTCTATAGGAAATTGATGAGGAAATTTAATGGACTATGTTTACCATTAAGTACATGCAGAAATAATGTTTATTTATATGGACATGTTCCAATCCATGAATAGTTTTGAGCTATTGTATAAAAATGTTTTCTAGATGAAAATGTGTTAAATTTTCTAGATTTTGGTAAAGTGTTCCAAGTTGATTGTGATGAACAACATTTGATTCATTTTCAAATCAAAAAGGAAAACCAATTGGGTATTTTAGTGATAAATTAAAGAGGTAAAAATAGAAGTATTCAACAAATGATCAAGAATTCTATGCTATATTTCAAGCATTAAAAAATTGGAGGTACTTTTTATCACCTGAATGGTTTATATTGTATACTAACAACCAAGCTTTGAAGTTCATAAATATCCTAACCAAGTTGAACCAAAAGGACATGAATTGGGGTAATTATTTACAAAGCTACTCATTTATGCTCAAGCATAGATCAATTCGGTCAAATAAGTAGTTGATGCCTTAAGCAGGAGAGTTATGTTGCTAAAAAATATGTTAGTATAGATGATTGGCTTGAATAACCTAAAATAATTGTACGGAGATGATGCAAACTTCACAAAAGTTTGGAGAGCCTATAACAAGCCATGGTTAAATGGTAAAATCTCATGTGAGGATCACATAGTCATAAAATGATTCTTAATCAAGAAACAACAATTTTGTATCCCACGAGGATTAACAGTGAAGAACCTTATAGAGGAGTTACATAATGGAAAATTAGGAGGTCACTTTGGAAGAGATAACGCCCTAGCATTTATAAAAGAGCTAATATTACTCAAGTTTGGATTAAAATATTAGCAATTATGTGAGAAGGTGAATAGTATGCTAGTTTTAAAAAGGAATATACATAAATATGGGATTGTATACACCATTACCAATATTCGAAGGACCAAAGGAAGAAATAGCTATGGATTTTTCATGAACTTTCGAGGACACCATGAAGTAATTACTATATATTTGTTGTTATTGATATATTGTTGAAGATGGCATATTTTATTATTTTTAAGAAATGCGGTGATGTTTCATGTTGTGAAAGTTTTTTTCAAAGAATTTGATAGATTAAATGGATTTCCAAAGAGTATTACTTTTGATAGAGACATCATATTCTTTGGTCACTTTTAGATAACATTATGGATGACGTTGGATACCAATTTTTACTATAGTTCCACTCCCAGAGAAAAAAATAGATGGACAAACATAGGTTGTGAATTGGAGTTTAGAGAATCTAGTCATATCTTTGGTTGGAAATAAGTTGACAATGTGGGATATGATGTTAGTTCAAGTAGAATTTTCCTATAATAATTTAGCGAAAATATTAATGGGAACTATCCCATTTCAAATTAATTATGTACGATCACCCAAGGGAGTGAGATATATGTTCTAAGTGACAAAAAAAAGACTATGAATGCAAAGGATTTTGCATATCATATACATGAGTTGTATGAGGAAGTGTGAAGGAAGCTGCAACATAGTAGCCTAAAGTATAAGTAGAGAATATATAAAAATTTGACATTGGAATCATTTGTTAAAGGATAATTAGTCCTAGTAGACCCAAGGAAGGAGAGGTTCCTAAGAGGAACATATGAAAAATTGAAATTAAATAAAATTAGTAACTACAAGATTTTGAAAAATTATTTAGATAATTAATATGAAATAAAGTTGCCATAAGGGTTAGATATTTCACCCAATTTTAATTGTATAGATTTACATCCATCTCATGGAATGGATCAAATTAGGGAAGAGGGGTAAACTATTTTAAATTGAAAAAACCCATATTCTTGAGAATACAAAGGAAAATGTTGAAGAAGTATCTGAAAAAGACTAGGCAATGATTGCATAAAGTATACTTAATCTAATCGATGCAAAAATAACATGAAGAATATTTATGGATTTCAGAGGAGGAACTTGGTTAAATGGGTTAGTGAAGACTAGTAGTTACAAATATTATATTATGACCACCATGATCACATCAAAATTTATGGATTTTGACATAACAACATCCCTAGATCTTAAAGTTATCTTGTATGTGAGAACTAGAGGAGTTTCATAAGCTCATAAAGCTTCATAAGTCTATCGAAGTTCTGGATACTACAAGGCCCTTTCTCATGACTTGTGGTAGGTGCATTATTTTTCAATGGTACGTGGTAGTCTAAAACCACATCCAAAGGTTCTTAGTAATTTCAAGATCATATGAATATCATCAACTAAAGCCACATACCCTTTAGGGTTGTGTAATACCACCTAGATAATTCATAACATCCATGAATGTGCCAATCCTTACGTGATGTTCATAAATGGCTTCCTCAGGATCCTAAACACCTAAAATCCATACCATGAAAGCTAAATCTTAACACTTGACATTGTTGGGTAATGACAACATGTTTTACTATAGCTCCACATACTAGGAAAAAGTAGATGGCCATATAGGTTGTGAAATAAAGTTAAAGAAATCTACTTAGATGTTTTTTTTGAAATAAGTCATCAATGTGGGATATGATGTTGGCTCAAGTATAATTTTCATATAACAATTCAATGAATATATTAATGGCAATGGCCCCATTTCAAATTAATTATGGACAATCACTAAAGGGAGTGAGAGATATGTCTTGATTGTCAACAAAAAAGAAGAGTGAAAATGCAAAGGATACTGCAGAGAATATACATGAGTTTCAAGAGGAAGTGTGAACAAAGTTACAACATAGTATCTTGAAGTTTAAGGATAAAATAGATGAAAATGGAATGTTGGAATTCTTTGTTGTAGGAGATTTAGTCCCAGTGTACTTAAGGAAAGAGAGGTTCCCAAGAGGAATATATGATAAGTTTAAATTACATGAAATCAGTCCTTGCAAGACTCTAAAAAATTATTTATAAAATGCATACAAGTATTAACATAGACACTATTCATGGTTATTATTCATAATGATTTTGCATGGTGATGTGCCATATTTTTGATATGGCATAGTGGTGAGGTGTAATTTGAGTGATGTGGTATGGCTCACAAAGGATCTTCCATGATATAAAGATGATGTGAAAGAGGAGGGGTCAAATTTATATGGAGGCCCATTGATTTATGTGTTTTTCCTAAAGTTAAAATTTGTTTTGGACTTTATAAGAAAGGTGAGAGACAAAGAGAAAGAGAGGGTTGATTATGTCCAAAGCAAAGATCCACCTTTTGACTCCTTTTCAACATAGAGACAAACACTTCACATGCTATCACTATGCATGGAGGAATGTGGTGAATTTTTTCTCTTTCCTTGAATTTTATCTCTCATCTCTCTCCTCCTTTGTAATTCTATGTATGCATGGCTATCCTTTGTAAATCATATTCTTGGAAAGTTTAATAATGCCTTTGAAGAATAATGGATCTAATTTTTGCCTTCTCATTGCTTGCATTCTATGTGTGTTCCATGAGTTGTTGACGCTCTTCTCATGGTGAAGTTTTTTCCCTTTGATTGTGTCCAATTTCACTTCACCTCTATGCAAGTGAGCTCTCTTTTATAGGTCATAGTCTGTGTAGGCTTATGTTCTATGTAGGGTTATATATGGTGATGAATGGTTCCCATCCTAATGTTTCTATATATATCTCTACCTCTCTATAAAAATATTATACTAGATAGTTCAAGAGTGAATTGTGTATGCCATTAGCTCTTTTAAAATTCATTATATATGCTTAAGCAGGTCAAGGATCATATTTTTTGGTGCATCACCTCTTCTTTTTTAGTCTAGTTTACATCTATACATGTCCTCTTCTATCCCTTTTACTTGCAGTAGTAGAGTTAGTGTTAGATTAGGTGATTCATCAGGGGAACCAACCCTCTATGGATTTTCACTCCACCTTTAGGTCACCCACAACCTAGGAGTGTTTCCACAAGTCACCTAGGTGAGGAGGCCTGAAACACCTCTTCAAGGGTGAAAATTTATGTGACAACATAAGGCTTTAATAATCTGAGTAATGAGTAAATATACTATTCTAAGATGACAAACCTACTTGTCAAGTTCTTGAAAGGACTAGAAAAGGTAAGTGTTTTTGTATTTTCTTAAAGGAACCAGTCCAGGAAATTTTTTAAACATGGTTATGTGAGTAAATAATCACCTTAAGAATAAAATAAACTCCTTCCAAGTCATACGGAGCTTAGGTTTTGAAAAACAATCTCCATTATAGAAGTTAACAGACCTTAGAATAAGACCTTAAGGATTGTGTAAAGGGCATAATATTGTTTTCTAGTTGAAGATTGATAAAATATGATTGTTAAAGATATAGGCAGAGTCAGAGAATATTTTAAAGTGTGTAATAACCCTGATAAAGCTATAAACATTTGAGTTAAGACCAAGATCAAATGAAGAGCATTAGAAACTAGAGGTCTAGTTGAAAAGGCCTAACAAGATTTTTTGTGTTTTGTGGACAGAGGCCAGATTGTGGATATGACATAACCTTGATAATATCAAGGATATACATAAAAGAATCAAAAGACTTAATTTGAAGAAGGAGGCTCAAAAGCTTCAAGAGACCTAATAAGTAGATCTAAGAGAGGTCTACTTGCATCATGATCACTTACCACACCTTTTTAATAATTTTGTAACATAATTATCCATAAATTTCCCATACATTTTAACAACATTCAACAAATTTAATTTTTAGAAAGTGAAATCAATGAGAATATTTAGAAAGTGAAATGTTGAATAATATATGTATATATAATATCCATAAAATTTATATAAAGATGTACAAAATATGAACACAATACAATATCCTAAGTCAATGCCATATAGGCATACAATAATAAATAACTATACATCAAGCCATATATTCATACAAAAAAATGTCATAAGACATTATTGTTGGGAGATATAAACTGGAAGCACACAATTTGATTACCAAACCAAGCAACTTAATATGCGTAAATTAACCAGATTCACCAAGTAACTAGAATTTAGAGTAACACATGATATGAGAGACAATACACAACTTGTATTAACACTTTATACAAAAAAGAATACAATAAAGAAGATGCCACTTCTTCTCCACCACCTTATAGAGGTTTCCCACACCTCAAGTGAACAGTAATTCTTCTCCCCAAAGCTCTCCCTCTCACAGGTCTCAACACCCAACTCAAATCCAGAGTTGGTGTTCACCTCCCGTGCTCCACGCACAACACAAGTGCTCCACGCACTCCACAAGAACTCCACGTGCTCCACAAGTACTCAAGGTACTTCAAGTAGATCTCCCATGAATCTGCAACAACCTGCAATTCAACAGACCATACTTATGGAAGGAACTCCCTTGCCTTCCTTTTGCTCTATCCGAGTACACACCTGTACTCCAAGTAGATCCTCCCTGATACTGCTCCCTGTTGTGTTGCTGTCTATATGACCTTGCACACCTGCAAATCAAACAATGGTTCTGCTCCCCTGTGAACCTCGACCTTGCACACACATACACCTGCAGATCAACGATCTTACTTACCATGTAGATCTCCTATATAGGCCATGCAACTGTGACCAAGATCCTACACTCTTGAAGAACCCAGCTGGCTCTCCAATCCAGCACCAACACACCTGGTACTGAGGCACTAGGAGGAATGCACCATTGCTCTACCTCACACACAGAAGGAGCTTATAATTATGCTCTCTTACTCCCTAGCACACTTTTCCAATACAACCATGAGTCTATTATATAGATCTCATCCAAACAATGATTAGACATATAATTACCATAATTAGATCCACAGCTATGAGTCTAAAATTAGCGCTCATCATGCAAACACTTGGTTCGTTAGCTAACTGCCCGTAATTAGCTCGCAGTCGAACCACACAGGCGACCGACGTCGGTCCCTGTCCGCCTGGGGTCGCCGACGTCGGCCGATCTATGACCGACGTCAGTTGCCTTCCTGCCCTATCCTGCCGACGTCGGTTATCCTGCCGACGTCGGTTGGCCTGACCGACGCCGGTGTCTCTGACACTTAGCAACTCTCCTGCAACCTCCTTCGTGTCTGCATCAGTGAAGCTTTTAGCTCCACAATCCTAACAATCTCCCACTTGGAGATAAATAGCTGTACTGTACCTGTACCTGTACTCTGTCTAATCTGTTTCCTGGTTTGTATCCCTCTTCAAGCTCCCACCTGAAGACAACCCACCACACATCCCGTGGTGTACCACCTGTCATCCGTGTACCCTGCCACATTCAAACCTACAAATACATGTAGTGAAGTCCTGACCCTGCATAGCACGAATCCCTGCTGCTGGTCCCTCTCAAGTACCTGAGAATCCACTTCCCCGAATTGGTGCCTAACTCTCTGACAGCTCCCACTGCATGGGAATACTCAGGTCTATACCAGACCTCATGTGATTTCGGACACTGTACCTGTCCAGCCCTTAGTGTGCTCCAGCTCTGCATCCTGAACCTCGCCAACCCCTGATTCACATCAGCTCCCACTCGAGACAAAATCAACCTGTGATCTCCATGTCTCCCATGTCAAAGAATTCTGCTGCTCCAAACTCCTCATGACATGCCACTGAACTAATCTTACCCTTAGCTCAGCAAAACCCTGTATGTACAAACCTGCTAGCTAGCAAATATACCATCCACATACAGCAACAGAATGATGTTGCAATCACCATCCCCCTGGTAAGTCAAATCACAGTAGTTACCCTGACATTGACTGAAGCCATGCTCCGTCCTCCACCTGTCAAAACCTGTACCACTGTCCTGCAGCTCCACAAGACCATATACCTGATCTTCCATCTCACGTATCCGTTCACTCTATTCTTCTACTAAGGTATCCGTTCATCTCTGTGCTTTCATACCTGCTGGCAACCTACCAAAACACACCTGTTTGGTTCTCCTCCAAGGAATCACATCCTCATCCATGCCAAGCTCACACCTGTTTCCTGGATCCTTCCTGCTCTACAATCAGCAACATGTATGAAGAAGAGGAACAACAAATTTGAGGGCCTACTTACGCCTTCAGTCGTCCGTATGGGTGTTTGAGACTCCTTGACAGCTTGTTGTCCACCCAAAATCCGTTACAGTGACCGACCTCGGTCACTCCACAGTCTGCATCCGATCGACATCGGTTCCATGCGTCTGTACCTGACTACCAACCTGCCTGCGCTGGTGTCCCTACTGTCGACGTCGGTCCTCCTAACCGACATCGGTCTTAAATACTGCCGACGTCGGTCCCATGACCGACATCGGTCTTACCCTGCCTGACATCGCCAGCTTCGGTCTGCACATGACCGACATCGGCACCTATCTGTTCGACGTTGGTTCCTCCTGACCGACATCGGTACCTGTGTTTGCCTGTGAGTGATGACTTTTTACCCACGAGCTTCTTTGAATCAAAATCCATGTCCAAACTGCCCTGCTCAGAAGTATCCAGCCACATCCACTGGGTTCTGTCCGCCATCTCCTCCATAAACACCAAGGCTTTCCAGTTCTTAAGCCTGTCAAATATATCTGTCTTCCGCTTAAGAACATGCATCTCCTTCCTGCTCATGTGACCAAGCCTACGAAGCCACGTCTCCGCAACAAAAGAAGAATCAGTAATATAAACAAGTAGATAAAGGATACCTGTTTTCTTACCACCAGCTAATTCAAGTGCATCCGCTGTGAGAGTTCTTGTGCATCTCTCATCACCCAATCTTTCTGAAGAAATTAGCCATATCTCCAAACCTGGGACCTGCATGACCTTCATCAACACATGTGTGTTGGCCGCCTGCAATTTCAGCTTCACTTCCCCTTTGCCAATCCTTTGGCAAGGCTCACCAGCTCCTCTACCTGGAACTGCATGGAAAGAGGCAACCGAATCTTTTATCCAAGATTCAACTTTATCCAAGAAACCTCCAAGAACATCCTGTGCAATAACACTTGCAACATCTGCTTCTTCAGTTTCTTCATGCTGATCTGCTACCAACCAACAATAATCTTTTACCTGCTCTTTCTTTCCATAGGACCGTGAGTGACCATCTGTGCTTTTCAACTCCTCCATTCTTAGCTTACTTTGATCTGTTGTTGCTCTACTCCCACTCGATCAGAAACCCCTGAGAGTGCCCTGTAACCAAACACAAAACCTACTTCCTCCAACCTTAGCTCTGATACCACTTGTTGGTATCAAGCTATGAGCCAACAACCTGGCTCTGATACCACTTGTTGGGAGATATAAACCGGAAGCACACAATTTGATTACCAAACCAAGCAACTTAATATGCGGAAATTAACCAGATTCACCAAGTAACTAGAATTCAGAGTAACACATGATATGAGAGACAATACACAACTTGTATTAACACTTTATACAGAAAAGAATACAATAAAGAAGATGCCACTTCTTCTCCACCACCTTACAGAGGTTTCCCACACCTCAAGTGAACAGTAATTCTTCTCCCCAAAGCTCTCCCTCTCACAGGTCTCAACACCCAACTCAAATCCAGAGTTGGTGTTCACCTCCCGTGCTCCATGCACAACACAAGTGCTCCACGCACTCCACAAGCACTCCACATGCTCCACAAGTACTCAAGGTACTTCAAGTAGATCTCCCATGAATCTGCAACAACCTGCAATTCAACAGACCATACTTATGGAAGGAACTCCCTTGCCTTCCTTTTGCTCTATCCGAGTACACACCTGTACTCCAAGTAGATCCTCCCTGATACTGCTCCCTGTTGTGTTGCTGTCTATATGACCTTGCACACCTGCAAATCAAACAATGGTTCTGCTCCCCTGTGAACCTCGACCTTGCACACACATACACCTGCAGATCAACGATCTTACTTACCATGTAGATCTCCTATATAGGCCATGCAACTGTGACCAAGATCCTACACTCTTGAAGAACCCAGCTGGCTCTCCAATCCAGCACCAACACACCTGGTACTGAGGCACTAGGAGGAACGCACCATTGCTCTACCTCACACACAGAAGGAGCTTATAATTATGCTCTCTTACTCCCTAGCACACTTTTCCAATACAACCATGAGTCTATTATATAGATCTCATCCAAACAATGATTAGACATCTAATTACCATAATTAGATCCGCAGCTATGAGTCTAAAATTAGCGCTCATCATGCAAACACTTGGTTCGTTAGCTAACTGCCCGTAATTAGCTCACAGTCGAACCACACAGGCGATCGACGTCGGTCCCTGTCTGCCTGGGGTCGCCGACGCCGGCCGATCTATGACCGACGTCGGTTGCCTTCCTGCCCTATCCTGCCGACGTCGGTTGGCCTGACCGACGCCGGTGTCTCTGACACTTAGCAACTCTCCTGCAACCTCCTTCGTGTCTGCATCAGTGAAGCTTTTAGCTTCACAATCCTAACAATTATCCTAATCATAAAAATACATTGCTCTCTTTGCCTTGTTTGTACAAGCCTTTCCCTTAGATTCCTTAATCACAACTAGAGGTGTCAAATATTTTTGACTACAAGTCCTCTTCTACTCAAAACTTACTTGTATCTCCAACTATTCATATGCAAATATTGTTAGAAACTTTACACGTACTAGAACAAGATACTTAAAAAATTAACAATTTAAGTTTTTAAAATTAAAAAATATATATTCATAGGTGTGCATACCACAAGTTAGTGATCATGGTCAATTAGGGACTAGATCTCAATAGGGTTAATGATATGTTCACATTAGAAAATAGGAGTGTGAAATGGATCACCAGTAGGATTCAGTGGCATGTTCTTGATAACATAAGGGATGGGTCCCTAAAAATGTATATATATACAAAATAAAAATTCAAAATTAGCTCATTAACATTTAAGCCAACTGACTAAATTATTGAAATATAATAGAAAAAATTACAAATTAAATTGTCAATCGTACCATGTCACACATACTAATCATTTCAATAAGACCTAAAGACATCACTGGAGGAGTTTATGTAGATAATTTTTTTGTACATAATATATTTGCACAAGTACAGAGGACAATTAAAAAACACACATCTATATTTACACTTAAACATTACAATAACTCTCATGTGACTCGATGAGTTATTGTGCAAATAAAATCACAACAATAACACCTACATTAGCTCCCTCTCGAATAAATGGTATATTATCTAGTGTGGTCATCAACTGAACAAATAAAATATCATTGTTAGTCAATTCAACATATATATATATATATACACACACAATAACATACATGTACAATGAACCATAAAATTAATTAATCTTTAAAAATAACATCTGTATAGGTATATATAGGTGTAGTTGCAGTAACACATGTGCTTGTGTGGCATCCAAAACCCTACTACAACAAAAAAATATTATACATTATTGAGCTTTTTGCATGAAAAAAATTATAACCTTTTAAATTGTACAAATATTTAAAATTTAACAAGTCTAAATTTTTTTTGCACCAATTAAAATATTAAAGATACCCAGGAATTTGTAGCCAAGGTGTCTGGATAAAATGCAAATCACTCAAACATAGTTTGATTTCATCTAGGCCCATGAAAATACCACCATGAGTGGGTTGCATGATACCCTCATCCTCCTCATTAGGTCCAGTGTATATAGAACCATATGATTTGTAATAATGAGATTGTTGGGTAGCAGTGTTAGATGAAGCCTCGCCATGTCCACCTTCACCAATAAGAGTATGAGAAACCTAGCTCGTATGTTGAAGGAGGGTGTTAATAAACACCTTAAGTGCATGCAAGGTATCAATCTCTACATTCTCCTTTATTATAGAGGGTAAGATCTCAGAATGATGTGGTTTGTTGATATGTAATCTTATAGGCCACTTAGGTGTATGATGTGTACCTAGCCTATCCTACATAGAGCCCTTTCCTCTGCCCTCAAACTTTGAGAAATGAAAATAGTTTGGAACTTCATTTAACACAAAATCACAATACAATTTTCTCAAAAAATACATTGGGACCTCATTATTGTTTCAATGAGGGTGATCAAATATGAGCCACCATAGCTCCCAAAAATTATATTTGATCAAATCGTAAGTACACCAGTGGATTAGAATCTATTTGGCCATCACATCTAGCAGTGCACCAGTTTTCCCATCATTGAATAGAGCACAAATTTGGGCTTTAGTTATGTTTTTATCTCTCATATAGATTGCACATAGGTTTTTGGAATAGTATGCCCTACATTTATTTCTATACTCAAACCAACTATCAATTTGACCAGTTAACAAGTCAATTTTAATTAATAATGTATGTAATGTGTTTTATAGAGAAATTTGGTGGAGGTTATTTGCATATGGATCCCTTAATGTCCTAATGAAATTCTTAAGTTTAATATTATCTTCAATGATATGGGTTTTCAAATCCTCTTGACTACCTTGGATGGCTTGAGGAATTATAGGAGGGCTAGGAGGATTTTATGAGTGAGGAGGGCTAGGAGGGTTTTGTGAGTGAGGAGGGATAGGAGGGTTTTGTGGGTTAGGATGGCTAGGAGGATTTTATGGGTTAGGAGGGTCATGTTTTTGTCCATTTATACATGGCATATTAGCTTCTACATGTGATGAAAAATAAAAAAATAAACAATTTCAAGAAAAAATCAATAAAATCAGTTAATTTTGTTTCTAAATACACTAAAAGATGTTTCCATACCTCTCTTTCGGAGTGATATTATCGAATTCAGGTTGTTAGAGTGTTTTTTAATTTCCTTGGTCTCATTGTCAACCATGTATTTCCTCTTGTTGTCTCTTAGTCACAGTTTGTATCGATGTCAAATGAATGGCATTGACATTTTGTCTTTGGTTATAAGGCAACAAATGTGTGTACATAGTTTTAATGTGTTAAAACTACATGTATGTGGCTTTAATTAATTATACCATGTACATGATTTTAATGCAACAAACTACGTATTCCATTTAGGCTTGAGATCATTGAGCCTATGTCACAGAAAGGCATATGCACTTTTAAAAATCATGTACGTGGAACCATTTCCAACACTCCAAACATGAATTTTTATCTAATTTTTGTCCCCCCATATCCATGCACTTACCCATATAATCAATTTTATTTTATTGGCATTGTTGTATTGAGAATTTTTTAGATATATTATATATAGTTTGAGTTTGAGGGCTTTGGTGTAGTAACAAGCATTGATATGAAATAATATGTTCAATTGTTTTTATTATTAAGATGTTTTTGTATATGACCTATTATTATTTGGTGACTTAAATCCATATGTTTGTGGTATCCATTTGTTAATTAGAATAAGATGAATACAATCACTTAGTAAGATGAAAGGAAATGATCTGATAGTGCATTGCACTTCAAGTGGGCATTTATGTTTACGCGAATGATATTCTAATCTTACTTTAGATTTTTATCATTAGTTGTTAATTGCACTATAGTAAAAAATGATGAATTTGTAACCACCACTCTCACAAGTTTGATATCTAGAAAGTTAATATCTCATATATTTTTCAATGTACTTATATTTTTCTTAATCTTTTGATTATTTTTTTGATCCATTATAGGTCAATATAACACCTGTATTCTATGTTTGCTATTAAAAAATGAAATATAATCTTCAAATCACCATTAAAAAGAAAAAAAAAACTTATTTAACAATCATGTCATTTAGAACAAAATTGAATACCAAATATCTTATTTTGAGTAAAGAAAGTTACGTTTTTCATTATGTTGAAAATCTATATTTTGAAAGTTGTAAAAATATTAAGCATAATGGAGTCTCATACATTGAATTTGAGGTGTCTAGGTCAATTTAAAATATAAATTTCAAATTCCTTTCATCAAATAAAATTTCATTTTTAGGGTGAATGATGTTTCCAAACTCATGCATGAGTTCCTAGTTGTAATCCAATTTGACACATATTTATTCCTCGCATCTGTTATTTTCTTCGTCATATAGTTTTATATCATGGATGCTTTATTGTAGCCAAACATGTCACCAATAATTTTTATTCAAGGTTTTCATATTCTTTTTGTTGCTATCTAAAAAGAAGGTTGTGTTAAGTAGAGTGTGTATTGTACACTAGAATGAAATCAGTGAACATCACCCAAAGTGAAAATTTGTGAGGAATAACAATGCTAGAAGGAATAGTGATAGCATATGTTAATTGACTCTTACAACAATGGACGCGCTGGGTGCACTTCCAGAATTTGAAATCACTGGTCTGCAGGCAGGAGGCGCTCTTTCAGAATTGGAAACTGTTGGTTCGCAGGTATGTGGGAAACTGGTTGTGGAGAATCAAGCAGGAGGTACAGACCCTGGAGGAACTGCAAGAGGTGTTGAGAAGAATGTTGGGTCAGAATTTTTGGCCGATGTAAATAATGGAAAATATTCGAGCGGATCTGATCCTTTTTGTGGGATCCGTGTCTCCCAATTGGATTCTCCTCCTGTTGTGTTGGGGCAGGAGCTTGAAAAGAAGAAAGATAATGTTGATTTTAATAAGGAAAAATCCTCAAAAGGGTTGAAGGTAGGGTATTCAGAACAAAGGATGTGGTCATCTCTGTTTGTCAAGAAACCCACTGAAAAATCTCTTTTCCCACCGGTGACTGCTAAGTCTTGTTAGGAGAAAGGTGAGTTTCAAGTTTTTATTCCAGATCCTTTAATAGATTTTTTTGTGTCCTCCATGGATTTGACCTTAGTGGGTAAATTTTTAGGAGCAAGACCAGATCTAGAATCTCTTACAAAAATGGTTAAAAGGAAATGGGATATTCGAGGAGAGGTAGATATTACACCAATATTGAATGGTTTCTTCTCATTTATCTTCAACTGTAAGGAAGACATGAATATGGTTCTATGTGGAGGACCGTGGTCTTTTGGTAAATGTTCTCTCACTATTAAAAAATGGGAGCCTAACATGGATCTCTCAGATTCTTTTTTCTTAACCACTCCCATTTGGGTTAGACTTCCTAGACTCCCTTTAGAGTTTTGCCATGAGGACATTTTTAAAGGTATTACCAGTTCTTTTGGTGAACTTTTGGCATTGGATAATGCTACGACTACCAGAACCAAACTTCAAAGTGCCAGACTTTATGTTAAAGTGGCAGATCTGAATCATCTCCTAGAAAAAGTGGATCTAATATCTAAGCTTGGTAAAAAAACTCAAGGAATTTTTTTTGAAGATTTGCCCAACTCTTGCTATGCTTGTAAGAAACAGGGGCATCTGGTCAAAAATTGTCCTTCCAAAAGTAAAAATCATCCTAGTAGTGTTTTGGATGGGAAAAAGACCAAGGTCCAGTAAAAGAAAGTATGGAAACCCAAAGAAGATCATCGACAAGAACAAAAGAATAATGAAGACTCTAAAGCTCTACATGCTGAGGTGGATAAAGAGCCTTCTTTTGAAGATCCTAAAGCTCCACATGCTGAGGCGGATAAAGAGATTTCTTTTGAGAAAGAAAATTTTGAGAAAGAAGGACATGGACTGCAATCAGATACCATAATACCTATATAAAGAATAGATGATTTGATAGATCTATCAAAACAAATCATTTTCTATCAAAGGATAGAAGATCGATGGAGAGATGTAGATGACAAAATTGTGCTAGAGGAAGGTGAATTCTTGGTTGAAGCTGGAAATAAATTAGAGGACGGAGATTTTCTTTTTTCTCAGTCCAGGGAGATTCAGGTTGATAAATATTTCCCTTTGGATGAGCTTCCTGTGAATGATAATGGAGAAAACTTAAAGCATATTCTAAACCAAAGAAAAAGGGGTGAAAAAAAGACCAATACTAAGGGGGTAGAAACTAGAAGCAGCAAAAATGATCAGCAAACTAAGGCGAAACATCTTGCTTCTACTCTGGATAAATCTGGAAAAAGAGATGAACAACATTTTAAGGTGAAATCGGATGTTGGTTCTCAGGACAAACCTGGAAGAAGATCCATTAAGAAAACCAGAGAGCTAGAAAGTATGCAGAATATTGCTAATGGAAGGCAGGCAACTATTCTGGATTTTACCCCTAAAAAATAGATATTAAATCATTACTTGGAATATTAGGGGGCTGAATATAAATTGGATATTGATGTTGTCCCTGTATAACCTAATTTTGATGCTACTATTTAGTAGGTTTCAGGAATGCTTTTCCTGGTGCATGTTAATGCTTTATCTTTTTTGATTCTGTTAAAGGATTTCGGGGTCCCTTCAAAACCTGTTTTTACCTTAATCTAAAACAATGCTAGAAGGAACACTATAAAATATATTCAAATAGGTTGTTGTCTTATTTCAAACTCAATGGGATCTAAATATTGTATCACCAATAAGGAGTGACACTTATGTGGTCTTGTGTTCAATTCTTACGACAGAGGTTGTTGCACCCTAACTGTACCCTCCAGATGTCATATTTATTCAAAGAGAAGAGCCTATAAGGTTTCATGTTTTTAATTTGGCTTATTAATGCCAATTTTGTGCTCAAGATGAGTATAAATTATCATTTACCTCTAATGGGGATAATACCACTCACATGAAAGTTGGTTGCAATACACTTCAATAATATAGAGCATTTATAATGCTTCAATCAGGTTTTTCCTTCTCAAGCACCTCAATACAACATTTTTTATTGATTTAAAATTACTATCTTTATTTGTGAGTACATTAAGGTTAGAGTAGTTTTATCACATGAAAAAAATTCTTTCATTTTAATAGTATATATTTATTTCATTTTGATTGTAAATATTTTGGTTGGGTTTCATTTAATAAATGATAGAAGCAACTCGTTCTTTATTTTATTTGACCAAATCAAAATAGAAACATTGGTTCAAAAAAATTGCAAGTGGGTTTTGTCTATTCTATGTGATATAATATTTGTTGCTTCATTTCACCTAACTATTAGCCCGTTATTCCTAATTTTGTATCAGTTCTAAAATATGTGTTTAATTACACATAGAAGATTAAAAAAAACTATACATCTGTTGGCAATTAAAGACCTTATCAAATATTTGTTATATTTATCTTGTTCATGATCAAAACTAGGGTAGAATTCACCCCTCAAAGTTATCAAGAGATTATTATAAGTTTAAATTACTACCATCACATTGTGTATTTATAAAATGAAGTCACTAATACTTATAGGTTTAATGGACATTGATTTATTTTCAGTATCGATAGTAAATACCTTATGTTTCATACTTCAAGTTTAGATATTTTAAGTCTATGTAGCTATTCAGTAAATTGCACCCAGTTTCATCCCTTTTAGTCGTGTCATTTGAGTGAGGTAGACCTCAACTACAATGGAACCATTATGGATTATATGAGGAATTGATTTAAAACTTCCACCCTAGAGGCTTGAATTAGGATTGGTTATATTAATATAATGGATTAGATTAGGTAAGTTACTATCAATGCAATTTTTTCTAACATTGATGGGAGTTTAGATGGTCTCTATATGCATGAAGAGAGTTCAAACCTGACATAAAATGTGGCATCAGAGGATAGGAAGACACTTTGGTTATTTTTGGGTGAGAGGGAACAATACCTTATCTCAACCTCTGTTGGGAAATTATAAGGGAAGCTTGAAATAGTGTAAACATTAAGTACAGGCACAATATCAAATAATAAAATATACTAGTCATTTGATGCCCTGTGAATTATTAACACAAAAAAAAATTGAAATAAGTATCATTTGCATCAAAGAGAAGGAAGCCTCAAGTAGTATAAACATTGATAGTTGATGGCAACACTGTACATCCCTATAACAAAAGTGGATGTGGACACACTAGGACACATTGATTTATTTAAGGTGAGATCTCAAATTCTAATCCATGAATCATATATGTTAGACTCCATTGTTCACTACAAATTGAAGCTCTGGTGAATCCCAAGGACTTATGGGAGTTATTGTGAGGATAGTTGGGATGATGGCACCCAAACAATGCACATGGTGGTTTAGTTGGTTGTGATTGTCAAAAATCAATCTGCCTAACCTTTTTAACCTTTGTATGTTTTTTTACACTATAGAAAAATAAATACTTTTAGGTGTAATAACTATTGAACTTCTCCAAGTAGTTAGTCACATCGTTTTAGTTCATATATATTTTTATTATTTTTTATAATATATATATATATATATATATATTAAAAAGCTAATAATAAAAATTAAATATGTAAAAAAAAATCGCTACACACTTTTCAATACAAAAAAATAGATATAATTGATTCCTATATTTTTTATTGATGAAATATATCTATACATTAACTTAATATAAATATAAAAATAATTCACAAAAAATGGAGGTGGTATGAGAGCATGCCACACAGTCACACTAGGAAAAGCCTAGGAACCAAAAATAGAAGCACCACAAATAACTAGGCCCCGCCTAGAAATAAGTCATAACGTCATAACAAAAGATAATTTTAAGCAGCAAGAGAAAGGATAGAAGGTGGAGGATCCATATCATCAAGACCCTAGCTCAAGTTTCGCAAGTCATTTCCATCTAAAATAGGCTCTCATCCAATAGCTTGAGTAGTGTCCTTGTCATCTTCTTCTTCCTATGTTCAAGTGAGAAAAATGGCCAGAGAGAGCCTGGGGAACTTGTCTAGCACATTCAACCTTTAAGTGGTACTCCCCAAGCATCTAGGTGCAGTGGATGAGGAGGAGCATCCCAACCATCATACCCTGTAGGGGAAGGACGTGGAGGCTGCTACCCTCGTTGCTACCTAGGAGGAGTCATGCACTAGTACAAGGTGCCACTGTGAGAGAAACATTGAGAATGGTTATGTTGGTGCCCACCACGGATTGGTAGAGAAATTATATCCTATAGTATGGGATCCTTGGGTGGAGATGGTGGAATCGAGTCATTACACAAGGAGCATCTCCCTAATGAGAGAGGAGATATTGAAGGTGCCCAAGCTCTATAACAACTTTGTTGGCTTGAACTTGAATATGTAAAAGAACATTTGAGATGATAGACGACTTGCTCAAAGTAGAAACATTAAAATTTTAAGAAGCATTATTAAACACAACATTATTTCTTTCTTTCCAAAGCCAAAAGAGAATCTCCAATTTGAAAGTATGCCAGACTTGGGTGTACTTATAGAGCAATACGGGTTTATCTCCAAGGAAGATGTGTTGCCAAAGAAAAAATATGGGTTAGATATGCCTGAAGAGATCATGGATCCATGTCTAGACCTTTTATCTTTGGAATAGTACTATAAAAGATGAGGAAGCATCTCGAGATGGCCACAAAATGGGCAACTGAGAAGGGGAACTCCTAGTTGGATAAGCCTTATGTCAATAGGTAAGCCTTGGTACAGTATACACCAAGCAAAATGAGCTAGCTTAGGCTCCACATAAGCTCCCTAGATAGTGATAAAGTATAAATTCCATGTAATAACATAAGAATGTAGTTTCCAATGGGAATTGAGCTAGTTGACCATGGGAAAATGGGGTGTGATTGTGAAAGGGAGTTTCAACATACCACTTTCAGTCCTTTTACCACAGGTGAGTGGAATGAACATAGATTTTGTGGATCATGGTGGGCAGCACGGTGTTGAGTATCTCCTAGAAGGATTATGTTATGCCTATTTTCTACACCCCCTAAATTTTTCAAAAGTTTAATACTTGTTGGCATAGAGATGACCCTATCATCAAATCTGAAACTATATCAGGGATCCTGTTGATTGATAGTATTTTTAGATGTATTTTTTTATTATAAAATGATCGTGATTATTTGATGAATTCTTGTTTATGTTCTAAGTGGTTTCTAAAAGCATGGTGGATTAATGAATGAAATATGCATATATAGTTATGAATGTGATCAGTTGTTTTGATTTTTAGTACTTTCAGTTTGACAGTTTCATTAGATTAATGATTATTCTTTGGTTTTCATAGTTGATATGATTTATGGTTTAGAATAGATGATGGTGTTATATGAATGATCATCACATTTTAAAAAAATTGATGTCTTTTAAAAGCTATTCTCTAGGTAAATTTCAGATTCATGACTCATTTGCATTTGCTACTAATGGTATAATAGACATTTGAAGTATTGATATGTTTGAGTTAACAATGTTATCATTCTATCTCGTTTAGACCTACAATATTATTCTTTGTCTGATGACATGGTGTTTCAATTATGAAACTACATGGTTTGAATCATGGTTCTCGTATTTCATACAAATTGTAAGGACCTATTCAACATTCTAAGTCTTGGTCATCTCAAGATTCTAACAATGATTCAAATCTATAAACATAGCCTTGAGGCATGGATGGCATTCTATTGTCTTTATGATAATATAGATTCATATGACAAAAATGATGAAAATCTAACTTATTTCATGAAATAACGTAATAGCATAAGGTGTCTTGGACAATCTTCACATATATTTTTGAGTTCTTAATATTGCTTGAGATCTTCATAATATTTCAAGGGGCCTATCTTGTGACATGAGTGAAGACCCTTCGGGTCACGATGCTAATGCAATGGCATTTGTTATAATATAAAAGTCCATCAAAAAGTCCATCAAAAATTTGCTAAGTATGGTTATAAATTTAGTGATATAATGAGTTAATGCAAACTGATCTCACCTCAAATAACATAAATTAGAGGATGTTTAGTATGAAGAAATAGTTATCTCTAACTTTGAGTTATGCTAACAAATGACTTAGCAGAATTGTTATTTTTATTTAATGTGAACCAGTGAGGTTTGAACATGACATGAGATTTGTTATGGTGGTAAGTTGGCAAATATAAGAGTTGATTTTCTTGGTCATTTTTTCATTCTTGCAAGCTCAAATGCAGAAGCGGAGCCCTGGCTGGATACTCTTTGGAGTTGCAAAGCAAGGTCTTGGTGAAAGATATTAGACAAAAAATCTTGGGGTGAATTTCAGGTATGTTTCAAATAGTCTCAATAAGTTTGGAATGTTTTTTTGGTTCTTTTGAGCAAATTTATAGTAATGTGAAAGAAGTGATTCTTTTATTACATGAAATAAGTATTTTGGGTTTGTATGAACATTATTGAAAGTTCTAAGTATTTCTCAAATGGTTTTCTATGAAGAGATATGAGTTATAATGTTAAAAGTGTGTGAAATTCATTTGCATGCAAATTATTTGAGAAGTTATGATAGTTTCTTGAATATCTTTTAGAATTTTGTTTGTTGTATCATAAAAGAAAGTTGGTTGTTCTTTCAAAGGTTTTATAAAAGTATAGGTTATCTCCAATGTTTTTACAAACTTTGAAGTAGTTTGAAGAAGATTATCATTCAAGTTGCATGAACAAAGATGGTTAAGTTTGCATAGTTAATTCTAAAGATAATTTTTGATGATTTTATGGAGAAATACAGGCTATAGTATCTTATGCATCTATCTTCATGTGGCCTGAAAGAATGATAGTTTAAGGTTTGTCTGGTTCAAAGTTGTTGACCATTTTGTGAATCTTGCATGCCAAAATGGGCACCCCCCCTCTTTTTTGCCCTTGAAACCTTGTTCTTCATGACCTTTTGCCCTGAAAGCAGGTTTTAACCCTTTAAAAATCAAGGAAAATTTGCTTTTGTGCAGGTGCAGGTGTTATCTCATCAAGCATTGGTCTTTTCCAACACTAACAGAGTAAATTAGGTTCTCAAAATAGCATTACTTGTAAGCTTTACAAGTAATAAGCAGGAGCACTTGATAAACCCGAAAGGGTCTATAGCTAGTTCTAGTGCAAGTCAGGTTTTGCAAAGTACTTGCCAATTTTCATGAGTAAAAGCAATTCAAAAACCCAAAAGGGTTAGAGCAGTGTATTTTGGGCTTACAAGGGGACTTAACTTATGATCCTTCATGGGTTGGAGTCATTCACAAACCCGAAAGGGTAAAGGAAGAAGCAATCAGGTTTTGAGACGTCTTTACTTCAAAGCTTTTTTGAGTAAGTCCTTTGAGATCCCAAATTGGTCTTAGATGCTTCTTAAGGCAAGTGTTTTTCTATGAAAGGCATTTGGGCATTTTGTAAGGTCATTTACAATTTCTATGAAGGTTATGTGCCCTTACGAGAGGTACTTCAAAGATGAATGGAACCTTTACAAAACTTTTGAAGTGTATGTTGGAAGGTAGAATGGACCTTGCAGAGGGATTTTCGTCAGCATGATGACCAATACAAAAGTTCTAGAGGGCACTTTTGGCTCGAAATGCCCTTGTGGAGGGTAGTCGATTGAAGCAAAGGCGCAAAGACAAGAAGCCCAAAGGGAACTTTCCCTTCGAGAAAAGTGACAAGTGAAAGGAGTTTTCCTTCAAACATTTTGTTCGAAGGAAAACTGAAGAAGAAAATCCAAGGTCAAATTCCTTTGAATAAAATGTCCAAAGGAATTCCTCCAGACATTTTGTCTGAAAAAATTTGACGGTCACAAAAAGTCCAAAGGGTAAGTGTCTTTGCGGGGGGCACTTGGTCAAGAAAGAGGACTCTTTTCAATTTTTTGAAGGGTCATTTATAGAATTTTCTGAAGGGCACCTACCCTATTCAAAGGGCACTTTTGGATGGGAGAAGCCTTCGTGGATGGCACTTTAAGAAAGAGAGGATGATGACAAAAGGCCTGAAGGGCACATGCCCTTCGGGAAAAGAAGCAATCAAAGAGAAGAATTCCTTCAAACAAAATGTTTGAAGGAAAGCACAACACAAAGGCCCACTAAAATAAAATTGAAGAAGGCAAGACCAAAAGAGAGTTCCTTCAGGTAAAATATTTAAAGGAATTCCTTCAGACATTTTGTTTGAAGAAATTTGACATTACCAAACCCCAAAGGCCCAAGAAATAACAAGCACCCGAGAGCCCGAATGGTTAAAGACAAAAGGGAAAAAGCTAAGGCAAAGGGAAATAACAAAGTAAAAGAAAACAAGGTGGGTAACCCAAAACGTGGCCACACAGCACAATAAAGTAAAAGCTCAAAACATTCCAAGTAGTGTGATAAGTCAAAGCGCAAACCCAAGGATGAACCAGACCAAGGAAAGTGGCAAAGGTGTCATCATCAAATGAGTAAATGCACTTAGTTGAAATAGTCTCTACCAAAAACCAATAAAAGGATTAGTTTTTGAACTATAGAGGAAAGCAGCTTGTATTTTCATGCTTCACCATTAATACATATCTAGTTGTGCCCAGCATTGAAAAGAGCATGGTCTAGTCAACACAACTTGGGGATGGCTTTGTTAGTTGTTAGAAGAAGTATCCCATGCTTTTACAAGCCTAGGATAATAAGGACAGTGACTTGGATATTTACAACATGCCTCTTCCATATGTAATTAGAGGATACGGTAGTAGCATGGGCTTGTGGTCTCTATAGAAGTGTTTAACTCAGCATGGGTTTCCATCCCTTGATTTCTCAACTATTTGTTCCCAAGTTATCTATATATTTATAACTTCTCATTTGATAAGGCATATCTCAACTTGTATGGTGAAGCCCTGTAGGGATTTACCTTTAATCAAGACATAGCATTTTTACCTCCATTTGAATTTGCACTTTTGCATATGTCTATGGTTTTGTCTTGTGTTAAGTCATTTTCTTTCATGCTTTCATAGAATGATTCCAACATGTCTAGTGTATTATGTATTCTTCTTTTGCAGGTCAGCAAGAAGTGTCCACAAAAGAGTATAGGCACATGTGAATAGGCTACCATAGTGTGTCTTAGAACACCTCTAGTAGTTCTTCCTCCCTATATCTCCATAGGACCCTCTATTGAAACACTAATGTAGAAGATTTTCTCATGTCAAATGGAGTGCATATCATCTTGTTCTTGGTGTAAAGTGTGTGTCAAAGTTAAGTAGACCAACCGTTTTAGTGCATCACCACTTTTGTTCATGTTCTAATTTCAATATTTCTCTCCCTTTTCATCCCCACCATTATTAGCAGTAGGAAATCTAGCGCCTCAAGGTGCATCAAGGGGAGATAGCCCATAATCAAGAGATTCATCCCTCACATTTGTAACCCATAGCAAGAGGGGTGTCTCCATTGTGTCATGTGGATGAAAAGAGTTGAGCCTCCCTTCAGAGGGTGCAATCCACTACGTCAATAGTTTTTGGCATGCTCGGTGGGATAAATTTTTGTGTCCTACAAGTTTCAAGATTGGTGCTAGTCTTGATATTATTAAAAAATCTAAAAGAAAGAGCTATATTCAGCACCTAGTAACTCCATTCAAGATCTCAGTCTCTGGTTAATGATCAACCTAGCATCCCATGCCAAAGGTCACTACAAGATCTTCTTCTAGGGGTGTCCCTTTTGAATTTATTGAGTTGCCTTTGAACTCAAAAAAAATGCTAAGGTTTGTAAATACCCACCCTTACGTATCAAGCCACTTTCCTAAACCATCCATAAAATATACGTACTCAAGGAGACCCTGATTAGATCCTTTCACAACCATGGTAGCCCTTGGGGCTTTCCCTTTGGTGGCCTTCATTGGTCAAAGTCCCTTGAACCTTCAGAAGTATGACCCAATTCCAGGGATAGCTCTTAAAAGTGTTCCTCCCTTTAGTGGAGAGGGCCCAATCACTGTTGTTGAGCATATTAAAAACATAGCCAACCTCTGCAACATGCATAATATCACTAAAGAAAATGTATTCATTAGATTTCTACCCTTGTCCTTCAAAGGGAAAGTTTTGGACTGGTATGGGACCTTGCCTGTGAACTCAATTGGCTCATGGAATGAGTTAAGGACCCTCTTGACTAATAGGTTTGGGGAAACAAGTGACCATTTGTCTCTAGCCGAGCAATTAACCACTATGAAGAGAGCTCCATATGAGTTTATGCAAGATTTTAACACTTGGTTCCAAAAGACTTAGGACAGAATCCTAATTCTTGTGAGGCCAACCCCAAGTTATGCTTTCCTTTACTACTTGAAGGGCCTAAATAGTGAAATTATTGTCATGATATAGCATATGGGTGGGAACACTCTACCCACTGCTTATGAGATAGCCATAGCCACTAAAAATTGCCTTGTTTAAGCAAGAAAGATAGCTCTTAGACCTCATATGCCACTCTTTCCTAATTTATAGCCCTCAGTCTAACCTATTGTGCCCACTCTAGCTCCTCTACTTAATCAAGAGAAGCCAGTTTCTACCCTTGTAAATGTTCTCCATGAAGTTAAGAGCCTACTACAGAGTGTTACCAATGAGTTAGTTTCCCTCAAGAGACAACAAGCTCAGAGTTATAGGCCAAATCAAGGCTACCAACAATTTGGGCAAGGAAATAGACCTTCCTTTTAGAATTATAATGAAGGGCAAAGTTAAATTACACATGTCAAGCCTTATCGAAGCTATAATCCAAATGCCCCTTCATCTTCTAAGGCTCTTGTCCCCACTCAAAATAATTTGGTGTAGGAGTAGTCCAATTATTCGCCCTTGGAGCATGGCCAAGAACAGGTAGGCTCAATCTGATTCCACTCTTATGAATCATTTGGAAGGAGAGTTCTACACAGTTAACTATGTGGGGAGCACAAGTATTCAAAATGTTGGTGTTGCAGCCAACACCAGGTCTAAAAGGAGATACATTGATGAAGCTCAAGTAACCACTCAAGCACCTACAACATCTCCTTCACCATAAGCAAATCAAAATTTTCCCAATTACAGGCCACCGATTGTAGCTTTAGCTCTTCAAGTTTCACCACAGGTTACGAATGTTCCCAAAGAGAACTCTAAAGGGGGCAATCCTTTAATAAATATAGTGGACCAAATGAAGAAGCTACACATTAACATCTCATTGTGGGATTCTTTATCACTATCAGGACAAAAGGATATACTCCAAAATGAATTGTACGGGCTAGGTGAGCAAGTTGTCCCAACAAGAAATGATAATGTGCTGATAGTAAATGGGGCTCCTCCCATGGGAAGTCAAGCAAATAAAGATGAGAAGGTCCCTCCCTTCTATTTGTCCCTAATTATTGGTGACTTCTTGGTCCATAATTGCATCATTGATAGTGGAGCAAGCACCTCAGCTATGCCCAAATGCATAGTTGATAAGCTAGGCCTCAAGTATGAGCAAATGACCAAAATAGTTCTACAGTTGGATGGATTACCATTTAAGACCTTAGAAGTGGCAAGAGGCTTGAATCTAACTCTCCATGCCTATCCAACCTTCTCAATTCCCCATGATTTGGTAGTGGCAGGTGTAGAGAGTTTGGCATCTCTCTTAACCCAAATAAATGTGTGTTTCCCATCCATGAAGGCAAGCTCTTGGGCCACGTTGTTTCAAAGGAAGGCCTATCCATTGATCCAGAGAGGGTGCACATCATCTTAGAATTATCCTTGCCTAAGCACAAAAAGGGCCTGCAAATTTTCTTTGTTAAAATAAATTTCATTAGGAAATTCATTCCTAACTTTATTGAGCTTGTCAAGCCACTAACTTCCATGCCAAGGAAGGATGAGACATTCACATGGATAGAAAGAAGAAGAGAAGGCTTCAAAGGCATAAAGAAAGCTATCACCCAAGCTCCTACCTTGGCTAGTCCAAACTTCTCTAAGGACTTCAATCTATACACCTTTGGGAATGAAGAGGTAATCTCTGTTGTGCTCACTCAAGCAAATGGTGAGAATTTAGAACAACCTCTATTGGGAAAGAGGGGGGTGGAGATAAATCCAAGAACAAACACACCTGTTCTAATTCCACCCATTAGGATCTTGCTCCTCAGAAAGAGCACAGTATGATTACCAAATATAAGCAATTGAATATGCAGAAATAACCAGAAACACAAGTAACTAGAATTCACCAATAGCACAGAATATGAGAGACAATACACTATCTTGTATTAACACTATACAGAAAAGAATACATCAAAGAGCCGCCACACTCTTTCACCTTACAGAGATTCGCCACACCTCAAGTGTACAGTAATTCTTCTCACACACACTCTCCTACACAAAAATGGTCCCAACAACCAACTCACACACAGAATTGGTGTTCACCTCACCAACCAGTCAGTAATAACCCTGCCGGTATACCAAGCACTCTATAGCACTTCAAGCTGATCTCTCATAAACCTGCAACCTGCAATTCAAAGACCAAACTTACATGTAGATCCCCAATGAGCTTGCAACAACCTACAACTCACAGATCTTACAACTAGAAGGAACTCTTCCTTTCTATCTCATGCCTTAAACAATACATGTCAATGGGTCTATAAATAGATCCCTAACTCAAACAATAACTTAGACTCTTAATTTAGACAATTATCCTCGCAGCCCAAGACTCTGGGTGGTCTTAACATGCAAACTCATCATTCACTTAATTAACTGTCCGTGAAACGAACACTTCGGGAACACACAGGCGACCGACGCCGGTCCCTGCTAGTCTGGTTCTGCCGACGTCGGCCGACTTACTGCCGTCATCGGTGGCCTTCTGCACTGGACTCTGCCAACGTCGGTCCTGCTGCCGATGTTGGTTCTTGTAGAACTCAGCAACCATCTGTTCCTCAGTTTGCAAAGGTTGAAGCTTTTAGCTCCACAACCTAACAATCTCCCACTTGGAGATAAACAGCTGCAACCTGTACCTGTACCTGTACACCGTCTAGTTTGTTTCCTTGGCTTTGTATCCCTCTTCAAGATCACTCTTGAAGACCAACCACCACAAAATCCGTGGTGCAAAATATGTCATCCAAATTACCTGCAACATCCGCATCTACAACCATGTAGAAAAAAGAACTTGACCCTGCATAGCATGTGCACTTGCTGCTGGTCCCACTAAACTGCCCTTCAGTATTACTCTCCCAGATTGACTCCAAACTTGTGACAACTCCCACTGCTTGGGAAAACTTAGGTTTAGTACATACCATGCACTCAACCTCATTATGTGAATCAAGACACCTGTTCTATGAACTGTCTAACCATCGGCGTGCTAACCGGCTTCACACAATCATCCTGAAACAAAGTCAACAAGACCTCCATGTCTCTAGAACACACTCATGCCAAAGAATCTTGCTGCTCCCAGATTCTCCATGACAAACCCCTGAACTAGCTTTACCTTTAGTTCAGCAATACCTGTATATGTAACCCTGCAACAAGCACATCATACAGAAAATAGGATAATGTAGCTAATATTATCTAGCCTGGTAAAGAGAAACACAATGATCAAACCTCCATTGCCCTGCAGCTAAAACAAGATCATATACCCTGATCTTCCATCTCACATATCCATTTCCGCTCTTCTTCATCCTCAACATCCATTCGTCTCTCAGTGCTTTCTTCCAGCTGGCAACACTACCCAAAACACTTGTTTGGTTCTCCTCCAAGGAATCACATCCTCATCCATGCCAAGCTCCCACTGTTTCCTGGATCTACCTATTCTGCTTCTTCAATAACTTCCTGGTCCTATGCCATAAGTGAGCAACAAGTAGTGTGAAGAAGGGAAATGATGAATTTAAGAACTTACTTACACCTTCAGTCCTCCATATGGGCGCTTGAGACTCCGTGACAACTCGCTGTCCACCCAAAATTCATCTCAGTAACCGATGCCAGTCACATCTCAGTCTACAGTCGACCGATGTCGATTCCCTGCGACTGCCTCCCTGCCGACGTCGATTTCCCCTGGCCAATGCCGATCTCTTTTCTGCCCTGAGTCACCGACGTCGGGCTGCACATAGCCGACGTCGGTCCCTGTCTGGACACCGACGTCGGTTTTCCTGTCGACGTCGGTCTCTGTGTTTTTCTTGTGAGACCTGATTTTTTCCCGCGAGCTCTTTTTGGATCAAAACCTTGTCCAAATCACCCTTGCTCTGCTCAGAATTCCTCTGCACCTTATGCTGAACTCTGTCTGTCACTTTCTCCTTGAAAACCAAGGCTTTCCCGTTCTTGTCACTAACATCGGATTCCTCAAGAAACCTTACCTTCTTCTTCTGCATACAGAAACCACAATCCATGCCTTCCAAATCCCAAAGCATATTCTTTGACTCAAGAACAAGCATCTCCTTCTTATCTATGTGACCAAGCCTATCAAGCCACATCTCTGAATCTACAGCTGAAGTAGATAACCCAGAAAGAGAATCAATAAAATAAGTAGATAGATAAAGCGTACCTACTTTCTTACCTCTAGCTACAACAAGTGTACCCTTGGTAACCTTCCAAGAGTCCGCTGTGAGAGTTACTGTGCAACCCTCTTCACCCAAACTTCTAACAGAAATCAGATTCCGCTTCAGAACTGGGACATGCATGACCTCCTTTAACACCCATGTGTCACCTGTCTGCAATTTCAGCTTCACTTTGCCTTTGCCAACAATCTGACAAGGCTTACCATCCCCTACACAAATTTCTCCAAAGTCTCCCTGGACATACTCATGAAAAAATTCCCTATGTGGGGATGCATGAAAAGAGGCACCTAAATCTAATACCCAAGATTCTACTTTATCCAAAGAACATACCAGAGCATCCTGTGCAACGTAACCCGCAACATCTGCTTTTTCTCCATGTCTTTCATGCTGATCTTCACCCGATCTGCAATCTCTCTTTAAGTGCCCTTGCTTTCCACATTTCCAGCAGGTTATTCTGCCATACCTGGACTTGGATCTTTTGCCTATCTTCGACCTTGATCTCCCACGCTCTGTCTTCTCTCTTGGCCTTCCTCTTCCTTCAACACTCAAAGCATCTCCAGATGATTCACCTGTGATTTTCCTGCGTATCTCTTCATTCAAGATCACACTCACAACATCATCCACTTTTAAGACTTTTGAAGGAGACACAGTATTAGAAACTGCCATTACCAAACCTTCCCAACTTTCAGGCAATGAACACAAGATTAAGAGAGCTCTAAGTTGATCATCAAATACAATATTAACTGAACTTAACTGGTTTACCAAACCATGGAAATCACTAAGATGGCTATGAACAGATCCACCTTCCAACATTTGCAAATTAAATAAACGCTTCATAAGAAATAACTTATTAGAAGCCGAGGGTTTTTCATACAAATTTGCCAAAGATTTCATCAACTCCACCATTGTCTTACACTGTAATAAGCTGGAAATCACAGATGAATCAAGACTCAATCTAACAGATCCCAGAGCCTTTTGATCAAGAACCTCCCATTCTTCATCTTTCATATCCAAGGGTTTGCTAGCAACCCCACCCAACGGTAAGTACAAATCTTTCTGATACAGATAGTCCTCAATCTGCATCCTCCATAATTGGTACTTCTTGCCATTAAACTTTTCCATTCGTAGTTGACTATTTTCTACCATTGCTCAACTCCCACTCAAACAGAAACCCTGTGAGTAACCTGTAATCAAAACACACTACCCAGATCTACACCAATCTGTTAGTATCCCAACCAAAAGCTCTGATACCACTTGTCAGGAATCTAGAACAACAAACATGCTCTGATACCACTTGTTGGGAAAGAGGGGGGTGGAGATAAATCCAAGAACAAACACACCTATTCTAATTCCACCCGTTAGGATCTTGCTCCTCAGAAAGAGCACAGTATGATTACCAAATATAAGCAATTGAATATGCGGAAATAACCAGAAACACAAGTAACTAGAATTCACCAATAGCACAGAATATGAGAGACAATACACTATCTTGTATTAACACTATACAGAAAAGAATACATCAAAGAGCCGCCACACTCTTTCACCTTACAGAGATTCGCCACACCTCAAGTGTACAGTAATTCTTCTCACACACACTCTCCTACACAAAAACGGTCCCAACAACCAACTCACACACAGAATTGGTGTTCACCTCACCAACCAGTCAGTAATAACCCTGCCGGTACACCAAGCACTCTATAGCACTTCAAGCTGATCTCTCATGAACCTGCAACCTACAATTCAAAGACCAAACTTACATGTAGATCCCCAATGAGCTTGCAACAACCTGCAACTCACAGATCTTACAACTAGAAGGAACTCTTCCTTTCTATCTCATGCCTTAAACAATACATGCCAATGGGTCTATAAATAGATCCCTAACTCAAACAATAACTTAGACTCTTAATTTAGACAATTATCCTCGCAGCCCAAGACTCTGGGTGGTCTTAACATGCAAACTCATCGTTCACTTAATTAACTGTCCGTGAAACGAACACTTCGGGAACACACAGGCGACCGACGCCGGTCCCTACTAGTCTGGTTCTGTCGACGTCGGCCGACTTACTGCCGTCGCCGGTGGCCTTCTGCACTGGACTCTACCGACGTCGGTCCTGCTGCCGACGCCGGTTCCTGTAGAACTCAGCAACCATCTGTTCCTCAGTTTGCAAAGGTTGAAGCTTTTAGCTCCACAACCTAACAACCTCTTACTTTTTTGAGCCAAGGTTTAGAAGGATATGAGGTTAGATACACGTATGTTGAGAAGCAGGTGCTTGTTATCATATGAATTCTAAAGAAGTTTTGGCATATGTTTTCTAACAGCAAAATTAACATCATGGTGCCACATCTTAGTGGCAAAGACTTCTTGCTAAACCGAGACTTGAATGAGAAAAGGGTAGGTTGGGTCACCAAAGTAATAGAGTATGACATAGAGATTAAGACCACCAAGATTGTAAGAGGAAGACAGTTGTGTGAACACCTCACTACAAACTTGAAAGAGCCAAAGGAGGATTTTTTGGTACTCCATTATGAACCTATAGCAGCTGTACCCATAGTCATGAAGTGCTAGGAACAAGACATGGTTCATTTATTTTGAACTGGTGAGTGTCCACAAGGTCTTGATAGGACCAAGAGGAGGTATTTTACACTCCAATATCTTCCTTATGTCCTAGTTGATAGAGTGCTATCTAGGAAAGACTTTTTAGGGGTGCTCTTGAGATGCATTGATTCAAACCAAGTTGACAAGGTACTGTCCAACTTCCATGATGGACCATCTGGTGGCCACTTCGCTCCCTAGGCCACAGCTATAAGGATTATGAGGGCTAGTTACTTTTGGCCCAATTTGTTTAAAGACACTCATGCTTGGGTGAGGAAATGTCAAAAATGTGCCTTGTTTGATGGGAAGTAATGGTTGGCTACCATGCCTCTTTATCCTATTTAGGTGGAACAACCATTCATGTAATGGGGTTTGGACTTCATAAGATTGATCAATCCTCCTTCTAGTGCTAGCCACAAGTGGGTTTTGACTACCATAGATTATTTCACAAGGTGGGTAGAAGCTGTAGCTTTGAAAGAGGCCAATGAGAGTGTAATCCTAGACTTATATGAAGGCATAGTTGTCCCAACCACAATCATTTTAGACAATGCATTGGCTTTCTTGGGAATGAAGACAAGTGAGTGGGCATTAAGGTATGGCATCTATTTCAGCACTTCCTCTAACTACTATCCACAAGGGAATGGGCTAGTTGAGTCCACAAACAAGAATTTGACTAGGATCATAAAAAGGATAATGGAGGAAAATCAAAGGACTTGGCATTCCAAGTAGAAGACAACTCTTTGGGAAGATAGGATCACTCCAAAGAGGGTAATCAGGAATTCATCATTCACACTTATGTATGGAAGGGAAGATAGACTTCCTATCTCACTTGAGTTACTAGTGTTGGATATTGCCCATCAATTGCAATTGGTAGAGAGAAACAGCTTGGAAGTCAGGTATTGTGAGATAATGGAGCTTCAAGAAGTGAGAGACCAAGCCATGGATGCCATGACCAGCTACCAACAGTAAACAAAGAAGCATTTCGACAAAAGGTCTATGCCAAGGAGCTTCTCAGAAGGTGACATTATCTTGAAGTGGGATGAGGATCGAGCCAAGCTTGGAAGGCACACAAAGTTTGATACTTTGTGGAGTGGCCCATATGTCATCACCCAATGCAAGAAACACAATGCTTTACAACACTCCAAGTTGGATGGTGAAGAGCTACATATCTCAGTCAATGGGATATATCTTAAGCATTGTTACTAGGTTTCTTTTGTCATGTACATAGTTTCCTTAATTTCCCTCATTTTCACTAAGTGATGTTATGCATGTGTGTAATATTTTTAGCCTTTTTATGTGTTTTTACCTTGTTGTTTGGAGTAAAATATTTGTTGGTTCTTAGGTCCTTAAAAAGTTGTTATTGACTTCTCCAAGATGCATCTTGACTCCATCCCAATGGAATTTTAAGCCACCAATCTTCTCAAACATAGTAGGCATGCTTCCCCTGTGAGTCACCAATTTGTTGACCATTTTGTGAATCTTGCATGCCAAAATGGGCACCCCCCCCCCTCTTTTTTCCCCTTGAAACCTTGTTCTTCATGACTTTTGCCCTAAAATCAGGTCTTAACCCTTTAAAAATCAAGGAAAAGTTGCTTTTGTGTAGGTGTTGTCTCATCAAGCATTGGTATTTTCCAACACTCATAGAGCAAATCAGGTTCTCAGAATAACATTACTTTTAAGCCTTACAACTAATAAGCAAGAGCACTTGATAAACTTGAAAGGGTGTATGGCCAATTCTAGTGCAAGTCAAGTTTTGAAAAGTAATTTACTTGCCAATTTTCATAAGTAATAGCAGTTTAGAAACCCGAAAGGGTTAGAATAGTGCATTTTAGGGTTACGAGGGGACTTGACTTATGATCCTTCATGGGTTGGAGTCATTCACAAACCCAAAAAGGTAAAGGAATAAGCAATTGGGTTTTGAGATGTTTTTACTTCAAAGCTTTTTTGAGTAAGTCCTTCGAGTGCCCGAATTGATCATAGATGCTTCTTAATGCAAGTGTTTTTCCATGGAGGGCACCTGGGCATTCTGTAGGGTCATTTGTAATTTCCCTGAAGGGTATGTGCCCTTGTAGGAGGCACTTCAAAGATGAATCAAACATTTAAAAAAAATTGAAGGGTATGTTGGAAGGCAGAATGGACCTTGCAGAGGGCTTTTCATTGGTGTGAGGACCAATACAAAAGTTTCAAAGGGCACTTTTGGCTCAAAATTCCCTTGTAGAGGGAAACTAGTTGAAGCAAAGGGGCAAAAGACAAGAAGCCCAAAGGGAACTTTCCCTTTTGGAAAAGCGACAAGCGAAAGGAGTTTTCCTTCAGACATTTTGTCTAAAGGAAAACCGAAGAAGAGAAGCCAAGGTCAAATTCCTTCGAACATTTTGTCAAAAGAAATTTGACGGTCACAAAAAGTTCGAAGTGTAAGTGTCTTTGCAGGGGGCACCTGGTCAAGAAAGAGGACTCTTTTCACTTTTATGAAGGGTTCTTTTTAGATTTTCTAAAGAGCACCTGCCCTTGCAGAGGGCACTTTTGGATGGGAGAAGCCTTTATGAAGGGCATTTTAAGAAAGAGAGGAAGAAGATAAAAGGCCCGAAGGGCACATGCCCTTTGGGAAAAGAAGCAATTAAAGGAAATAATTCCTTCAAAAAAAATGTCTGAAGGAATTCCTTTGGACATTTTGTCTGAAGGAAAGCATAGCACAAAGGCCTGCTAAAATAAAACTGAAGAAGGCAAGCCCAAAAGAGAATTCTTTTAGACAAAATGTCTAAAGGAATTCCTTCAGATATTTGTTCCAAAGAAATTTGGCATTACCAAAAGCCTGAAGGTCCAAGAAATAACAAGTGCCTGAGAGCTTGAATGGTTAAAGACAAAAGGGAAAAAGCCAAAGCAAAGGGAAATAACAAAGTAAAATAAAACAAGGTGGGTAACCCAGAACGCAGCCACACAACACAATAAAGTAAATGCTCAAAACATTCCAAGTAGCATGATAAGTCAAAGCATAGACCCAAGGATGAACCAGACCAAGGTAAGTAACATAAGTGTCATCATCAAGAAGAGTAAATACATTTAGATGAAATAGTCTCTACCAAAAACTAATAAAAGGATTGGTTTTCAAACTATAGAGGAGAGCAGCCCATGTTTTCATGCTTCACCATTAATGCACAGCCAGTTGTGCCTAATATTGAAGAGAGCATGGTCCATTCAACACAACTTGGGGATGGCTTTGTCAGTTGCTAAAAGGAGTATCCCATGCTTTTGTAGGCCCAGGATAGTAAGGCCAATGACTTGGATATCTATAACATGGCTCTCCCATATGTAATTGGAGGATATAGTAGTAGCATGAGCTTGTGGTCTCTACTGAAGTGTTTAACTCAGCATGGCTTTCCATCCCTTGATTTCTCAACTATTTGTTCCCAAGTTCTCTATATATTTGTAACTTCTCATTTGAGAAGGCATCTCTCAGCTTGTATGGTGAAGCCCTATAAGGATTTACCTTTAATCAAGACAGAATTTTTACCTCCATTTGAATTTGCACTTTTGCATGTGTCTATGGTTTTGTCTTATGTTAAGTCATTTTCTTTCATGCATTCATAGAATGATTCCAACATGTCTAGTGTATTGTGAGTTCTTATTTTGCAGGTCAGCAAGAAGTATCCACAGCAGAGTATAGGCACATGTGAACAGGTTGCCATAGTGGTCTTAAAACACCTCTAGTAGTTCTTCCTCTCTGTATCTCCATAGGACCCCCTATTGAAAAATTGATGGAGAAGAGTTTCTCATGTCAAATGGAGTGTATGTCAGCTTGTTCTTGGTGTAAAGTGTGTGTCAAGGTTGAGTAGACCAACCATTTTAGTGCACCACCACTTTAGTTCAGGTTATAATTTCAATATTTCTCTCCCTTTTCATCCCCCCCATTATTAGCAGTAGGAAATCCAGGGCCCCAAGGTGCATCAAGGTGAGCTAGCCCCTAATCTAGAGATTCATCCCTCATGTTTGCAACCCAAAATAAGAGGGGTGTCTCCATTGTGTCATGTGGAGGAAGAGAGTTGAGTCTCCCTTTAAAGGGTGCAATCCACTGCGTCAACAATTATTTTTTCCAAGAATGAAGAAAATAGCTTGTGGATTGAGAATAATTACATTTTGCATGTGTGAAGACATTTTGAGAGTTTTGTGATACTTTGAAGCTTCTTCATGTTATTTCTATGATGCATGGTTTAATGGTTTTTTCTATGCATCAATATTATTGAACAAGTGTTCAACATGCAAAATGAACTTTTGTCTTGCATTTTTTTTGGGTTTTGAATAATATAGAATTGTTTTTGAAGATGTATGGCTCTTAGATATGTTTTTTAGGACTATTAGATAATATGATAGTGATGCATGAAGGAGATCACAATCAAGTTGGAAATTAATATGCTTTCTTAGTCTTTGTGAATTTGTAGATTTGACAGTTCTTTCAATCTTTAGAGTTGGTTCAATTGTTAATTTTTGAGGTTCTCATTTCGATGGTTGATAGTATTCTTTCGGCATGAATGGTTGTTGATTAGGGTTTCTACGTATGATACTTGAAATAAGTCAAAATATTTAATTTTTTGTAAAACCCTAATCTAAAAATAGAGGATATATTCTTTCTCAATGGATTTTATCTCATTTTTTGAGGTTGTGTTCAAATAAATTTAGGGATTCATTTATAACAATTAGAATGGTATATTTGAAAGCGTTTATTTGAAGAGATATCTGAACCTTAAAATATTCATTAATTAATCCTACTCATTTTAGTATAATTTTGAAAAACTTTAAGAGTAATGATGCATGCTTAGGTTTCTGTCAAGGAAGTTTTCTTCATTCGAAAACTTTCATATGATGATTTATAAGAGAGTTTTAAATGAACTCAGTTGGCTATTTTTTTTTATAGAAGCATATCAAAAGATTAATAAAATAGATCCATTCATATGGTCTATTTATAATGATTGAATTCTCGAAGAGGATTTACATACATAAAATAATTTATATCATTATTTTTGACATATGGTGGGATGATAGTTTACATGTACATTGAAAGTTAATGATGTTTACATTTATATTTTGGAAGTATCAAAATTTGAAACATCAAGAATTGGTTTCAATATGGTTATTTATTGCATAATAAGAATATGGGGATCATCTCAGAAAAATATAAGTTTTTTTAGTTTCATTTTAAACGATTGTTGGGTTGACAGTTTGGGAACTTGGAATCATTATGTAAAAATTTGAATGGAATCAGCCGGTCATTTTGTAAATGATATATTATAAATCTTTATAGATATATATGGATAATCTTGCATAGATGCAGAGGTGATTTTAAAAGACTCAACTAAAATGATATTTTATTTAAATTTAAATCTCAATTTTGAAGTCTTAGGTTTTATTCTAAAAATGGACATAGAAATTAGAACTCCTTGATACTACTCATTTGAATTGGATCAATTTTAAAAAAATTGAAAGTTATCAGGCTAGTTAGAATCATGTTGGTTTTAAAACACAATCATTTATCAATGGAACAGTAAGATATTTTTTACAGATTCTTGGTTTGCATTGAAGTTTTTAGAAACAAAATTATAAAATTATGATAATAGATGGGAATTCAATGGAAAGTTCAATATAGTTAGATGAGTTTTAGTTTATGATATGGTTCAGTTTCAATTTATTTAGATATGGTAGCTTTCAGTCTTGTTTCTTTTGGGCCTTTGTTGTTCCCCAAATCTTAAACTTGATTATTATATTTCAAATTGATCATAATGTTGGGGTGGGACCAACCTGGTTTGGCAAGAAGTAATAATAATAGGGGATGGGGACAGAGTTCCAATAGTGATACTAACCAACCCTATCCCAATAGAGGTTTTCCTAGGGGTGGTTTTTGTGCAACAAACTTTAGCCCTAGATTTCATAGGAGAACAAGAATGTCCATACGCTTTGATGTTTTTGATCCTTAATTTTGGGACATTCTAAGTAATTTTCCTACTAATATAGTAAGCAAAAGATATAGAGGATATAGAGGTAGCAAAGGTTTATTTGGCCATAGGTTTGGAGCCCGAACACCTTCTCAAAGTAGTTTATCTTACCATTTGGATTATGACCCTCAACACTTGCCACTTTAACCTCCTAATGTTGAAAGAATTGAATCAGTCGTTGATCCTCTACCCACAAATCAAGCCACACAGTTTGAAATAGGGACTACCCATGCTAAAAAGTATAAGAACTTGGCCATCCCTTCAAATGTACCTTCTCCTTTCCATGTAGATCCCGCTAGGAAATGTAAAAGGTTGAGACTAGTTGTTGCCCATAGTGAGCCTATCTTGAGATTTGAAAGATTGAATTTGGGAGTTCAAGGTTATGCCGGTAGAAAGAAGACAATAGACATTCCACCTTCCACTGCTAAAAACAGAACTGTAGAAAATAGATTTGAAATTCAGTCTAATCTTGATACACCCAAAGAGGTCATGATGTTGAAAATAATAAAATTGGAGATTGATGATAGCACAACTAATTTAGGAACAAGGTTGGTACCTTTTCCTGTAACACAGATAGAATATAAAGTTTGTCTTCATGAATAAGACAAACATGTGATTAAGGTCTGGTCTAATTTAGATGATTATTCGTCATCCAAGGGATAAACTTTATTTTATTGCTAAGCTTTTTCATGACAGAACTTGATATTTCAGTTTGATACTTTGGTTTTTAGACTTTGATATATTTTGATAAATTTTGGAAAATGTAATAGTTTTTGAATTTTTGGTATGAATATATATGCTTAAGTTTTTTTATATTCATTATGGATTAATATAAATAGGAATTATTAATCTTGGAGTTATTTACTTTATGATTAAAATATGCATTCTATTATATTATTAATCATAAGGGTCCTCACCCATTAAGATTAGTACCCTCGGTATATATTAAATAAACTTGATCAATTAAGAATTTTAAAGTCTTAATTAAACATGTCCTTAACTAATCATTGTTATCATTAATTGACTTTTTAAAATTCAATTAGTTAATATAAACTAATAACTAATTAAATTTAGTTATAACTTATTTGCATCTAAGTTTGAAGGTATAAAAAGATATAAAGGACTCATTTGAAGAGAAAAGAACAACAACAGGTGTTGAGTACTTAGACATTTTTTAATTCAATCATTCATCTCTCTTCTTTATATGTAAATTCTCTGAGATAATACAATTTTTAGAGATAGATCTAATGGTACTTTATCTAAAGGTTCATTAATTGCTTATGCAACATAGGTATATCTAGTTTTATTTATCATTTGATACTGATTATCCGAAGATTGCTAAGCTTAACATCTTTTGATGATTTTTATTTGTTATCCTATGTGCATATTCCAAGTATTCGACCTGAATAATGATGAACATTTCATTATCTTGTGACATTTCATCAATCTATTTTGATTATAAAGTTGTCGTTCAAGTTTTTCTAAAAGAAGAATGTTGGTTTTCTCAATAAATTTATCTTTTTCTGCTAAGATGACTCTCCTTTGAGAATGACACGCTTTATTGTAATATATTTGACTCTAATTTTAATATAACTTAATCTTTAATTTTCTTTAAATTTGATTTTATTTATATTTCTAGTTATCTTCTTTCCTTTTAGTTTTTAGTTTAGTTTCATTTCTGTTTGTAGAAGTTTTACTTAATCTAATTTCCATTCATTTCTTTAGTGGATAGTAATATATATTTCTTTATGTCTTTCGTAGTTCTATTTTAATTTTGAGTTTTCTTAATTTTAATAGATTTCTATATCTATTTATGTCTTTAGATTAATAGTCTTTTTGTCTAGTATATTTAGTTTTGATAATTGTTCTTTAGTTTATTAGAATTATGTTTATTTGTTTAAATCTTCCTCTTTTAGTTTTTATCTTGTCTTGAGCTTGTCTTTGATCATATTAGATTGCTTAGTTAGACTTTAGTATTTCACTAGTTCATTATCTTTTTCTTATAACTTATTTGTTTACTTTTATTTAGTTTGCTTTTCTTTATTAGTTTAGTGTTTGTTAGTTGTTGATAGTCTCACTCTCTTGTTTACATGTTTGAAAATCTTTTTTTTTCTCTTATCTTTTCTCTATCTCTTCTCTTTCTGTTTATCTTTTGGAGTTAACTTGAAAAACATTTCAAAAATAAACAAGATATTATTAAATATATGAATACTTACTGAATTAGATTTCTATTCTTCAAGAGGCCATCTAATTCATAGGTTTTCTCTATTGAATAGAATAGATTACAGATTCTAATCTTAACTTATTCACAATTTGATAAAATAGATTTTCGATTGTTATAATGAAATAATTTGCATTTGATAACTTGATTATTTCTCAGAACTTATTAAAAAAAACCCTCGTATCTTTAGGATTGTAAGCGAACCTTTAGAATCCCATGATTAGATTGGTACAATTCCAACTTGACCTTCATGATAGGTGGAAGGGTTGATTCATTGAAAATACACTTTTCATCGTCAATAGATTCTTGATCAGAATTGGCTAACTAAAATTTGGATTTCACCTCTTACTAGGATAGCCAAGAGTGAGATCGCCTGTAGTAAATATCTTAGATAATATGAATACCTTTTACAAAATAACTTGACAGTGTTAATCCAAGGGACCTCTACTAGGGGAACTTCATTGAAATTAATAACAAGTAACCACTAGAGAGAATGGTTGTTCACAAACAACCCACCTCAAAACCCTGAGTCATTCTAGAGAAGCTATGGCTTGATCTTTTCCCAGGCCTTCTAGATAATTTTAGCCACAAAGAACCCTATGATTTGAATGGGAGATTTAATGATTAGAGAATTAGAGAAGTTGAGCCCTTTCTAAGCTTTCTTTCCCTTAGTCAAGCCCAAGAAGATGTAATGTCAAAACAACACCTTCCAAGCTTCTTTACTTTCAATGGCCCACACAATCTATTTGGCACATAAGGCAGATCCTTGTTGAGCTATGTCAATTAGCCCCATCCCTATATTATCCCACATGAGGTAGTAATATTCCTAGAACACCTTGTGGAATCATTTACCATGATGAGAATTCACCCAAAGAAAGTTCCTGAGCAATTTATCTAACTTCTAGTAAGATTTCTTAGAATGCACCCAACATGAAGAGTAGTACACATAGGTAGTTGCAAGTATTTTTGAGTAGATTTAAATACTTTTTGCTAAAAAAAGATACTTGGTCACATAGTAATCCAAATTCTTAACAACTCTATCTATAACATATTGCCACAAGGGTGGCAAGATATCAAAAGCAAAGGGGATGCCAATAAATTTGAATATTTCATCATGTTGGATCCACTTTTAACTATATTTAATATCCCACATCGATGAAGAGAGGCATGATTGCCTATAGTAATGAGTTTCTTGACATTGGATGCTAGAGCTAGAGGCTAGGCAAGAAGTGTTCAGACACTACAAGGCATTATCCACATTGGTCTCATCCTCAAGAAGAGTAAGGAAGGAGTCATCTACAAAGTGACTATTAAATAATTGCATATCTTCATGCAGATTCATGGCATCTAGAGGGAGATAAATTCCCTTAACAAGGCCTATATCTTGGGCATTTCTAAGAAGATATCCAAAACCCTTAGCTACAAGCACATACAGGGCTGATGCTAGAGGGCACCTGTAATGAATAGATCAAAATAAACCAAATTTCTCAGAGGTGACTCCATTAATGGAGAGGATGATCAAGACATCTACAAAAATCATCTGAATGGTTTTTATATGAAGTTAATCCCAAAGCCTAGGGATCTAAGCATGGCTAGATTGAACAGCCATTTGATATAGTCATCAGATTTTTCAAAATCAATTTTAATAAACATAGCTTGTTGCTTAGACCTTCTGGCCTAGTCCATTCCTTCCCAAACTGCTATAATGTTATCCAAAATATATCAACTTTTGATGAAACTTATTTGTTTGGGGTGCGTGATGAGAGGCAACATATTACATAATCGGGTCATCAGAGCCTTGGCAATGATTTTTTAGGAAACATTCAATAAGGTGATGGGCTGCCAATTATAGATCAACTAGAGATCTCCATACTTAGGTACGAATTTAATGTTTCCTTTATTTATATTTTTCTAAAAGAATGCATGCTAAAGGCTTCTTGATAAACCTTATGCAAGTCACTACCCACAAAGTCCTAGAGTGTTTTACAAAATTCACATAAGAATCCATCAATGCTTGGAACTTTGTCATTTACCATATTAAACACTACATCATGCAAATCATCGACAATAGTAATCCACCCGCTAGGTGGAAGTGAGTTTGCATGGCACCGCTATGAGACACTATTGAAGGGAAATTTCATACTCACTTGAGGATGCTTGAGATTTGAACACTTGTTGATAATGGTGGATAAAAGTTTGAACAATATGTAGGGTTTTTATGGGTTTGTTGCCAGCCTCAAAGATGACTTGAATTTTCTACTTTGAGTTCTTGGCTCATAGTATTTGAAATAACTCCTTTGAAGTTTTGTCTCCTATTTTAAACCATTGAATCCTAGCTTTGACTTGAGTTCCCTAGGCATTATAATTGTCTATAACCTGGATATGATTTCACAAGGAAGAAACTCTAACTTGTAAGATCTTATTGAAGGGATCCTTTTCTAGAGTTAAAGTTGTCCAACTCAACTTTGAGGAAGTAGTAGAGTAAGAGTGTCTTTAAATTTTAATAATTTTGTGGCCATAGATTCATAGAAAATGAGAGGTTATTTTGATGGCATCATCCCACCAAAGAATCCAACTAGATTCTTCGGAAGGACATGGATCCAAATTCCATACTCTTCAAATGTGTGCCATCATGGGTCCATGCTTGAGTAGAGAAGTGTTAAGGAAGAATTGCATTTTATGGACTTTGAGTTTCATGAAATTCCATGTCACTCTGAACCAAATAGGGGATGTGGTCAGAAAGCCCAAAATCTGATAGTGCCTACACCAAAAGGTAAAAACCATTATGAAAGGAGAAGTACAATTGGGTGGACATAATTGCCCTATCTAGGTGCTTCAAAATCTAAGTAGGGCCCTCCTTGAGATTACTCTAGGTATACCTAACTCCATATATAGGTTGATGTATTAAATTAGGGTCATAAAATACCCATTTAGTGCACATATAATACCATGCCTCCCTCTCACCAACTGCTCACCGCGTTGGCAAGTGGCCCACTTTGTCCTTAGGAGACGCCACTATATTAAAGTCACCACATAAGATCCAATAGGAATCGAGGAGATCATCCACTATCCATCACCATAAATGGGTATGCTCCAAGGCATCATTTGAGGTATAAATGTTAATAAAACCAAAAGAGTGGCTTTTAATGCTAAAAAGGGCCCATACTAACCAATTAGTGGGGTCTACACTAGATTGCACTAAGTGCGGCTGCCACCTTGGAGAAATGAATGTGATCACCCCTCCATGTCCTACTTCATGATTGCTATGTAAAATGATACTATCATGCCAAATGGAATTACTGACAATCATCAGTAAAATATCCACCACCTTGACTTCTTGTAGACAAAGAATATCCATCTCAATAAACTTCTTTCTAAAATCATGTACGATGAACTTGCATTTTGGGTCTACAAGACCCTGAACATTCCATGAAAATAATTCAAAGATCATTGGTGTTGAGGGACATATCCTCCAATTCCAGACCTTCCAAGGTATTATACTAATTCTATATCAAATTCCCATTGTTAACATTTAAAAAATCATCAAATTACTTTCTCATAGTAGGGTCAACTTGATACTCTCCTTCCTTCACCTCATCGCTCCTTTAAGGAGGGATGTAAGAGCATTTGGAAACATCCCATCGAGTAAGAAGTAAAAGAGTGGTTGACTATGAGTCTAAAAGTCTAGAAGAATTAGGTAAAGGAGCCTTGAGACCCTAGGATAAGACATTGGCATCTAGATGCTTTTTGAATACCCTAGGTTTTTCCATTAATTTTGGGGCTTCAAACTAAGCAGGCTCTTTCTCAACAGGAGCCTACTCCTATAGACCATTAATTGAATATAAATTTCCTCATCAGGGAGTAGCATTTGAACTTACAACTTTGGCATGGCTATTATTCTTTCCTATCATAGTTCATCCATCCTTAGCTAGAATTTTGCTAGCTTTCAAAGAGGGATTGGGGGGAGAGGATGAGCAGTTGCACACATTGTTGTGGACCAACTAGAGGGGAGAATCTCAAATCTCAAATCTTATGGTCCATGTCTTAGAAATGAAAGTAAGTTTTAGGCAAGTTGATATACATGACTCATTGTAAGTGTCTCACATCCCCAACTTGAATTTTTATAAACTCTTTGAGGTCTCGAGAGAGATCTACTTTTACATAAAACTGCTTTTATGATCTAGCATAGTAGAACTAATTTTGTTCATGGAAAACCACCTAACCTATGGAGGACACTATTTGGTGAATAAAGTGCCAACAAGGGAGTGGGAAAACTAGAAATTCAACCCAAACTGAGACTTTAAGAGTAGTATGCTTTGAGACCACAAAGTCTCATGTCCAAGGGGAGAGAACCATGAGCAAGTTCTTAACATACCAAGTGGTAGACCTATGGAGGATTCCTTGAGCATGAGATGGGTCATAAAAGTAGAAAAAAAAACCCTTAGTCATATTCTAGACACTGTTTAGCTTAATAACGTTGTTAAGCATGGAATATACTGAGAGAGGGGGGTGAATCAGTATATTATATATCTTATAAAACTTTCCCTTTATCAAATTCCACTTAATCAAACATTCAAGATATGCAATAAAACTCAAACAATAAACATCACACAAGATAGAGAGAGCCACTAGATATAACGTGGAAACCCAATGTGGGAAAAACCACAAAGAATCAATCTCAAATATATTCGTGAGAACAAACCCATAGGAGCACCATACCCCTTTGCCAAGTACAAACCTTAGCTACAATTCATGAGCACCAACCCACAGGAGCTTCAAACCCCTTTTCCAAGCAACAACCCAGCACCTATTCCTGAGCACCAACCCACAGGAGCACCAACCCCTTTGCCGAGCACCAACCCAGCAATAATTCATGAGCACTAACCCACAGGAGCACCAACCCCTTTGTGTATACCACACACCTATCTCTCAATGTTGCTATCTCAACAAATGATAGATCAATACAACATCTCCTTCCTCTCTCTCACCTTTGCTCTTCTAAGCTAGATATAACAAATACAAATCATATTCATCTCTCACAATTGCTCTTCTAAGCTAGATATCACAATATCAAATCAACCTCTCTCTTCCCATATTACAAATGGCTACTCAATCCTTTATTTATAGCTTTCCAAATGACCTTTGGCCTTCCCCCTTTGTGACCCTTCAATCCTCATGGAAAATGGCGCCAAACTTGTATGACCCTTCATATTCAAGCCTTTGAAAATTCATGTGGTGACCCTTCACGACCAAAAACATCCTTCCCATTTGTCCTTATCTTTGGTGACTTTTCATATTCCTTAAATTGTCCCTTCATGAGAAATTCTCCCTTCCTCTTTTGTCTTCACTTGGTGACTCTTGGTATTCTCCAATATGACTCTTCATGGGAAAATGCATCCCATCCTTCTTTTGTCTTTACCTCGTGGCTCTTCGTCTTCTCCATGGGCCCTTCTTTTGTCTCATATGCAACTAAAAAATATTCGTTAATATTAAATAAATATTAACTCATATTAGCCAAGATATATTTATTACAAACAACATTAAATGCAATTGGGCCTTTATCACCAATAATGCTAAACCTTTGACATCAATGACAATATTTCCAACAAATGCAAGCTTCCCAGTGGGTTTGAACCCAAGATCATAACATACTTTCAGAGGGAATTCTCCCAAAAAAATAACCTATTAAATAAAATTTCTCTAACCATTGACATGCATAACTAATTCAAGAATAGGCAATAAAATAACAAATTCCAAAGCATTACCTCATGGTAAACCTTCAAGACAAACTTCCTTAGGGGCTTGCAGGGAGCCAATGCTCGATGCTCTGCCATTCTTCCCCATAGTTGAAACAATTAGGATAGAATGGGGAGAAGTCATTATGAAGGCTAGCCTCGCCTGAAGGTGAGAAACCCTAAATGATAATAAATGCAAGTCTCACAAGCAATTTAAGGTTGCAGTGTGACACAAACTGGACATACAAAAAATCAAGGGCCGACTCAATAACATACATGGAGGAAACCCTAAGAGAGTAAAAAAATCTAGGATGTGCTAGATTTTTAACATTGATGCCTATAATTACCTGTAAAGTACGTACTAAAAATGAAATATAACCTTTACATCATCATCAAATCAAAAATAAGAAAAGAACTTAATTGCCAATCATTTTATTGTCTCTCTTTACATACATAGAATTAATTAATGGATATTTATTTTTTTACTAATTTCACAAGTCAATAGACCCTGTAATATGATCAATAATGTATCATCGACCGTGTGGCCCCCTAACTACCTCAAAAAATATTGAAAAATAGATTTATTTATTTTTGAGTGTGTATAGAATTAGGTCTAGTTTGGAACCATATAAAAAAAAATTGGTTTGAATCAATGAATGAAAAGATACATAAACAAAGATGAATATTTATAGTTGTGGCATATAGAGCTATAAAAAGACATAGTTAGAAATAAATATAGATAACAACCTTAAAGTAATAAAAATATAAAAATACTATATATTTAGAAAGAGGAGAGTGTAGTTGATATTGTAGTAATATTTTCATTAAATTTTTTTATAAAATCAATAGTGTTTAGCATGGTCGAAGTTACATTTTATTGTTTTTAGTCAAAAATACCCATTAAGTTGTGTGTTTGCAAGTCATGCCTCAGGATCAGGAATCCAAACCATTCTCGAGCCTTCAAGCACATGTTTTAAATGTCAAAGATAAGAACCACATATGTGAAATTACCACGTATGTAGAATAGTTTGCATGCATTTCACCATCTTATTGTTTTGTTATAATTTTTTTAATTCCCAAACTTCATGAATGGCCTTAGTAGATTAAATAGTTATTAACATTAAAGTTTTATATTAAAAAAAAATGTAATCAAGTAATTGAGATTGTAATCATCCCTTCATTGGCTCGACTAAATAGATTTGTGATTACAAAATGTGATTTTGATTTCAGGCAAAATTAACCCCAACATCATCACAAATTGAACCTATCAGTCAGTTGGGGTAATAAGTAATGTGATTTACACTGAAATGAGTGCTTTGAACATAATTATTACTCTAAATGATGTTAAGTGGGATTAAATATATTGGTTTAAGGTTTAGGGTTTAGGGCTTGAGATTAGGGTATATAGGGTTTAGGTTTTGGGGTATAAGGTCTAATTATGAAGGAAATTGGGGACAAATTGAGCTCCTTGAACCTATTTGTGACTATAAAATGTGATTTTAGGCTCAATCAACTCCACGCCGTTACAAATTGAGCCAATTAGTCAATTGGGGCAATCAATGGTGTGATTTGGGCCAAACTGAGCCATGTGAACCTAATTTTATTAATCCATATGTCATTTTATTAGGGATAAAATGATTTGTTTAAGGTTTTAAGAGTTTACAAATTATGGTTTAGGACTTATGGCTTAGGTTTTAGGGATTGGGTCATAGGATTTATGTTTTAGGGTATGTAAGGTTGAATCATGAAGTTAATTAGGGCCAAATTGAGCTCCTTGACCCTATTTATGACTATAGAATATGATTTTAGGCTCAATTAGCCCTTACATCATCATAGATTGAGCCAATTAGTCAATTGGTCCAATGAATGATGTGATTTGAGCCAAATTGAGCCCTATGAACCTAATTATTACCCTAAAGTATGTTAATTAGGGCTAAATCAATTGATTTAAGGTTTAGGGTTTAAGGTCTAAGGTATACGGTATAGGATTTAAGGTCCAATCATGAAGGCAGTTAAGGATAATTTGAGTTGTTTAATCTTATTTGTGACTACATAATGTGATTTTAGGCATAATTAGCCCCAACATCATCATAAATTGAGCCAATAAATCAATTGAGCAAATAAGTCATGTGATTTGTGTTGAATTGAGCCGTAGATAAACATAATTATTATTCTAAAGGATGTTAAGTGAGGTTAAATTGATTAGTTTAAGGTTAAGATTTACAATTTAAGGTATAGGGTTTAGCACTTAGGGCTTAAGGTATATAGGGTTTAGATTTTAGGGTATAAAGTCTAATCACAAAGGTAATTAGGGATAAATTGAGCTCCTTTAACCTTTTTGTGACTGTAAAATGTGGTTTTGGAATCAATTAGTCCCCACATCATCACAGATTGAGCCAATTAGTTAGTTAGGGTAATGATTGATCTGATTTAGGCCAAATGGAGCCTTATGAACTTGATTCTTACTCTAAAGGATGTTAGTTGGGGCTAAATTAATATGTTTAGAGTTTAAGGTCCAATCACAAAAGCAATTGAGGATAATTTAAGTTGCTTGAACCCATTTATGACCATAAAATGTGTTTTTGGGTTTGATTAGCCCCTATGTCATCACACATTGAGTGAATTAGTTAATTAGGGTAGGTAGTGGTGTGATTTAGACCAAATTGAGCCCTATGAACCTAGTTATTAGTTTAAAAGATGGTAATTAGAGCTCAAATGATTGGTTTAGTGTTTTAAGAGTTTATAATTTATTATTTAGGCTTTTTATGGCTTAGGGTTTATGGATTATGGTTTAAGGTTTAGGGTTTACGGTTTTGGGTTTAAGGTTCAATGTTTAGGGATTAGGGTTTACAATTTAGGGCATACATTTTGAGGTTTATGTTTTAGGGCTTAGGGTTTAAGGTTTAGGGTTGAAGGTCCAATCATGAAGGTAATTGAGGATAATTTAAGATGCTTAAACATATTTGTGAGCATAAAATGTGGTTTTAGGTTTGATTAACCCCCATATCATCATAAATTGGGTGAATTAGTCAATTGAGGTAGTTAATGGTGTGATTTGGGCTAAATGTATCCCTATGAACCTAATTTTTAGTCTAAATGATGGTAATTGGGGCTCAAATGATTGGTTTAGGATTTTAAGAGTTTATTGTTTATATGGCTTAGGATTTAGGGATTAGGTTTTAGATTTAGGGTATAGGGTTTAAAGATTAGGATTTAGGGCTTAGGGCTTATAATTTAGGGTTTAGCGTTTAGGGTTTAAGAAGTAAGGGTTTAAGGTTCAAGGTATAGAGTGTAGGCTTTAGGGTCCAACCATGAAGGTAATTGAGGATTATTTGAGTTGCTTGAACATATTTGTGGTCACAGAATGTGTTTTTGGGTTTGATTAGCCCCATGTTATCATAGATTGAGTGAATTAGTCATAAGGGAAATTAATGGTACAATTTAGGACAAATTTATCTCTATGAACCTAATTTTTAGTCTAAATGATGGTAATTGGGCATCAAATGATTGGTTTAGGGTTTCAAGATTTTTTGATTTAGGGTTTAAAGTTTATAAGGCTTAGGGTTTAGGGATTAGGGCTTAAGGTTTAGGGTATGGGGTTTATGGTTTATGGTTTAGTGCATATATTTTAAGGTCTATTGTATAGGGTTTAGGGTTTAAGGTCCAACTACGAAGGAAACAAAGGATAATTTGAGTTATTTGAACCTATATATGAGCATAGAATGTGTTTTTGGGTTCAATTATCCCCCATGACATCATAGATTGAGTGAATAAGTCAATTAGGGTAGTTAGTTTGTGATTTAGGGCAAATTTATCCCTTGAACCTAATTCTTATTCTAAATGATGGTAATTGGGGCTCAAATGATTGGTTTAGGGTTTTAAGAGTTTATAATTTATGGTTTAGGGTTTATAAGGCTTAGGATTTAGGGATTAATGTTTAGGGTTTAGGGTTTAGGTGTTAGGCTTAGGGTTTAGAGATTAGGGCTTAGGGTATAGGGTTTAAGGCTTAGGGTTTAAATTTTAGGGTATAGAGTATATGGTTTAGGTTCAAACCATGAAGGCAATTGAGGATAATTTGAGTTACTTGAACCTATTTGTGAGCATAGAATGTGTTTTTGGGTTTAATTAGCCACCCTATCATCATAGCTTAAGCGAATTGGTCAATTGGAGAAATTAGTGGTATGATTTGAGCCAAATTGATCCTTGTGAACCTAATTCTTAGTGTAAATGATGTTAAGTGGGGATAAATTGATTGGTTTAGGGTTTTAAGAGTTTATAATTTATGGTTTGTGGTTTTTAGGGCTTGGGGTTTAGGGATCAGGGTTTATATATGACTGTATAAGATCTAAGAGATCAAGATTTTAGTGTTAAGGGTTTAGGTTTAGGGGTGTTTATGCATAAATCTAATATTGTGTGCATGGTATTACCATGTACATGGTTTTTGTAGCACTAAAAAAAACATGTACAATCAACATCATTTTTTTTACATCGAGAGTTATGTCCCTTGAGTACTCTGTGTTGTTTTTTTTTACATTATACAAGTCTATTTTTTACTAATTTGATGTATGTCCCCACCCTCACACGTAGAAAAAATTATCTACTCATGGTTGATTAAAGAGTGCAAGTCTATTTTTTAATAATTTGATCGTGTCCCCACTTGATACTACATATCAAGAAGGTCTATTTTTAATTATTGGATTGTTTTCCCCACCCTCAAAAGTTGACAACTTTGTGTAATCATGGGTGATGGCTTTTGTAATACCAAGAAGAACTTAAAGCACAAAATGTTGGAGGAATTAAAAGTGTAGAGAGAAAATCAAAGGCAGTGAATGTAAAGAATTTTTGCAAGTAAGTATACTATCCTTAATGAATTTAATGTTGCAAATACTGATGGAATGAACAATGATAATATGCCAAATTTTGAAAGTACAATTGTCAATTCTGATAGTATACCAAATTATAATGTAAGTTCACATTCAAATTTTATAATTTTTTATTTTTGTGATGATTATAGTATGCATGATGATGTAAATTGCATGAAAACACCAATTGATGAAAATAACAATCAAGAGAAAAATATGGGAACACCGTCGAATGAAGAAACTACTAATGAAGAAAATAATATGGAAACACCAAATCAATCAAATTTACCACTAAGAACACCTCCTAGGATTTTGAAAATAAGATCCATGTATTTAATTGAAATTGATGAAAACATTTTGAAACTGAGGCCTGAAAAAATGTCTAAGTGCCATATGATAACAAAAGCTAAAAGAATTTGGGACTTTCACTTTGAAAAATTAAATGAAACTCAAATATTCCAATTGTTTGTTGCATTGATGAAAGTGCTTAAGATGAGACCTACAATGAACACCCTAAGACTAAGAACATCTAATATTAATGATGTAAGCAATGTAGTTGTTGAAAATTTTTATAATGCATACCATCAAGTAGGTGTGAAAAAATGCACCAAAAATGGTAATGTTTCACAATGCATTATTACAACTTCTTTGGTCAATTGTCAAATAAAGAATAAATGATTGATTAGACAAATAAGCTAAGCATTGTGCATAAATAGAAAAACCCTAATGAAAATAATTGGGAGACATAGAAAAGTTGATGTTACTACTAGCAATGACTTGTGGGCATTCTATGGTAGACTCCCACATAAAGACAAAGCTATAGTTGATTCCCTAAAATATTTACTTGTAGAATTTTGGAAAGATAACACAAGGGTGTCACCTAATATTAGATATGTAGTGAAAATAAGAGTTGGTTCCTGTAATTGTGAACCACATCCTAAACATTACAAGGAAATTTTTGGATATTTTTTTTAATAACATGGTATGTTTGGATGGAACTTACAACATTTGTGGTGAATTGCCAAAATTAAAAAATTGTACCCATGAGGAGAGTACACACAAAATTAGACAATAATTGGTTGATTTTAGTAAATATAAATATGTGACATATCAATTAAAAGATGGAAAGGAATCTAAAAGGCGCTAGCTTGTTATAGAACAAATACCTTTTTCCAAATTTATGGACAAATTCATAGAAAAAATTCTATATTAGTATGTAATACACATAAAGAGAGCTCGATGCCTAGATGAAAAATTCAAGTTAAGTAAGGAAACATTCATACTTGGTACTATTATTTCAGGATTTAACTTTACAGAGAATTCCACAATGCAACCACAAAGAGAGGTTCAATCATAATATTGCAATTCAATATAGGTTTTCATTTTTTTGCATATACCATTCATGCATTCACTTAACAATATAGAGCATGATCAATAAATATTATGGGAGTACCACTTTTATGTCAGGAATGATCGAATGCATTATTTAGAGTAGGTGCAATGTTGTTTTCATATGTTTTATGGCAAGTTGAGTGAAAGGAATGTTACTTTCAATCAACATTATATTTGGTCAGATAACTATAGGTCACAATTTAAGAATACATGGATGTTCTACTAGTTGATCATGATGCATGTGACTATTGGTGTATATCATATTTAGAGTTTCACTGAAGTAGGCCATGGAAAATGGTAGCATAATGGTGTAGGATCATGTGTCAAAAGTGTGCTTGCAACATAAGAGTTTAAGTTTGAAGAGGTCACTGATTTGACAGATGTAAAAAATTATAGTTGAATGGTGTACTAAAAATATGGCCCATGGTGATCAACAAAAGTCCATTGTTTATAGACATTTATGGTTGATGGAGGATGAACAATTGGTAAGTTATGAAGATTATATGATAATAATAGGATCAAGTGAGTTATACTTATTTTGTAGTTCAAACATAAGTTCTTGGATGGTTCATACAAGGCACAAGGCATGTTTTTATTCTACATGTATTGACTTTGTTTGAAATGAGTGGAATTCATAATGATGGGTAGATTAATGGAGTTTTAAGACTCTAGTTCCAATTGACACTTATCAGGGTCCACTAGCATTAAAATTTACAAAGTTAACATTATCAAATGAATCTGACCATGTATCTGATCTAGTGAAACCAAGTCCCATATATTTAACATGTATTTCATGTACTAAATTGGGTAAATATATGTTGCACTCCAAATTTTGGCTAAGAATTTTAATAGCGGCATGGAACAAGCATGGTGTAGGATAAGCATGATGTGGAAGGAGCACAACACAAAAGTTATGCAGGTGTAGAATACCATTACGTAGGAGATCATGGTGCGAGAAGACCTAGTTAGAGAAGATGCATAATAAATAGATAACCTGATAATGAAAGGCTCAAAATATTAGCAAAAAACTTGGGAAACATGTGGGAAGCAAGAGACAGTTAAGGAGAAGTTCTCAAGGATGGGATAGACTTTAATTACACATGAGTTTAGTACTATACCACATGAAGATGAGACACTTGGCAATGAGGATCCAACATCGAATGAGAATATAAGGGAAAAAAGGCTTGAGTCATTAGGTAAATAATGTAGTTGGTTGTCATGACTCTTAGTCCACTGGAGATTGATGGCTAGTTACGGAGAGTGTCATTATTGTAACTACTTGGTCATGGAGAACCAAATATAAATAACCCTGTTTAGAGCTTTGTAATATTGTTGATCATTATTGTATAATGATCAATTAATGTTAAGTGATATTCCATTGGTGTAATCGTGGATATCATGATGATATTATTATTGTATTATAGTTTATAGCTAAGTTGTATCACTGAGTTGCACCAAATCTTTGTTATGTAAGTTGTAAATCTGTTATGAATATGATGAATAGAATCTATGTTATTTGAATGTTATCATGTGGATTCTAGAAACAATGGTGTTGGTCATTTTAATTGGGTTTGTTCATTTAATTTAATTTAGGACCATAACTATGTATTTATTTTAATAGGTAGTCATTGAATAAGGTGAATGTTTGAGCACTGATATATGTTAAGTATACCTTCATGTGACAAAACCCATGAGAACCAGTCCCTCATTGTATACTTTGGGTGAGCATGTAAGAACCCTAAGTCTTATGTAAAATGTCAGTGTACCATCTTGTTGGTTTTTAGCCACTTCAATGCACGCTTAGATAGGAAATTAGACCAAAATTTTTGTTCTATTACAGAGACTCATAGTGCTTTTTGCATGATGGTGGAAAATGCTCGAGTGATTATCCATTGAAAACATTGAATGATGGCTTACCAATTTTGAATATAAATTTGTAGTTATATTTATTGAACTAAGATTTTTTTGCACATTCATGGGTTTAATAAAATCTTTATAGTTCCTTGTATGAAACTTTCTTTGTGAAAGTCCCTATTCATTTGCATGCTTGGATCACAACCTATACTCAAGACTAGTCAATAAATCATAGACGGAAGATAACTTGGACAATAGAGCATTAGATGGCCTTAGCACACTTGGGAGCACCATAGACATGATCTATTGATGTATTATAGAGAGGGGTGTTAAATAGTTATGTCATGGAGTACGTCATTTCAACTTAATCATGTCGAAAAGAAGTCATGTTCTAGCTTCTCTGAGAACCACATGGTCGATATCTCAGGCATTTCCCTCTAGAGGTGAAGAAGTTGTTTATTACTCCAGACTTGAGGTTTTTCCCATGGAAGTCTAAACTCTTCCTTGGATGAGAAACATAGTTGGTAGATGTAGGGGTATTTGTGAAGGATTGTTGGTTTGGTATGGTATCCTGTCAGTGGGAGTTGCAAAATTGAAAATATGATGAAGCTCAGTGAAGGATTATAGGTGGAGGTGACATAGGAAGGGGAAGGGAGGACTTAGGCAATATTGTCAAAATCTTTAGGGAAGTAGAAAATCACAAGGAATCTCCAAATTTTGAACCATAACCAATGCCAACTCTAATATATGTGGGAGAAATAGGCCAGGTAGAGGAGACTAAAGAATACAAGTTGAACCAACCTAATTCCCCAACCACAATGCAAACTCATTCTTTTAAGCTTCATGAACTAATTATACACAACATGGATATAGATAGCATAGAGTTAGAGACTAATCCTATAAGATAACCCTTAGTCAAGAAAAATTTAGACACTAATGTATTAACTCTTTATTTTCCCTTACAAGATAATTTCATGGCCTAACTCGGTATGCTTGGTAGACCTAGCATAAGTAGTGGGCAAAGTACTAGCCCTATTATAGTGAATCAACCTGCATCAACACGCAAAATTTTAGGTGTTTTTATTGTTTTTGGAGGCACAAGAGGTGGACTAAGTGGTGGTTCATCTAGTGGACTAAGAGGCGGTACATGAAGAAATGGTAGACTTCCCCCAAGGAACAAGAGGACTTGGAAGTTGTAAGCAAAACTATTGCAAGCATATCATCCACCCACTATGTACTATGTAATGATGCTTCATTTTCCATAATATCAAGGTGTGGAGAATGTCACATAACATGTTCATAAGTGTGAACTTATCTAGAGAGCACATGACATAACCTCTTCTAATCAAAAATCCACTAAATTTGTGACCACACTCTTGGAGCAAAAACACAAATGGTATTGGAAATATGATCCTCAATAAGTAGTCATTAATTATGACGAGCTTAAGGAAACATTCCTCCAAGAATTTGATATTTTGTGATTTGAGCAACAGAGTATTGTTGTGCTAAAAGATATAAAACAAGATCCAACTAAGAGTGTACATGAATATGATGCACGATTCAAGACACTTCTCTCTAAACTCTCATTTGAGATTAATGATTCTCAACACACTCAATGGTTTATGAGAGGATTGTTTCTCCCCTTTAGACAAATATTGTCTCAGAGAAGCTTTACCATCCTGTGTGAGGCCTTGGAATCTACCCTCCATGTTGAATTCATTGGAAGCATTGATACATGAAACAAAAATTCTATGGAGGCTCAAATCACTGCAATGGCATCTCAATTATAAAACTTGGAGGCACGAGAGGTGGACTAAGTGGTGGTTCATCTAGTGGACTAAGAGGCAGTACAGGAAGAAATGGTAGACTTCCCCCAAGGAACAAGAGGACTTAGAAGTTGTCAGCAAAACTGTTGCAAGCATATCAACCACCCACTATGTACTATGTATGATGCTTCATTTTCCATAATATCAATGTGTGGAGAATGTCACATAACATGTTCATAAGTGTGAACTTATCTAGAGAGCACATGACATAACCTCTTCTAATCAAAAATCCACTAAATTTGTGACCACACTCTTGGAGTGAGAACACAAATGGTATTGGAAATATGATCCTCAATAAGTAGTCATTAATTATGACCAGCTTAAGGCAACATTCCTCCAAGAATTTGATATTTTGTGATTTGAGCAACAGAGGATTGTTGTGCTAAAAGATATAAAACAAGATCCAACTAAGAGTGTACATGAATATGATGCATGATTCGAGAAACTTCTCTCTAAACTCTCATTTGAGATTAATGATTCTCAACACACTCAATGGTTTATGGGAGGATTGTTTCTCCCCTTTAGACAAACATTGTCTTAGAGAACCTTTACCATCCTGTGTGAGGCCTTGGAATCTACCCTCCCCGTCGAATTCATTGGAAGCATTGATACATGAAACAAAAAATTTATGGAGGCTCAAATCACTGCAATGGCATCTCAATTATAAAAATTGACTGTACATAATGCTCATGACACTTGTAATAGCCTACAGTGTACTGATTATGATTATAAAGGCCATAACAAAAATAATTGTCCTCATAAGACCTTATGCACTAAACTAAAATAATCATGTGAGATTTACTAGGATGATCATGATGTTCAAGCTTGTCATTTATTGCAACATACCACATAGTCAAAGGTATCCACTTACCATAAGATATGTGATATATATACCCATGATACCAATGAATACCGACTCATCAGTGACACTCATGAGGTGCACATGCATGGTATGCATTAGGCCTCTAGTTCAAATAACCAAGAGAATGGTGGCTATCATGGGTGAGGTCAAGCTCATAGACATGGAGGTGGATGTTTTCCACCAGGGATATGTTATAAGTGTGGTTCCCCTAATCACTACTAGTGGGACTACCCAATCTATCCTACATGTGGTTTCTATAAAGTGAGCACCACTTGGAGGAATGTCTTTATTTATATATGCATGGCCATTGTAAAGGAAAGAAATGAGAAGGGTGTCAGTCTGATACACATTGAGAAGCCATATTGACAACCACACCTTATTACCTAAACAACCCAAAAAGTTAATATTACAATGCATGGTGGTGGAAAGTCCTAATCTAAATCCACTCTACTTATTGAGAAGCTACAACAAAAAGAGCTTATGCAACTAGGTATCTTGATGCTCTATAATAGAAAGAGTTGCTCCAATATGCTATGAATTTAGTAAGTAAATTACAAGGTGAGATCCAATTTCTTAAGGACTTGTTGACCAAATTTGATCCCAAGTCAAAATTGGGTCAACCCCTAATATTTTAAACTTTTTAATAAAATTGCATATGTCCTATGGGGTATCTTATTGTCTTATATGTCCACTTGCCCTGCCCCTAGTCCTTATTGAAATCCATTCTCTTGGTATTGGCCTAGTCAACATTGGTCAACCATGGCTAAACTTAGTCAAAGGCTCAATTCATTTTTTAAATGTTCTAAAACAGTCTTTGATAGGTTTAAATGTGTGTTCAAGTCATAAATTAACCATTTGCTAGGTCTCATGTGCAAAAAGGGTCATTTGGCCACATTTTTAGCTCATTAATTTACTTATACAGATGATGGGAGTTAAAAAATATGTCATAAAGGTGAATATGAACGTGGATAAGGTCAATTAATGTTAGAATTAGTTAGGGGATAGTTATAAATTAGTTATGATCAATTAATGATAGTTTTCCCTCAAAATAGGAGTGTTTGGGAACTTGTACGGACTTCCCAAGTCCATCATCAATCAAAAACATGGGAAGAGTAACTCATCACCAACAATAATCCATTTAAATGCCTAGTTTTCAATAATAATGCAAAAGGTTTCATCTGCAACTTGTTTTCCTCCATTTTTACTTGGCAAGCAAAGAAAGAACAACTTCATGCACTTGGCATGGGATGTACAGGTGGAATTAGGAGGAGTAATTATAGGGGTAGATATTAATATAAATTCACTTAATTTTCATAATAAGAACTTGATATTTGGTATATCCTCATTTATGAACCATCAGTTTGATCCTAGGTAACTTTTTATGGATGTTCAACCATGAGGGGGTCACTATTTGAGCTTGTCTCAAAGTTTATTATTATGGATTGATAGATTTATGTGTTTTAGGTGTATTCACATGATTTTCAAGATGTATCCATGATTCTTATTTTTTTGAGAGTTTAATTGTGTGAGGAAGCCTCTTCTAGGCTTGCAAAAAGTCTAGTTTGCATTCACAGACATCCCAATTACTTTGAAAATGTTTCTTTCACATTGGATATGAATTTTTAATGTTTTTTTGTAAGTGATCCTGGTGTATGTTGGGCATTCAAGTGTTAAAAATTTCTCTTGAGGTGTTTTGAGAGCATTCTTTGTATGATTCTTGTCATTTCATGACTTCCTTGCATATCACAGTCAAAAACTCCACCTACAAAAGAATGTTGATGTAAAAAGTGAAATTTGTAGAGTTTTACATGATTCTTAACCTCTTAGGATTATTAATGTGCATTAAAATGTTTGATGGAGGCATGTATGGTACTACAAACTTGTATATTTGGAGAATAGGCCCAATTCTGCCTATATAGAAGGAATGGTCACCTACATTTGATGTCATAGACGAGCCTTCTAAATGTTTTCCAATAGATTAGTTAATATAATTTTAGGGTCCTTTCTAATGAAATGCCTAGACAGACCTATTGACCATCTTAGTTTGACAAGGAAAGTGTCAAAACATCAAATAGAAGGTTAGACCGTGATCAGGCCATATCGGGTCCCGTGTCCCTAAAAATGGAAAATAGAGGCCTTAAAGGTTTTTAGGGACCTCATAAAATTCACTTGCTAGGTGATCCAAGATTTCAAATTGGACAACTTGGTAGCCCTATTCACCTACAACAATTCTGCCAATTTTCAGAAGCAAAGAGTGAATGAAGATTGGATGTAGCAAAGCATAAAGATGGCTAAAGAACACTAAATCAAGGCAGTGTTAACTACAAGTTATTGATAAAAAAGTTAACTTTGCATCTTTTTGACCAACTTTTGGTCTTTCAATCCAAAATTGGGCACCCCCATTTACAAAAAATTATCTAAGTCTATACCTTTGTCCAAGTTCAGTATGTAGGTTTCATTCAGAAGAAGTGTTCTTATATAATACATAAAAAACCCAAGTGTTTTCCTTTTAAAAGCTTTGTTCTTTAGTCTTTTGGATAAGTCCTTTGCAATGAATTCTTTTAAGTTTTTTTTCTAAGCCTTTTCTAAATTATTTTGGAATTTTTGTCTGAGGCTTTTTTCCTTAAGTGTATTTCTTTTGGACTTTTCATTCAACAAAATTCTTTTGGGAAAATTGTCCGAAGGAATTGTTTAAGACATTTTGTTCAAAACAACTTTTCTAAAAGGTACTTTTCATAAATTTTGAAGGCCATTTCAACTTTATCGAAGGGTATTTTCTTGGGTAAGTGGACACTTACAACTTTCCCAAAGGGTATTTTCTTTGGAAAGTGGACACTTATAAATATTTCAAAGGGTCACTTGCAATTTTTTTGAAGGATCATTTCATTTTTTCTGAAGGACGTTTTCATTTTACCAAAGGAAAATTTGCAACTCTTTCGAAGGCCATTTCAACTTTTTTTAAGGGTAGGTGATAAATTTTTTGAAGGACTTTTTCAGGCTAAGTGGACACTTTCAACTTTCCCAAAGGGTATCTTTCTCGCAAGAAATGGTCCACTTCACTTTCCCAAATGGTACTTTCATTTTTTCGAAGGAATTTTTTAGGTTAAGTGGACACTTTCAACTTTCTTGAAGGGCATTTCAACTTTCCTAGAGGGATGTTTTCAAAAGTCTGAAAGATTGTTTCATGGAAGGGTGGACCATTTCAGAAAATTTGAAGGGTATCTTTTCCTTTTGGAAGATCATTTCAAACAGTTGAAGGACACTTTCAACTCTTCTGAAAGGTTACTTGTAGGAAGCTGAAGCATATATTTCCTTTCAAAAAGGGTCTCTTTCACTTTCCCGATGGGTCATTCCAAAGAACCAAAAAGGGCCAAATAGAAAAGTCTGGAGGAATTCTTTCAAAAAACTTGAAAAGGTGCCAAAGTCCATTTCCTTCAAACATTTTACTCACAGAAATTGTTTGAGGCATGAAATACCAAGCTAAAGGAAAAGAACAAAAGAGACAAAAGACCTAAACAAATTATTTTAGAAAAGTGTCGAGACAAGAATTCTAAAGAAATAAAATGCTGAAGAAAATACCCAAAGAAGTGACGGCCCATAACACATCAATTTTAGACTACAGAAACTAGATATTGGAGTTTAAAAGAAAGTCTCGATTGAAACCAGAAGGCAAAAATAAAGGTGACAAATGGTAAAGATCCTAAGCATCTAGTGTACAATAGGCATAAATAGGTAGGTTGACAGTTCAAGTTAGTGCACCATTACACAGCTTGACGAGCCAATAAAGAGCATCTAACATTGAAACATAATACCAACAGATAGACTCATCTATAGCAAAATGCAGTTCAAAATATCTTGATTCTATTGATGTAACTATGGGAAAATCATCTTATAGAATGTAATGTAACTATTTATTTTCTCAGGGTGACACATGTCCAAGTGAACCTTAAACTCCCTTGGCTCAACCTCTCTCTCAAAGGCTATATATATATGCATCCTCTCGACTCATTTGATAGCCTCCACTGGTTATGGTGAAACTCTAGCCAAATTTGTACTTTCAAAACTCTTGTAGAAATAAGACAAGTTTTTTCCACTCACATGTTGTATTATTGTGTATCGATTCAAATCGTGTTATTCTTGTTTAGTGAGAGTTTATCTTTCCTAACTTGTTATCCTTGATTACCTACCAAATGTACAGAAAGAGTATTGTTACAAGTCCTTGTTATTATTCCTTCTTAAGTGTATAGACATTTTATAAGTGGTTTAGGACTATTTTCCTTCTTGGAATTGTTTGTTGCTCTCCTGGATGTCAAGTGCCTTCTTGAATCTAACATGTGACACACTGATGTGACAATGCACAAAGAGTTGTGGGTTTTGTGTGAAAGAACCTTTGTTGGTCTTTAAGTAGTGTATTTTTAGTTAAATTGGGATGACATTATTCATTGGTGCATCACCATTATGTTTCCTTAGCTATTTTTCTTAACCCTTTTCATATATACTAGATATATTTGTGAGAGTTTTAAAGGTGCATCAAGGGGAGCTAGCCCTAATCTAGAGATTCATCTCAATGAAATTATCACCCACAACAAGAGAGATGATTCCATTTTGTTGCTTGGATGAGGAGAACTAAGCATCTCTTCAAGGGTGCAAATCCAAGTGTCAACAGTTTTTGGCATGCCTAGTGGGATGCTTTATCCAAGGAGTTAAAGAATTATTGGTGTGTTCTTCAATCAATTAGCCTTTTGAAGGCATTTCAATCAACACCAATGGTGACTCTAAGTTGAATCAGCTGGTTAAGCAACCTTAGTGCATTAAGAAATCATATTTGGTATGTATAATCTCATTGTTGAGCAGTATGTATCTTGTATTCTTTCATATAGTTTTGATCAAGCTCATGTTGTTCATGAAATCACATCAAGCAGCCCTCCTAATTATCCTTCTCCTAGAAAATCCAAGAGTGCTAGGGAGATAATGTTGGATTTTGAGAAGCAAATGTTGGAAATAAATAGGTTAAATGAGCGAAATAGATATCAGTAAGAGCTTATGTACAAGGAAGAATGCTTGTTTAAAAAATCTCAAGTCATGCAATCCATGGAGGAGAAACTAGTAATGTGGAGAAGTCGATCCACTCAAGGCAGTCAGCCTTATACCCCTTCTTCCATTCCAAAACAACCTCCTCCTATATAAAATAAACCCTTCCATTATACACCAAATCCTTTTTATCAAATAACACTTGCTTACCAAAATAAAATGAGCCAACCTTCCAACCCATCTAATGCATTAACTAATCCTATTGTTAATCCTTTGTACCTAGAAATCCAACACCAAAGGACATTAAAATAACCTTCTATGGAAATTAACTATTTCAATTCCTTAGATTGTGAGCCCTCCTTTGAAAAAGTCATCATATTTCCTTTGGGAAACAATACATCCATCCTGAAGAAACTCTTCCAAGGCATTTGAAAACTTTTCCTAGTCTCCCTCAACCTCCTCAAGTCCTTCAACATGATGTCAAGATCCCAAGTTTGAGAAATGTCTATCATGAACTAGCTCAAGACATTGAGAAAGATGAAGTTGCTACCTATTCTCAAGAAGAGAGTTCCAATCCTAATACCATGATTTGGAGTGAAATAGTGGAATCATGGGGTAAGAAAGAAGAGAAGAATATTGTTCAAGAGTGTGAAGTGGAAAATGAAGCTATTCCTCCTCAAGTCCCTCCCACCCTTCCTCAAGAAACCTCTTGTTTTCCATGTCAAACCTCTCATACTCCTCCTCATCATGATGCATATGATCTCCAAGAAAGACTCTTCCAAGAGAATCTATCCAAGCAGATTGAAGAATTAGAGTCAAGAATGAGGTTACTTCGTCAAGGTGTAATGGAAGGTTTAGACCCAATAGAAGACCCCATGTCTAAACACACCCCATCTACACCCCTTCAAGAGAGTTATCAAGCTACATCTGATGTGGATGAAGTGATGTTCAAATGGAAGGAAGAGAATCAATTGATTTTATCCCAAGGTTTACTTCCTCTTCCTCATGAGATTCTCAAAGAAAACCCCACTTCTCATTCCTTCCATTTGACCATCACTTCAGATCCAAGCCTTCACTAGTGTTTGCCTTTTTTCAAGGTCAATGAAGTAGGAATAGACCTTGAGGGCTAGCTCCCTAGATATGAGTGCTAGCTCCCCATTGACTAGTGCTTGCCTTTTTTCAAGGTTCATTCCTACTTCCTTTCCTTCATCCCATACTCCATTTTCACTTCCTTCACCTTCCATTACCCTCCATGCTCCAACTCCTGCATTTTAGATTCATGAACCTATCCATTCACCCTTCATTTCATTCCATCCTAAAGAGGAACCTATTTCAAGGGAGGCAAGTGACCAAGAGAAAATATAATTCTTGGTTGATCAAGAGACTATCCTGAGTGAGACTGAAGATGAGATCATCATAAGTACTCCATATGAACATCATCATGGTGATTACCATCTTTAGTATGAAGTGGAAAGCATTATCAAAGATGAAGAACATGGTCAAATCATATCTCAAGAGGTGGTTGTTCTAGGAGGTTTTCATGAAAATAAGGTTGAAGTAGTGACTCGTGAAGGTGACATGATTCAAGGAGATGATATATTTCACACATACATGTAAATGTTCCCGCAATATAAAGATGAGATTGACAATCTTCACTCATCAAAGTTGGATGGATAATGTAAGCATGGTGAGCTCTCTTTCCCTTTATTTGATGAACCTTCTTGTTACTTTGATGAAGATAATGATTGAGCTAGGGGACCTAAATTGAATGAGGTTAAAAAACATGTTGTTGAGCAGTTGGAAAACCTTGTTTTTGAGTAGATAGAGACCCTTATTTTTTAGTGGCTAGAAACTTTTATTTTTGAGAAATAAGGAGAGAGGTTTGATTGTTTTGATGGGGGGTTTGAAGGAGTTCTTGAGTGAGAAAATGATGATTTTTGGAATGAGCTAGAAATTTTTTATCTCAGTTCAAACATCACACCAACCACCCTTCTTCAAGAGAGCCATGATGAAGCAAGAGATTAATTTGACAAGCTTCTCAAAGAGATAGAAAAGAACAAGTTGGTCTATGATGCATACCAAGAGGGTCATGAGCCAAATGAACCCTATGATGATGAGATAGCATCCATTGATCCATTGATGGACTACATTAGCATGAAGGACTAGCATGATACATGTTTCAAAGAGCAAGATGAGTACATGTATGTTGGAGACATGTTTGAACCTGATTTACTTGGATACATGCCAATCAAGGTGGTAAGCAAGAAGGATGAGTCACTGAGCTCCTACTCCAACCTAAGAAGTTTTCCCTTTGATCCAGGAGGGGAAAAAATGTATCAGGACATATGTACATAATAGTTTAATTTCCATTGTGTCTTATCTTTTCATAAGTGCTAATTAGCACATGTGTGTTTGCTTTGGTCTTTGTTGTGTGTCTCTTTCCTTTGTGTGTTTGAGGTAGTCAATGATTGTCTTGTTAAATCATGGTCAAGGTTTCTAGTTTATTTCAGTCTTTAATTGACTTGATGCCCAATGGACTATAAGGCTACTGGTTTGGTTAGTATAACAGGGATACTACCCCTATGAGTCACCATTTTGTTGACCAAATTTTGCTCTTTAAAGCCAAAATTGGGCCCCCCATTTACAAAAAATTATCTAATTCTATACCTTTATCCAAGTCCAGTGTGTAGGTTTCATTTGGAAGAAGTGTTCTTATAAAATACATAAAAACCCCAAGTGTTTTCCTTTTGAAAGCTTTGTTCTTTAGTCTTTTGGCTAAGTCCTTTGCAATGAATTATTTTGGGTTTTTGTTCTAAGCCTTTATCAAATTCTTTCAAACTTTTCATTCGATGGAATTCTTTGAAACAAAATTTCTGAAGGAATTATTTTAGATATTTTGTCTAAAACAACTTTTTTGAAAGGTACTTTTCAAAAAGTCTGAAGGGCATTTCAACTTTCTTGAAGGGTATTTTCTTTGGAAAGTGGACACTTACAACTTTCCCAAAGGGTATTTTCTTTGGAAAGTGGACACTTACAAATCTTCTGAAGGGTCACTTGTAATTTTTATAAAGGATCATTTCATTTTTTCTGAAGGACACTTTCATTTTGCTGAAGGATAATTTGTAACTCTTCTAAAGGGCATTTCAACTTTTCCAAAGAGTAGATGACAAATTTTATGAAGGACTTTTTCAGGCTAAGTGGACACTTTCAAATTTATCGAAGGGTATCTTTCTCGCAATAAATGGTCCACTTCACTTTCTTAAAGGGCACTTTCATTTTTCCAAAGCACTTTTTCAGGTTAAGTGGACACTTTCAACTTTCTAAAAGGGCATTTCAACTTTATCGAAGAGAAGTTTTCAAAAGTCTAGAAGATTATTTCATGAAAGGGTGGACCATTTTAGAAAATTTGAAGGGTATCTTTTCCTTTCGAAAGATCATTTCAAATAGTCAAAGGACACTTTCAACTCTTTTGAAAGGTCACTTGCAAGAAGCCAAAGGGTATATTTCCTTTCAAAAAGGGTCTCTTTCACTTTCTCAAAGGGTCATTCCAAAGAACCAAAAAGGTCCAAATAGAAAGTCTGAAGGAATTCTTTTAGATAAATTGTCTAAAGAATTCTTTTGAAAAACTTGAAAAGGTGCCAAAGTCCATTTCCTTCAGACATTTTCTCCACAAAAATTGTTTAAGGCATGAAATACCAAGCCGAAAGAAAAGAACAAAAGAGAAAAAAGACCTGAACAAATTATTTAAAGAAAGTGTTGAGACAAGAAGTCCAAAGAAATAAAAGTCCAAAGAAAATACCCAAATAAGTGATGGCCCACAACACATCAATTTCAGACTGTAAAAACTAGCTATTGGAGTTTAAAAGAAAGGCTTGATTGGAACCAGAAGGCAACGATAAAGGTGACAAATGGCAAAGATCCTAAGCATCAAATGTACAATAGGCATAAATAGGTAGGTTGACAATTCAAGTTGTTGCACCGTTACATATCTTGATGAGATAATAAAGAGCAACTAGCATCAAAACATAATTCCAATAGATGGACTCATCTATAGCAAAATGTAGTTCAAAATATCTTGATTTCATTGATTTAACCATGGGAAAAGCATCTTACAAAATGTAATGTAATTATTTATTTTCTTAGGGTGGCACATGTCCAAGTGACCCTTGAACTCCCTTAGCTTGACCTCTCTCTCAAAGGCTATATATATGCATCATCTCGACTCATTTGATAGTCTCCACTAGTTATGGTGAAAATTTGGCTAGATTTTTACTTATAGAACTCTTGAAGAAATGATACAAGCTTTTTCCACTCATATGTTGTACTATTGTGTATCGGTTCAAATAATGTTGTTCTTGTTTAGTGAGAGTTTATGTTTCCTAACTTGTTATCCTCGATTACCTACTAAATGTATAGAAAGAGTATTGTTACAGGTCCTTTTTAGTATTCTTTCTTAAGTGTATAAACATTTTAGAAGTGGTTTTGGACTATTTTCCTTCTTGGAATTGTATGTTGCTCTCTTGGATGTCGAGTACCTTATTGAATCTAACATGTGAAACATTGATGTGACAATACATAAAGAGTTGTGGGTTTTATATGGAAGAATCTTTGTTGTTCTTTAAGTAGTGTATTTTTAGTCAAATTGGGAGGACATTATTCATTGGTGCATCATCATTTTGTTTCCTTAGTTGTTTTTATTAACCCTTTTCATATACACTTGATAGATTAGACAGAGTTTTAAAGGTGCATCAAGGGGAGCTAGCCCCTAATCTAGAGATTCATCTCAACAAAATTTTCACTCATAGTAAGAGAGATGATTCCATTTTTCCATTTGGATGAGGAGAACTAAACATCTCTTCAAGGGTGAAATTCCAAGCATCAATACATCCCATTTTGATGATCTTGGACTATGCTATGAAGTTGAATAATGCTAGTGGTTTAAATGATGCTTGAATGATAAGAGGCCATGATAAAAGGATAAATCCAATGTCTTGAAACCCTAATGCATACTTCTCTATCCATACACAGGACTGTGATAGTCACCTACAGGCAGAAAGGTCAAAGTTGGTGAAATAAGTATAGCATGAAGTAAAGGTGAAGAAAGTTGATAGTTTGTGAACAAACAACTACCTCCAAATCATCATCAAGCACCATGATCAAGTCCATCTTTCCCTATATGACACTTATAGGTCCAAAATGAATGAAAAATAGCCACCTACATTTGAGCAAATAATGGAATGAAGATTATGGCATTTGGAGGAGTCTTAAGGCACTTCTAGGCTAAAGAAGGTGATAATGTTAAAACCTAAGTGACTTGGGATTATAAATGAGTTTCTAGATCACAAATCAAGATCAACATCATGCTACTCTCACCCTAAACTCACCTACAGGTAGGGTCTTAGGACTGTCTTAGTATAAGAGAACAGTGAGCAATTGAAAGGCCTAACAGGCCAAGATGCTAGGTTTAGAATAATGGATCACATTGGAATATAAATGTAAGTCAAAAGAGAATATATAATGTTTCTAAACCTTGGTCAAAATCTCCAAGGAAGGTAACAAAGAAAGAGTAACCAGTTCATTATCATAGTTAGACAGGGTCATAAGCAAGAGAAGAACATGTGAGAGTTTGGTGCCTTGGATAGAAAAGGAGAGTTTTAAATAGTATAAGGTGGATTAATCATGATAAAATTAAGGAAATAATATGTCCAATACATCCTAAATCCACCCAAGCCCCTTTTCTCATAGCAAAATAAAGAAGTTTTCAAGAGGTGAGTTTGGGGATTCAACGTAGGAGAGAAGTTTTGAGTGTATCCCTAGGTTCCAAAATCATGAAATAAGGGTAAGTATCATACATAAATAACTTGAATGCATCAATGAAGTGAATAAAGAGTATCCATGAGGAGGTTTGGACAAGAACATGCAAAAACAAGGTTTTTTACCCCTTTTTTGAAGAAATTGGGATGTTTAGACCCCCTAAACATGGAATAAAAAAAAACCTTTGGTACAATTGGTCATTAGGACCATATGGATATTATAAAATACTCACTTTTCATAAATAAATAGGCCTAATACCCACTATTATGTCTCAGATTAGGGGTATTCCCTTCATGCACAAGAATAACTATTTTGTGAAAAAGTGATGAATTGATTATCTCAAAGAAAAAAAGACCAAATAAAGGTTAGATAAGTTGGAGGAAACATGGAGGAACCTAATAAACCTTGATATAAGGCTTGAAACTAAATAGGTCACCCTACACAACAAGGGTTATAGTTAAGTGTGAATGAAAGCCTTATGGCTAAAAGCCAATTTGGAGGTCATATGCATTTTCAACATAATATATGATTTCCATGTGATCAATTAATGTTTAAAAAGTTATTTTAGGTGTGTTAAATCCTTCACATTGCAAAGAGGATCATTGAAAGGTCCATGGGAACTCAAAGATGTAGGCAAACCTATTGGCAAGGTTTAGATCTAAAATCAAATAGGGGTAAGTTCCCATTTCAAGCTTTTGGAAATTCATTATAAATGTTGGAGGAAGTTTGAAGGGTATATACAGATGTTTTTCAACCCTTGTATTACAAATAAAGTCTCCAAGAATCCATTTTTGGCTTAAGAAGCATTCAAACCCTACAAGGAAGCAAAAAATGACCTCAAATGTCAACTTCAAGTGTTTATAACTTCCACCAAGATTTGCATGGGTGTTGGAGGTGTTTGGATAAGCTAAGGATGGTCTCATACAATCAATTTGTGAGATTATTTTGTAGGTTTAATGTCATAACTTCATAAATCATCCTTAAGAGGGTTAGAAACCTTTAAACCCTCCTAAGAAGCCTATAGTGACCTGTTTAGATAAATTGAGTTGATAAGGCATCAAGATGAAAGAATGAGGCTAGGGATATAAAAGGAAAGTTGTGGAATAAATTCTTAGGTTTCTGTAAATGTTCTTTGATTACATGGATTCCATACATATGGGGTACATAGGTAATCTTTAGCACATAATTGGTGTTTCCTACAGGTTATTGAAGGAGTTAAGTGATGAAAATAGATTTGATAGAAATCTTGAGACCTGAATCAACTCCTAAAATAATTTTCAAAACTCATAAATTTTCCTAAGTGCCTCTACTAGCTCTCTCTTTTTAGCCTATCTAAACTGGGATCTAGAATGACATAGTGGACAAAGTGGGAATTCAATTTTGGTGGCTTTTTATGATATTTTTAATGAATCCAAGCATATCAAGTGCCTATACAAGTGTCATAACACCTCTTGTATGGATCAGTTGAGAAATATAAAAATATTTCTAGTGCTAATTATCAAAATAAACCTAATGGAGGGTGATCATGGTTGCAAGGTGATGATGAGCTTATGTAAGAGAATTTCATGATGAAGGAAACTCCCAGTGTAGGTCAAATCATTTTTTTAACTCCTTCTCCTCATCATACATGTTACACTTGTCCCTATTCTTCCTTGGAATGCTCAAGAGGAGCCCATGATGAAGGCAATTTTCCAAAGGAGAATGATTGAGGAGTTTCAATGCCACATGTGAGAAAGGAGCTCAGTTTGGGATGGACACATGTTCACATCAGTTTCATAACTCATTTTTTGCCTCATTTATATGATTTATAACTAATCCTCACCTTTGGACACTTGTCTTTGTGCTTCTTCAACTTCACTCTTCTTCCAAGTTCTATAAATGCAAGCCATTTTAGCTTTGCAAAGGGATTCCAACTCTTGGCATAGTGAAATCCCTACCAAAATTATACCTTGATTTGTACTTAAGATAATGAGAAGAAAGATGGTTATACTCTAAGTCCATTTTCACTATGTGTTGAAGTGATCCATCTTGAAATCCAAGTATAGATTCAGCTCATCTTGTTTTCATGCAATCCTTGAATGTGTTGCTGCAAATGACATCTCTCCTAACATGTTTCATGAAGTGTATGTTGTTGAAATAGACTCTTGAAGTGTGTATGAGTTTGGTAGTGTCATATCTGACCTTTCCTTCACTTTCCTTCATTAATTGAGATGTTGTTTGCCTTCATGAGAAACACTAATGCTAGGGAGCTCCATTAATGGTGTTGAGGCTAGTTTGGTTGTCTTAGTTCATTATATAAATCCCAATTGTATGAATGAAAGCAACTCTTGGTGTATCACCTCCTAGTTTAGGTTTTCTTTATGTATCTTTCTTTGCCTTTTCACCCATGTTAGGCTATTTTAGTAGCATAATCACATCAAGTCATATCTAGGGAGCTAGCCCTCATAATCTAGAGATTTATCTCTCCTACCAGTTCACACACAACTTGAGAGATGATTCAATGTTGAATCAAATTGTAGGATCTTCATAGAGTATGCTAGGGTGCATAATTTGATGACAACAAGAACATGATACCTCTTAATGTGTCGATATGCAAAAGGCCACAGAACACCAAGACGTGGTACATGATGACTTCCAAGAGCTTTGCAAGTGCCTATTGGATGAGGATATTATACCCATATTATGTAATTTTATTAAGCATTAGATGTCAAGGCCTAATAAATATCATCAATTAAACCATGATCAATGACAAGAAACTCCCATTCCCCCTAGTCTATAAGAGGACAAATAAATATCAGTAAATGTTCCCATTCATGGATGGGTAATATAGGACATTTTAGTAGACACTAGTACCAAAGTTAATTATCTAAAAAAATATGGTTTATGAAATATGGTTATCCCAACCTTGAAAAATTCACCCCATGTATTGTTCATGGCCAACATGATCCACACTTTATCAATTGACATCCTTAAAAATTCCACTATGGATATCCTCGGTGTTCCTTTCAAAGTAGGCTTTGAAGTTCTAGAATTGGTTGAGTTTGATGACTTCCCAGCCCTGTTAGGTCATCTATAGTGTTATGTTTCGATAAGTAGTCCAATACATTTTAGTCAACATCAGCACAAAATTCAATGCCCTTACAAAGGATGTTTGGCAAGAAATGGCTAGTCTGGCCTTAAAACCTTCACCCCATGTATTGTTCATAGTCAACAAGACCCACACTTTATCGATTGATGTCCATAAAAATGTCCCTATGTATATCCTCGATTTTATTTTCAAAGTAGGCTTTAAATTTATAGAATTAGTTGAGGCTGATGACTTCCTAGCCCTATTAGGTCATCCATGGTTTTATGCTAATAATGTTCATTTAAACTTCAATAAAAGATATATCAGTTTTGAAAATACTGACCAACGCATCATCATTCCATTGAACTAAGCTCATGGGCACCCATATGTTGAACCAATTAATAGGATATTAATCTCATAAATAACATCACATCTCGAGGCATAGAATGCCATGATCCCACCCCTGATGGTATCCTATGATGGATAGATGCATAACCCCTCTCTAATATTAAGAGAAACTCCTATATTTATTGGGTGCAAGGTAACTATGACCTTACTGGGAGAGTGCATGGTGTCATTGGTAGTCATGAAGACACTTGGTGCACATATCACAAGCACCATAGGTTTGTTCATCTTATGACTGGGCAAGTCATGTTGGACTAATTATGCTTGTAATGCTTGAAAGGCTAGATGAAGCTCTGCAATTCCACAAGCAAATGGAATTTTGTGAATTTGTCCCACAATTCAAGGCCTTATATGATTATGATATTAATCGCATGTGATCACTTATTCACATTCTATATGGCGCAGCTATAAGGTGGTACTAAACTCATCATGAGTGTCTTCTGATTGGAACCATATACGTTCTACATTACATCATAGATTTGATCATGATAACCATATATGTGGCACTATCAAATATAGTGGTATTCGAGCATCAAAACCTCACCTTGAGGGATGTGAGGCAATGTGGATAGATGATGAAACTTTTTTGCCCAAATATCTTTGGGTTTATGCATTTTATGGTACTCTACGCACTTGGGCCAGAGCTTGGTATGTTCATGAGGATCAAGCAGTCATATGTGACCCAAGTCCTATTGAAGACTAGATTTGAAGCATTGACCATTTTTAATGAGCTTATTGAGTACTCATCTTCTTCCACACTAGAACCTATAACCAATCATGCACTTCGAGAAGAAATTTGAAAAGGAAAGTAAAAGGTTATGTTCTAAGTTGATGAAGGTGAAGGATCTGATATACCTTACCCATTGAGCAATCATTTGGATATACACATAGATTATGGCACTAGAACTGTTCATGACACAATTCTAGATACACAACACCCATACTTGGAGTCACTTTAGACCATATAATGAAATATTATAACAAAGGATGCACCAAAGATGGATACTATAGTAAAGTATTGATCTGATACTAAAATCCCAAAAATGTTTGAGTTGCTAAAAGAATATCAGGATGTTTTCCCCATAAAATATAGTGAGATGAAGATTGTTCACTCATCTTTGGGTAAAATTCATATCAAACTGGTTGAAGGTGATCGGCCAGTGAGGAAATGACCTTATCAAATGAATCCTAATTTGTGTGCACATGTTAAATAATAAATTAATAGTATGTTGCACGTAAGAGTCATTACTCCTATCAATGAGTCTAAGTGGGTAAGACCTATGGTGATAAGCATTAAAAAGGATGGGCATATAAAGATTTGTGTGGATTACAGGTTACTTAACACTGCTTGCATTATTGATCTTTAACTGACACCATTCACTGAAGAGATCCTTGAAGGCATCACTGGATGTGAAATTTATACTTTCATAGATGGTTTAGTTAGGTACCATCAAGTCTAGATCACAAATTAAGATAAGCACAAGACAACATCTCCCACTGAGTGGGGGTATTTTATGTATATTATCATGTCTTTAAGGTAAATAATGCCCCTACCATATTCTCCATAATAGCCATTGAAGCCTTCAAGGACTTTATCCATAAGTTCTTTTAGGTCTATCTGGATGATCGGATAATATGTCTTAGTGAAAGACCATTGTTACAATCTCTAGATCATGCTTGAGCACTACATGACACTTCAAATTTATCTCAACTTGAATAATTATATTTTTGCTACTTCATTTGGTGTTTTCCTTGGTCATATTATTTGTCGAGATGGATTTCTAGTAGACCCCACTAAGAATGTTATCATCCTTTACCTGTTAGTGCCAACTACCAAACGAGAGGTTACACCTTCTTAGGCCACACTGGATACTATATAAAATTTATCCATGGATATGTAAGGATTTTAGTGCCTCTAGAGGAAATCCCAAAACATAATGAACATTTCATTTGGACCAACTCATGCCAAGAATTTTTTGTTTCCTTAAAAGATAAGCTTATCATTACACCTATTCTCTAGTTCCCCGATTGGGCTAAGCCATTCCATGTCCATGTCGATGTTTTTGACATGGTAGTTGCTGAAATACTTACTTAGCCTAGTGAGGGTAATTTAGATCACCCTATATAGTTAGAAAGTAGAAATATTACTCTAACCAAAAGGAATTATACCACCACAGAGCATGAGGCACTATATATGGTCTATGCTCTTTAAAAGTTTTAACAATATCTTCTATCAACCCCTTTTTTCACTCTAGCCAAAAAGCAACTCATCATTTGTGTTGCTTCATTCTAGCTCATCGAAGGTGACCTTTATAAGCCTAGCTGAGATAAGGTAATTCGATGTTGCATCATGAAACATGAACATGCTGAGGTGTTATGTGAGGTCCACGAAGGTGTTACTGGAGGACATCATGCAGGATAATCTATTACATGAAAGGTTTTGTTAGCAAATTTATGGTGACCTATCATTTTTAATGAATGTAAGCTTTACACGTGCTAGTATGATATTTTATAGTGCATGGTAAAGCCCAATCGGTGGGATGGAATGCCAATTCATCCTATTATATCACAAGAACCTTTTGATAAATGTCCTATTTACTTTGTTGGCCCCATCAACCAACTAGGATGATGTACTCGTTCACACTATGTTATCTCTGTAACTAACTATCTCATTCACTAGGCTGAAGCTATACCAACACAATATTTTACTACTGCTACTACTACACATTTCATCTATGAACATATTATTACAAGGTTTAGTTACCTATTGAGTTTTACTATTGACCGTGGTACTCATATCCTTAACGAGACTATCGATGTCCTATTGGCTGAATTCATGATTGTTCACCATAAGACCACTCCATATCATCCCCAGGCTAATGACATTACTGAAGCATTCAACAAGATCTTGGGCAAAAATTTAACCAATATATGTAAAACTGGATGTACTGACTGGGATGATCATGTGTCTGTAGTTATTTAGGCATATTTCACCACCAATAAATGCCTCAACAAAAGTATGCTATTCAATTTTGTGTTCAATTCCAAGGCAATTTTTCCAGTAGAGTTCCTTATTCCATCTCTTTGCATAACATTAATTGGATGATTAGACAATGATGCATAATTCAAATCATGTCTCGATGCTTTACTACAATTAGATGAAGCTTATTTTCTTGCACATTGGACTCAGGACATGGAGAAATGAAAATAGAAGTCTTGGCATAATTGCCACCTCAAGAATAAGACTTTTACTCCTGGAATGCAAGTCTTAATATATGACTCCAAGTTCACACACCACTCTAGGAATATTTGTGTCCACTGGGATGGTCCTTTTATTATTCATAGTATCTGTCCCATTGGTGTGTGTCGCTTGAAATGTTTGGATGGTGAATTTCTTCCTGATCATTACAATGGTATTAGTTGCGACCATATTTTTCTAAGTCTTTATTATTTGTACCAATAATGTGTATGTCATTAGATTAGGATTTATTATTTTCAACAAAGTGTTGTCAAAGTTGTGTGCCCTTTTTATAGTTTTGTAATCATTTACAATTTGATACTTATGTTCTCATGGAGGACCATGAAGCACTATTGGTGTGGGATGGGGGTATTATATGTATGAAGTGCCAAGATGTGGTATATAGGGATATGTACAGAAATAAAGGTACGTAAGTGAAAGTGTCTAAGTACAAAGGGTACATAAGATGTGGCACATAACCATGTGATCTCTAGGTAAATAATGATTCCCACCTTTGGTATGAATATTCAAATTTCCCTATAGCTATCATACACTTCAAAAAAAGTGTGGGATGAGACATGTTATTAATTCAAGGAGGTAATGGTAATGTTAAGTGTTCCAACATCACATTGTGGTAATATTGATGGTCACATTTATTGCTTGAATGACAGTTGAAGAAGGGGGGGTAGTAAATTCGAGTTACTCCCTCGAACCTATAAAAAGACAAAATGGTTCATTTTAATTTTTACTACTTTTGTAATTAAGAATTTAAATAATCAAAGGAGCAAAATTGATTTATTGCAAAACACATTGAATCAAGTGCAGAGTGCCAATTTTTAGTTGATTCTTGATCCTATTGTGTATTTTAGCTTAAATAATTAGACAAAACTAGGTGAGTTGGAAGGACTATTAGAATTTCTTGAGTTGCAGGTTACAGAGGTATGCATCTACCATTAATAGGAATCAAAATAGGAGAGATGAGGCACTTAAAACAATTAAAACATGATCATTTGGGAACATTGGATGGCTGCACCTCAACCTTTGAACTCCATAAAGATGATGCAACCTAAGAAAAAGGCCCAATGAAGTGAACCACTACCTATCATTCCAGATGAAGAAGAGCTAAGTATTGGTGGGGAAATGGTGTTAATCATGTAAGAAACACATGAAGAATAAGGCATACACATAGAAGATGAAGGAATAAGGATGGCACGCCAAATGAAAAAGAAAGCTCAAGTGCCTCCACATCCACCCTTACTGAGTGAGAAAATGCAGAACCCTGAGATAGTGTTACATGCTAAAAATAGGGTATCTAATGTACCTACCTACATTATCTTTGATTATAGCCATCAACAAATCAAGAATGAGGTAGAACTATTAAATATTATATATTTGAGCCCCAAAACACTAGGAGTGATTTGATCTATGACTTAAATATTTTTAACACCTTGGATTTTGTTGGCCTCTTCCAATTATTCAACATCCCCTACTTTGGAAAGCCTATAGAAGCGGTCAAGTTTTTAATCTCATGGGTGCATGAGTAATATATCTACTTTGTTGGGCACTAGATGGGAATCATGGTTGAAATAATTAGTAAAGTATTAGGGTTATAGTGCTCAAACACAGACCTTGAATATTATCTAGAGGATACATTGGAGATAGATAAGACAACTATGGTACTTGAGTACTGGAAATAAGGCCATGCTATGCATATCAAAAATCTTTAGGACCCCACCCTCTGAGTGACCACGTGCATTATAATGATGAATGTTGGTGGTACAGATAGATGGAAGAAGGTAGACATGGTCCAGCTATATGTTTCACACCAAGTCACTGAGGGGTTAAAGTACAACTGGGCATTTTATTTTCCTAATAAAATTATACAAGATGAGGAGAAAGCTCACAGGATGCCCAACCATAGGTTTCTATGGGGTATGTTCTTATTATTAATGGTGTTCAATGAAATTGGTGTACCTAACTACACCTCTAAAGAATTTAAATGGGTGTACCCACCCAAGCATAAGTCTCTTGTTGAGCATTACAAGGCATTCACCTACCCTAGCCCAATTACTGCATCCTATAAGCTTAAGATGAAGTCATGGTATGATGGGATGAAGTAAGCCTTTATAAACAAGTGGCACATCCCAAAGGACTTGCCTTCATAGGTTTGTAATCAAGCTAATTTTGTTGTAAGTAATACTACTCCCTCATGCACATTAGGATGGCCCCATCTAGAGAATTTTATACTTTACTAAAGCTTCTTTATGCTTTCATGGTGTGGCACTTTATGAACTATGTTAACTAAATATATGATGCATAGCCAGTGACATTTAAAGCTAAATAAATTCACTCAAAGACTCACACTCTCCACCAGATGTATATATACCCTAGGAAGAAAACATATATAAAAATGGTTGAGTCGAATATAACTGACAGCAAGGTCCATCAAACCTTGGTTGGGGATTACATTCATACTATTTTCTATATGCTAAAGTTGAAGAAGAAATCTTCAATAAGTGTGGAGCACAAGAAATAGAAAATACCTTCAGTGCCATAACTAGAAAGGAAGTATAAGTGCTCTAGGCATGATGTTAGCACAAGCTCTCAGCCATAACCTTTGTAAAATCAAAGGACTTCCTAGACACTACCAAAAAGGCATCCACCAACAAGTCAACTAGAAGGCCCAGTACCACTACACAAACTATTCTTTTGGAACAAGAGATGGAATAGCCTAAGGATAGTGATAAGGAGGAGGTAGAAGAGCTACCAAGAGGGACCTTGGAGACATTTGAAGTTGTATAAGAAGATACTAACTCCAAGAAGACACCTTCTTGATGTGGTAGGAAGGGATCACCCTTGAGGAGACACAGATGGAGATTGAATATGTATATGGCAAAGAGAGGGATGTTTCTAAAGTAACAAGACTGAATGACCTCAACATCAAGACCACTTCTTAGGATCAAGACATAGATGTTGAGATAATTTATTAGGATCCCATAAAAGGGCAAGATCTAGTTGACTCTATGGTCAAAACTAAAATGTTCAATGCAGCCACCAACCTTCACACCTAATACCAAATAGCCATCCCTAACTAGTCATTGTATCTATATTCCCATCTTACTTAGGAGGATACATCTGTTCAAACCCATTGCAAGATGTCATTCTTCTTCAACATGTATAATAAATAACTCCATTGTGATATGCCTTCTAATAGTCTTGTACTATATATGTAAGTAGTAACACTACCCAAAACTATTTGGGTAGATCCCCTTCAGTGTACTTCTATACAGACTAGCAAGACACTCTTAAAATTAGCATCTAAGATTGCACGACAAAATGTTTTTAAAAAATTTGATGCATGGTGGGATGAATAGAAACATACTAAGGTGGTGGAATTGTATAATAAAGAGGTCACCACTCGAACCAAACTAAAATAAGAATTGGTTGAGTTGAAGCACCAGTTGGAGGTAGAGATAGTCACCAAGGTAAAAACACTAAATATTTGTAAGGCTATTTTGAGCCAAGACCTAATACTCATATATGGAGTCCCTTTAGTTAGTGAGTCAATTGACAAGTTGGATACCCTCATGGACCTCCTATTGAAATGATGCAAAGAGCACCCTAGTCCAAGAGATGAAAAAGTATGGGCAACAGAATAGTTTTTCGAAGTGGTGGAGGTGTGCAAGCATGCCTTGCATAGAGTTGGGGATACGATTCTCATTCTAGATGATATTTTTGAGAAGCTAGTGTAGCCTAGAAAAAATTTAGAAGTTAGGATTTAGGTATAATACCTTCAAAACCAAAAATTGTCTGATACATCCCTCTTAATAAAATATCACTTTGATCACACTAAGGCATTCAAAGAGGTAGAATGTATGGAAGAGACAATAAGCACACAAAGACAATAAATAAATTTTAACTTTATAGCACTTTGAGGACATATTTTAGTCATGTTTACCCCACTTAAAAATGTTTGTATGGATGCTCCCACATCCCTTGAACATTTGGTTAATAAATCAAGCGAGTGTCCTGACCAACCCAAGGAAACCAAAAAGTTAAATGTTGACATTGAAGGAATAACAATGAAGTTGCTCAACATATTGTCATAATGGGAAGGTGTCAAGATGAAGATCAAAAAGGTTGGTCCTAAATTTTTGGTAGAATCCAAAACTGGTGTTTAGTCTTGGATGGATTAATAGCATAGTGTGGGGTGATGTTAAACCCCAAATTTTGGCTAAGTCTTTTGATAGTAGTACAAAAGAAGCATGGCGTGGAACAAGCATGGCATAGGAGAAGCACAACATGGAAGAAGCATTACATGAAAGTTATATAGGTGTAAAATACCATGGCACAGGAGATCATGGCATGAGAAGACCTAGTCAGAGAAGATGCAAAATAAAAAAAGAACCCAAGAACAAAGGGCTCAAAATATCAACAAAAGAATTGAGGAGCACATGGGAAGCAAGAGATGATTAAGAAGTGATTCTCAAGGATTGAATAGACTTAAATCATGCAAGATTTTAGCACTGGACTACACAAAGATGGACACTTAGCAATGAAAATCCTACATCGAATAGGAATATAGGGGCACAAAGGCCAAGGTCGTTAGGGAAATAATGTAGTTGGCTACCACAACTCTTAGTCCACTAGAGATCAATGGCTAGTCATTGAGAGTGTCATTACTATTGTAACTATTGTAATTACTATTGTAACCCATGTTTAGAGCTTTGTAATGTTGTTGATCATTATTGTATAATGATTAATTGATGTTGAATGTTATTTAATTGGTGTAATCATGGATATCATTATGATATTTTTGTTGTAGTCCAATTTATAGCTAATTTGTATCACTGAGTTGCACCATGCCTTTGTTATGTAACTTGTGAATCTATTATGAATATGATGAATAGAATATATGTTATCTAAATGTTATCATGGGGATTCTAAAAATAATGGTGTTGGTCATTTTAATTGTGTTTGTTCATTTAACTAAACTTAATCCCATAACTATTTTTTTCTAGTTAGTCATTGAATAAGGTGAATGTTTGAGCATCGATATATGTTAAGTACACTTTCGCATGATAAATCCCATGGGAACTAGTCCCTCCCTACATGCTTTGGGTGAGCATGCAATAACCCTAAGTCTTGCTGGAAATTCTAGCGTGCCAGCTTGTTAGGTCTTAGTCATTTTAGTGTTCACCTAGATAGGAAATTAGCCCAATAATATATCAACAAATCATGTTATTAAATCATGTTTTGTTTTTTGATACAGGTCATGTTTATGCAATTATTGTAGATAAGGATAATGAGGATGAGACAAACTACTAATTATGTTGGTGTGTAGAGGAAAAACATAAATCAAATTCTATGGTCATAAATGGTGAAAACATTCACTATCACATTGGGTTTGTGGTAGTTATTATAACTTGGCTTCAACGCTAACATATCAAAAATTCAACTGTATGGTTGTTTGAATATTACAAAGTACATAAGAAGACACTCCACTATTCAAGTTTAGTTCTTGCAACAAATGTTTAGCTACACAAATATTGGGGTAGGCCATTACAAGGACTCTATCAAAGGTTCATGAATATGTTCATGAAGCAATTATTGCTACTAAAAATAATAGATTTGATGTTAGTGGTTCCTTAGATTGAACTCCTAAGGTATGTTGACTTGTACAATGTAAATGTGTTTAATTTTATCAATTTTTATTTATTTCTTAGGTATTGCATATAAATTTCAATTTAATTATTTATTAACAGATTTTTTGTAGGTTAGTGGTGCCAAAGTAGCTTCCACCTTCATGTGGTTGGAATAGTTAGTAAAGAATTCCATATTCTCAAATCTAAGAGAAGTTTTTGGTTCATTTAGATGATTGATTATTTTACCTTATCTAGGGAAATGTCATCTTGAGGCCATAACGGGTGCTCCATCTCCTAAAAAATCATAATTGGATGTTAATAATGTGGTCCTATATATTAATCACTACCCTCGACATGGTGGTGATGCCATTTTTCAGTAATGGGGCCCCAGAGATTGAGATATCCAACTGCGGCTTACATCTTGACAACATTTCTTATCAATGTTGCTCAAGGCTAGAATTATTTATAAAAAGGGTATCTGCATGGATTTAAAGGCCATGGAAGTGAGAGCACATGTAAATTTCACATATTTAGGTGTTTTAAGTGATGTATTTTGAAGTGGAGGTCGTGGAAGCGAAAATGTCTATTGGAGGCAAAGACCCTATCTCTTAACTACATAAAAGTTGTATTTTAAGACTGATCACTGAATCATCTATGATGACTTCATCGATGGTTTGTGATCCAAGGAATTTGGGATGAAAGTAGAGGAATTTTATGTGTACTTTACCATTCTTTTATTTCATAGATATGGCTTATGGTCTATGTTTTACACCTATCCATAATTTGCTTAAAATAACAATTTTGCCTTAGAGGGAAATGTCATCTTGAGGCCAAAATGGGTGCTCCATCTACTAACTAGGCATACTAAAGTGTCAATAATGTGATCTTATATATTAATAATAACACATAATATGGTGGAAATGCTATTTTTTAGGCACGAGGCCCCAAAGATAGATATCTATAATTGTGGTTTACATCTTACATTTAGGGAAATGTCATCTTGAGGTTAAAAAGGGTGCTCTGTCTCCTAACCATGTGTACTTGGATACCAATAATGCAGTCGTAGAGGTTGATCTACACCCTTGACATGGTAGAAATGCCAATTTTTAGTCATGAGACCCTAAATATAGAGATATCTAATTGCAACTTACATCTTGATAGCATTTCTTATCAATGTTGTTCAAGACTAGAATTATTGTAAAAAAGGGTATCCGTATGGATTTTGAGGAGGTAATGGTGGGAACGCAGGTAAATTTCACATCTCAAGGTTTTGGAAGTGATGAATTTTGAATAATATGTCCTGAAAGAAGAAATGTCTATTGGAGGCAAAGACCTTTCTCTTAACTACATAAAAGTTGCATTTTAGGACTAATCACTGAATACTCTGCCACGAGTTCATCGATGATTTTAAATCAAAGAAATTTAGGGTGAAATTAGAGGACTTCGATGCACATGTGATTTTTATTTTATTTCATGTATATGACTTATGGTTTTTGTTTTATGCCTATCCAAAGTTTGCCCAAAAAATAATAATTTTTCCTTATAGGGAAATGTCATCTTGAGGCTAGAACAGGTGCTCTATCTCCAATTCAAATGTATTCAGATGACAAGAATATAGTATTAGAGATTAATTTCCACCCTTGACATGATGGCAATGCCAAGTTTTAGCCATGAGGCCCTAGAGATAGATATCTCCAATTGTACCTTGCATCATACATCTAGGAAAATACCTCCTTGAGGCTAGAACGAGTGCTTTGTCTCCTAATCGAGAGTACTTATATGCAAATAATGTGGTCCTTAAGGTTAATCACCACCCCTAACTTGGTGGTGATGTCATTTTTTATCCATGAGGCCTTGGAGATAGAGTATTCAATTGTGGCTTACATCTTACATTTAAGGAAATGTCATCTTAAGTCTAGAATGGATGCTCTGTCTCCTAATCTGGCATATTCAGATGCCAATAAGGTTTTTTTATAGGTTAATAACCACCCTTAATGTGGTGGAGATACCAATTTTAAGTCATGAGTCCCTAGAGATAGAGATCTATAATTACAACTTGCATCTTGACAAAAAAATGTGTTAATGTTGCTCGAGGCCAGAATTATTACAAAAAGGGTATTTGCATGGATTATGAGGCCATGGAAGTGGGAGCATGTGTAAATTAAAAATATAGAGATATTGGAAGTGATGTATTTCTAATCAGAGGTCTTAGAAGCATAAATATATATTAGAGGCAAAGACCTTATCTCTTAACTACATAAAAGTTACATTTTAGGACTGATCATTAATCCTCTACCATGAGTTCATTGATGATTTGAAATCTAAGGGCTTCAGGATACAAGTAGAGGAATTTGTCATGCATGTAACCATTATTTTAGTTTGTGGATATGACTTACAATTTTAATTTTATGTCTATCTAAAGTTTACCTAAAAAATAACAATTTTGCCTTATGGAGAAATGTCATCCTGATGCCAAAACAGGTGCTCAGTCTCCTAAATGGGCGTAATCAGATGCCAAGAATGCATTACTAAAGGTTAATCACCACCTTTTACATTGTGGTAATGCCATTTTTTGGCCATGAGGCCCCAAAGATAGAGATCTCCAATTGTGGATTGCATCTTGCATCCAGGGAAACGTCATCTTGAAGTCAAAATGGGTGCTCCATCTCTTAATCAAGCATACTTAGATGACAATAATATGGCCTTAAAGGTTGAACCTCCAACATGGTGGTGATGCCAGTTTTCATCCATGAGGCCCCAAAGATAGAGATCTCTAACTGCGACTTGTATCTTACATATAGGGAAAGTCATCTTGAGGCTCGAACAGGTGCTTTGTCTCCTAATCAGACATACTCAGATGTAAATAATGTGTTCCTAAAGTTTAATCTATACCTGTAACTATGACAACAAAACTTCAAGAACTCAAAGAAAGGGTAATAATCTCTTAAGAGATAGTTTTATCAAGAACTATTGTAACTCAATCTATATTATAATCAATGAAATCCTACTTTATTGAGGTTTTTGTTTCAATACCAAGCTTGTATTACTTGTAAGTAAATATTGATTTTATATTTAATTAATATTTTTGCATAGTTATTATGTTCTTGAGTTTTCAAGTCTAGAAAGGCAGTCCACAAAGTTTGATAGTCAACAAAAATTGATATTGTATCGTGTTTGAATATTGATTAATTGTTAATAGTAAGTGATAGGGATATATGAGGGTGTGAATAGTCTCACCAAACCTAAATTATCCAAGACATTCTTCAAAATCCAAATTTTCATGGTATTCATACTCCTTGTTTTGACACAATCCTAAAACCCTTAAACTAGGGTTTAGAGCACAAAAACCTCCATAAATAAAAAAACAAAACCTTAAAATAAGTTAAAAACTTGTATAAAGGTGTGGTAATATGTCTGGAATATGTTGAAAATGGTTTCATTTCTTTGAGGTTCCTATAACTTAGGTTATTTCAAAATCTCTGACTGTTGGTTTGTAGATTAGGTCTAAAACCCTCTATTTTCAAATCTCCTTGAAAAAACCTAAAACCTAAGGAAGTGAGAAACATGTTACTTGAGTCAAATGACACTTTTAGGGATATGATAATCCCTTATAGCTAATAAAGTATTTTGGTAAATGTGTTATAGTTGGGTTAAGACTCTAGGTGCATCAACTATAACTATCATAACTTAAAATTTAGCAACAAAAATCTTGTGAAACTTAGTAGAAGGATAAAAGATAATAACCTTGAGGTTTTATAATAGGTTTCAAGTTTTTTTTAGGTCTATATAGTAATATATAGTTAAAACTCTATTTGTAGACCTGTGTGTAAGGACTAAAACCCTTGTTCCTTGTCTTTTGGTAAAGAACCAGCTCAATGAAAGGAAAGAGTTATTTATTTTAATTAGAAAACCTATTAAAGATATGATAATCATGTCAATTCAATATGATTATGATTTTTTATTTATATTACAAACCAATAAGGTGGCAGACCTTAAAAATAGTCCTAGAGAGAGAACCCTATTTTATCATGTTGTCTTAGAGAAGATAACACAATGAATTATGAAGGTGTCTTATTGGGTTAGAATTTTTTTAGGAGTATAAGAACCTCTTGAAAGAATAATAAAAACTTAGAGTTAGGAACTGGAATAAATCAAAAAGGCTACAAGCCTAGTTTATGAATAAGACTTTAAAGACCTTGTGACCGCAATTTTTATCATAAGGTTACAAACTGGAAACAAGGTCTAAAATAGTGTGTGTTTAGTCTTTTTGCTAAGATTAAAATAGAAGTGACAGTGAAGGTTATGTCTGTAGTTAGAGAGAACTAATGAGAGTATAATAATCCATGTAATTCATAAGGAAGCTTAATTAGATCAAATATTATTTCAAGATTGAATTCAAGAATAAGACAATCCTATTCAAGACAAGACAGACCTATAGTGAAGAAGACCTAGTAAACCCCCTTTCTAGTTAAATAAAGGAAAGATATAAAATTTAGTATGAAATATAAATCATAAGTTGTGGATAAATATTTGGTCTCGTTTACAGAGTTAGAGGGGATATAAAAATGAGTTAGAAATATTCGGTCTTGTTTGCCAAAACTTAAATATCTTCAAAATAAGTGAATGAAAGATCATGAAATTTGAGAGGGAGCTAGAGATAAGAATTTTAAAGGTATAAGATAAGGTTTCAATTTTATATAATGTCTAATGATGGATTTATGCTAGTTTTAGGTCTGCATGTGTACATAATTAGGCCTAAATCCCTATTTTCTTCATTAAAGATCAAGAATTAATCACATTGTAAGAAGGGGAATCTATGTGTAGAGTTGAGTAATGTCAAAGTGGATTTAATAACCTTGATGAAGGATTTAATAATCTGAGTAATGAACAAACATACTCTTCTAAGATGATAAACCTACTTTTCAAGGTCTTGAAAGGGCTAGAAAAAGTCTATGTTTTTGTATTTTCCTAAAGGAACCAATCTAGGAGAAGTTGTAAACATGGTTCTTTGAGTAAATCACCACCTTAAGAATACATGAAACCCATTTCAAGTCATAAGGATATTAGGTTTTTTAAAAAATTCTTCATTAGATAAGTTAACAAACCTTAGAATAAGGCCTAAAGGACTATGTAAAGGGTAGAATATTATTTTCTAGTTAAAGATTGATAAAAAAGGATTTTTAAAGATATAGGTGGAGTCTGATAATATTCTAAAGGGTGGAAGAGCCTTATAAAGCTATAAAAATTTGAGTTGAGACCAAGATCAAATAAAGAGCATTATAAGCTATATGTCTAGTTGAAGAGACCTAACAATATTGTTTGTGTTTTGTGGACAGAGATTAGATTATGGATATGAGATAACCTTGATAAGATCAAGGATCTTTATAAAAGAATAAAGAGACTTAATTTGAACAAGGAGGCTACAAAGCTTCAAGAGACCTAGTGAGTAGATCTAAGAGAGGTCTACTTTCATAATGATCACTTACCACACCTTTTGTATTAATTTTTTAACATAATTATACGTAAATTTTCCATATATTTCAACAGACTACAAGATAGATTTTTAATGCTCAACAAAATTTTAAAGCATATAATATTATGAACATGTAATAGAATATGAATTAAATTACAATAAAATTCAAAAAGTGAAATCAACGAGAATATTTAAAATATGAAATGTTGAATAATATATGTATATATAATATCCATAAAATCCATATAAAGGCATACAAAATGTGAACACAATACAATATATTGGGTCAATGTCATAGAGGCATACAATGCCAAACAAATATACATCAAACCATATAGACATACAATAAAATGTCATAAGAAATGATTTTAGTCATCAAAATGCATCGCTTTGTTTGCCTTGCTTGTAGAATCCTCTTCCTTGGATGCCTTGCTCATAACTAGAGGTGTCAGATCTTTTTGACTATGAGTCCTCTTCTGCTCAAAACTCACATGTACCTCCAAATTTTCATATAAAAATATTGTCATAAACTTTACACATGTACTCGAACAAGATTCTTAAAAATTTATGTTTTTAAAATGATAAATAAATTATTCATAGGTGCACTTATTGCAAGCTAGTGGTCATGATCAATTAGGAATTAGCGTTCAATAGGGTCAATGATAGGTTCACGCTGGAAAACAAGAGTGTGAAACAGATCACCAATAGGATCCATTAATGTGTTCATGTTAGTGAAAGGGTTGGGTCCCTCCAAACGTGTATATATACAAGATAAAAATTTAAAATTATCTCATAAACATTTAAGCCAACTGACTAAATCATTGAAATTTAATATAAAAACTTACAAATTAAAGTGTCAACTGTACCATGTCATGCCTGAAAATCATTTCAACATGACAAGAATACATCCCCGAAGGATTCCATATAGATGATTATTTCATACGTCATCTATTTGCACAATTACAGAGGAAAATTGCAAAAGATGCATCCATATTTACACTTAAACATTAAAATAACTCTCATGTACTTTGGTGAGTTGTTGTGTAGATGAAATCACAACAACAACACCTACATTTTCTCCCTCCATAATAGATGACAGAGTGTCTAGTGTGGTCATCAAATAAAAAAACAAATATCATTGTTCGTCACTTCATTATATATATATACCACAACATACATTTACAATGAACCATAACATTAATTAATCCTAAAGAATCACCTATGTATAGGTATACATAGTCATAGTAGTAGCAACACACATGTTCATGTGGCATCCAAAATCCTAGTGCAACATAAAAAAATCATATACATTATTTAGCTTTCTACATAAAAAATAATTATTACCTTTTAAATTGTACAAATATTTAAAATTTAACAAGTCTGATAATTTTTTGGAATAAGTAAAATATTAAAGATACCTAGGAAATGGTAGCCAAGGTGTCCAAATAAAATTTAGATGGTAAAAACATAGTGAGATCGATATCATCTAAGCCCATAGGAAATACCACCATGAGTGGCCTATATGATATCCTCCTTCTACTCATATCCAATGCATATAGCACCACATGATCTACAATAGTGAGCTCACCAGGTAATGGCACTAGATGAAGCCTCACCATGTCCACCCTCATCAGTAGGAGTATGAGAACCCTGGCTCATATGTTGAATGAGGGTATGAATAAGTGTCTTAAGTGCATGCAATGTATCAATCTCTATAATCTCCTTGAATATAGAGGGTAGGATCTCAAGAGGATGTGGTTTATTGATACGTACTCTTGCAGGTTGATTATGTACATGATGTGCACTTGGCCTATCTTTCGCAAAGCCCTTTCATCTGCCCTGGAACTTCAAAAAACAAAAATAGTTTGGAACTTCATTCAACACAAACTCACAATACATTTTTCTCAAAAAATACATCAAGACCTCGTTGTTGTTTCCAGGTGGGTGATTATAGACAATCCCCCATTGATCCCAAAAAAATTGTTTGATCAAATCATGAGTGCACCAATGAATTGGATCAATTTGGTTGTTACATATAGTGGTGCACCAGTTTTCCCATCATTGAATAGGGCACAAATTTGGGCTTTGGTTATGAGTTTATCTCTCAAAGTGGTTATAAATAGTTTGTTTGAATAATATGCCCTACATCTATTTATATACTCAACCCACCTATCAATTTGACATGTTAACGAGTCAAATTCATCTAATAATGTCTATAATATGTTTACCAAAGAAATTTGGTGGGGGTTGTTTGTATGGGGATCCCTCAATATCCTAATCAAATTATCAAGTTCAATCTTGTTTTCAATGATATGGGTTGTTAAATCCTCTTGACTACCTAGGGGGGCTTGAGGAACTACATGAAGGCTAAGAGGGTTTCGCAGGTGAGGAGGGATAGGAGGGTTTTGTGGGTTATGAAGGATAGGAGGGTTTTTTGGGTTAGGAGAGATAGGAGGGTTGTGTGGGTTAGGAGGGAAAGGAGGGTAAGGTGGTTGTTCATTGCCACTTGGAACATTAGCCTATGCATGTGCTAAAAAAAAATACAATTTCAAGAAAAATACAACAAAATTAACAAATTATGTTTCTAAATGTAGTAAAACATGTTTGCATCCCTCCATTTTAATGTGCTATTATCAAATTCAAGTTACTAGAGTGTTATTCTATTTTTCATGGTCTCACAGTCAACCATGTATTTCCTCTTATTCTCGTCTAGTCATGGTTTGCATAGATGCTAAATGAATGGTGACAATGCTTTATAGTTGGTTATAAAGTAACATAATTATGTATGCGGTTCTTTTGCTTTATGGTTGCGTATGTAATTTTAAAGTGTTAAAAATGCGTACGTGGTTTTAATGCATTAAATTGTATATGTGGTTTAGGCTTGAGATCACTAAGCTTATATCACATAACTGCGTACACACTTTTGTAAACTTTGTACGTGGAACCATTTCTAACACTCCAAACATTAATTTTTATCCACTTTTTGGCCTTCCATATTCATACACTTACCCATATAATCAATTTGATTTTATTAGCATCATTGTATTGAGAATTTTGTAAATATGTTATATATGGTTTAAGTCTAAGGGCTTTGGTGTAGTAACAAACACTAATATAAAATAATAAAATCAATTATTCATACTATTAAGATGTTTTTGTATATGATTTATTATTATTACCGTGGTGACTTAAATCCATATGCTTATGGTATTCATTTGTTAGGTAGAATTTGAAAAATACAATCACTTATTAAAGATGAAAGCAAATAATCTGATAGTGTCTTGCACTTCAAGCGAGCAATTATGTTTACACGAATGATATGCCAATCTTACTGTAGATTTTTATCATGAGTTGTACATGCACTGTGGTATAAAATGACCAATTTATAACCACCACTCTCACAAGTGTTATGGCTAGAAAGTTAATATCTCATAGATTTTTCAATGTACTTATATTTTTTTGGATCTTTTGATTCGTTTTCTCATCTGTTATAGGTCAATATAACACCTGTATTCTATGTCAACTATTCAAAAATGAAATATAATACTCAAATCACCATAAAAAAGAAAAAGAACTTAATTTACAATCACATCATTTAGAACAAAATTTAAACCCAAATATCTTATCTTGAATAAAGAAAACTAGCTTTACTTTTCATTATGTTGAAAATATATATTTAAAATTATAAAAATCTTAAGCATAATAGAGTCTCGTACATTGAATTTGAGGTGTCTAGGTCAATTCAAAGGATAAATTTCAAATTCCTTTCATCACATAAATTTCATTTTTAGTGTGATTTATGTTTCCAAACTCATGCATGAGTGCCCAGTTGTAACCCAATTTGATGCATTTCTTCCTCTCATTTGTTACTCTCTTTGTCATATAGTTCTATATCATGGATGTTTTATTGTAGCCCAGCATGTCATCAGTCATTTTTAGTCAAGGCTGCCATATTCTTTCTTTTGCTCTCTATAAATAAGGTTGCATTCATAGAGTGTGTATTGTGCACCAGAATGAAATTGGTGAACATCACCCAATATGAAAATTTGTGAGGAACAGCAATGATAGAAGGAACACTAGAAAATATGTTCAAATGGGTTGTTAGCTTCTTTCAAACTCAACGGGGCCCAAATATTGTAGCATCAATAAGCAATGACACTTATGTGGTCTTGTGTTCAATTTCTACTACAGAGGTTATTACACCCTAGCCGTGCCCTCTAGTGTCATATTTATTCAAAACGAAGAGCCCACAAGGTTTCATGTTTTTAATTTGGCATAACAATGCCAATTTTGTGGTCAAGAAGAGTACAAATTATCATTGGCCTCTAGTAGGGATAATACCACTCACATGAAGGCTAGTGTGCAATACACTTCAATACTATAGAGCATATCCAAGCTTAAATTAGGGTTTTCCTTCTCAACCACCTCGATACAACAATTTTCATTACTTTAAAATTACTATTTTTATTTGCGAGTACATTGAGGTTAGAGTAGTTTTATCCCCTAAAAACATTTCTTTCATTCTGATAGTATATATTTATTTCATTTTGATGGTATATATTTCAGTTGGGTTTCATTTAATAAATGACAGAGGCAACTCATTCTTTATTTTATTCGATCAAATCAAAATAGAAACATTGGTTCAAACAAATTATAAGTGGGTTTTGTCTATTCTATGTGATATAATATTTGATGTTTCATTTCATAAAACTATTAGCTTGTTATTCCTCATTTTGTAGTAGTTCTAGAATATGTGTTTAATTACACATAAGATAAAATAAAACTATACATCTGTTGGCAACTAATGACCTCGTCAAATATATGATATATTTATCTTGCTAGTGATCAAAACTAGGGCAGAATTCAACCCTTGAAATTATCAAGAGATTATTACAAGTTTAAATTACTACAATCACACTATGTATTTATACACTGAAGCAACTAATACTTATAGGCTTAATGGACATTGATTTACTTTCAGTATTAATAGTAAATACCTTGTGTTTCATGCTTTAAGTTTAGATATTAAGTATGTGTATCTATTCAGTAACTTAAACCTAGACTCATCCCTTTTACTCATGTCATTTGAGTGAGGTAGACCTCAACTACAATGGAACCATTGTGGACTATATGAGGAATTGTTTTGAAACTGTCGCCCTAGAGGTTTGAATTAGGATTGGTGATATAAATATAATGGATTGGATTAGGTAAGTGATTATCAACACAGTTTTTGCTAACATTGACGGGAGTATAGATGGTCTCTATATACATAAAGAGAGCTCAAAACCTAACATAAAATGTGGCATAAGGAGATGGGAAGACAATTTGGTTGTTTTCATGTAAAAGGGAAGAATACCCTATCTCAACCGTTGTTGGGAAACTATAAGGGGAGCTTGAAAGAGTGCATACATTAAGTAGAGGCACAATATCAAATAACAACAATATATTAATTATTTGATGCCCTGTGAATTATTAACACATACAAAAAATTTAAAATAAGTATCGTCTGCATCGCAGAGAAGGAAATCTCAGGGAGTATAGGCATTGATAGTTGATGGCAATAGTGTAAATCCTTATAGCAAAAGTGGCATGTGGAGACACTAAGACACATTGATTTATTTAAGGCGATAGCTCAAATTCTAATCCATGAATCATACATGTTGGACTCCATTGTTCGCTGCAAATTGAAGCTCCGGTGAATCACGAGGACTTATGAGAGTTGTTGTGCGGACAATTAGGAGGGTGACACCCGAACAATGCACACGGTGGTTTGGTTCGCTGTGATTGCCAAAAATCAAATTTTACCTAACTTTTCTAATCTTTATATGTTATTTTTGCACTATAAAAAATTAAATATTTTTAAGCGTAATAAATATTTTTAAGTATAATAAATATTTAACTTCTCCAAATAATTGATCACATAATTGTAATTCAACAACAAAATATATATATAATATTTTTTATGATATATATATTTAAAAACTAATATTAATAATTAAATATATTGAAAAATAATTTTTTTCGTTACACAGTTTTCAATACAAAATAATAAATATCACTGGTTCTTATAATTCCCTGCAAAGCAAATACTAAAAATAAAAGATAACATTTATATCATCAATCAAAAACAAGAAAAGAACTTAATTGCCAATCATTTTATTTGTCTCTCTCTATATGATAGAATGACACCTTACAAGTTTAAAAAAATCTCAACCAAATACATTGAATTTGAAGTGAGGAAGTCAATTTAAAATGTCAATGTCAAAGATAATGGATTCCTTTAGTTATTTATATGCATGAAATTTGTGGGACGTCTTATATTCAACAAATAAATTATTTATTATTTCTAGTCGCACGCCATTATCCATTATCCAAACAAGCATTTTCCATCAATTGAAATTCTCCTTATTTTTAAAATAGAAATATACTTTATTTAAAAAAATTAATTTTTTTAATAAATAATGTAATAAAATATGATAGTAATTTTTTTATTTAATTAATTAAAATAATTGAGTTTTGATTTAGTGTATTGGTGAAGTATATGTAGTTGAGATTTATGAATTTAGGTTTCATTTTTATTGGGTTTATGAGGACTTTTTCAACAAATAGTCATGTGAATATTTTGAAGGAGGGGTCGCACTTCTCCATATTTTAAGCAAAATATAGTGGAGTATTTTAGATGCGAATCACTTGGCAGACATTAAGACCCAGAATCACAGGGATATGTCTCATTTTGAGAAGGTGCTCTTCCATCACTTCAATTCATAGTTTTGGTATATCGAAAGTGTTTACCTCCAATATTTAGCCAATGAGATATGGGTGAATGGGTTAAAAGTGGCTTGGTTGTGCCCAGACTCCAGCGCCACTCAAGTTCAAATCTTGATGGCATGTTAGGTCATTTGTGACCGATGGAGATGCTTGTGAGGCCCGTTATGATCGTGGTAATGTTTGTGGGCCCCTGATGGCCATGATGATGTTTGTAGGACCATTTGTGGTTGTTGTGATGGTTGTAAGAGGAATCTAAGCCTCACATTTGTACTCCAAATAGATTCATAACTCCATTCAAAAAAAAATCAGTTCATAATTCTAAATTCTGAAAAAATATATCTATTAATAATTTAAAAAATCAACAAAAATATTTACAATAATTTGTATGAATGAAATATGCACAAATTCATTAAGATTTGAATTTAGATTAAACCATTGTCATTAAGGGTGCTCTTTGCTTGACGCTGGGTAGAATTTAGTAATTTGAAATTAAAAAAAGGTAGCTTGTGATTATATTTAGACTATAAGGCATACATGCACTTTCTTTTAAATCTTTAAATTGTTTGCACCTTATTTTATTCTTTATTTTGATACCTCTAGGGAAGGGAGAGATCTTTAGAACAAACATTCTCTGTTAGTTGAATTTTGCCCCCTTTAGAAAAATGTGCATTATTTAAAAATTCAATAACAAGAAATATAGAATTCTCAATAAATAGTGTTATAAATGGATGAATAAAATGTCATAATAAAAAAATATTAATCGATAAAAATATATTTAATAATTTAAAAAAGTGAAATATACACAACTACATATTAGTAGATTCTAGCATTTTAATTGAATGAGTATTGTCATTTTATTTTGGAAATTTTTTATTAGAGTCAAAATGTTTACTTCTATGAAGCAATGAGAAATAGTTGATTCTAGAAATATGTTGAAGAGCAAAGTGGCAAGTCTTACGAGAGCTTGAATATTCTAGTTAGGAGTAGATCCTTTTCTTAGGGCGTTGATGGCTATTTGTGAGTCATTTTCTATTTTTAATGGCAGATATGATTATCATGAGCCAATTTGAGGTCAGCGAGTAACACTGTGAATTTTGCCTCATTGTTCATGACATGAGAGATTTGAGATGAAATAGTTGCAATGCAAGACTTTTTATGATCCCGGAGCATTCATCCAAAACATGCTTGACCTGGATTGTCCTCTGAAGCTCTGTTAAAGCGCAATTTCATCCAATCAGGGTTTGGAGGCCTCCAAACTGTATTTTTCTTTGTTTGCTTATTTAATCAAATCCCATTAATAAGAGATAAATTTTTTTGGGGTAAATTTAGGACACATCTCAAAGGGTACATGGGGGTGGGTATAGGTCTGTAATGTCTGGGAGTGTGTTTCTTGTGGTTCACATGGAGAAGTTTGACCCCTACCTCAAGGTGTTTTTGTGATCACTTTTTTGAAGTGTCCAAGGAGTCCATGGAATTGGGACCAAAGTTAGTGATATGAAACTATTTGTTTCCCACCACTAATCCCAAACTCTTTGTGCCTCCCTCCCCTTCTATTTTCTCATTTTATTATTTATTGTACATTATATTAATAGTTTGTTTGTTTATTATTTTTATTCAGAGCACAACATATTTTGCATGGAACTTGTTGTGTTTGCATGAGATGCATAGTGGTTGTTTATTTGAGGTTATAATGGTGTCTTCATGTGTCATGTGGTCCTATATATATGATATTTGTCTCCCTTTTAAGGTGTCATTTCTATTATTATCTTTTTTGACATACAATCAATTTAATTTTATTGGCATCGCTGTATTGAGAATTTTGTAGATATATTGTAAATGGTTTGACTCTAAGGGTGTTGGTGTAATAACAAACATTGATATAAAATAGCATGTTCAATTGTTTTTATTATCAAGATGTTTTTGTATGTCTTGTTATTACGTGGTGAATTAAATCTAGATGCTTATGGTATTTGTATGTTAAGTAGAATAAGACGAATACAATCATTTAGTAAGATCAAAGAAAATGATTTGATAGGGACTTGCACTTCAAGAGAGCATTTATGTTTACACGAATCATAAATTTATCTTATTTTAAATTTTTACCATTGATTGTTAAGAGCACTAATATAAAATGACCAATTCGTAACCACCACTCACAAATATTATAACTAAAAAATTAATATCTCGTAAAATTTTCAATATACTTACATCTTTTCCGATCTTTTAATTATTTTTCTAATATATTATAAATCAATATAACACCCATATTCTATATCAACTGCTACTCAAAAATCAAAGATAATATTCGAATCGCCATCAAAAAGAAAGAGAACTTGATTTACAATCACATCAATCAGAGCAAAATTGAATACCAAATATCTTATCTTGAATTAAAAAAATCACCTTTACTTTTCATTATGTTGAAAATATATATTTAAAAGTTATAAAAATCTCAAAAATAATGGAGTCTCATACACTGAATTTGAGGTGTCTGGGTCAATTCAAAAGCTAAATGCCAAATTCCTTTCATCACATAGAATCCCAATTTTCTATCAAGGGAATGTCTGTTTCACAATGAAAACGAAGGCATCTCTTTATTTATGATATTTAGTCACACGCCATTGGCCATAGTCGATTAACTTGATTGGGCACATACCTAACAATGTATGACTAGTAAGAATCACCATAAATTTTAATATAAGACTTTGGCATTATGCTATCGAGTTTTATTCCAGGAGTATTCTTGGATTTTAAAAGTTATCTTGTACTTGAGAAGTGGGAGAGTTTTGCAAGCTCAAAATGCTTCACAAGTTTATTGACCCATTTTCACATCTTGTGGTAAGTACAAGTCGATAATATGCGATATTTTAGGACATTTTAAGATTTGATGTACTTTTAAGATCATCAAAATATTATCGGGTAAATATAAAGAAATGATGGATCAAAAAGAGGTTTTAAGTGGATATGTTTTTTTTCAAAAACAAAAAATCTCGACTTGTACGGATTATTTGAAAACACCTACATTCAAAATTCGAAGATGGCATGTGAACATGAATTGTAGCATTTTCAATATGATTTCTAAACTACTATTTTTTTTTTTGAAATGGTCAAATGTTAAAAATTTGAAGAGGTAGTACTATTTATTGGAAAAAGTTGAGTAGATAGCTTTCTGTGTAGTCCATTTTTTAAAGATCATTTAGTTTTGTTTTAAACCCTTTGGCGGAAAGTTAGATAAGATCATCTAGTTCACAATTTATATATAATTTTAATTAATTAATGAAAATATTTTTTTGATAATTTTTACAAGTCAATAGACCCTGAAATATGATCAATAACGTATAGCCAACCGTGCGATCCCTCTAACTACCTCATAATATTTTGTTTTTTTTTTCCGAATGTGTATAGAATTAGGTCTAGTTTGCAACCATGTATTTTTTATTATTTGAATTGATGAATCAAAAGATACATAAACAAAAATGAACATGTATAGTTGCGGTATATAGCGTTATAAAAAAGACTTAGAAATAAATCTAGATAACAACCTTAAAAGTAATGAAAATATAAAATATATATATATTTAGGAAGATGAGAGTGTATTCGATGTTGTAGTAATATTTTCAAGGAAAGTTTGATAAAATTTATAGTGTTTAGCATGGCCGAAGTTGAATTTTATTATTTTTAGTCGAAAACACATATTCCACTGTGTGTTTACAGGTCCATGCCTCAGGGTCAGGAATCCAAGCCATTCCCAAGCCTTCATGCATGTTTTTGAAAATTGAAATATAAGAACCATGTACATGAAAGTACCATGTACACAGTTTGTGGTGAAATGCATTTAACCATCATATTATTTTGTTATAGTTATTTAATATTAATTACAATTCAAACTTATAACTTGTGGTTTAAGGTATAGGTTATAGGGTTTAGGGTACAATCGTGAAGGCAATTGAGGACAATTTGAGTTGCTTGAACTTATTTGTGACTATAAAATGTTATTTTGGGCACAATTAGCCCCAACAACATCATAAATTGAGTTAATCAGTCAATTGGCCAATAAGTAATGTGGTTTGCATTGAATTAAACCATGTGAATGTAATTCTTATTTTAAAGGATGTTAAGTGCTGTTAAATTGATTATTTTAAGGTTTAGGGTTTATGATTTAGGATTTAGGGTTTAGGACTTAGGGTATATCAAGTTTAGGTTTTAGGGTATAAGGTCTAATCGTGAAGGTACATGGGCCAAATTGAGCTTCTTTAACTTATCTATGACTATAGAATATGATTTTGGGCTCAATTGGCCCTGGGCACGTCATTACAGATTGAGCCAATTAGTCAATTGGGGCATTGAGTGATGTGATTTGGGCCAAATTGAGCCCTATGAACATAATTCTTACTCTAAACGATGTTAATTAAGGATAAATTGATTGGTTCAGGGTTTAAGGTTTAAAATTTAGGGTTTAGGGTCCAATCACGTAGGTAATGGAGTTATTTGAACCCATTTGTGAGTACAGAAAGTGATTTTGGGCACAATTAGCCCCAATGCCATCACAAATTGAGCCAATCAACCAATTGGGCCAATAAGTAATGTGATTTGCATTGAATTGAGCCTTATGAACATAATTATGTGGGGTTAAATTGAATGGTTTAAGGTAAACATGGTTTATGATTTAAGGTTTAGGGTTTAAGGCTTAGGGTATAGAGGGTTTAGGTTTTAGGGTATAAGGTTTAATTTTGAAGGCGATTAGGGCCAAAATCAGCTCCTTTCAGCTATTTGTCACTACATAATGTGATTTTAGGCTCAATTGGCCCCCACGTCATCACAAATTGAGCCAATTAGTCAATTGGGGCAATAAGTGATGCGATTTAGGCCAAATTGAGCCTTGTGAACATAATTCTTACTCTAAAGGATGTTAATTGAAGCTAAATTGATTGGTTTATAGTTTAGGGTGGATAATCATGAAGGTAATTAAGTTGGTTGAACCCATTTGTGAGTACATAAAGTGATTTTGGGCACAATTGGTCCCATGCCATCATAAATTAAGAAATTAGTCAATTAGACCAATAAGTAATGTGATTTGCATTGAATTGATCCCTATGAACATAATTAAGTGAGGTTAAATTGAATGGTTTAAAGTAAATATGGTTTACAATTTAAGGTTTAGGGTTTAGGGCTTAAGGCTTAGGGTATATAGGGTTTAGGTTTTAGGGTATAAGGTCTAATGGCAAAGCCAATTAGGGCCAAATTTAGCTCTTCTAACATATTTGTGACTACAAAATATTATTTTAGGCTCAATTGGCCCCTACATCATCACAAATTGAGCTAATTAGTCAATTGGGGCAATGAGTGATGCATTTTGGTCCAAATTGAGCCCAATGAACATAATTCTTACTCTAAATGATGTTAATTGAGGATAAATTGATTGGTTTAGGGTTTAAAATTTAGGGTTTAGGGTCCAATTGTGAAGGCAATTAAGGATAATTATAGTTGTTTGAACCTATTTGTGACCATAGAATGTATTTTTGGGTTCGATTAGCCCCTATGCCATCACACATAGAGCCCTGTGGTGTGGTGGGGCAATTAGTGGTGTGGTTTGGACCAATTTGAGCCCTGTGGATCTAATTCTTAGTCAAAATGAAGGTAATTGGGGCTCAAGTGATTTGTTTAAGGTTTTAAGAGTTTAGGATTTATAGTTTAGGGTTTCTAAGGCTTTGGGTTTAGGGACTTAAGGTTTAGTTTTAAGGGTATAAGGTCAAAGAGATCAAGGTTTTAGTGTTAAGGGTTACATCTAAGACCGCATATGTAGTTTGGTTATTGGTAAAAAATAAAAAAACATTTAGGTCAATGTCTTTTTTTTACATTGAGACTTTTGTCCCATAGGTACTCTAGTCTCTTCTATTTTGTACAGTGTAGGTTTCTTTTTTACTGATTTGATGCATGTCCCCACCCTCAAAATTAAACATCTTTGTCTACTTATGGTTGACTAAAGAGTGCGTGTCTATTTTTTTATAATTTTATTGTTGTCCCCACTTGGTAATGCACATCAAGCAAGTTTGACTTTTAATAATTGGATTGTTGTCCCCACCCTTAAAAGTTGATAACTTTGTGCAATCATGGGTGATGGATTTCGTAATAGCAAGAATAAGAAGTTGAAGTGAAAAATTTTGAAGGAATTACAAGTGCAGAGAGAAAAGCGAAGGCAATAAATGCAAAAAATTGTGTAAGTATACTATCCCTAATGAATTAAATGTCACAATTAATGATGAAATGAACAATGATATTATACCAAATTATAAAAGTACAACTGACAATTCTGATAGTATACCAAATTATAATGCAAGTCCACATTCAAATTTTATGGTTTTTAAGTTTTATGATGATGATAGAATGCATGATGATGTAAAATACATGGAAACACTAATTGGTGAAATTAACAATCAAGAAAAAACTATGGGAACACCATTGAAAGAAGAAACTAGCAACAAAGAAAATAATATGGATACACCAAATCAACCAAATTTACCATTAAGAACACCTCCTAGGATTTTGAAAAGAAGACCCATGTATTTAATTGAAATTGATGAAAACATTTTGAAACCAATGCCTAAAAATGTCTTAGCGCCATATAAGAAGAAAAATTAGGACTCGTACTTTCACAAATTAAATGAAACTCAAAGATGCCAATTGTTTGTTACATTGATGAAATTGCATAAAATGAGACCTACAATGAACACCCTAGGACTAAGAACATTTAATATTGATGGTGAAAACAGTGTAATTATTGAAATTTTTCATAATGCATATCATCAAGTAGATGTGAACAAACACACTAAAGATGGTAATGTTGCCCAACATGTTATTACAACTTTTAGGGTAAGTTGTCAAACAAAGGATAAATGATTGATTAGAGAAACAAGTCGAGCATTGCACATAAAGAAAAAAACACTAATGAAAACAATTGGGAGATGTCAAAGACTTGATGTTTTTTATAAATATGACTTTGGGCATTCTCTGGTAGACTCCCACTGAAATACAAGGCTAAAGCCAATGCCCTAAAATATTTACTTACAAAATTTTGGAAAGATAACACAAGGGTATCGCCTAATATTAGAGATGTAGTGAAAAAAAGAGTTGGTTCTCGTAACTGTGAACCAAATCCTAAACATTTTTTGGATATGACTCAAACACAATTGTACTTAAATTTGTTAAAAAATATCCACATATTTTTATTAGTCAAAGACATTTTAAAATGGCCAAACCCTTCTGTGTGAAAATCACTCACATAGGCACTACTTGTTGTAGGCAACATGTTGAGTTTTCGATGCATTATGATATTTTTCATCATGTTCATTATACCTTGCATACTATTAACATTTTTTAAGAGTGTGGAGTAGAAGCCTAGCCAAAATCAGCAAGGGAATTTATACCATATGTTTTTTGTGAACAATGAGATGAACATTTTTTTTATAATAAGACATGTTTGGATGGAACTTACAACATTTGTGGTGGATTACCAAAATTGAAAAAATGTACCTATGAGGAGAGTAGACATGAAATTGGACAAGAATTGGTTGATTTTAGTAAATATAAATTTGTGACATATCAATTAAAAGATGGAAATGAATCTAAAAGGTGCGAGCTTGTTACAGAACAAATACCTATTTTCAAATTTATTGACAAATTTAGGGAGGAAATTGTATATGATTATGCAAATCACACACACAGAGCTCGATGTCTAGATGAACAATTCAAGTTAAGTAATTACACATTCCCACTTGGTACTATTGTTTTAGTAGTTGACTTTGCAGAGAATTACACATTGCAACCATAAAGAGAGGTTTAGTCACAATACTATCATTCAGTACAAGTTTCCCTTTTAGTGCATATAGTATTCACATATTCACTTAAAAATACAAAAAATGATTGAAAAATATCAAGTGAGTACAACTTCTATGTCATTGATGATCGAACACATTCTTCAGAGTATGTGCAAGGTTGTTTTCATATTTTTTATGCAAGTTGAGTGGAAGGAACATTACTTTTAATCAACATAATATTTGGTCGGATAATTACACATCACAATTTAAGAATGCACAGATGTTCTACTAGATGAGCAAGATGCATGTGACCACTAGTGTACAACATATTTGGAATTACATTGAAGTTGGAAATGTAAAAGGGGAGCATGATGGTGCAGGAGCATGTGTCAAAAGAAAGCTTGCAAGAGAGGATTTTAAGTTTGAAGAGGTAATTGATTTGACAAATGCAAAAAATAAAGTTGAATGGTGTAATGAAATTATGGGCTATGGTGCTCAACAAATTTCCACTATTCATAGATATTTTTGGCTGATGGAGGATGAACAATTCGTAAGGTATGGAGATTGTATTATGGTAATGAGATTGAGTGAGTTACACTCATTTCATAGCTCAAACACAAGTTCTTAGATGGTTCATATGAGGCACATGGCATGCTTTAGTTCTGCATGCATTGACTTTCTTTGGAATGAGTGGGAGTCACAAGTGGGTGGATGAATGGAATTGTAGGCTTCTAGTTCTAATTGACACTTATCAAATTCCACCAACATTACAACTTACAGAGCTAACATCATCACGTGACTTTGACCATGTATCTAATCTAGTGAAGCCAGGTACCATCTATTTAACATGTGTTTCATGTACTAAATTTGGTATATATATCAACAAATCAAGTTCATAAATCATATTTTATTTTGTGATTTAGGGCATGTTTATGCAGTTATTGTAGATGAGGATAACGAGGGGACAAACTACTACTTGTGTCGGTGTGTAGAGGAAAAATATAAATTAATTTCTATAGTCACGGATGGGGAAAACATTCACTATCCCATTGGGTCTATGGTAGTTATTGTAACGTGGCTTTGATGACATCCTATCAAAAATTTAAATGTGTGGTTGTTTGAAGACTATGAAGTACATAAGAAGATACTCCACTATTCAAATTTGGTTTTTACAAGAAATGTTCAGTTGCACAAATATCAGGGTAGGCCATTAAAAAGGTCTCTATGGAAGGTTCATGAATCTGATCATAAAGCAATTTTTGGTACTATAAAGAATAGAGTCGATCAAAGTGGTTCTTTAGATTGAAATCCCAAGGAATGTTGACTTCTCAAATGTAAATGTGTTTACTTTTATCAAATTTAATTTTTTTCTTAGGTATTATATATAAATTTTAATTTAATTGCATATTAACATATTTTTTTAGGTTAGTGGTGCCAAATTAGCTTCCACCTTCACATGGTTGACATTGTTAGTAGAGAATTCCATATTCTCGAAGCTAAGAGAAACTTTCGGTTCATATAGATGATTGTCAGTTTTACCTTTTAGTTCATGTAGATGATTCCACCTTCACGTGGTTGGCACCATTAGTAGAGAAACATCTTGTGTCTAGGGACAAGTGGTTTTGAGGCCCGAACGAGTGCTCCATCTCCTAATTGGGTGTACTCAGATGCCAAGAAAGTTGCATTTTAGGACTGATCACTAAATCCTATGTCACAAGTCCATCGATGCTCTAAAATTTGAGAGTTTTGAGGTGAAAGTAGAGAGCTTTGACATGAACATGATGATTCTTTTGGTTTGTGGATACAACTTACATTTCCATTTTAAGGTTGTCTAAAGTTTGCCTAAAAAACCTTAGTTTTGCCTTGTAGGGACAAGTGGTCTTGAGGCTAAAATGGGTACTCCATCTCCTAACTAGGTATACTCAGATGCTAGGAATGTGTTCCTAGAGGGTAATCCCCACCCTTGACATGGTAGTAAATTCATTTTTCACCCATGAATGTGGTCCTAAATGTTGATCCCCACCCCCGATGTGGTGGCAATGTTAGTTTTTTCCCACGAGCCCCTAAAGATAAAGATCTTGCACTGTGGCTTACATCCTGCATCTAGGGACAAGTGGACTTGAAGATGGAATAGGTATTCAGTCTCCTAACTACACATAATTATATTCTAATAATGCAATCCTAAAGGTTAATCCCCACCCATGATGTGGTGGCAATGTTAGTTTTTGCCCATAAGCCACCATAGATAGAGATCTTACACTGTTTATTGCATCTTGCATCTAGGGACAAATGGTCTTGAGGCCAAAACGGGTGCTATGTCTCCTAACTGGGCATACTCAAATGCCAAGAATGGGGTCCTAAAGGTTAATCACCACCACTAACATGGTGTCAATGTCATTTTTAACCCACGAGTCCTTGGAGATAGCGATCTCACACTATGGCTTGCATCTTAACAATATTTCTTATCAATATTGCTCGAGGCCAAAATTATTGCAAAAAAGGGTATTTACATGGATTCAGAGGCCATGGATATGGGAACACATGTAAATTTCACATATCGAGGTGTTATAAGTGATGTATTTTGAAGCAGAGGTCTCAAAAGCATAAATGTTTACTGGAAGCAAATAACATGTCTCTTAACTACATGAAAGTTGCATTTTAGGATTGATCATTGAATCATCTGCCATGAGTACCTTGATTATTTATAATTTGATAACTTTGGGGTGAAAGTAGAGGACTTTGTCATGAATGTGACAATTCTTTAGGTTCATGGATACAATTTATGGTTTTTGTTTTATGAGTGTCCAAAGTTTGCCTTAAAAACACTAGTTTTGCCTTGCAGGGACAAATGGTCCTTAGGTTGGAACGAGTGCTCCATTTCCTAATTGGGCATGCTCAGATGATAGTAATGTGGTTTTAGAGTTCAATACCCACCCTTGATGTGGTGGTGATGTTATTTTTCACTCATGAGCCCCCAAAGAGATATTACATTGTGGTTTGCATCTTGCATCTAGGGATAAGTGGCCTTGAGGCCAGAATGGGTGATCCGTCTCTTAACCAAGCATAATTGAATGATAATAATGCAGTTCTAGAGGTTAATCCCCACCTTAGACGTGGTGTTGATGTCATTTTTCACCCATGAGCTCCCATAAATAGAGATCTTACACTTGGCTTGCATCTTACATCTAGGGACAAGTGGTCTTGAGGCCATAACGGGTGCTCTGTCTCCTAACCAGGCATACTTAGATGTGAAGAATGGGGTCTTATAGGTTAATTACCAGCCCTAATGTGGTGATGATTTCAATTTTAACCTATGATCCCCCAGAGATAGAGATATCACATTGTGGCTTGCATTTTAACAATATTTCTTATCAATATTACTTGAGGCCATAATTATTGCAAAAAAGGGTATTTGTGTGGATTAGAGGCCATGGCTATGGGAATGCATGTAAATTTCACATCTTAAGGCATTGGAAGTGATGTATTTTTAATTGAATGTCTTAGAAGTGGAAATGTCTATTGGAGGCAAATAACCTATCTCTTAACTACATGAAAGTTGCATTTTAAGATTGATCATTGAATCCTATGCCATAAGTTCATTGATGATTTTAAATCCAATATATTTATGGTTAAAGTAGAGGATTTATACATGCATGTGAATGTTCTTTCATTTTGTGGATATGACTTACGGTTTCCATTTTACGGTTATCCAAAGTTTGCTTAAAAACACAAGTTTTGAATTGTAGGGATAAGTGGTCTTGAGGCCAAAACAAGTGTTTCATCTCCTAACCAAGTGTAATTAGTTGCCAATAATGTGGTATTATAGGGTAATCCCCACCCTTGATGTGTTGGATATGTTATGTTTCACCGATGATCCCCCAGAGATAGAGATCTTGCACTATGGCTTGCATCTTACATCTAGGGACAAGTGGCCTTGAGGTCAGAATGGGTGCTTAGTCTCCTAACTAAGTGTAATCGAATGCCGATAATGTTGTCTTAAAGGTTAATCCCCACCCTAGACATGGTGAAAATATCAATTTTTACCCATGATCCCTTGTAGATATATATTTTTCACTGTGGCTTATATCTTGCATCTAGGGATAAGTGGTCTTGAGGTTGGAATGGGTGCTCTATCTCCTAACCAAGTGGATGCCATAAATGGGGTCTTAGAGGTTAATCACAACCCCAAACAAGGTGGAAATGTCAATTTTCACCCATGATCCCCTGGAGATTGAGATATCACATTGTGGCTTGCATCTTGACAACATTTCTTATTAACGTTGCTTAAGGCTATAATTATTACAAAAAAGGATATCCTCTTGGATTTGGGGGTCATGGTTGTGGAAACACATGTAAATTACACATCCTAAGTTGTTTAAATTGATGGATTTCAAAGCGGAGGTCCTGGAAGTAGAAATATTTATTGGAGGCAAATAACTTGTCTCTTAACTACATGAATGTATTTTAGGACTGATCACTAAATCCTTTATCATGAGTTCCTTGATGCTTTGAAATCTTAGAGATTTTGGGTGTCATTAGAGGACTTAAACATACGCATGATGGTTCTTTCAGTTCATGGATATAACTTATGGTTTCTATTTTATGGTTGTCCAAAGTTTGCCTAAAAAACACCAATTTTGCCTTGTAGGGACAAGTGGTCATGAGGCTAGAATAGGTGCTTCATATCCTAATTGGGCATACTCAGATGCCAAGAATATAGTCCTATAGGTTAATCCCCACCCTTTACATGTTGGTGATGTCATTTTTCTCCCATGAACCCCTGGAGATAGAGATATTGCATTGTGGCTTGCATCTTGCATCTAGGGAGATATCCTCTTGAGGCCGAAATAGGTGCTTCATCTCCTAACTGGGTGTACTCAAATTCCAATAATGTGGTCATAGGAGTTAATATCTATCCTAGATGTGGTGGCGATGTTGTTTTTCAGCCAGAAGGCCCCAAAGACAAGAAATATTTTTTTATTGACAATTTGCCATGGTAATAGTATTTTGTGTATGAGGAAACTTGCTTTTCTTGCAACCAAAAGGGATACGTTGGTTAGATTTATTCTATTCATCTTTTAATTTCCTAAATAAATATTCATACATTTAATTTAAGGATAAATTTTACTTGTTTCAAGGTCTAAGCAGTTGAAACCTTTAAGTAACCCTGTTTTGTGCATTCACTATCATTTGCGGGAACTTAGAAGAATAATCTTTTGTTCAAGAAGTAATAGCCTACAAGTATAAGTATAATAGTGTATAAGTATAATTATAATCATTGGTGTTTAAATTTATCATAGAAGGATAAGTATAATAGTTTATTCATGCCTTGTGATAAACTTCACATGTAGTGAAAACCACCTTTACATTGAAGCATGTGCAAAAATAATTTTTGCCCCTCCTCATTAAACTTTATGCACCAAAGGTATTTTAGTGTTTTTTTCAAGCCCTTCATTTATTTTCTCTCCCAAAACATTTTCATGTTGGCAATATGCCCCTCTATCAATGAGTTAATGCTTGCATCAAAACTTCTACCTACCTTTATCCTTGGTGCATCCAAATATGTCTTTGATGCATGACTTTTCTTAAAGAGGGCCAAGAGTTATAAAAAAACAACATAATGGTTGGCCTTATCAAAAATAGCTATTAGAATAGAAACATATTATTTACAAATAGATGTCCCACTACCTTGTTAGTTCTACTTGATGCAACATCATAGAAAAAATGGAAAAAATTAGAAATTTCTAGAGCGAAGCTCAAAACACATACTTATAAGATATGCTATATAATAGATTTTTCATAAATACAATCACATTAACTTTTTTATTATTTTTTGTCTATTTAAAAACAAACCAAACTAAACTATAACACAAAAATAGTTGTATCTACTTCAAAAAAAAATATATGATCAATACAAGGTAGGTTTTTAATGCTCAACAAAAGTTTAAGGCATACAATGATGTGAACATGTAATAGAATATGTAATAATTTCAAACAAAATCCAAAACCTGAAATCAACAAGAATATTTATAAATTCAAATTTTGAACAATATATCATGTATATAATATCCATAATATCCATATAAAGGTGTACAAAATGTGAACACAAGTGATACAATATCATGGGTCAATTCCGTATAGGCATACAATGCCAAAAAACTATACATCAAGCCATATAGGCATATGAAAAAATATCATAAGACACGATCAGGATCATCAAAATGCATTTCTCTCTTTTCCTTGCTTGTAGAAGCCTCTCCCTTGGATGCCTTACTCGCAAATAGAGGTGTCAGATCTAGTTGATTATGAGTCCTTCGCTTAAAACTTGCCTGTAGCTCTAACTATTCATATACAAATATCGTCATCAAATTTACATGTACTGGAACAAGATAATTAAAAAATTAACAAGTTAAGTTTTTAAAATTTTATAAAAATAATTAATAGGTGCACTTAATACAAGTTGGAAGTCATGCTCGGTTTGGGACTAGCACTCAATAGGGTTAATGATCGGTTCACACTGGTGAATGAGAGTGTGAAATGAATCACCAATAGGAGTCAATGATGTGCTCATGATAACAGAAGGGTTGGCTCCCTATATATATATATATAAATTCAAAATTAGCTCATAAAAATTTAAACCAACTAACTAAATCATTGAAATATTAAAAAAAAAAATTACAAGTTAAATCATCAATTGTACCACATCATGCATGCTAATCATTTCAATAGGACCAAAATACATCATTGAAGGAGTCTTCATAGATAATTGTTTCATGTGTCAACATTTGCACAAGTACAAAAGACAATTACAAAACACACATCCATATTTACACTTAAATATTAAAGAAACTCTCATTTACCTTAGTGAGTTATTGTGTAGATGAAATCATAGCAGTAACAACTACATTTGCTCCCTCCGAAATAGATGGTGGAGTGTCTAATGTGGTCATCAACTGAACAAACAAAATATCAATGTTAGTCACTTAAACATATATATACAACACCATACATGTACAATAAACCATAATATTAATTAATTCTTAAAAATCACCTCCATATAGGTATACACAAGCATAGTAGCAGCAACATACACAGTCGTGTGGCATCCAAAATCCTACTGCAACATAAAAAAATCATATAAATTATTTAGCTTTCTATATGAAAATTAATTATTACCTTTTAAATTGTACAAATATTTAAAATTTAACAAGTCTGATAATTTTTTGTAACAATTAAAATATTAAAGCTACCTAGGAAGTTGCAGCCAAGGTGTCCATATCAAATGTAGTCGACTGAAACATAGTGAGGTTGATAACATCTAGGCCTATGAAAATACCACCATGAGTGGGTTGCATGATATCCTCCTCCTCCTTAGGTGTAGTGCATATATCACCACATAATCTGTAATAGTGAGCTCATCGAGTAGCAACACTAGATGAAGCCTCGCCATATCCACCCTCACCAGTAGGAGTATGAGAAATGTAGCTCATATGGTGAACAAGGGTGTTAGTAAGTGCCTTAAGCACATGAAAAGTCTCAATATCTATAGTCTCCTTGACTATAGAGGGTAGGGTCTTAAGAGGATGTGGTTTATCGATACACACTCTTGTAGGCTGATTAGGTGCATGATGTGCACCTGGCCTATCATGTACAAAGCCTTTTACTCTACCAAAGAACTCTGAGAAATCAAAATAGTTTAGAATTTCATTCAACACAAACTCACAATATAATTTTCTACAAAAATACACTGGGACCTCATTATTGTTTTAAGGTGGCTGATCAAAGACCATCCACCATAAGTCCCAAAAATTTAGTTTGATCAAATGGTGAGTGCACTAGTGGATTGGAATTTATTTGGCTGTCACATCTAGTGGCGTACCAGTTTTTCCATCAATGAATAAGAAACAAATTTAGGCTTTGGTTATATTTTTATCTTCATAGTGGTTGCAGATAATTTGTTGGAATAATATGCTCTACATATATTTTTATAGTCAACCCACCTATCAATTTGACCTGTTAATGACTAAACTTTACCTAATAATGTTTGTATTGTGTTTGCCAAAGACATTTAGTGGGGTTTGTTTGCATGGGGATGCTTTTATTGTAATCAAATTCTCAAGTTTGATCTTATTTTCAATGATATGGGTTGTTAAATCCTCTTGATTTCCTTAGGGGGATTTAGGAACTATAGGAGGTTTAGGAGGGTTTTGTGGGTGAGGAGGGATAGGAGGATCAGGTTATTGTTCAGTGTCACTTGTCTCTACATGTGCTGAAAATTTAAAAAAGTATACACAATTTCAAGAAAAATGCAATGAAATTAACTAATTTTGTTTGTAAATGCAATAAAATATGTTTACATACCTCTCTTCTAGTATACCATTGTCAAATTTGGGTTGCTAGAGTGCTTGTTGCTTGCCTTGGTTATGTGTATTTTCTTTTTTCCTCTTCTGCTCACGGTTTTTGTTAATGCTAAATGAATGGCATCAACAATTTTTTTTTTTTAAAAAAAATGAACATGGTTATGTCATTTTAAAACTGTGTACATGGTCACACCATGTACATAGTTTATATTTGTAAAACCGTGTATACAATTTTGGCTCGATGATTATTGAGCCTATGACACAAAACTGCTTATGTGGTTTTAAGAACTAAGTATGTGGTGTTTAATAACTTCATATGCAGTTTTGTTTTTTTGAAAAAAATGTTTACTTTTTTGCCCCCCATCTCTGTGCACTTACCCTATCATCTAAAGTCATGTACCCTTCTATGGTGGCACAAAACTACTTAGATAATTTAGACATGCCATAATTCATGAGCATGTCAATCCTTACGTAAAACTCACAAATGGCTTCCTCAATGCCCAAAACACTTCAAATCCATGCAATAAAGGTCAAATCTTATTGCTTGATACTAACAAGTAGTCACAATATTTTTACCTTTGATGGAAACATACCAAGTAGATTCGTTTGAAATCATTTTCTTCATATTTGAAACTATAAGAAGTAACACCACCTACCACTTCTTAAATGCATTCCTTATAAGAATAAGAGACCTGTGCATTTTTGGAACCTTTAGACTTAAAGCTACAAAGCATGTTAGAACCGTAAAAAATGACAATTCCATACTGCCATGTAACTATGTTTACCATATTGGATAACATGCTTCTAAAGTAATACCTTAATGTGTGCATCCACATGTTCTCGTAGCAATTTGGACTATCTAAGTTTAGGACATTCTTTCTAACACATCTTGGCCAATATATAGGATACGTCATATGATTTTAGGTGTTCCACAAGAGAGAAGAGATGCCACCTTTAAGAGAGAAATGGGGTTTTGGCTAGAAGAGTCTTCCAATCGTAGTTGTGAGTTCAAGTAGAATAGTTAGGCTAAGAGTTGGTATCTCGTAATGAGTAAAGGGGTGTAGTGTATATAGGAGTCCATAGAAGATGAGGATAACATGACAAAGTGTGTAGGAAGTTTGTATGGTTTTTACATAACCAATAATGTGAATGAAAGAGTGTAATGTATCCATACATCAATAATGAATGAAAAACTATTTTAGTATGTTAATCTTGTGTCATCATTGTAACATTATGTATATTGAAATGGTTGTGAATTTTTCGTTGTTCATTTGATGCACAACTTAGCTTTCCATCATTTGATATTAGAGTAGTTTGTGCCTTGTGTATCAAGTGTGGAAATAACTTAAGATGAGTCTGTTAGATGTTGAGGAGAGTATGCTATTATCAAAGTTGAAGAATTGATACAAACACAAAATGGAACACGAAGGATTACTTTTTACAAGAGGAACATGTGCACTAAGAGTTAAAGATTTAGTTGAAGTATTGAGATGAATACAAGCTAGATTTAATGTTATGGAGATTATGAAATGAAGAGGAGTTGTTAACATAAGTGAAGATAAATAAGTAGCTTTGGTAATTCATCTAAAAGAGTTGAACGAATAACCAGAGGAAAGATTCTTGAAAGTTGTTTCAAAGATGGGAGGCAAGCAAAGTTGGACACCCCTAGCTACTTAAGACATTTGGATACTAAAGATTTGATCAATTGGATAATATAATTGGAAAATTATTTTGATTATGAACAAATTGGGTACCCATGGTGGGATCCCATGTAACTAGAAAGAGTAAGATGAGGTAAAAAATATATCAAGACTTTAGATAGACTAATTGCTAAACCAAAAGGTAAGTTTTTTCCTTCTAATTGTCAACTAAGCATTTTTTGAGAAGCTGTAGAATTTGAAGCAAAAAGGTAGGATTACATGAAGGAGTTCTAAAAGCTAACAATCTGAGCAAGTCATGTAGAAAAATATGAAAAAAATATCTCAAAGTATGTAAATTGTCTCTATATTTCCATACAAGATGAGTTTAGGATGATAATATCACATTTTTTAGAAGAATCATGACAATGTGCTTTGAAGGATAAAGAGAAGTTGTCAAAAAAAAAATGAAGATGAAGATGGCATCAAAGATAAACCAATGGAGTATGTTTATTGGTTAAAGAAAGGTCAACAAGTAATGATGATAGAGTAGTTAAAGGTTAACTCACACATTGGAATCTACCATGGTGAAGCATGGTATGGTGTGATTTCAATGGACATGTGTCATGTCTTATCGGTTAGACCATGGTAGTATTATAGAGCTGCCATGCACAATGGACAGACTAATAATTTCTAGATTATCAAGGATGGTAAGAGATTTGAATTGATTTCTATGAAGGAGGAAGAAGAAGCAAGTAGCTCAGTGATGTTTATTTTAGCAAAATAATTTATAAAAGTATGGAAGAAGACAAAGGTTTGTTTTGTTGTTTTCCCAAAAAAATAGCCATAAAATGAAAATAATGGAATGCAAGCATAAGTTTTAAAATAAAATCAAAAGATAATGAGGAGGTAGTGTCAAGTGACTTACCTAGTGGATTGTCATCAATCAGGGAGATTTCTCATCAGATGGATTTGATCTCTGGAGCAAGTTGACCAAGAAAGTCCCCACATAAAATGAATCCACTTATGAGTGCATAACTGAACAAACAAGTTCAAGAATTCTTGGATAAAGGATTGATAAGAAAATGTTTGAGTCCATATGCAGTTCTAACAGTTCTTATGCCTAAGAAGGATGGATAATGGAAGATGTGTATAAATTCAAGAGCTATCAATATGATGGCCATAATATACTAGATCCCATTGCCAATAATGGATGGCTTCTTATACCATTTGAGCAGAGTGAATTACTTATTTAAGCTAGATTTCAAGAGTGGATACCTTCATATAATAATAAAAGGTGATGTATGGAAGACTACATTTAGAACCAAGGAGGGATTGTATGAATGGCTAGTAGTTCCATTTGGGTTAACTAATGCCCCTAATACATTTATGAGGTTGATGAATGAAGTGTTGAAGCCATTTATTGGAATATTTGTTATAGTGTATCTCAATGATATACTATTTAAAAATAAAAAATAAAAAATAAAAAATAGGAGCATTTGATAGACTTGAGATAGGTCTTAAAAAATATGAAGTGAGAGAAGATATTGATAAATTTGCATTCCTGAAGAAAGAGGTAGTATATGTAGGCTTTATGATTTCACAATAAGGATGGAAGATGGACCCAAAGAAGGTCAAAGTAATATTAGAATGACCTATGCCAAGGAATGTTACTAACGTAATAAATTTCATGGCTTAGTAAGTTTCCATAGGAAATTTATAAGGGAATTTAGTGGACTGTGTTTACCATTGAGTACATGCATAAAGAATGTTTGTTCATATGGACATGTCCCAATCCATGAATAGTTTTGAGCTATTGAATAAAAATGTTTTATAGAGGAGCATGTGTTAGATTTTCTATATTTTGGTAAAGTGTTCAAAGTTGATTGTGATGAACAACATTTGATGCATTTTTGATTCAAAAGGAATACCAATTGGGTATTTAAGTGAGAAATTTAACAAGGCAAAAATAAAAGTATTCAACATATGATCAAGAGTTCTATGCTATATTTCAAGCATTAAAAAATTGAAGGTACTTTTTATCGCCCAAATGGTTTATATTGTATACTAACAACCAAGCTTTGAAGTTCATAAATATCCTAACCAAGTCGAACCAAAAGGACATGAATTGGGGTGATTATTTACAAAGCTACTCATTTGTGCTCAATCATAGATCAAGTCGATCAGATAAGGTAGTTGATGCCTTAAGCAGGAGAGTTATGTTGCTAAAAAATATGTTAGTAGAGATGATTGGCTTGGATAGCCAAACATAATTGTATGGAGAATATGTAGACTTCATAGAAGTTTGGAGAGCCTATATCGAGCCATGGGTAAATGGTAAAATATCATATGAGGACTACTTATTCCCATAATTATTCTTAATCAATAAATAAGAATTTTGTATCCCACAAGGATTAATAGTGAAGAACCTTATAGATGAGTTACATAATGGCAAATTAGGAGATCCCTTTGGAAGAGATAATGCCCTAGCATTGATAGAAGAGCTAACATTGCTCAAGTTTGGCTCAAAATATTAAAAATTATATGAGAAGATGAATAATATGCTATTTTTCAAAAGGAATATGCATAAATATGGGATTGTATACACCATTACCAATATTCGAAGGACCAAGGGAAGAATTAGCTATGGAATTTTTTGTGAATTGTCGAGGACACCATGAAGTAATTACTATATATTTGTTGTTGTTGATATATTATTGAAGATGGCATATTTTATTATTTTTAAGAATCGCAATGATGTTTCACATTGTGAAAGTTTTTTTCAAAGAATTTGATAGGTTAAATGGATTGCCAAAGAGTATTATTTTAGATAGAGACATCATATTCTTTGGTCACTTTTAGAGAACATTGTGGATAAAGTTGGACACCAAGTTTTACTTTAGTTCTACTACCAGAGAAAAAAAATAGATGGACAAACATAGGTTTTGAATTGAAGTTTAGGGAATCTACTCATATCTTTGGTTGGAAGTAAATCAACAATGTGGGATATGATGTTAGTTCAAGTAGAATTTTCATATAATAATTTAGTGAAAATATTAATGAGAACTATCCCATTTCAAATTAATTATGTACGATCACCCAAGGGAGTGAGAGATATGTTCTAAGTGACAAAAAAAAGAGTATGAATGCAAAGGATTTTGCATAGCATATACATGAGTTGCATGAGGAAGAGTGAAGGAAGTTGAAACATAGTAGCCTAAAGTGTAAGTAGAGAATATATAAAAAGATGAGAGTGGAATCATTTGTTAAAAGATATTTAGTCCTAGTAAACCTGAGGAATTAGAGGTTCCCAAGAGGAACATATGACAAATTGAAATTTCATAAAATCAATAATTGCAAGATTTTGAAAAATTATTTATGTAATGAATATGAGATAAAGTTGCCATAAGGGTTAGATATTTCACCCAATTTTGATGTTGCAGATTTGCATCCATGTCATGGAATGGATAATATTAGGGAAGAAGGATAAACTCTTGTAAATTAAAAAACCCATATTCTTGAGAATACAAAGTAAAATGTTGAAGAAGTATTTAAAAAAGACTAGGCAATGACTGCATAAAGTATACTTAATCTGATTGATGCAAAAATAACATGAATATTTATGGATTTTAGAAGAGGAACTTGGTTAAATGGGTTAGTGAAGACTAGAAGTTACAGATATTATATTATGACCACCATGCTCACATCAAAATTTCTAGATGAGTTTGACATTGAGGCATCCCTAGATCTTAAAGTTATCTTGTATGTGAGAACTGGAGGTATTTCATAAGCTCATAAAGCTTCATAAGTCTACCAAATGTTTGAATACTACAAGGCCCTTTCTCATGACTTGTGGTGGGTGCGTTATTTTTCAATGGTATGTGGTACTCTAGAACCACATACAAAGGTTCTTATTGATTTCAAGATAAAATGAATATCATCAGCTAAAGCCACATACCCTTTAGGGTCATGTAATACCACCTAGATAGTTCATAGCATCCATGAGTTTTCCAAACCTTGTGCGATGTTCATAAATGGATTCCTCAAGATCCTAAACACCTAAAATCCATACCATGAAATCTAAATCTTACCACTTGACACTGTTGGGTAATGACAACATGTTTTACTATAGTTCCACATACTAGGAAAAAATAGATGGACATATAGGTTGTGAACTAAAGTTTAGGAAATCTACTTAGATGTTTGTTTAGAAATAAGTTAGCAATGTGGGATATGATGTTGGCTCAAGTATATTTTTCATATAATAATTCAATGAATATATTAATGGGAATGACCCCATTTCAAATTAATTATGGACAATCACTAAAGGGAGTGAGAGATATGTCTCAATTGTCAACAAAAAAGATGAGTGTGAATGCAAAGGATTTTGCAGAGCACATACATGAGTTGCAAGAGAAGTGCGAATGAAGCTACGACATAGTATCTTGAATTTTAAGGATAAAAAAAATTAAAAGAGAACAATGGAATTATTTGTTGTAGGAGATTTAGTCCCAGTGTACTTTAGGAAAGAGAGGCTCCAAAGAGGAAGGTATGACAAGTTGAAATTACATAAAATAGATCCTTGAAAGACTCTAAAAAAGTATTTTGAAAATGCATACAAGATAAAGTTGCCAAAAGGGTTAAATATTTCACCTAGTTTTAATGTTGTAGATTTACATCCATGTCATGGAATGAATAACATTAAGGAAGAGGGGTAAAATCGTGTAGATTGAAAAAACCATATTGTTGAGAAGACATAATAAGACATTGAAGAAGCATTTGGAAACGAATAGCTAATGAGTGCATAAAGTATAATGAATTTGATCAAGGCATAAATAACTTGAAGAATATTTGTGGATTCAAAATAGAAACTTGGTTAAATGGGTTGGTAAAGAGTAGCAATTATAGACCTTCAATTGTGAGCACCATTCTCACATTAAAATTTCTAGGGGAGTTTGATGTAGGAACATCCGTGGATCTTAAATTTATCTTGTATGTTAAATTTGGAGGAGTTCCACAAGCTCATAAAGATTCATAAGTATACCAAAGGTTGGGATACTACAAGACCAATTCTAATGACTTGTGGTAAATGCGGTCCTATTCAATAGTATGTGGTACTCTATAAACACATTCAAAGGTTTGCATTATTTTTAGAATCATAAAATTATCCTAAATTGAAGCCACACACACTTTTAGGTTTGTGTGATACCACCTATACAGTTCAAACATGGAACCATCCATGAGTGTGCCAATCCTTGTTTTCACAAATAGCTTCCTTAGCATCCCAAACACCTATAATCCATACCACAAAGATTAACTCTTCTTGCTTGACACCATTGGGTAATGACAAAATTTATACCTTTGATCGAAAGGGGAGGAACTTAACAAAACACTAATCAAATCCATTTTAGAAGGTATTTAATTCATCTTATATAGTATAAGTAATGTCCTGTATTATTTCTTTGATGCATTCCCTACAAGAAGAAGATATATGTAGGGTGTCAAAATCATTGAACCCATAGTTTTTTAGCATGTTAGAACCATTAGAAACAACATGATTGTAAAGCCAAGCTGTTAGGTTTGGCATAGTGGATTGAATGCTTATGAACTAAAACCATAATTATGACATTAATGTCTTATAGTGGCAATTTTGGTCTCCTGACTTCATGACATTCTTGCACTGCATCTTGGCCATAATTTGGGATTCTTCATATGATGTTATGGGTTTCATAATAGAGAAGAGACACCATATTCAAGAGAGAAATGGGATCTTGGTTGAAAGAGTCTTCTAGTAATAATTGCGATCTCTAGTTGAATAGTTAAGCTAAGAGTTTGTGGATTTTACACTAGCTAATAAGGGCTATTGTGTGTGCATAGGAATGTATAGAGAACAAGACCGAGTTAGTTGAGTGTGTAGGAATTATTTATGTGAGTTTACAAACACTAGGAGTGTGGGTGAAAGAGTATAATTTATCCATATTTTTACGAATGAATTTAATAACATTTTAACGTGTCAATCTTTTGTCACCATTATAAAACTATGAACATTGATACATATTTGAGTTGTTTGTTGTTCATTGACCCACAAACCACCTTGCCAATAGTTACACCATGAATTTAGAAACAAATTATTACTTAAGGTGTGTAAGGGGATTTTCAAAAATATTTTGAGAGGAATAAGACCTTATTTTTTTACACACACTCTTATGAAATTAAGATGGTTGAAAGACTTTTATAAATACACATCCTCGAGGCATTAATATGGTTTAAATACTTCACAAACACATGTCCTTAAGGTATTAAGATGGTCAAAATCCTTTCTTTTTATGCGAAAGAGGAATGTTGTGGAACTTGTAAGAATTCAAAAGCATGAGCTCATTGAGATTTAAATTTGAACCAAAAGGTCATTCAAAATTGTAGAAGGATATATACCTTATTTGCACATGCACAACCTCAAAGCATTAAGGTGGTTGAAATCCATTTATACACACATGCCCTTAAGGCATTAAGATAATTGAAAGTCTTTATTTGTACATAAATCCCCTTTATGGTAAATAGGCATGTTATTGGACATGTGAAAAATCAAAAGGCATAAGTTGGGTATAGTCTAGTTAACATGGGTGTTCCTAACTTAGAGTTGGGTACTGTCTAGTTAATTGAAATAAAAGTAACATATAGTCATATTTGGAATATGAAACTCCCATTATTTATTCTCTAAAGATTTAAACTTGTGCCTTCATTCATTGACAATATCTTCACCTTAAAAAAATAAAATAAATTAACATCTTAAATGTGTATTAGTGAAAAAGTTAGTAGCAACAAAAAAACAAAATTTAATACAAATTATGATAAGTGGATTAGATTATATGTGATGTAAATTTAATTTAAATTAGCAAGATCATTCTCATCCATTATTCATTGGCTTCTAATCACACTCCAAAACAAGATATATCGATATTGGTATTCAAGTTTATAATATTATGTTATGAGAGTCTCTAGACTCTCCATGAATCTACTAATCAGTCTTTACATTTAAATTTTCCATTTAAATCACATAGCTCGAGCACCCTTGGAAAAAATATTTAAATAATGTTCCTTTCATTGTCATGTAATCTCAAGCTTTGTTATTAATGCAATAAGTATAGAAGGTCTAATGAAAGACAACTTTGACCTTGCAGTTTTTAATCCACACAAATATTAAGAGATTAGAAATTAAATAACAAACACTTTTATGTATCTTTTATGAGGAAATACAAAGTTTACACCTACTACACGTTCACTTCTCTTTTTGATTAAAATGTAAGAGACTAAGTCACACTCACACAACAGTTCCGAAATAAATGTAAATCTACTCTTTGCTCCTCTATACTTCCTACCCAAACACCCACTCTTTAGGCAAGTCTATTTTAACTCTAGTATGCCTTCTTCAAATCTTTATCATCTCTTTTGTTCCCTATGAAGTGATTCTTAGTATGCACTTCATGTCAGAAAACACTCAAAATGAGCAACCAAAAGTTTATTGGCCATTGCCTAATTTGTGTAACTATTGTGAGGGAGATCATCACTTAATTCATAACCACTGGTTAATGTAGACTTACATGAACCAATGATTTTCATTATGAGATGGAGAACTCTTTATTTCCATGAATAAAACCATTCTTTCCCTTTTACAAGAGCATATTGAAGTGTTAATGATTTGTGTAGGTTGTCTTAAAGTTAATAATTGGATCCGAATGCATGCAAACACCAAGGATCTTTTTTAGGTGATGAAATATTACTTGGTTTCCCATATGTTTTTGTATTAGACACCCAAGGTAAGAGTTTGTGAGATTGATTCTCATAAATTTGGGCTAGATGGTAGAATCATCCCTTTGACTTGAGACTTAAAGCTATGTCACACCCTTCCACCATGTGAGGTATTGACATTATTTTCAGCCACCTATTAGACCATAAAACAGCCTCCTCTCTCAAATTCTCATCACACTATTTGCATTCTAGTAATTATTGACCTTGAGCTAACCTTCCCTACCTAACCTCAACACCTCCTTATCTTACTTTGTTAAAACTTCATCCTATGTCATACACACTTATGCAGATAATAATATCAACTTTTCCATATTTTTCTCAGCTACAATAAATAACCCTTCAACCTCATTTTCCTCTACTATGGATAAGAAAGGGCCTTTTGTCTCCTCTATTTATCATATATTATTGTTACACTTGGCCATTCATAGTCCACTCCTTCACTCACCTTATTTTGAGTGGTGTCCTTTACATTTTCCTCCATGACTAGCTTATCATCCACTTCCTTCTCTTAATTCAACAAAACATGCTTATCATCACACATGAAATGATGGCTTCTATGCTCCTCCATGTCTCCCCTTCCTTTAAAGGGAATCGGAGAGTACCTACGCCCATCCTTCTCAACACTCGTGGATTTAGTTCTTGTATCATAACATATCATTATCAAATTACCATGGCCTTCCAAACAAAACATGGCATGCATATATAGGAAAGACATCATACAAACCTTGTCATGATACCTACCAATCTAATTATCAACTTTGTAACATTCTCATACAGTGATATCATGACCATCCAATAACCAAGACACCCTACAAAATTTTGGGTGTGGTGTACATACCAAATTCATCTTGCATACAATTTTAATGGACACTAAACTATTTAAGATTCCACTATCAACCATAACATTGAAACACTTACCTTTCATCCTACACTTATTTCTAAAAATGTGTCTTCTTTGGCATGATTCTTCGTTCTTCCCAATGAACTTCAAGACTCTCTTCCTTGCTAAAAAATTATCTCCTTGTTTAGGTTCTTTTATACCCTCGAGTGATGCTACAAATCCCACATCTATGTGTGCAACTTGCATAATACCTTTATTTATTCTTCTTTCACCTTCACATTGAGCATGAGAGCAATCAAAAGCACAATTAGTGGCATATTCCATTGAACAATCTCCCTCTCCCTCTTTTGGAGGCAACTCTTCCTCTTGCTTGCTAATTCAACACTTGAGAAGAGGTAGACCCATCCTCATTCCATTGCAGATTACTTTGTTGGGATTGTTGACCTCTACCACCACTGAACCTCCCTTTTTCTCTTGATGCACCTTGTTTCCTTCTAGAAAATTTTTATTCTACCCTTAGAAATATATTAATATGCCTCTTCCATTAAATGCAACTTGACTTGTTTGATTTCATCTTGAATATTCAAATGTAGTTTATTGATGTATCTTGCTACTTTTTCTTGGTCCATCTCACCATGACCAGCTCAGATTGTGATTTTGTAGAACTCCTTTATGTAATCCTTCACACTTAGCTAATTTTCAATCAAGTATTGTAACCTTTTCAATAAGTCCAACTTATAATCCACAAGAAGAAATTTACCTTATAATTTTGCAACCATCCTTTCCCAATAGGTAATCTTGTATTTACCCCTCCTATTCCTCTCAGTTTGTACCTCCTTTCAGCATAGGCTTGCATGACCTTTCATCTTAGTTTGAGCCACTTTCACCTTCCTTTGGTTAGCCATTTCATTAAATCCAACATACTCCTCCATCTTAGCAAGCCAATCAATCAATTTGTTGCATTGTTCCTAAAAAACTTAGAACTTCCATCTCTATCATTATTTCAATATTTGAAATGTCTCTAACAAGCATATCTTCTCTTTTATCCAACTGCTCATGTGCTTGTCCTACATCTTCTACTCCCAAATCTTCATATTCTACACTTCTCACATCATTGCTTGGGATAAATTACCTTCTTCTATCCTCCTCAACAATAATTAATCTGGTTTGCATATTCCTTAACATCTTTACAATCTCATCTAATCTTCCTTCCATATTTGCAACCACTACTCTAGCTCTTCCCTCTTTTCTTGGATGCATTTGGACTCTCTCTCACCCAGAACCTACTGCTGTAATATCTTCTTTAGAAAATTATGTAGGCTACACATTTTTCTAGACCACTCTTTCAACACTTTGTTATGTACCCACCTTCACAAGATGGAGAACAATCAACTCTTACTTTTATAGATTTATTACTAGCTCTGATACAAATTGATGTGGTCAAGGATAAGAGGTCCAATGAAGGACAACCTTGTTCTTGTAGCCTTTAAATAACACACATAATATGAGATTATAAATCAAAACAAACACTTATATTTATCATTCTTGAGGAATTACAGAGCTTACACCCACCACACACTCATTCCTCTCTTTGATTACAATAGAAGAGAATGAGTCAAACCTACACAATAGTCCCTAAATGAATTGAACTCTACGCTCCACTCCTTTATGCTTCCTACTGAAGCACCCACTCTCTTGGCAAGTCCTATATAAATATAACCTATCTTCTTCAAAGCCTTCATGTCTCTTTTGTGCCCTATGGAGTGACTCTTGGAATCCCTTTCATGTCAGAAACCACTCAAAAAGGGCAATCATTTTTTTGGGGTCATTTTCCAAAATTGAGGCTTCATAATTATCGATTAATGCAAATATGCATCAATCAACGCTTTCGTCACAAGACATAGAACTCTCTATCTCCATGATTGAAATTTTTTCCCCCTCTTTGAAAAGAAAAGCTTGCTAAAGTGCTACTAATATGTATAGGTTATCTTCATATTCTTTTTATTAAAAGAATAAATATTTCAATTCTTTTAACATTTTACGTGTATTAATAATTAATTATATTTGGTAAAATATTTATTATAATAAAATAAATGTAGATTTCTGGTTAAAATTCTATAAAATTTTTTAATATGTTTTAGATTACATTTCGTGAATCATTATTAAAAAGAGAGAGAAAACAAAATATTTATTTTATTAAATTTATTTAAGACTTAAATTTAATCATATACAAAGAACTTCTGAATAACAAGACAATACATTTTCCTATTATCCCTACTAATTAAATTACAATTATTTTAATATTTAATATTCAAGACATAATACAAACTACATAATAATAAATTAAGTTTGAAATTTTTTCTTTTATTATTATTTCTTAAAATTTATTTTTAATATTTAATAAAATAATTAATCATACTCGATAAAATCATTAAATACACATAACACACTTGTTATTACTTTTAATTTCATAGATTACTTATTTCGATAGATGTTATTAAAATTATTCATTCATTGTGATCTTATCATTTTTTTGGATTAAAATATTATTTTTATATGAATTGGGTGTACAGAGTATTTTTTTGACTTAATACCAAACGCTTAGTGATATTCATTTTTTCATATTCAACATAATCTTGACTTCATCTATTTTGATAATCTCGAGATTTATACTTTTCTGATATAACTCGACAACATCTTTTTTAATAATCCCAAAGTTTACACTTTACTGAGATAACTCGACAACACTTTTTACATGATCGTCGTTCCTTAGACCACAACCCACTTGATTGCGACCTTACTTTTTAAAATTAATATTTTTATATTTAGAAAGGGCCCTCTTGTCCCTTTACAAACTTACGGATTTATATTAAGAAAAAGTGTTCCCCATGAATCCCACGTAGGTTCAATGTATGCGTAAATAAGTCAAAAACATAAAAAAAGACAAAGAAACAAAAGAATGAGGATCTCTGACATTTCTTTTCTGTCATGGATACCATGTATGTGGACATTTCTGGCTTTGTTACGTCATGGCCAACGTGGGGGTGGATTTATTCAAGCTTTCAACAACCCTAATTTGGTAGGGCCTCCAAAGCCCATTGTTTTGTTTTTTTGGGTTTTGGTGGCCGAATGGTTTTGGGCTCAGGGATTGTAGTTATCATGAAAGCAAACAAGATAAAGAAGTCAAAACCCAACGCTAACTAGCTTGCCAACAAATCACAGTGGCAAACCTTGAAAGGGCACTGCAGAGTGGTAAAGGTGGTGATGTTGACAGGGAGAGGTGTCAAGGTGCATGATTAAAAGTTATGTTGAGGAGGGTGGTAAAGGTGGTGATGTTGAAAGGAAGAGGTGTCAAGGTTCATGATTAAAAGTTATGTTGAGGATTATGATGATGATGAGGATGAGGATGAAGATGAGGACGAGGATGGGGATGGGGATGGGGATGGGGATGGGGATGAGGACGAGGACGAGGATGAGGATGTGATAAAAGTGATGTAAAATATAATTTGAGAGTAAAATTATAAGAAGTCTATAGTTTATAATGATTAGGTAAAGTATCTAAAGTTTGTTGAGTTAATTTAAGATGACGTTGTTTTTTGACATTAGTCTTATTTTTTATTGAAGAATTAAACATTTTGATTTGGGTGTATAAATAATCAACGTTCTTTGAATTAATATCAAAGATTGAGGGGTATTTGTTACGTCAAATTTGTCTGAGACTTGAACACGTGTTTATATCTTTATGGATGGTGTAATAATTGCAACACACTATTGTCATATTTTTGTCTGAAGAAAGTCGATCGAGATTGTATTGAAAGAGGGCTTACTTTCATGTTATGCAAGTGTCTCTGTGCTAAGATATCAGTCCCTCAAAACATCATGCTCACTAAATTTGTATACTGTTGTGATATTTCAAATGGTGACTATGATACAGAGGGTTAAATGGATGGCCAACTCTTCGGTTGATTTCTTCAAGGACTCATCTCAAACATTCAAATACTTTATGAAACTAGCACAGTGTGAGATCAAATCAAACTAGTACCACTAGTAGATTTTGAGGTAATCGCGTTAGAAAGAATGGCGTTTTTTTCATTTTTGTGAACATTGATTGATGTTATTGGTATCAACAAAATTTGTCGATGCAAATATGTCAGTTTTTATGCAATTTATATCAAAGAAATAAAAAACACTTTCAAAATAATGGTATTCCTTCAAATTCGAAAAAATTATAAACTCTTAACATAATTTGCGTCAATAAAATAGAACACACATCCAAAATAATGACAATCATCTAAATTTAATTGGGACATTAATTATATAAAATTGGAAAAAAAAAAAAAAAAACCCCAACACAAACTCTAAAACAAATATCGATACAAATATTTATAACATAATTTTCAAAAAACTCCCTCAAAAAATTCAAATTTAATCCATTCAAAATATGAACGAATTCACCCAAAAAAAATCTAATACAAATATGTCAGGGTTACCACCACATATATTAGAAAATAACTCCCATAAATGTATTTAAAAAAAAATACATTTGCCTTATGCGAGTTAGAGAACAATGATATAAAAAGCAAAATATAAATATCTTGAGATGACCCAATTGATGTTATTGTTTTAGAGTCGTTTAAATTTGATTTTATACTATTGATTTATATGTTTCTAGTATTTAGATTTAAAAGATCAAGAAAACTTAGAAAGCATAAGAAGAGGAGGTAAAAATGAAGAATCTAAATATATCGATAATTGATTTAAAAAGAATTTCAAAAATATATATGAAAAAATAAGAGAAAGGAGAAAAGAAAAAATAACATTTTATTAGTTTTGAATATTATTTTTTATTTGGATTTTTTAAGAATGAAATAGGTCTTTTAAAATAGATTTGTTTTATTTTTTGATATTTATAGAATTTTATCTCATAATATTAAATATATTTATATGTATTTTTATTTTTTATGTTAAAATTTTGGACATTTCATTTATAAAAATCTAATGCTATATTTTTACAACATATAATTAGGGTTTGAAAAAAAAAAACTCTAATTTTTATTTATTTATTTAAATAATTTTTAAAATATTTATATTTTTTTCCATGAAGGAATTTTATTTTGTTTTTTATTATAATTTTTTTATCACTGTGTTTCAATTTATATTTTTTATAATACAAAATTTTATTTATGATGTTATCTACATTTTTAGGAAACGAGAAAGATGATGAAAAGCATCATCATAAGGGTAATGGTCATGGTAGTGTCGATGATGGTGATCATGTCGTTTTTGATAATGAAAATATATTTGTTGATGCTGATGAGAAGTAGAATGATGAGAACTAAAATATTAAAATTTACCTAAATAATGTTAGAAATAATTGATATTATTTCCAACATAACTATGGTAAAAATATTGAATACATGTTTCAATTAAAAATTAAAAAGCAAATTGATGCTACAGAGTGTGATCTGTGACACAAAAATATCACATCTGATGCAAACCGCATCAACGCTGAAAAAAAATGTGTCACCTTTTCATTTGCTACAAAGTTTTCTCTCAAAAAATTCAAAATTAACAAATTTAAATTTTAAAGAGTTCAACAACTCTGATGTAATAATATTGATGCCCGCCATTATGTAAATTTTAGTGATGCATAATGTGGTAATGAAAGCTCCTCTTCATCTCTACCAATTTGGCAAATATAAAATGTAGGTTAATGTCAACATCTCTAACACAAATCACATCATAGAAAGTTTTGCAAAAATGCCTCAATTTTGATGCTCTTAGTGACACTAAAATATCAAAATCAACTATTATATACCAAGGCTTCTACTATATTAGGCCTTGTACATATTGATATGGATAGACGCCTTTCGCATAATTTTTTAATTGATGCAACATATTTATCTAAAAGGGAAACAAATATGGGTATCATAAATGATATCTATAAAGTATACCTTTGGTCCAAATGGTTAGATCCTTGGGAACCTCTTTCTTTAAAGCTTAAGATTTACTACACTGCATATCTTTGCTTTTAGCATGGGTTCATCAAACCGTCAGTGTACACCAAGCTTTAATTACATTGTAGTTGAGGTGTTCCATTTGCACAATCCAGAGTTTGTTCACACCACCTCTATATAAAGACAAATCACTATATTTCTCAGGTACACTGTATTTGTCAATTTTGTTCCATAGAACATAAAATTGAGGATCATTTTATATTTATATGTTCTTCTTACAATGAGATCAGGTGATTATTGTTTATACCTCTATAGACAATTGTATAGCTCTCTCTAGATAGTACATATCTTCACTTTGAGGATAGGCCTATCCAACCACTATGATACACCATAGTCTAATTATCTTATAGTTTAGAGTTTGTTCACACCAACTTTGAATAAAGACAAATCACTCAATTCTACAAATGTATTTTATTTATCAGATTTGTTCTATAGAGCCTGAAATTGAGGATCATTTTGTATTTAGATACTCTATTTACTAAGATATAAGGGGACAATCCTTTTGCCACTTAAGAGACTTGTAAAATTCTCTTTAGACAATATATATTCATGATACATTTCTTCACTCTAAGGATAGGCTCATCCAACCTCTAGGCTACACCAGGGTCTAATTACCTTGTAGTTTGAGAGTTTCATTAGAACATTTGAGTTTACACCATGTCTACATAGAGATGAATCACCATATTTCTTAGGAACATAATATTTTTTAGATTTGTTCTATGGAACCTGAAATTGAGGATAATTTTGTATTTATGTGTTCTCCTTCCAATGAAATTAGGGGACAATTCTTATAGCTCTTCAAATATTCATATAACTCTCTCCACATATTACATATCTACAATACATATCTTCACTATAAGAACATGCTCAACCAGCCTCAAGGCCACCATAGGTTTGAATTACATTATAGTTTGATGAATTCAAAGTTTATTCACATCACCTCCACATAGAAACATATCACCATATTCCATGGGTGCATCGTGTTTATGATATTTTTTCCATGGATCTTAAAAGAGAGAAACATTTGATATTTAGATTTTCTTCTTACCATAAGATTAAGGGGGTGTTATTTTTCATCTACGAAGACTTATATAACACTCTTCAAACTTTTATGGCTTATGAGGATCAACTATACTTTTTCCTTTTCTTTTGAGAGATGTTTGATATTTACCAATGTTTGGCCAACAACTTTGCTTCCACAATGCTTTGTACCTAAATTATTATTTCTTTTATTCACCTTGTTTATTATTCAAGATTGGATAGAAAATGATCTTGTGACAGGCTCGTAGATATGGTGAGATTAGTGAGGAATCAAAGGACATGAATTATTTTTAAATATCATCTTAGATGCACGCCCCTTTTAATTTTTTGGTTTACTTTATATTATACTTTTCGCGTCCCATGTATCAACTTTAGCCTTTCATAGGCATTAATATAATTATCTTATCTTATCTTACATCGTCAGTGAATAACACCTCTACTAATTTATTTTTATTGATTTTAATAAGAAATTCATTATTTTTTTCAGTTATATCAGTATTATTTTATGTTGATTTTGCCTCCTTAAAGAGGGCACATGAAAGAGTTAACCCTTCTATTGTTAGTGTATTTTGTTGTAGTGTTGTCTTTCGATGAGCTTTCCATAATGTAGACATCCTACCACCTCTAAGTTATAAAATAAGTATGTATTCTTCTTTAGGCATTGCCTATATATCTATTTTACACTTGAGTATATGTGAGCTAGTTCTTAATTGAGTTATCAATATTTTTGTTTTCTAGTTGATTTCTTCCCTAATATGTATATTTTATACTGATTTATATGTGTGTGGTTGAATTCATTGATATATTATTCCCTCTACCTATTGAGTTTTTTTGTCCACATGGTTATCCTAATTTTTTCTTTTACATCATATAATTTCTTGATTAATGTCTAGATGTTCTTATAAGTTAATAGCTTACCAATCATTCACTTGAGGATTTGTTTCATCCATGTGGTCTTCCTCCTAATTAGGTATTATTCATTTGCAATCTTACACCACTGTTTACTTCTATCGTTTAATCTATAGCCAAAGAGTTGAATCATAACTATTGTGTCTAAAAATCGTATAAATACATTTAAACTATCTCTACTAGTATATAGTAAATTTCTTAATAATAATAATAATAATAATAATAATAATAATAATAATAATAATAATAATAATAATAATAATAATAATAACAATAATTATTATTATTATTATTATTATTATTATTATTATTATTATTATTATTGAAGGATTTTGGAAACAATTGTATAGAGAGCTTTTATATTAATGTTTCAAATCATACTTTATGATCTTCTTGCTATCAAGATAATGGAACATAAAGTATGATTCAAAACATTGATATAATAGCTCTCTATATATAGTTATTTCCAAAAGACTTAAATATTAACACTAGTAATTGCAAAGATGGTGTCTTCATAATAATAATAATCATACATAGATATCTATTAAGGGGTGGTGCAATGGTAAATGGGTGCCTTCATATATGAGAGATCAAAGTTCAGCTCCCATTTTGTGTTAAGAAGACCCACACTCGATGGACTCCTTGTTAACGGGGTGTCATGCTAGCATTTTGATAGATTCCCTGCTAAAGGGGTGCTGTTAATGGAACGTTATATAATTAAAGTCTTTCGATGGACTCCTTATTAACAGACATAATGCTCACATTTTGATGGGATCCTTATTAATGCAGTGTCACATTAAGACCACTGAAGTCTTTCAATGGACTCCTTGTAATGGATGCCATGCTAACTTTCCGATGGACTACTCATTAATAGGGCACCACTTTAAGGTAGTTAAAGTCTTTCAATAGATTCCCTATTGATGGGCACAATGCTAACACTCCCCTTGCTAACAGGGTGTCATGCTAACATTATGACGGGGTCTTTGTTAATGGGGTGCAACATTGAGACAATTAAATCCTTTTGATGGACTCCATGTTAACAAGGCTCTGCCTTAAGACATTTAACGCAAAGTAATTAAAGTCTTTTGATGGACATCTCATTAATGGGGCATCGCACCAAGGTGGATAAAATGTTATGATTGACTTTGTATTAATGAGGTGCCACATTAAGACATTTAAAATATTTTGATGGACTCTTTATTAATAGGGCACCACATTAAAGGGAGGTGATTAACTGGGTTGTAAATTAGTATTTCTAAAAAATTTTCAGATTTTTGATAGTCCAACAAAATTCCATCGAAACTATACCGTACATTTCATATTGTCATCGAATCATTCTAAATACTTTCATAAAATACATAAAATAATTTAAATGGACTTTAGATAAAAATTAACAAAATAAAAATTACTAATTTACAAACCAAATTAATCACTTCCACATTAATATAATTAATCATTAGATAAACTATGTATTAATAAATGTCCTAGATTCTTTAGTATTAGGGACCTATATGAAGATTTTACTTTTCAAAGAAGATCTAGTTCTTTTTCCAACAACCTTCCAATTATCAGTTAGGTGAATATCAATAACTTGAGCTTCTGGAACAAATTCAGGAGTTGTGCTAACAAAAAGAGGTTATGTGTCATAATTTTGTATGTTAGAGCTGGGAATGAAAGAGTTCAGGGTATTCAAGGGTGGAGAGGGTGTTTTTAGTGGAACCAAAGGGTGGGAAATAAAAGTCTTGGCTGAAAGCTCATCAATTTTCTCTTGTTTGAGTTGCATTTAGGGCAACCCTGAATTAAATGACAATCCACTTGACAGTAAAAACAAGGGTTAGGTTTGTTGAGGTAAACCACAAGGTATAGTTGGGTGAACCCTGGGCCAAAAAGCTTAATTGAAGTAGGCAGTGGTTGTGAAAGGTCCATTTCAATACATACTCTAGGATGATTTTGGAGGCCTGAAAATTTGTCTTTATCACTTTTAGACAATAAGATGTTACCCAACTGATCGACTAGCTCATAGAGAAAGGGTCTAACAACTAGGTTAAGGAAGGAAAATTCTACCCACATGGGATATTGTGAGCAGGATGGCCCTTCAGGGTGAAAGTTGAGCTTCCAGCCTTGAAGGTAGCATAATAACCATAATAACCCATGTGCTATATTGAAGCACTGCCTGGGCAAAATCAGGGGAAGAAAAAAGGACATAAACATACCCTCTACCTAACCCCCTTACAGAGTCTATTTTCCACCCCTAGTATCCTCCCAAACCTGACATGCCCATTTATAGAATTCACTTTCAGATGAGATGCCTCCAAGGAGAAAGTGAACAAATGTACTGTGGGAAATACCTGTAAAAAATTCAACAAACTCATTAAAGGAATTGAAACTCAAAACCCTTATCGTCCTGATGACATCATAGGTCGTCAGGCCCATTATTGGCCGCTCATAGATTGTTGGTCCCCTCTGATTCTGATTGTATCATGTTCCCAAAAGGAAGGTGAATGTCAACGTCCATCTATACTTGAGATTGGCAAGTAAATGCAAAGACAACAATTTCAAGGAAATGGCCTAAATGACCATGAAACCCTAGTAAATCAAACAATTCCCAGATTTTTGATAGTCCAACCAAATTCCATCCAAACTATTCCATACATTTCATACTATCTCCGAATCATTTTAAATATTTTCATAAAATATATGAAATAATATAAATATAATTTAGATAATTTAAAAAATATATAAATTATTAATTTACAAATCAATTAACCACTTCCACATTAAAATAATCAATCTTTAGATAAACTATGCGTTAATAGATATTACAATAACATTCTAGTGAACTAAATTAAAACTTTTAGAAATACTTTGTCTCTATTTTTAACTCGACATTTCAGTGATCGTCGTAATCCATCATAAAAAAATGAAAGACGGACAACGCTTGAGGTGCAGTGGGACGAGAGCGTTTGTGTTTGTTGCATTACAGGGATGGTTGAAATGAAGGAGCACTTCATCTTTGAGTGTCCTCAATACCGGACATACAAACCAAATATGCGGAAAATTTAAGAGTTCGCTGCATGATAGATGTATTTGAGGAAAAAAGATTAAAAAAGTTAGGAGAGATGCTAACTCAGTTCAACAAGAAGCGGAGTAGCGTTCTAAAAAGATACCTCGAATCCTACAAATCTTTGACTGATTGAAACATTCATTGTAATTGATGGTCCCTTTAACCGTTCGATCTAATAAACGTAATTAAAACCGTTTCATTTTCTTTTATTTCAAATATTTATTTTTTATTTTTAAATTATTTGAATAATTTTTTTTTAAACATAAAGGATTGGGAATTCCATGGTAACCCAAATAATCCAAAAGCTAAAGAACAAAAAAACATCCTTCCTTTTCCATTGTTACCTCATTCCATGGCAATTGTTCCGTACTTTCCACATGGAAAAAATAATGCGTGTCGTGACATCCAAGTTCTTTTCAAAAACCCAAACCCTTAACCCTCCCGAGGTTAAACTTAACCACACTTTACGTGAACGTAACCTCACGTTTTTAGGGTTAACAGAGTTGACATCCATTCCAATGAAGAAGACCCTCTGGATGGAAAAGAAATAGCAGATCGCATATAAAAAACCCCATCGCAAATCTAGCAAATGCGTGCCGTCAGATACCAGAAACCTGTAAGTGTTGGTACTGTTTTCTGTTTACGTGTATAGATTCACAAAACTTCCTTTTTTTTCTGAAATTTCGAAATTTTTTTGACGGATTTTAGTGATTTTTTTGGTGTATTTGTCTAAAATTTCAAAAAAAATTCGCAGATTTCACCTGTTGTTGTTGCATTTGGAAATCTCGTTACTGTAAGGGTTAGAAAGTTTGGCATTTTCCCAACATTTGACATTTAATGGAGATATGTGACAGAACGAGCGAGAGATGAGCATTTATTTATGTTAGGCTTAGCCGTCCTCCTTTGATGGTTAATTACTTCAGCGTCACGTCTTTAGTGATACTTTTCTTGTTCACGGTGTCGTTGGTGGTTCTTCCCTTGGTATTGCCGCCCTTGCCGCCGCCGCCGTTTATGCTTATGCTCATGCCTGTTGCCATACTCTTGGTGCTCATGTTTTTGGCTTTGCTGCCTGCACAGATCACACATATCATTGTTGCTTTCTTTTGATGTCAAACAAAATGCGAACAAGAGGCTACAGATAGCCGCATTTAATAATAAAGATCCGATAAAGAAAACATTCATTCATTTATAGCATAATTCACATTTTGTAAAAGAAACCTGTGAAAGGTTGGCTGCATGATACAGCTTGTGTGAAAGGTTGGTAGCTCAGTGGTAGAGCATCTCACCACAGCCCGGAGATGATAATAGCACCTGTGAAGGGTCAATAGCTCAGTGGTAAAGCAGTCTTAGTATGCCTCAGATGCCATAATTGTGACCTGTGAAGGGTCAAGCATGTGGGAGGCTATAATAGAACCTGTAAAGGGTCGGTAACTCTGTGGTAAACCAGCCTGTGAAGTGTCAATAGTTCACTGGCAGCTGGACTCTATACACATGGGAGGTCATAATGGAAACTATAAAAGGTTGGTAGTTCAGCGGTAGAGCTTTTCGCCTATAACACCTGTGAAGGGTTAGTAGCTTGGCAGTAGAGCAGTCTCAGAATGAGTGAGAGGTCATAATGGAACCTGTGAAGGGTCAATGGCTCAGGAGCAAGGCGGACTCAGCATGCACATGGGAGATCATAATAAAATATGTAGAAGGCTAATATTTCAGTGATAGAGCCTTTCTTCATACAGATGGGAGGCCAAAATAGTACCTGTAAAGGGTTGGTAACTCAGTGGTAGAGCCTTTTGCCCCGCAGATGGGAGGTCAAGATAGCACCTAGAAGGGGCTGTTGGCTCAGTGGTATGGTGTCCTAGTACGCCTGTGTGGTCATACTAGGGCCTGTGAAGGGTAAGTAGCTCAGTGGTAGAACAGCTGAGTATACAGGATCAATCAAAAGTAAATAGCTCAATGGTAGAGCAGTCTGATTATATGTGGGATCAATCAAAAGTAAATAGCTCAGTGGTAGAGCAATCTGAGTATGGGGAGAAATCAAGAATAAATAGCTCAGTGGAAGAGCAGTCTTTAGTATGGGGGACCATTTAAAAGTAAATAGGTTGGTGGTAGAGCTACCTGTCGTGCACATGTGAGGTCATAATAGAACTTGCAAAAGATTTGTATCTTAGTGGTAGATCCTCTCACCAAGAAGATGGGAGGTTATAACAGAATCTGTGAAGGGTCAGTGGCTCAGCTGGGCCAATGGTAGGCTATATTAGAACATGTGAAAGGTCAATACCTTAGTGGTAAAGTTGGATGGGAGCATGGATCAATAATTCCCTGGTAAAGCATCTCAGCATACCAATGGGAGGTCATAATATAACCTGTCAAAGATCAATAGTTTAGTGGTAGGGTTGTGGGGGGGGAAGAATGGATCAGTAACTCGGTGGGAAAGCATCTCAGCTTAACAATGAGAGGTCATAATAGAATCGGTGAAAGGTCAATAGCTTAGTGATGGAGTTGGATGGGAGCATGGATCCTAACTGGGTGGTAAAGCATCTAACATGTATTTGAAAGTTGGAAAAAATAAGAATCTTCACAGGGTAGCCCGGTATGAATACAATGACAGCTTGTAACTATCAGCAATGAAATGGGATATGCAAGTGTTATTGCCATGGATATGTCCAATTCAGGAATGGTTTCCTAGAGCTGATGAAAGGTGATTACAACTCAAGCCTGCAGACATTATGCTATTTTAATTATTCAGTTGAGGGAAAGAGGGAAAAAATGGAATATTTGGGATTATGAGCAACGTGTATGCTCAGTAGTGTAAGGATTTTATGCAGAAATGATGTATTTTTGTGAAAAATTGTTTGGAGCATACATTTTACTTATTGCTCTCATGCCCATTCGTGTGTGATCCCCACATTCTTTGTGAGGGACGTGATGTTTTAATTTTTCAGTTGACTGGGCCAGTAGGGCAAGACCGTAATAGCTTGTCTGCAACCCAGAATCATTATGAAGCCCCTTAGAAATTATGGCGCTCTGGTGTGCCACCTGTTATGGATTTGTTTGTGTTCACCGACAAAGGTTCTCTATTTTTGTAGAGTTTTATGTCTTTTTATGGTCTAGTGGCTGACAAAAAGCAGTCACTTGGAAACCACTTCTGCATGTATGATGGGGACTTAAAGTGAAGTTATGATACCTTAACTGGTAAACTACCTAGTTGATTCCCGTGAGGGTATTTTATAGCGGGTGTTACACAGATTTTTGGAGGGCTCGAGGGATTTGTTTTTGTGTGGAGATCCTAGGACTTATCAAGAAAAATATATTGGTTTCATGGTGTCAATGGGGAAAGAGCCTAGAGGGTGAGAAGCCTAAAACAGTGGATTACACTCATTTTTCCTACCCCTACTAACAAATGCTCACGTGCTTGTGTTCTAAGTAGGTTCCTTGTCTTGTGATGATTACAAAAAATGCAGAAAGAAAAATGTCATTACGACAGTGACTACTCATGGAGGTCATCATGAGATGATGTAAACACACACCAGTAAAAATCCAACAAAAATCAACAATCTAATGAATTTTTTTAATAACTTCCATAAGTCCATAGGACCACCAAGCAGCTTAGAAGAATTGAACACCAAGCAGCATAGAAGAAGTGTACACAAACAGTTCAGACCACAAATTGTTGCTTCCTTCTTGAGGTTGAATCTCTGGTATTTAAATTTGGTAAGAAATTTGCTAGGGCTATCTTAAAATGGGTGGTCAAATAATTCAGAAATGTCATTAGAAGTTGGGAACTCCATGATGTAGTGGGACTCTATTTCCATTGCCTCTGCATTCCATAATGTAGTGGCACTCTATTTCACAAGGTGCACACCAAAACCACCATGACACTGAAACCCTTTGCGATGTTAGTACTGAAAGGACTAATACCATGAGATTGAAAATGGCTGAGATGTTATACTAGCACATCACAAAAGCTTTCATTTAGGTATATATCTTCAGCCGAGGCCTTCTCTGTGCTCACTCAAATTATGTGCCCTAGAAAGGTTTTCCTGTAGCTCTACTAAATTATTTTGCTTTCCTCTAGTTAAGGTTGCTCCCTAAATAAGTGAACTAGTGCTCATTTTGCATATCTTCCCACGGATTCAAAGAAGAGAACTGCTAAGAACTGGTTCTGGTCACGAAGGCTTTCTAATAGCTCGGAGAAAAATGCCACTTGTTTTCTCATGTTCATTGTTATGTATTGTCAAATCTGCACATCCCCAATCATTTACCATCTCTGTTTAATATCTCTACTCAAATCTAATACCGGGTGTCCTGTATTCTTGGTTCTTACCTCAGAACTCAAGTCTTCTGCTCGCAAATCTATTACTAAGTCTCCTGTAATTTTGGTAATGCTACTTGTCTTCTCATGTTCATTGTTCTATATTGTCAAATCTGCACATCCCCAATCCTTTACTCGCTGTTTAATACCTTTACACAAACCTAATACCAGGTGTCCTGTATTCTTGGTTCTTACTTCAGAACTCAAGTCTTCTGCTCACAAATCTATAATACTGTCTCCTGTATCTTTGGTTCTTACTTCAGAACTTAAGTTCTCCTCCCACATGTTTGCAACATTTTAAGAATTTGAAGGACATCCATCTCCAAAAAATTTCCATCCTAGTAACACAAGAAGCTCCTGTGATTATGTTTGACTTAAAAGAAGCCACTATTTTTATTATTGATCAATTGGGGATTAGGGGGCCAGGCCTCAGGCCCCAAGCATGCTACCCCGAAAAGAAGCCACAGCGTTTAAACAAAGAGAGTTTATATAAACCTTTTGTATCCATGCTAGTAGTAGCCATTACTCCGAAATCTGTGTACTTTCATGATGATGGATCCAGGTTTAGAAAATTAAATGATATTTTCTATTTCATTTTTTTCACCATTTGTCTAATAGATTACGTAAAGGAATAGCAGAGTTCACAGAAACACCACTTCTTGTGTTTGGTGTCTTTAACATCGTCTTCCGCAAGGAGCTATTTATAATTTTGTCTGGGGCTTTTTAAGGATACTTTAATCTTCAGCTTTGGATTGGTACACATGGATGATGGAACTGATATTGGGTAATGTTATCATTTTGGGGGCAACCTTTTACCTCTAGAGCTGTATCTATGTCGTTCATTTTTATGAGCTTTTTATGTATATTCTAGTTACTCTAGCATGGACCAGAGGAACTTGGATTTTCAATCATTATTAATACCATATGTTTATGATTTACAAGTTCATTGACAATATCTCATTGTAAGGTTTGAATAATTCTACATGGATACAAATTGCGAAAAGGGGGTGGTTATATGGCTTGCCTCCACCTTAATCTTTTACTCAGAAGTAGGATTTGGGGTGAAGTTCTTGAGCTGATATGTTAGCATTCTTCCTCTATGGGCCATATTGTGAAAAGGAGGTGGTTATACCGCTTGGCTCCATTTAAATCTCTCCTTTAGAAGTAGGCCTTGGGGTGAAGTTCTTGAGTTGATGTGTTAGCATTCTTCCTTGATGGGTCATATTGTTGTTATCTATGGCTTATATCATTCCACGTTAACAATCTTGAAGCATAAAATACGCACCAAATAAAACATTTCTCATGCAATCATAGGGAACGTAGGGCCAACCACAACTTGATCGTTATTAATTTAGATTTGGTTGTGGATGTTAATTCCATATTAATAAACTCTCTCATACATAGGGCCAGCCCCATCCTTAGGCTCTAAGAGGAGCATGGAATGTAATTTAAATCAAATGGTATGAGCCCACCTCCACTAAGTGTGCCAAGTTTTGCTAGTGGAAGTTAATTGACATGGATGTAGAAACTAGACCATGCATTTTAGATCTTGTGGTAAAGAGCTCCAACATACATGTCCTCGAATCTTAGAAGTGGCCCCTACCTTTTCTTGCCAAGAGTGCTTGTTGTAGGGACCCCATTGATGCTAGTTATGGGGTACTTTTGTGACCATTAGGTCTAGAGGTACTTTTTCTCTTGGGTGGGTGAAGCTACTTAAAAGAGGCCCTTGTTGGAAATCATGGCCTCTTGATGGTTATTGCCTCCTAGTTGAAGTTAAGGCTTCAACTTACTCAATTGTGGAGGTTGATCATAATTGGCTATTCATCATATTAATTGATGGAGCCAAATCAAACAATATTGCTTTTACATCGAGGTATTTGCCATATTGCATTCTAATTTATTTGCTTTTTTTTCAACATGCTAGTCGTACAACAACTAACATGCCAATTAGAACATATAATTTATATGAGTGAATCAAAATGGTTGAACATGTTGAGCTGATCTTGTGAGGAGTTTGTGTTGTCGCTGCAAAGGTTTGATACAATGCTTTCATGGTGTGCTTCTTAAACATATACATATTTAATATACTATAACTTGGTGCTACATCCCATTTTAGTGCTTTTATATTTTCTTTTTAACGAAGCAAATTGGAGGGCACTGAAAATCCCCCGTTTATAGTAGTACTTAATATTTGTAATTAACAATGCTAGTGAGTGGGGTGAAAGGAAGTATCAAAGCACTATAAGATCTTGTGTCTTGGAGCTATAAAAATTGGTTAAAGACGCCATTAATTGAACAATATAGGTACAACGTAATTTCTACATCATTGACTTTATCCTATTCAACTCATAACCCATGATGTGTCGTCCCCTGATGTTCGAGCTCAGTATTTTGGAGCTAATGCAGTTGCATAACTGACAGGGTCTAAAACAACAAACAACTCTGATACCACTTGTCAGGACCTAGGCTCACAAAGCTCTGACACCAATTGTCAGGATTAAGAGCACAATTGATTACCTTTGTATAAGCAACTAAACACGAAATTTAACTAGAATAATAAGTAACTAGAAATCAGAAATAACACAGAATATGAAAGACAATACACAATTGTATTCAACTCATCCAGAAGGAAATACAATAAAGAGATTACACTCTTCCCACACCTCTTGGGCGTACTAGTAATCTTCCCTCAAGAGTTCTCTCTCTCAATTACAAACAAAATCAACTCAAACACAGAGTTGTTTCAACCAGTCAGTAACAATACTGCCAGTACCACCGAGTATACACACATACTCCAAGTCCGAGTACACCACGTACTCCAAGTAGATCTCCCTTGATCTTGCACACTTGCAGATCAACCTGGTTTTGCACCCCTGCAAACTTAGATCTTACTTACCATGTAGATCTCACCTGATCTTGCTATACCGCCGATCAACCTGGGTTTGCACACTTGTCGACCTAGATCTTACACACTCAGAAGAATCATTGTCCTTGCCTCACCAAGTCCTTATGATTCTCCCTTGGATAGAACCCTTCTGATTCTACCAATTACAATACAGCTCCATGAGTCTATTATATAGATCCCATGCAAATAATAATTAGACTTTTTAATTACAATAATTAGTAACACAGCTCCAAGACTAAAATTAGTCTTTACATGCAAACAACCGATTTGTTAAACAAACTGTTCATGTAACTAACAGTTCTAGAACCGCACAGGCGACCGACGTCGGTCGCTGTCTGTCTGGAGATGATCAACGTCCGCCGATCCATGACCGATGTCGGCAGCTTCTTGTCTACTCCTGACTGACGTCAGTTGGCATGACCGACGTCGGTTACTGTGACACTCAACTTCCTCCATGTTTGCATTAGTGAAGTTTTTAGCTCCACAACTTAACAATCTCTCACTTGGAGATAAACAGCTACATTTGTACCTGTATCTATACATCGTCTAATTTGTTTCCTGGCTTGTATCCCTCTTCAAATTCAATTTTGAAGTCCAATCACCACACATCCTGTGGTGCTACCCCTGTCATCCAAGTCCTCTGCCACATCCGAATCTACATATCCATGTAGAGAAGTCCCTGACCCTGCATCGCATGTATACCTGCTGCTGGTCCCTCTCAGATACTTGAGAATCCACTGAACTGCTTTTTAGTGTTTCTTTTTTGGATTGGCCACAAACTCGCTGACAGCTCCCACTGCTTGGAAAACATCAGGTCTAGTACACATGTATTTAACCTCATTATGTGAATTGGAACACTGTTCTGTGAACTGTCCATCCATAGGTGTGCTAACCGATTCTGCATTTTGCATCTTGAACCTCGCCACTACCTTATTCACACAATCATCTTGAGACAACATCAACTTGTGATCTTCTATGTCTCTAGGAATACTCATGCCAAAGAATTTTGCTGCTCTCAAATTTTTCATGACATACCTTTGAACTAACTTTATTTTTAGCTCAGCAACTCCCTGCATGTATGACCCTGCAACAAGCATACACAACATACAGTAACATGATAATGTAGCTAATATTATCCAACCTGGTAAAGAAAACACAACGGTTACATTGACATTGACTAAAGACATGCTTTGTCATACACCTGTCAAACCTCCATTGTCTTGCAACCTGCTCAAGACCATATACCTTGGCCTTTCGTCTCACGTGTCCATTCTCTCTCTTCTTTAACCTGGGAATCTATTCGTCTTTCAGTGCTTTCTTTTCGGTTGGCAACTCTACCAAATCTCTCGTTTGGTTCTCATCAAAGGAATCAACTTCTTCATTCATGCCATGCTCTCACTGTTTCTTGGATTCTACCTGCTCTGCTTCTTTAAAATTTTTTGGTTCTTGACCATCAGTGAGCAACAAGTAGTGTAAAGAAGGGGAATAACGAATTTGAAGCTTACTTACCCTTTCAGTCCTCCTCATGGGCGTTTGAGACTCCTTGACAGTTTGCTGTCCGCCCAAAATCTGTTCTTTGGTCGACCCTGGTCTGCATCCGACCAATGTCGATCCCACCTGATCGCCGACGTCAGTTCCCTTATCGACGTTGGTGTCCACCTGGTCGTCGACGTCAGTTTTTTGATCGACGTCGGTCGCCACCTGTCCGACACCACCGAATCTAGTCTGCACATGACTGACGTCGGTATCTGTCTGTTCGACGTCGATTCCAACTGATCGATGTCGATAACTGTGTTTTCCTGTAAGTGATGACTTTTTATTCGCGAGTTTATCTTGGATCATAACCTTGTCCAAACTGCCCTGCTCAGAATTATTCAGTCCTTTGAGCTGATCTCTGTCTGTTATCTCCTCTTTGAAAACCAAGGCTTTTTTGTTGTCAAAAACATCAAATTTCCTCTTTGTACAATAGACTCGATCTTTTTTTGTAGCATGAGTTTCAAGAAACCTCACTTTCTTCTGTTGCTTACAAAAATCTCGATCTATGCTTCTCGAATCTGAACTCTTACTTTTTGACTCAAGAACATGCATCCCCTTCTTATTCATGTGACCAAGCCTACGGAGTCACATCTTCGCATCTACATCTGAAGTAGATAAACCAAAAAGAGAATCAGTAATACAAGTAGATAGATAAAGAGTACCTACTTTTTTACCTCTTGCTAAAACAAGTGCACCCTTGGAAACCTTCCAAGAATCCGCTGTGAGAGTTACTGTGCATCCCTCATCACCCAACTTTCCAACAGAAATCAAGTTTCGCTTCAGGACTGGGACATGCATGACCTCCTTCAACACCCATGTGTTGCCCGTCTGCAATTTCAGTCGCACTTCCCCTTTGCCAACAATTTGACAAAGCTCACCAACCCCTAAATAAATCTTTCCAAAGTCTCCATGGACATAATCATGGAAAAATACTCTATTTGGGGCTGCATGGAAAGAGGCAACATAATCTATAATTCAAAATTCTACTTTATCCAAGAAACATACAAGAGCATCCTGTGCAACAACTCCTGCAACATCTGCGTTTTCATTTCTTTCATGTTGATCTTCTACCAACTAACAATCTTTTTTTACCTGCTCTTTCTTTCCATAATTTCGTAATTGAGAATTCTTGCCATTGAATTCCTTCATTCTTAGTGTACTTTCTTTTGCCATTGCTATACTCCCACTCAATCAGAAACCCCTGAGAGTGACCTGTAATCAACAAACACTTAACACACTCTGAAACCAAGGTGTTAGTGAACCTCGCTCTGAGAACCTGCAATCTCGCTCTGATACCACTTGACAGGATCTAGAACAACAAACAGCATTGATACCACTTGTTAGGGCCTAGGCTCATAAAGCTCTGACACCAATTGTTAGGATTAAGAGCACAATTGATTACCTTTGTATAAGCAACTATACACGGAATTTAACTAGAATAATAAGTAACTAGAAATCAGAAATAACACATAATATGAGAGACAATACACAATTGTATTCAACTCATCCAGAAGGAAATACAATAAAGAGATCACATTCTTCCCACACCTCTTGGGCATACCAGTAATCTTCTCTCAAGAGTTTTCTCTCAATTACAAACAAAATCAACTCAAACATAGAGTTGTTGTTTCAACCAGTCAGTAACAATACTGCCAGTACCACCGAGTATACACACATACTCCAAGTTCGAGTACACCACGTACTCCAAGTAGATCTCACCTGATTTTGCACACCTGCAGATCAACCTGGTTTTGCACACCTACAAACCTAGATCTTACTTACCATGTAGATCTCACCTGATCTTGCTATACCACAGATCAACCTGGGCTTGCACACCTGTCGACCTAGATCTTACACATCCGGAAGAACCCTTGTCCTTGCCTCACCAAGTCCTTATGATTCTCCCTTGGATAGAATCCTTCTGATTCTACCAATTACAATACAGCCCCATGAGTCTATTATATAGATCCCATGCAAACAATAATTAGACTTCTTAATTACAATAATTAGAAACGCAGCTCCAAGACTAAAATTAGTCTTTACATGCAAACAACTGGTTCGTTAAACAAACTGTTCGTGTAACTAACAGTTCTGGAACCGCACAGGTGACCGACGTCAGTCGCTGTCTGTCTGGAGATGACCGACGTCGATCGATCCATGATCGATGTCGACAGCTTTTTGTCTACTCCTGACCGACGTCGGTTGGCATGACTGACGTCGGTTACTGTGACACTCAACAACCTCCTCCATGTTTTCATCAGTGAAGCTTTTAGCTCCACAACCTAACAATAACCGCACTATGGGCCACGCATGGGCAATGGATTTAATGATCCACACTATCATCGTCATTTTCATGACAACTCAATCACGGAAAATGAGTAACTTAATGATGAATACCATCGATGCACATGATACAATTTTTGTTGGGTTACACAACATTTTGAATGTCTTCACGAGGTTGTTAATACTCATCTAATTCAATGCAAGTAACACTTATTGGAGAACGGAATGAAAGACATACAAGAAGGGATTCATTGCCTTGAAAACTAATTCACTAACTTGTAGGTTCAATGCCTCACCATCCCAAAGCAAGAGGAGCATAATCAATTTACATACTAGTAACACTAAAGAGATTTGGTGTGTGTCAACTAAGTTGCATTCATCTATTAATTTCCATTTGATGGACACACTCTTTGTTGAGCAGACGGTGCAACGAGGCTAAATCCTAGATGTCCACATCGTCGATGACATTAATGACTTAGTCCTTATTCGTGCCTCATTCATATTTGAGCACACTTATTGGTGGTTGTAGTTTTCTAGTTGTCTCTTGGTTACTTGTTCATTTCGGTTCTTAGATACTATGCATTTACATGTGTTAATGGTGCATTGTTAACTATGTATTTACATGTGTTAAGGGTGCATTGTTAGATTTAGTATGAACTATTCCGTGTGTATAAGATCATGTTGTTATTGATAGTCAAGAGGACTCTAAGGATAGTCTAAAAGTCTACTAAAATTATTGAGATAAAATAGAGGAGGCTATCAAGTGATAAGGCCTGAAAATTGCACTCATCTTGCTATTTAGTTATCTTTAACCCCTTATTATCTTGTTGCTTTACAGACTTATCAGAACTTTTTTGAATCATATATGTTCAATAACAAGTGCGCGTGCACGCGCGCGCGCGCGCACACACACACACATGCTTATTATGGTTTAAAGTTTATTTATTTATTTTTAGACAGATTAGTATATTTCATGGTTTTGATTATTTGGTATTACTAATCTTTAAGAATGAATGCAGGGTTATTTATATTTTTTACTTTTGCAAGACATTCTATACTTGTAGCCACTAAAGAGGAGTTCCTTGTATCCACTTGTTGTCTATGCCATACTCCACTATGAGTTAACTCATAGTTCGTAGCCACTAGATGTTCTAGTCCATAACCATGGTTGTAGCTGGTCATTCACTTGTTGCATGTAGTTAAAGAAGCTATTGCGGGTTATGACCAAGACATGACTAAAATGGATAAATGAGTTAATTGTTGCATGTAAGTGAAGGATAAAGGTTGTTTGCTATCTGGGGATGGTTGCAACTTCTTGTTACATCTCTTTTGTCTTCATTGGGCTGTGATTTGCAAGATAACTTCCTTTAATGCAGTTCTAACAGATTTGTTTCACCTATAATTTCTTTTGTTGTGATCTCTACTATTCTAAGCTTTGCTATAGATTACCATGTTAACTCCTAGTTGTTTAGTCAAAATAAGTTTTGCTTTCTCTATTTAATAAAGAATTTGCAGGGTGTAAGCTAGTAAAAAATTCTATAGCAAAAAATTAAGAGTTAGAATCAGTTCACGGTTCATTAAATATATAGTTTATAATCAAACCCATAACAATTCCTTTATTGCTATGGAATAGTTATATTGTTGAATAACTATTGATTCTGAGTATTTATTTTTAATTCAAGGAGGGCATTTAAGCTTCAATCTAACCAAAAAGGGGCCCACTCGTGAGGACTTGTTGTGTAGATACTTGTCTGTTAGATTAGTTATTTTTGTTGTGAGTATTTCTATTTTGCAAATTGATTTCAAAATTGCTTATGAATGTGAATGTTTTGATTTCCTTATGAGCTTAATCCTTGATTTCATTTTCAGCTTAAGAGGTGATTGAATTTTGTTTTTATATGTTTTAATTATATTTTGTGTGGGAAGCTTACAAAACTCAGACTTAACATTTCCTTTTTAAGCATTACTTTTAGTAGTGTAATTTATATTTATGGCATAGCATGTTTTTTTTAGTTTAGCATTTACTTTCATTTATATTTCATTTCCATATACAAACAATATTAGAAAAGCCACTAGCCCTTAGCTGATCAAAGTGACATATTGTTACATATACATTGTAGATCTTTAGTCAAAACTTACATTCTTGGATTGACAAAAGTAAATGTATTTTGGGTAGCATTGTCGAGAAAATGTGTCAAGTACTAGGTTCTTGAAAATTGAGATAATTTCATGATTTCTAGGATAATTTTTCATTTTTGTCCTCTCATAACACAACATTAAAAATAAAAAATCCATTCCAAAACTAACATGTGTGGGGATTGGGTAAAACATTCAAAAAAGAAGTTGGTTGGTTTCATGGAGTGTGAGAGCGATCACTTTGGGTAGATTTTTGTCAAGGAGACTAAGACTTGATGTAGGTCTAGAGATCGAGGTAGCTCTAGACACAAAAGCCACCACATGTAATAGAAGAACCCCTTCTATAATCCCATGTCCAACATAGTCTAAAGAGTTGTTAGACGCTATTGTGGTTGAAAGATTCTTAGCAGAACTAGTTGAACAAGATGAATCAAAAAAAAAGGAAAAGAGGACATTGCATCTCCCAATAAGCATACATACTTCCAAAGAGTACCAATTTGGCCTCCTTGTACAAAGGAATCTGGAATTCATTCCCTTCTTTCATCACCCAAACTACTCTCTAAAAGAGCCTACTATGTCCAACTAGCCCCATAAATAAATCTCAAACCAACATAAACACTAGTTAATTTTTCAATATAATTTCCAAAAGATTTCTCCCCATAGCCTCAAGTTTCATCCAGAAGAGTCTCTTTCCCTAAAGGAAAACCCAAGACTTTAATCCATTACTCACCATGGGATAAGGTCATACAAAGACTTTGAAAAGTGGGTTGAAAAGGTCACTGGAATAAGAGTAATCTAGAACATCATGAGAGATCTCAAAGGAGCAACATCCATAATGAACCTTACAAATTTGAATGCCCCATTAACACTCCGATAGGGGTTGCCCCCATGAAAAACACCCCTACATCAACTTTGCCTAACTTCCAGGGGATGCCAACTGAAAACTTGATACATTTATTTTTGAGTTTGTCATCTTGTGCCATAGTTCTGACTACAATTAGGATGTGCACATGTTGAAATTATTTCCAACCGCTCTTAAAGATGTAATGCTTTGATGGTTCATGGGCTTGGGAAATGATGTTGCAAGTAACTGGAAGGACATGAAGGAGAAATTCCTTAGAAAGTATTGAGACCACTACAAGGGTAGAGACCCCTTAGGGAGATGACATTTGTAAATTGTCACAAAATAGGACGAGCCTTTGGAATATTATATGAAGATATTTTAGTTTAGTTTGTAGAGGTTCAAATAAAACAAGTTGGATGTTGAGTCCCTCAAGTAAGTATTTCTTAGGGGCATAAGTGAAGAATTTATTGAAGTCTTGAGTCTCATTGAGGTGGAGATATATCACAACTGACATATGAGGACATTTATTTCATTTGTAGGAATTATTCAAGATCTTTGATGAAGAAAACTAGAAACATAGACCTATACCTTCGTCATCCAAATCAACAAATGGTGTCACAAGGATGGAGATTGGAAATTTGTTGTAAGACATGAAATTCGAAATTATCAACCACATGGCCACACAATTAGACACATTGCATGCAAGAAGAGACAAAAAAAGCTTTGACAGTTTATTGCCTTGATTGCTGCAAAAAGAAAGCCAAGTGTGGATGCCAAATCACGTGTGCAAAGGTGGCAAGCATAACATAGGAGAGACAAGTTGCAATTGAACCACATGTAATGGAAGTTGAGGGTGAACAAGTTTTTTGGTAGCATGAGACCTTAGCCACAAAGTCAAAAACATGAAGGGGTGCCTAATGATCCTTTATCTTTCAATTCACATTTCGCTAATCAAATGTATGTTGATCTTCCTGATAACTAGGTTATGCCCAACATTTGAAATCATATGCCCCAAATTCCACCTTAGAATTGACCAAACCAATATCAACAACCACAAATCCATTAACAACAAGACCGAGGATGATCTGTAAACTAGGTGGATATTTTACACTAAGCTTCACCAACACGAATCTTATAATCCTAGCACAACAAATGACTAACACATTGCTGTTCTAGGCTGATTTTAATGCTAAAATAGAGATAGACAAGTGGTGGAAATGAAATGTGTAGAATACTAAACATGCAAATGAAGCAAAATATCACATAATGCACAATATGAATGCCCTATGTATCCTAGAGAAATCCGATATGGGGAAAACTCCAGTGGGTGAGGTAATTGCACTACCCTTCCACTATGTAGTTCAAAAAATACACAAGCTACTATAAAACCTGGTCTTCATAAATAGAGTTTTCAATCCTACACTATTTAAAGCTTATACACACCACTGCTTTGCACCTCTTAGACAATTCACAATGAACCATCACCATTGAAACAACTACTCACAACAATGAAACAATGAGACAACATGAACATAGACTCAAACTTGCAATTTTACAATGTGAATCCATCTTCAAAGACTAACACTGCTTTATTGATCACATTTATGATGTCCTTTGCCTTCAATAGAGGTTGTACTTATGCCCTCTCACCTTGGAATATGTCAAAGATCTCAAATGAACCATCATAAAGGAGTGGAAACGTTAGCAATGATTCTTATTTTTGTGTTTGTATGGTGGCGAAACCGTCACAATTATCACCTATAAATACCGATGTTTACACAATCGCCACCTGCACAAATCGATAGTTTCATCATCTATGACAAACCCTTCAAATTCAAGAGCTGAAATTTGCTGACTTCACCATTATGAGGATGTTTAGATCATCTTCATAATGATTCTGCCACTCCAACTTATCCGAACTAATGTTTGAACATGAAGTGTCTTATAAACATGAATTGGGTATAGTAGAAAGCATCACTTGTACATTAGATCCATATTTTAGATCATACCTCTCTAATTTGAGGTTTCTAAGTCTTTAAAAGCTTCAGAAATATCATAAATGAGGGAATCTCTTCCCCACATCTTCTCTAGAATTCTATTTGGCCTTGTTGGGTAGCTAACCCTTTAACCCAACCAACCAATGCTTTTGCATTCCTCTCCTGGTTGTTCTCTCCTTATTTTGTAACACAACATCCTCCTTCAATTCTAGTTGACTACGAGGAGTGAGATCTTCAATTGAAAGTATCAACAACTTTTCATCTTCATTGTCTAACATAGAAGGCTCAAAGATTCACAAGATCTTATTGAACATTGACAACTAAATAAATTTTTATATAAGGAAGCAAATCACGTCTAAATGCATTCTTTCCCACTTGTTCTAGAATTTCAATTCAATACATAAGAGGCTTAAGCATCTTAGTCTTACCTTGGAGTCTCTCTCTATTCAAGTACAACCATATCTCGTCTTCAACAAGGAACCTATGCTTAGTCATGTGTTGATTATGCCTTGCTTTGTACTTGGTTTGTGACTCCTCCAACTTTTCTTACATTTAGAGGTGAATTTTTTGAATCTTTTTAATGAGTTTTTTAGTATTGTGGCCCTATGGATCCATTGACCCATTTTATTTGTATGGTTGTCTCAAAAAAATATCAAATGCACATGGAGGTAAGTAGCTAAAACAAGTTTCAAAATCAGTTTTGCTTGTAGAAAAATGCACTGACTTATTATAAGAATGCTGAATATACACCAAATTTTCATCCCAAGTCTTAAGATGCTTCCCATTGTACTCTCTCAAGAGTTGTATCACTGTTAAGTTCATAACTTTTGTTTGCCTATTAGTTTGTAGATGAAAAATGGTAGACTATTTCAACTTAGTATCTATCTTCTCCCACAATGTGGCTCAAAATTTACCAACAAATCTTGAGTTCCAATCTAAAACAATAGAACTAGGTAAATCAAAATAAACCTACACATTAGCAAAAAAAAACTCAATTGCATCACTACCTTTGAGAGTCTTCTTACAAGGAATAAGAATACACATCTTACTAAGCTGATCCACAACCACAAAGAGATAGTCATGTCCTTTCCTTGTCATAGACAACCCATTTGCAAAATCCATGGAAATACTCTCCCATGGCCTAGAAGGAATCGGTAATGACATATACAAACCCAACTTTTTGTTACTAGGCTTGCTTGTACTACATATGACACATTTTTTTATGAATTTAGCGACATCAAACTGCATATTATGCCAATAAACACACCTCTACAAATGTGCAACAATATTTATAACACTAAAATGTCGTGCAACTTTTGATGCATGTGTTTGCCTCATTAGCTAAACTCTTACCTCCTTAGGTACACAAAGCTTACCCAACTTGTAGAACAACCCCTCTTGGAGGTAATAATCCCTAGAGGGCTCAAATTTTACATTTGGGATCTCTTTGCTTGAAGAATTGGCTCCATAAAATTTGCACCAAGCTCGTATCTTTCAACATAAGACTCACACATTAAAGGTTCACAAAGAGTTATGGTGCCCATGGCTAAAAGCAAATGAGCACCAAATAATATATCAATTAGTTTGATAGTCACACCTTTTTTGTATTTGATAATCAAATGAAATTGTTGTAAAAACCCCATCCACTTATAATGTTTAGCTTGTTGAAGTTTGTTTTGTGCTTGCAAATATTAGAGAGGTTGATGATCTGTGTGAACAAAATTTTTCTTACTCACAAGATAGTGTTTCTATTTCTTGACTGATTGAACAAGAACACATAGTTCTCTATCACATGTACAATAATTTAAAATTGCACAATGAAATAACTCTAAATGGTGACATATAAGCTTACTTCTTTGTAGTAGGATAACTCCCATGACATAGTTACTAGTATCTATTTCCACCTCAAAAGTTAGCTACAAGTTAGGAAAAACAAATATCGAAACATGTCTAATTTGGTGTTTGAATATACCAAATGCATCTTGTTGCTTTTTACCTCAAAAAAAAGTCATACCACTTGTTATATGGCATGTAAATGTGCGGCTATGGAAGATAAATTCTTGATAAACTTCTTCAATATTGAATTGCATCGAAAAAACTCTTTATTTTGGTCACATTGGAAGGATTTAGCCAATTCATAATGGCCTCTACCTTCAGTGGATCAATCTTTAGTTCCTCATCTCTAACCACATACCCAAAGAAGACAAATGATTGTTGAACAAACTCACATTTCTTTTTTTTAACACTAACTAGTTCTCCTTCAAAACTTGTAAAACTTGTTTTACATGATCAATATGCCCTTGAAAACAAGAATATCATCTAAATACATATTGAAAAAAGAACCAATAAATGGTTTCACTACCTCATTCATCAACACATGAATGTAGTTGATGCATTGTATAGTCCAAAAGGTTGAACCAACCATTCATACAAGCCTTGCCTTGTCTTGAATGTTGTCTTCCAAATGTCATCTTCTTTGATTTTCACTTTGGTAATGCCCGGATTTCAAATCAATCTTAGTCAAATACTTGGTATGTTGGAGTTGATCAAGAAGATCATCAATCATGGAAAATTGTACCTATTCTTGATGGTTATTTTGTTAAGTGCTCTATAATTAACACATACTCTCCATGAATCATCTTTCTTATGTACTAAAACAATATAAAAACTGCATGGAGAAGTATTAGGACGAATTACACATTGATGAATTAAAGGTTGTAATTTTTATTTTACTTCATTTGCATCCTTCAAGGACTACCTATAAAACTTGAGGTTTGGAAGTGAATTGTCTGGTAACAACTAAATTTGGTGCTCAATAGGCCTCAATGGTGGAAATCCCACAGACTTATGACATACTTCCTTGAACTATTGCACCAATTCTCCTATACTCTTCTTTTCTTTGTTAGTAAACATGCTACAATAAGTTTCATGTGTAAACACTTCTTTATCTTGAATATATTTTAAAATAAGTAAAACGGACTTCCCACTTGCATTAATAAACCTTTTAGCTTGAGAGACACTTACCAAAGAGATTTTAGAATCACCTTTATAGTTTGAAATAATGTAGCTCTTACCATTCTTAACCAAATAATATTGATTGACCATCCTAATAAAGATATCATCTTGGACATAAAAATAAGGGTTGTCGAACACTACACTACACACATCAAGAGACACAACATCCACTATAACTTGATCAATGAAATGTGCATTCCAAACTTAACTTTATGTTGTTTGGTCACTTTGATGTCTACACCTTTCTTCACCCAACCCAAAACATATGGACTTAGATGATTGTAAGTCTCTACCTTTAATTTGTTAACTAATTCTTTGATTATATAATGTAATGTAAAAAGTATTAAAAAGAGCATCCACTTTTATTTGTTTCACCTCAATTTTAATATGGAAAAGTTTAGAAAGTTCATTCTCTTGAGCACTACTACTACACAAACATACATCTCTATTGATGGATATACAACATAAAGTCTCATCCTTTGAGAGAGGGCATGACCTTCTTCGTTGCTTTGTTCTTGAATGGGTGCATTTATGGATTTAGCTTCCAACAATTTTTTTACAAACGAGTATCAACATCACAATACCTACAATGCCTTTATATCATTCTTAGAAAAGGAAATACCATTACACTTACCTATACCCTTACGCTTAGAACCACCTTGTTGTTTTGGAGTGTTTTGAGAGGCCGATGAAGCCTTCTTTGTGTCCATCTCTAAGTAGTAAGCTTGAAAATAAGCCTCATCTATACTTGTATGTTTGGCCAAGAAGACAAATCTCCTCAAATTGCTATGACGTCCATCAACATACTTCATCAAGTTATCATGGTCCGTTATATCTTTGCCCATTTGGAAAACCTTCTTACGGAACTCACTTGTGTACTCTTGCATGCATTAGCCTTGATTTTGCCTAATATATTTTCAATACATGGATCTCTCTTCTTCATAACAAATAAAATAAAACTACTTAATTAACATCTTATAATCATCGCATTTAATAATAGGAGGATGCTTCTTAATAATCAAGGTATGAACATAATTCTCAAACCAAGTTAAATCATGATCGGTTAATTTTACACTTGCAAAATAAATTTGTTGGCTTTCATTAATTTGATACAAACTTAAATATACCTCTAGTTGGGCTAGCCAATGGTCTAGCTTCTCTATATTAACATCTTTGTCATATGGCTGAAACTTTATCTTTACCTTAGTCTTGAAAGGAGGTGGCACTTGGTTGGTATGAGGATGTTATTCCACCTCATTCTCAAGAGCGTCCTTTTTATTTGCTTTCAATGCCTCATTAGAAACACCAAGCTTTTCCATGAGAATTTTCATGATGCACTCCAACCGGTCAAGCTTTCTCATAGAAAGAGAGATGTTAGCCACTCCTTCAAGCTTGTGAAATTGCATTTCAGTTATATGGGCATTTTCTTCATCATAATGGACTATATTTATGATTTCTTGCTACCACTTCCTTGTGGAAATGACTTTTTCAAAGGAACTATGATACTTTGACCACTAACACTACTTTATTTAGTGACATATATATATATATATTGCAATGTAAACAAAAACATAAAACTATACAAAAAGACTAAAATTGATACAAACCTAGTGTTGATACAATTTTGATCTATAAATTAGGTGAATATTCCACACTAAGCTTCACCAACACATATCATAGAATCTTAGCTCAATAAATGATTGATAAATTACTATTCTAGGTCATTTTTAATGCTAAAACAAGTATAGACAAGCACTGGAAATAAAATATGCATAATACTGAACATGAAAATGAAGCAAAATATCACGTATAGTAGAATATGAACACTGTGTATCCTAGAGAAATCTGACGTAGAGAAACATCCAATGGATGAGGTAATTGCACTTCCCCTCCACTATGTAGTTCAATAAATGTACAACTTACTATCATATATGACCTTCATGGATAGAGTTTTCACTCATACACTATTTAAAGCTTGTACACATAACTGCTTTGCACCTCTCAAATAGTTCACAATGAATCAATACTACTGAAACAACCACTCACAACTAGAAAACAATGAGACAACATGAACAAGGACTCAAACTTATAAAAAGACAATGTAAATCCAACTTCAAAGAATCTCATTGCATTGTTGATCACGTTTTTGATGCCCTTTGCCTTCAATGGAGGTTGTAATTATACCCTCTCACCTTAGAATCTACTAAAGATCTCAAATGAATCATCATAAAAGAATGGAAACATTTGCAACCATTCCCATTCCTATGTTTGTATGGTGGCGAAACTGCCCCAGTATGCAAACTAATGATTACACAATCATCACTTCTAAATACTAATAGTTACATAACCGCTCACGTGGTTATGCAATGTAGATATTTAAATATATTATTAGATATTTGGAAATGTCAACTTTGATCTACCTTCACCCTATATGACTTGTGCACATATATATGAATCTAATGTGCCATTCTTTGACATCATGTTATCTCTGGGTCCAATCCTTTTGAGTTGTTAGTCACCTGTAGAAATTCCCCCTAGTCTATGCTAAAATTTTAAATTATAATATTGAAACATTTTCATATCATTGGATCAATATTCCTATCTTCTAGATGAAAACATTGAACATGGAAAGTACTATCCAAATTTGATGGGTTTATCTTTCACTTAGGAATGGTTATATTTTAAAATCAAATCATTCTTATGGATCGGCCCATCTACCTAGCATGTCAATGGCATGAAAAATTACACAAAGAGTCTCATATAAATACCAAATAAATTTATGCTTATTAATGATCTAATAAATATCTGTCAAGCATATTCAAACAATTGCACATTCAAAGAAATTGCCCTATTCTTTCTAATTTTAAAATTAATTACAAGGAGCCGGTCTTAGCCAAGCACCTCAAAGCCAAGCCAAATTTGTCCTCTACTAATTGTCAAAATCTAGATTACAGGGTGCATTTACTCAAAGAGCACTAATTGCACACATACACTTAATAGGGAGAACTACATGTAGTTTGAATTCCCTTTTTGAAGCATTGGATATGTAGACAACACTTGGCCATTCCACAAGGAGTGGTTGGGGTTAACTCAATCCACATTTCTTCCATTTTAGCAAGTCTAATTATATAATTGCAAGGGGACCTAGGGTTTCAAGTGAAGTGAATTGATTTATGTGAGTCATTTGCACAGTCAAACTTCGAGATTGCAAACATAGTCAGAATAGAAACAATAGTATTAGCATGTATCGGAACAAAAGTGAGAGATTCACACATACATAACCATCATATTTGGAACATAACGATTGATAATACCAACTTGAGGTTGATGATATTATTTGGGTAGACACAAAAAACTAGATTTGATTTGAACGACTTATAGTCTAGTTTCATTTTTTCTTGCTACCTGCCCACAGTCTTAGTTCTCTACAGTCTAGTTAACCACTAAGTATCTTATCCCTTTGTTGTACTTTTAATATTTAGTAAGAGTGCCAAATCAATTTCAATCTCCTATATTTAGGGTTATGCTTAATTGTAATACTTTATAATCTAAATTGTTGCATTTTTTTTTAAATTTTTTTTCAAGTGTTAGAATTAATCTAAATAGGTTAAAACATATTGGTGAATCCGCATATTTGTTGAACATTGTCAAACCTTAGGTTGCCCTTAAGGTTTTATTCTTCTTTTTAGGGTTTCTAGGTTTCTACCTTAGGGTTTTATTTTTAAACCTGATTTATGATTTACCTTAATATTATAATCTATACATGGATATAATGGATGCACATAGTTTCTATATTTTTTATGCAAGCTATAGTTGTAATCATTACATGTTTTCATTTTTTATGTAAAATATGTAACAATTATATAGTCAAATGGATAAAATATTTGTACACTAGTAAGGCTAAAATTAATAATGAATAATATCTAGCCCTTCTATTGTACATAGTATTGTGACATTCATTTTGAGTTGATCCCTATTACTACTAGGTATCAAAGGACATGCATGATCCCTTTTATTCCTCCTACTCCCATTATTCACCCGAAGGTTATGATGGATTTCACGATACATATTATACATCCTCTTGATGGACTTATTATGAATATTGAATTTAATGATGCTCATGAACATGAAACGAGTATCGAGGTTGGATTTGATGACATTCATGAAAGCGAATTAATACAATATCTTGGCATCAATTCACAAATGCATGATTTTAATAATATATGTAGCATGAGACTTTAAGCTAGTACATCTGAAGAACAATATGATCCCTTTCATGATATTCATCAACCTTTTGGAGGTGCCAAATCCATCATAGGTGTATAGACCACTACTATTTCTACTATTCTTATGTCTACACTTTCAGTTACATATGTGATGTCTACCCAAGGTGTGTTGGCATCACAATGCTTCCCTTAGATTTCCATGCCCATTATTACACAATCAACCTATGCCAATCCTATAATGACTATGCATATTACATCATCAACTTCACCTACTGCATGTTCCCTCAAGTAGATTGTGTCATCTCTATAGGCTAAAGTGTTGCAGTTAGAGCAAGTTGCTTCTAGATTTAGTCATTCAATGGATTCACATGTTTTGTTTCATAATCCATTAGTCCCTGAGATTGCAATTTATCTTTTGCCTGTAGATTTTATAGCTCCCTAGCTTCCATTATATGATGGTAAATGTGGCCCTGAGCAACACCTTTGATTCTTCTACCCAAAATGGTTGGATTATGTATCCAATGACAAATTATTGACTAGTTATTCCCAAGAAGTCTCAAAGACTACGCTCTGTGATGATTTTATAGTTTCCCTCTTCAATCAATTAAAGCATTCAACTCTTTGGCAAATCAATTTATATCACATTTTATTATAAACATTGATGATAAATTATCTTATCTGTAAATTGCCAAACTTAAGTAAGGATTCAATGAAACAATCAATGATTATGTACTTTAGTATAGGACCATGCTATCTAAGATGACCAATCTTATGGTAGACAATGAGTTTCAAGACATCTTCAAGAAAAAATTGCTTGAACCACTTAATGAGTCCATATTATTCAATAAATTTAAGTCTTTTGAGTTATGCCACATAGTGAGAGACTAGAAGTCAAGCTCATAACTTTGAACAATTTCAAGTATGCACCTAATGCTACAACTACTACAATAAAGTTTCAAAGCAAACCTATTGCAACGTTAAATCTAACGATGCCAAGCATGAGGCAAAGAATACAATTAATACAATATTACAACTTACAAATTGACTTCTCTTATTTACTTCATAGAGGAGGAAGCTTTTAGGGTTACATCAACCTCCTCAAATACTGTTATAGAGGTTACTCGAGTGCAACCTCATATTTATCCCTTCATTACAAGAGTTTGATATGAGTAGGCCAAAACCTAAAGGATATGATAATAATGCATACTGCGATTATCATCAATCTGCAGGTCTTTCTACAAACAAATGCTTTAAGCTAAGAAGTAAGATATAGAATCCCAGTGATGGCAACATTATGGAGTTTAATATACCTACAAATGATTCTAGACCACAACCAAATGAAAATTTAGCATTTAAAATTTTCTCGATCCATTTTCTAAGAATGAAGCAACAAAGACTAAGGATACTTCTAAAGTAAATTATACATATAATGCACATATGCCTCTCGTGACATGATCATCCATTGGACAATATCATTGGCACACTTACAAGCACATCAACATAATGACTTACAATTGCATTTGATGATAGTGAGATTGTCGAGGATGATTTGGATCTCCATGCACTATCCATATGAGCTTACATTGATTTACACCTTATACATAGTGTCATGGTTGGAAATGGTTCAAGTGAAAATATTTGTACAATGACATTTCTTAACACTCTTGGATACAAGTAAAAATTATTTACAAGAGACATCAAGCGTAGTTAAGGGACTCGATGGATGAATACAAGACACTTGGTGTGCATTGTACTACTTCTAAAAGTGAGCTTCGCAATAATGGCTACTCTATTCTTAATTTTAATAAGTAACGTGGTCTTTGACATATTGTTAGGATTCCCTTGGATATAAAAGTTTTGCACAATACGATATACAATAAATCAATGTATCAAGTTATCCACTGTAACAAGGTAGTCACAGTTTCAATCATTCAATACAAGTACCTTCTTTGGCAAATGGTATCTCCTCTACACCCGCCACCACCATAATTAGTTACACATATTTAGGATCGTTATACAAAGATGGTTGTTACACCTATTCAGGATCACTATACAAACACAGTTCTTACATATATTCAGGGTCTTTCTATACACCTAGTTTAGAAGAGAGTAGGTGCCTCTCCTAGACAATCAATTCTTCAATGTCCATCACATTACCACACCCAGTTCCTTCTCAGATTCTAATATACTTATATCTGACACTTTTCACTCAAAATATGACCCTTGAAACATACGACACATGCACTTCCTATGACCTTGATGGGATAATTGGTTAACCCTTTTCAAATTTCAAGATAAATTTAAAAATACAAAAAAATCAAATAATAAAAAAATACAAAAACATTCAAAAAATTCAAAACATAAAAAAATAAGACCTAAGAATGATATGATTGCTAGTTACATTATTTATAGGTATTATTTAATACATGTTTGGGAGATGTCCTTTTTTTTATACACATGAATTTCATGATATATGAGTGCAATGTAGGTTGTACATATCATACATGAGTATATAAATGTTGGATTTTTCGATACCCAGGGGCCATGCAAATGCTGAGGATATCTTATTCCATAGGTTACACTATTAAATGGTATATATTTATATGGCCTATTATTTTATTGAACTGCATAGATTGCTACACATATTTTATTAGTTACTCATATTTTACACAATGTTACATGGATATGCTATTTTACTATGACGTAACATTATATACATGGATAGTGTCTACTAATTTTTACTTATTACATGTTTCATTGATGCTATTACTTTTCTTATAGGCTATTAATTTTTTGTATATGGACTTTGAGTTTGTATGTGTGACATCATATGTCCTTTGTATGCATCCCTTGGTTTTGTTTGTTATGAGATTTTAATGTCCCTTGTTTGCAGTATCTTGACCTTGTTTGTTGAGATACTCTCATGTCCCTTGGCCTTGCTTGTGACATTTTCATGTCCTCTATATGTGACCCTTGACCTTATGTGTGACATTGAGTGCTATTGCATTATGTGTGATATTGAGTGCTATTACGTGTGTTATAGTTATAACATTGTTTGTTGAATTTATTGAGCTTGTTGAGATTACCGAGTTTACAGGGGTCGTGATTTATATTACACACCTCCCCTGTGTATGGTGCCATGATTCACTTCATGTATCATTTTTATACTGTGTAATCTTATTCAATACTTATATATATTTGTGGTGGTTACTGTTGCATGTCTAATTATTACATCTATCTTAACATGACACTTATATGTCATGTATTAAATATGTTTCATAGATACTTTGATTACATATACATTATTATGATAACATATTCTTCACATGTTAATATTATTTTACATGATTACATTTTTATACATGATACAATCTTTCTTTTGAGATGATTGACTTGCAAGTTACATAACTCACCTCAAAATGGGGCATATTAGTGGGCTTGTCATGGAGACTTAAGTCTCTATTAACAAAATATTTAGATTTTGGAACATAATACACGATTTAATTTCTTTAGAGTGGTTCAAATATTAGTTTCATTTAGATATGGGACAAATATTTACACTTTGATATAAATTATGGGGGGATATGACATATATATTCACTCGTTTTACAGACATGAGTTACAAAGTATAGATTCAGATATACTCGGATGCATATGCAATGCTTATATACACAATTTTACAAATAAATAGTTACAGGTTTTTACATATCAATACATTTGAAATAGATGTTCTCAGATTTAGCATAAAAATGCATAACATTTCATATCAGTTGACATTGATTCAGAAGGCATGATATTTGTTCATGTATATATACATTATTATAGTTTAAAATTGGCAACAATTCATGGGGCACAATACTTGTTCATGCATATGCATGCTTTTTTTTATTTTGTAAACACATTCGATGGTAGTTAAGGGTCAACACCCTTGAATCTGTAAGTTTGTCTACAATGATTGATTCATGTTTATTGAGGTAGTGGTTAAAGTTCAACGATGCTGAATGACCTTGGATTTACTTATAACGAGTTCAATAAGTGGCTCTCACCTTTTATCTTGACATTCAAGTTCAATAAAATATTAGTTATTTGAGTTAGCACAGTTGAGGTTTAGTGATGCTTAATGACCTTGACACTACTCCTTATTGATGAGGGTTTGGGCATTTGTCTTACCAACACATAAGTTTGCATTAGCTACACAAAATTGATTTTTTATTACTCCCAATTCTTTAAATGGTTTTGTAAGATGAACTATTATCCAATGCTTCAATAAAGAACCATCATCTCTAATGAATTAAAGGGCAACACAGTTTCACCCACACATAAAGTTATTCATTCCTTGATCTTAATATTTTCAAATTTCAATTATAGTTCAGATTTTAGATTAATTTTATAGACATTGAATTCTATATGTTCATTGGAAGTATGCATGGGGCAAGTTGTTCGTTCAAAGCATCTCCCAAAGATAGTGTATTGTTCACACTCAAGTGTATCTATATCCTTTTACTCTAGTATTTATATTGCTTTTCAATATTAGAATTAAAAGGGGGGTATTTGTAAATACTAAAATTGGTATTAGATACTTGACAATGTCTGTTTTGACCTACATTCATCTTACATGATTTATGCGTACATATAGAGTTCTATTACACTATTATCTCATATCTTCATGTTATATATGAGTCAAACCGTTATAAGTTGTTCACTTGCAATTTATTTTCCCAATATATGTCAAACTAGTAAATTATTATACTCAAACATATTTAGATCATCAGATCAATATTCCTATATCCCAAACAAAAATTTTAGACTCAGACAGTACCATCCAAATCTTATGGTTTTGTCTTTCTCAAAATAATGGTTATATATCAAAACCAAATCATTTCTATGAGTTGGCCCATCTGCTTCACATGTTGGTGATGTGAAAAATTATCAAAAAAGTCATATAAATACAAATAAAGTCTAGGCTTATTCATGATCTAACAATCATCTATAAAGCATACTCAGACACTTGCACATTCAAAGAAATTGTCATATTTTTCCGAATTTGCAAATCAATCACAAGGAGTAGATTTTAACCCAAGTCTAAATTACTTAAGCGCCAATCCAAAGTTGTCATTTGTCAAGAGTTTGAAGTTAGATCACAGGGTGTATTTATTTAAGGAACATTAATTGCACACATAAATTTAACATGGAGAGCTATATGTGGTTTGACTTCGCTCTTCAGAATGTTGGATATGCAGGTAACACTCAACCATTCCACGGGGAGTGGTTGGAGTTAAATCAATCCACCTTTATTCTCCTTTTGCAGGTCTAATTTTATCATTGTAACTAGACCTAGGATTGTAAGTGAAGAAAATTGATTTATGTGAGTTACACGCATAACTAGACCTCATGATCGCAAACACAATTATAATAGTAGTCACATCGACATGTACCTTAATAAAAGTGTGAGATTCATATACACATAATCGTCAAATTCTAAACATACTGATTTATGCTAGTGACTTGAGGTCAACGATACTGTTTGGGTGCACATAGAGATCCAAATCTTAATCTGAACAACCAACAATCTAGTTTCATTCTCGTCCTACCACTTACCTACAGTCTTAGTCATCTATAGAGTAGTTAACTGCTAAGTATCTTATCTCTTTATTGTACTTTCCATATTTAGTAAGAGTGCCAAATCAATTTTAATCTCGTATATTTAGGTTTATGCTTATTTATTATACATTATAATTTGAATTATTACAACAATTTTGTCAGCAGAGGTTTTTAGAAAACCCTTTAGAACATGTTAATTCAAGGATAATTTGCGCATGAAGTAACAAAAGTAGATAATAGATGATAATTCATATTGAATAAATTCATAGTACGTAAAACAGAGATTGTTATGCACAAAAACATAGACTTGACAAAATCTGAACAATCAACATAAGTATATGATTAAGAAATTCAAGCAAATAGAGTGTTCACTGCACACAAAACAACGTTAAAAAATATACAGGAAAACCCATTTCAAAATAATGTATATTAATCTCTATCACATTGGAACTATATCCAAATACAATTGAATGCTATATATAGCTTTTACAAAGCATTGTCACCTCATATTCTAGCCTTTCACTATGTTTAAAGGAAGAACTCTTCATATTATGAAGTCTATTGCTATGCTCACAAAGGTTAAATACATACAAACATATATGCAAAAGACAAAATAGTGTAAGTCGCACATAGGTCCATCTTACATACTCTACGATTTTGGTAGCTTTGTCTTACTCTCAATATTTTCTTAGACTTAAACAGTTATCTCGTCTTGAGACAAAGTTGCAACAAGTTACCTTGATTTGACGCTGAGGAATTGAGTTAGAAACAAGAGTCGTGGTTATCGCTTTAGGTGCCATTTATCAATTTTCACTCTTTACGCACTACTTAGCTGCACTTTCAAATTTTCAACTAAGTAGTGTATTCTACCACCCTTGCAAGTTTTCAATAGACTAGCTTAATCAGGTGGCTGGCCTTTACGAGTTTTCAACCAACTCAGCCTCACTCCTAATGCTTAAGGTCATCCTAAAAAATTATGCAAAAACTTGTAAAAAATGTAAAAGTAGAAGTGCATAGTACCTATTGAGTAGGTGGTGGTGATAATGATTCTGTTGGAGTTGCAGATGAAGCACTTTGTTCTATAGACTGTTGGAGGTTATTATGGATGTTGGATTATTGGTTGACCTTGTGGCAATCTTTTTCTGTTGAAGCACTTGTAGCGATTGTGGAAGGATGAATTAGAGATCATCAACAAGTTATGCAATAGATGGATCAAGTTGGGACAAATCTTGTTTTAGCATTTTCTAGTCAGTCATCACTTCTTACACCATAGTGAATAATGTGGACAATGAGACATGAATCACCATCAATATTTGAATATCCTCATCTTTTGTAATGGTGACGAGTGCCGTCGAATTTGACATTTTGATCTGGATTTCCTAGGATAGATCCTTCAACTAGTCTGCATGCCTCTACATTTGAATGCCAACAAATGAATCGCACAAAATCTCAATTTTCTAGGTATGTAGTTTTTTGCATGGCATTATCCGTTGAATCACGCAACTACTTGAATGTGTCATTCATTAATTCAGGGGTAGTCGAATGATATTCCATCATAGCTTTGGCTTTGTCCAACCTATCGAACTTTGGCTTAGCTGTGGACAATGAATTGTTAAGTTATTTCTTCCAATTCAACATATCATATGCTATCTGTTTGGCTTGAAACACAATTGTTTGCATAACTTTTTTGTATTCCTGTAAGAGTTCATAGATTGCCTCTATTTTTGCCTTGATGTTCTACCCTTGATCTCATAACGATTATAGCTTGTGCGCAACCAACCAGTCTTTTGTTAATTGTGCTAATAGAGCTGAGAACTAATTTTTGTTAGACATAACTTGGTCACCTAAGACTTGGGTAACCGATGTAGGCAAATTGCTATCAATGTGCTGGTGCGTATTGGTGAACTGAAGGCTTAGATCTGCATTCTCCTCTTACAATTGCAACACTCCCTACTCCAAGGCCGAAGCCTTCTGCATTATTTCATTCTTGGAAAATAGTTGTGCCTTCAATTTGTTTAGTTAGTGATTACTGGAAAAAATCTAAAGATGTTTCATGCATAGTCGTAGTCAGAGCCAAGGATGACATCATAGTCATTACAGGCCCCATCATGAACTGTGCCAAAAGAAGAGACAAGGTTGTGCACCAAGGGGATGATGTGGGAACATCCCATAGCCATTGGCTAGTTATTTTGGGTCTTGGTTGATAAATCTCCTCATGTACACTTCCTTGCGTCGCAAGTTTTTGATGCATTGTGTCCTCTAATGTTTCCTTGGATTTTGCCTGTCTCAGCGCTAGTTTTAGCTTTGGTTTCAGCCTTAGCCTTATCTTCTATCTCAGCTTTAACTTTGTCTTATGCTTTAGCCTTAGCCTTAGTTTCAGCTTCAGCCTTGGCTTTGGCATCCACTTGAGCCTTGGCCTTAGCCTCTGTATCAGTTTTGGCTTTAGTATCCACATCAGTCTTGACCTCAACATGTTTGTCTACTTTGGCTTTGGCTTCCACTACAACCTTAGCTTTTTATTTGGCTTCCTTCTCCTCAACCGCTTGCTTAACTTCCTCTTCTTGGATGCATAAAGTTTCTCCGGCCTTTTTTTCTCGTGCACCTTTACAAGTGTCGTTGCCTCTTTATTTTATTGCATAGCCTGAGCTTCTTGGTGTTTCTTTGTTACTTCTTTCGTCTTCGCCTCTGCTTCTTCGGTTCTTTTCTTTTGAGCCTCTATTTTTTTAACTTGTTACTTGTGTTCCTCCTCCACGACCTGTTGTTTTCGCTACTCTTCTTCGACAGCCTTGCACTTTGTCTCTTCTTTATTTTTATTCTTCTCTTCCTTTTCCTTCCTCTCAACCTTCTTTTTTGCCTCTATTGGATCCTCTTATTACTACACATCTTTATGTTGTGGTTCTGGCTATGGTAAACTGGTCTTTCCAGGCTCTTCCATGGGATTCAAGGAGTCCAACACTATAACTGATTTTAAATATTCTAAATAGGATGATTCCACAATAACACCTCTTCGTTCAATTATCTTCTTTCTAGAAGTTGGCAATGGAGTGAGCCTCTTCTTTGGCCTCTTCACAGTCTAGACCTAAGGTTGTTGTTGTGACTCTTTCACTTGTTGTACTTCACTCTCCTTTGCTAGGTCTACAAACGGTAACATCTTGTCTTTAATTGTTGGTGATGGTCTAGATGTAGCATGTGTCCTTAGTCTGTGCAATAAGGCTGGACGTGGAATTTCTTGTGTCAACGGGTCTACTTCTGTGCAGCAAAGGATCTTATAACTATATTGGTGTGAAATTTTTTTGTTTAAAGTCATTCTCGCGTTGTTTCTTGACCCGCAATGTCAAATATAATAGAAAGAGGAGGTTAGGTGATATCAACCTATAGATCTTGTCTTCCATGATTCTTCAACAAGCATACTACTTTCTAGAAAAATAATTATTTCACTTCTTGTTTGTAAACATCGTTGTCAATGTCTACGAGCATGCACTGTAGAACTTCCTATTCTCCAACTCCTAGCTTTACCAAGTTGGACTCAACTGCCATCTTTGGAACATGTTTGTTATTGAGTTAGGACTTTGTATGACATGTTCTCTTCTTAGACAGTTGTGGTGAAGCTCATCATGATTGTGCCTTCCTCTTTCCTTTATCAGTTTGCAATGAAGCCGTTGTTTGTGGTGGTGCTTGCGGTTGAGCTTGTGCTTGAGTAGGCATGGGTTGTTGCACACCTAGAGGTATAAAGCATAGAGGTTTCACTAATCTAGCTACTAGGGATTTCTACCTCAGAACTTCTGTCTTCACATCGAATATAGTAATGAAAAAAGGTAGTGGAGTTGCGGTTGCTTTGGGCAACTCATGCACTTTGATTTAGATGTCATTGTATAATTTTGTAACTGATGCATGTTATCCAAGATACTACATCACACTTTGAGGTACCTTGGGGTGCGAAATAATCATGGCTTGGATTTCTAGACACCATGCATTGAATCTCCCTAATCATTCATAATATTGTCATGTTTCAAGTCCACATAATGTTGGCAATCGCAGCAACAAGCCAAAAATCTCCAGTTGGGTTAATTGGTCCCTCTGGTGACTTTCATCTCGTGAAATAGAGGAGTAAAACCAAAAATTGGTATTGGAATGCCTATGATGTGTCAGCATGAATCTTCTCAATGTTTGTTGTGAGTTTTGAGGCCAATAACTTGGGCCAATTAAAATCCTCATGTAGGCGTATCATACGATATGCAGTGTCTACAACACTTTTGGTTACCTACTTAACATGTTTGGTTGCCTGCCAGAACCGCTAGGTGATGCATTCATATAAGATGTGCACTGAAGCATCTTTCACATAATTAATAGGGATTTCTCTACATGCCCTTGTATATTTTTCTATGATGTCGGAGTGGATAGGTGGAGTCATGGATTTGTAAGGCAAAAGGGATTTGTCCCGAGTTAAGAACCCCATTACTCTTGCCATGGTCACAGGGTTGATGAATATGGTAACATCTTGAGACAAATGAATGGCACATTCATTATATCTACTGAGCAAATTAAGTATTACCTCATCTAATTTATTGAAAGTAGGCAACTTGATTAGTCACTTAACATTAGAGCCTCATAGAGGATGTTGGAGTGCTAGCACTCTTACTTGTGTTGATTCTTGTGGATCAAGGGCAAACATAGTAGTTTCGCCACATCAATAAAACCAAAGGGGTCTAGATCATGATATTTGGTTTGTTTGAGTTCAAGGCCAATCCTTATTTCTTCTTTTTGCGTATCGATGAGCAGAATCAACCGTTGTGCCCTATCCATGGTTGTTTTTGTGGACTAAAGTGAACACTTTATTTGATTGGTCTAGCGCTGGTGTGAAATCTATGCATAAGTAGCTGATTTAAATGTAGATTACGGAGTTCTTTTATTTGCAAAAGTGTGTAATGTGTTTGTGTTGTCTATGCCCTTTGTTATATAGTGTTTGCCGCCCAAATCCTTTCGTTTATCAAGTTTAAATGTATTGAGTTAATTGCACATGAGTTTACCTTTAAAATTTATGCCAAACGGCTATTGTTAGATATGATGGTTACTATTTTGCATTGAAAATATTTACTCCATCTACCAATAGGTATCTGATGTGACATGACGTTTTTCCATCTATCCATGTTCCTTCTTGACACATCCTATCATTCTACCACTCAATCTATTTCAGAAAATATGTAATCTCTCAAATGCCTTGTCATTAATAATTTTTGAATGACCACTAGTCCTTTTTTCGTACCTGTCTTATCGACACCTCATTCCTGGACTTAATTGATGACCATTGTGTTTATATTATTAGCTATATTTCCTTTAGTTTGAATCTGTATATCAATTGCACTCTACGATCTTGATTGACCAAACTTCATTTTGATATGCTACAACACAAATATTGCACTGTACAAACACACTAACCTTAAAAAATAAAATTTTAAAGAAAACAACATTAAAAAAATATCTTAACTACATGGTGCGACTCAACATCCTCTCTCTTTGTCAACGATGAATGATAGAGATTAATGCCAGTAAGACTTAAGGCTACAACCATTTATACATCCTGGTAGAATGGTTCCCTGAACATCTTTTAAAATAATTGTACCTTATTGTGAAACATCATGAATGATATATGGTCCCTTACATCTAATGCACAACTATCTTGAAAATACTTTGAATCTACCATCATAGAGTAATACCGCTTGTTATGGATAAAATTCATTAGATCACAAGTTATGATCATGCCACGCTTGTTAACTCAACTTGTTAGTCCCCTGTGTCCACTGTGCTCTTTGTCTATTTTTATCTATTTTGACCAAATCCATCAATGTGTGTTTCAGCGAGTATGATCTCCCAAACTCATAATCATTACAATACGTGGACTAAGAACAATGTATTCCATAGGCATAACTACCTCGAAACCATAAACAAACTGAAAAGGAGTGAAGCCTATCACACGTTTATAATTTGTTTGATATATCTAAAGAATTGCAGGAATAAGATCATCCTAATCATCCCTTTGAACAGTGCATATCTTCGTCAATATTTTACCCAATATTTTGTTTGAAGCCTCAACTTGCCTATTTGCTTGCGGATGATAGGTCATGCTTTTGTGGTGCAATATCATGAAATCTTTAGTAAGAGTCTTAATTGTGTTGTTGAGGAAGTGAGTACCTATGTCGCTAACCAATTTAATCAGACATCTAAACCTTGTAATGATATTCTCGTATAAAAACTTAGTGACATCCTTCGCATTGCAACTTGGTGTTGCAGTAGTTTCCACTCATTTTGTGAAATAGTCTGTCATAGTAATGATATATCTTGCAAGACTATGTTTACTTGGAGGAGTTATTGGATCTATAAAATCAATGCCCCATTGTTCAAAAGTTTGTTATGTTAGCATTAGAACCAAAGGCATCTCGTCTCAATGATTTAGTTTTTTCATTCTTTGGCAAACATCATAGTTTTTTGCCACCCTATGAGCATCTTGAAACAAATTTAGACACTAAAGTCTACTTTGTAATATCTTCCTTGCACTATCTTCTCCTGCGAAATGGCCTCCTATGATTCCTTAATGTGCTTTTTGAAGGATCTGTGGTCGCTCATGGTTTAAGGCTACTTTGTACAACATATAATTTTCCCTGATCTTATACACAAATCCATTGATGAGGCTATAAGGAATGACTTGTGTAACCATTTACTTCTTATCCCTTTCAACATAATACACAGGGAAATTCCCTTGTTCCAAGAAGTTCGCAATGTCCTCCATATTATTAGGTATCACAAAGGCTCTAAACAGGTTTGCATTTAGGGATTCATCATACATTTCTTCCAATTCTTCTCTACTTTGGAGCCTGATCAAATGATAAAGTCTCACATTTTCTCTTCCTGGCTTCACAATGATTCTGAATTGGAATTCTTGAAACATCAACCACCTGGAGATCCTTCCACTCAGCAGTTAACCAGATATCATAAGGCTTGATAATCTGTAAAAAGTTCAAATGGTGTGGCCAAAAGATAATACCTAGATTTATATAAAGCAAACACCATTACTAGGACTTCTCTCTCGATGGTCGTATAATTTTTCTCTGTAGCCGATAGTTCCCTGCTTGCGAAGTGTATATGATGATCTGACCCACCATCCCCCAGATGTGCTAAGATAACTCCCATTGTGATACCAGAAGCATCCATATGTACATTGAATGACTTCTTCCAATCAAGAAAAACTAAGATAACTATTACTAGCTCTTGTTTGAGTTCAATAGATGTTATTTGACATTCTTGTGTCCATTCAAACTTTGTATCTTTGCGCAATAAGTTTTCCAATGGTGTAAAGATGGTTGCATATCCCTTAATGAATTTTCTATAATATACGATGTGACCCAGAAAGGTTCACACCTCTGTGGAATTAGTTGGAGGTAGCATCCCCACTATTACTATAATTTTAACCTGGTTAAGCAAGATTTCATCACTATATACGATGTGACCCAACAGAACGCTGAAAGGTGTGAAAAATAAGTATCTCTTCAAACTTAACGCAATGCACATGGCTCCACAACGTCCTCGTATTAGATGCAACTTAGACAAATGATCTTTGAATAAAAAAGGACAACCCAATCATCCAAATAGACTTCCAGAAAATCATGAATAAAATATTTAAATGCAATTACCACAACTCTAGAGAAAAATGTTGGAGTATTTTTAAGACCAAAGGGCATTACCTTACATGCGAACGAACCCCATTCCATTGTAAAATTTGTTGTAGCTTGGTCTTCTTTTATGATAGGAATATGATGGTATCCACTGAATCCATTCATGAATGAGGATGCCTCGTGGCCTGCGATTGATTTAAGAACTTCATCTATGAATGGTATAGAAAATGAATCATTAATTCAAGCATCGTTCAACACACAATAATCCCCACGTACTCAAATTTTATTAGTCTTCTTTGACTGCACTACCATGGGACTAACCCAATCTACCTTTTCTATTGGATAGATGATCCTTGCTTCTTCCCTGTGATCTAGTTCAGCGTTCACTTTTATCTTCATGTTGGGATTCAATCTGTATGGGTGCTTTTAAATGGGTCTGTCACACTTTTTCAATTCAATGTGCATCTCCATCAATGATAGATCTATGCATTTAAATTTTGTGATCTTGGTTAAAAAGACATCCTAATAATCTCTTAATAGTTGCAATGCCTATGAAATTTCATTTTACACCTAGTAGTCTCCCAAAGTCACAAGTTTGGACACAAACTTTGTTCCAATATTTTATTCAATCTTCTTCAGTGGTTCTTGATATACTTTGTGAGATCCACTGGGTAGTACCTCTTGTAGAGTTCATTCTCCTTATTCTTGAATGTTTATATTGCACAATCTTTCTTCCTCTTGTTATGTATTTTGAACGTTTGTTATCTTTGCTTCTTGCTCTGGTTTGAATAAGCCTTCTAAATCTAGATCCCCATCACTGTCATTGGATCCTATCAATTCATATGTAATTCTATTATAAGGTTTAAGAAGAGACTGGTCATGTTTACTAGCCTTGTATTTATGAATCGTTCGATTCAAATCTAGAGTTACTTCCTACTGCGATGATGAGTTTGTTGTAGTTCCCAAATCTTCTACTCGACTGTAACATAAAAAAGTTTTCAATTTTTGCAATGCATCATGCAATACTCGATTGACATCTTCAAAAATAAAAGTTTGAATAAAATCTTGTTGTACTTGTGTCCAATGTTTAGTTTCTCTTATGCATCCTTGATGCATATACCACATAATTGAAAGTGTTGCTAACATGTGGCTAAAAATATGCACTCAGGATCTTGGCTCAACACCTTACGTAGACCATATATCTACACATTTATGAATATGTAGCTTTGGATATTTCCCTTCTTGAAAGAATGACCACTCCATTATAACAATGAACGATAATTGAAATCATGCTTGCATAAATTTGTATGCTTCATTCCATTGTAATTCTTGTTTTTTATGCACTGCGCACCATGTCGCGACAGTTCCGTTCAAGGCATAGTTGAGTGCGCTAGATTTTTGATCTACATCTTGTACATGGTACTCCAAATTCAAGATAAACTGGTTGAGATCCTCTGTCGCAAAGTATTATGACAATTGACATTCTGTGTCAAAAACCATTTGCATAGGTCGTACCTCATGATCTCTCCTATCCTAATTCAACATATGCATGTCTGATTCAGTAGTTATTGAAGATGGTGCTTCCTAAGATAAGACACCTTTTAGGGTAGGATCTGTATAATGCATTGATGTTGCACCTGTATTATATAGGAAATGTATCTTGGACTTAGTTAGAGATTGCATAGATGGAGTACATCCTTGAATTTGAAATTGAAGAGTTGGAGACTTTGCTAAAACTAGCTTGTAGATTGGCTACTTTATTGTCTGCTACTATAGGTGTTGATCAAGCTGTGGTTTAAAGAACTGACATTCCACAGCTTATAATGTATTTTGCTTTCTATCTACACTGACTTTAAACCAACTGTTAGCACTGTATGCATAAAGTGACTGGTTCTTTTGGGATAATATAGGGCTTATGTTAAGATTTATTTAGTGGTATAATAATTATCTTATTATCTTGATGTGCCTATAATTAATTATGCACTATATTAATAGTCATTTGGCCATCATAAATCCATTTATTACCAATCAAGATATGATAATGGGTCTCATCTATTTTCATGTCAATGACATCAAAATCTCCTTGTAGACTCAACAACTTTAATCTCCATATCTTCCAAGCAACCGATTGGCTCTACTCTCCTATAATCTACAAAACTAAGAGTAATAAGATTGTAGCTAAAGGTTGGACTACCAGTAGCCACCCAAGTAGATTTAGGCATCATATTGACAGTACTTTTGAAATCAAATACTACATTAGGGATCTCATATCATGCGAACTCAATATCCATACATGAGTCAACATCCTAAGGTTTCTTAGTTTTGACATACTAGACCACCTTGTCAGTATGTTGTTGTCGTCATTGTGAGCACTCCATAAGATTATGCAAAAGATTAGTAATGTTCTGTGAGATGTTTTCATTTCACATAGTACTAAGTAGTTTCAACAAATCTATTAGAGCAGTCACAATACCTTTCTGTCTCATAATCTACACAATTTACCCATACATTTATGCATCAATCATTGTGGCATCTCCTTTCGATGCATTATGTTGTTGTATGCCCTGAAAGACCTGTACATCTTGATACATCAAACTCTTCTTTGTAGTAGGATCAAGATATTTATCTCATTAGAGGTAATCCTTGTTCTGCACGTTGTCTAGTGATTGCTTGCACGAATACTTTTTCCTTAAGTTGTGCATATATTATAATCACATTATGCACATGCTTTTCTTTCCTCTGCTTCTCTAATATTGGGTAATCTTCAGTCTAATGTTACCCTTTGAATCTGAAATAAATGCAGTACGTCTATTTTTGAGAATTAATGGGGAAATTTCGTGTAAAACAATTACACTCACCACACAAATAACATTGAATGGGCTAGCAAGCTTGTTAGTTATCGTTGTTGTGACCTTCGTGATATCCCTCTTGATACCCTCCTCTGTATCCTCCTATATTCTATTGAAAGCCCTAACTGTGTGATTGTTTCCCAACAAATCCTTTGTATTGTATTTGTTGTGCATTATATCCACTATACTACTTTTGAGGTGATATTGGAGCCCAATTTAATTGTTGATGATGAGGACTCACATTATTCCATGAGGATTGATAATAATATTATAGTGATGATGATATCCAACTAGCCAGACCTTGGTGTTGATATTGAGGCAACAAAGGCATCCACTTAGGACCACCTTATGTTGTACAAGTCATTTCCACCTTTGAGTCTGGGATTCCCTATTTAGTAATGGGTAATTGTTGTGCTGTGACAGTGAAGACATTTTTAGTGATATCCTCCTTCATTTCCTACAAAGCTCGACAACTCTTCTCATAATGATTGGTTGATTTACAAAACTTAAAGTTCAGACTTCTAGATTTTTGAATGTATTATTGTAATATATGACACTTTGATATGGCGTGCCTTATTACTCTATATAGTTTGTAGAATTTGTTTTGAGTTTAGGAAAATCATTCCTATGATTCCTTTCTCAATTGTACTTTATACATATAAGTCCAATTTAGGTCTATCACTTTCATGCATCTCATCCATCCTATTTATAAAAACATCATTCTTTGCCTCAACTTTGGAGCCAACCACTGGAACATATCCATAGTCCTCAATTTATTCAACTCGCAGGGCAACTATTTGAGCATAAGCCTTAGTAAAAAATTAGGATTGCACAATGACAAATCTAATTCTGGATCGCAACCCTTCTACAAACTAGGCATACTTATCCTTGTCCTCTATGATAAAGTTAATCTTATTTATCACATCTAAAAATCTCGGATCATAATTCCATATAGATTCTCTGCTCCGCTACCAAATCTCCTTCAGATCTTAAAGAGTCTAACTCAAGCACTTCATCTTAAATTCTATAATTAGTTGCTCTTTAACTTATTAAAAATTCAGGGCATTAACATTCTTTTTACAAATGAACTCCAAAGCTCGACCTATTAAAGCTTGTATGAGCTCGCACTTCTTTACATCTTCAGAGGATATTCCCTTAATCTGCCATTTCATATCATAGGTTAACAAATATTGTTCAGCGTCCGTAGACCCATCATATTGCATCAAATTAATAAACATTCCTAGATTCAATGCCATATTTGGTACACTGGTAATTGCTACTACCAGCTTCTGTGCACTAGTAACTATGACTACAAGTTGTGTATTAGTAACTGTGACTACAAGTTGTTGCGCACTAGTAACTGCAACTACAAGGTTCTGTGTACTAGTTTTAACATGTCTTAAAATTAGTCTTGAAAGCAAATCCAATCTCTTCTAGCCTATTCTTATCTATTGATTTCTTAGTCTCTATACTCTATTTACCAAATTTATCCGTAAATTATTCAAACAAGCTTCTACCTTCCCTTCCTTTGCATTTGATGTTTTTCTAACTAATGACAAATTGGGCTGGGTGGATGTGTACTCAAGAAATTAATGATATTTTTCTTCAACTTCTTTTGTCTGTGATCTTGAACTTGCGATACTTCTACGATTGAGCATAATCTCCTCTCGAGAATATTATTTCCCTAATCCAAACAATATATTTCTTCTAACTATGATATACTCTTATCTTTTAATTGCTCTATTGTTATCCTACTTTCATCTTCCTTTTCACTCTACTCCATATCCTCGCTATCTTCATTTCTTTCTTCTTCCTTCTCAAGCCCTTCTCTTCCTTGCTCTGCATACTCTCTACCTTCTTTATTTGCAGCATCTTGTGTAGCCTTTCTTTGAGATCCTCTCTCTTCTGCATCCTCTACTTTATTCCTACTCCTAATCGTAATTAAATTTGGATCATTCAATTTATTTTATCTTCTTTATTGTCGCAGTTCTCTTTCCAATCCTAGAGTTTTATTCTCACTTTGGCTCTTTTCGTCCTCCATACTTTGAGTTTAGGTTCAAGTTTCTTTGTTCAATTTTTCATCACTCACTCCTACATTGTACGTATCCCCATAACACTTAAAACAACTACTCCATGTTGGCATTAGGCACCATGGCATTTTCTACAACCGTCTTGATTATAGTAGGTAGACACTGAAATAACTTTTCATAGATTTCTCTAATAAATAAGTGCTATGCAATTTTAAAAGCCAAATATCCTTGTATGATAATTTTTTAAATATAACCGTCAATGATAGACTTGGTCCAATGGTATATTGTACGGATCCAATTAGTATCTAGATTTTTCAAAGTTTCTAACTTTTCTTTCGACCAAGCTATGAATTTCATCCTTCCTGGTTGAACACAATAATGCTCCAATCTAGACAACCATAAAACTAATAACCTAGGAAATTCACACCAAAAGACTTCATAAATTTTTGTGTAAATAAACTCTTGAATAATTTCTTTCATAGTCTTCCTTATTCTTCTTGCTTTTTCTGTAAAATTTTGGATTCTTTTATCGAGCCAACTTTCTATATCTCTTTGCCCTGATAGCCATCTCAACACATTGCAACAAAAGGTTCCATGCTTACCGCACAATTGTTAGCAGAGGTTCTTGGAAAACCCTTCAAAACATGTTAATTTAGGGAAAAATTGCGCATGAAGTGACAAACGTACATAACGAGTAGTAATTCAGACTAAATTTATTCATAATAGGTGAAATAGAGATTGTTATGTACAAAAACATAAACTTAACAAAATCAGAACAATTGACGTAACTATATGATTAACAAATTTAAACAACCAAAGTATTCACTGCACATAGAACAATGATAAAATATACATAGAAAAACTATTTCAGAATGATATATATTAATCTCTATCACATCAGAACCATATCTAAATATAATTGAGTGTTATTTATAGAGTTTTACAAAACATTGCCACGTCATATTCTAGCCTTTCACTATGTCCAAAGGAAGGACTTCATATTCTGAAGTCTATTGCTATGTTCACAAAGGTCAAATACATACAAAAATATATGTAATAGAAAAATGGTGCAAGTCACGCATGTGTCCACCAGATATACTCTACAATTTTGGTAGCCATGTTCTACTCTCAACAAATTTTTATCTTATTAAGGGATAACATTAGTCCAAAATAGGGTTAAACACACAACTGCCATCTACACAAACCAATGGTTTCATCATATTTGATAAACCTCTTAAATTCGAGAGTTGAAAGTTGCTGATTTTAACATTCCGAGGATGTTCAGATCATCTTCATACTGATTCTACCACTGTAACTTATCTAAACTGATGTTTCAACATGAAGTGTCTTATAAGTATGAATTACATAAATTGGGGGTAGTAGAAACATTTAGCAAGCATAATTAGTACATTAAATCCATATTTTGGATCAAAGGCCAACAATGGTAGCCACAATCTCAAAACTAATAGTGGCAATAACCACCCCATCAATGGGAAAAAAAATGGAGGGTAGTCAACGTTGACAACAAAAAAATACTGATTAACAACAACAACAACAACAACAACAACAACCCAACAAGCTTTGTTGCCCCAAAACCCAATAACCTTGTTTGGCCACCCCTTCGAGCATAACAACTACCTACTAAACTTGTACCAAATCCCAAGAACAAACTAACTCAATTGGCGTATAATAACGAAATGGTGACATATTCAGCTTAATCAATGAAATTGAATGATGTACAACTTTGTTTAGGAAAGGTACTCTAAAACCCCACCACACCCATAATAATAAAACCTCCCAAAAAGGTTTTTGAGACCACAACTAACTCCCTACCACTAACACTAAATAATGAGCCAATTCTTAAACGAAGTTTATAAATAAGTTGAGTTATACCACATACTCCTCCTTTCCCTAAATGTTTTAACCAACAATTGGAGAAGCCTAAACCAGAGTTTGATTTTATAAAACTCAAGAATGTTTTATGTTTGAATCTTATAATGCCAAGCTATAAAGGATGTGCCCATTTAGACACAAAGATAATATGAGAGCTATGCTTAATGAACCTTAATTGGAAGAGGAAATATTCTCAAATTGGCTAAATAATTGGACAATTTTGTAATCTTATGTTGGGTAAAATTGATCCTATCAAATACTCTGACATGGGCAAACCTATTGTAAATATGCACATCACTGGTTTACTTATTAAAAACACTCTTATAGTTTTAGGGAGACTATTAATGTGATGACCAAAGAGGATGAAATGACTTAAGCTCCAAATAGCGGATAAATGAACTATAAGACCTGAAGGGGATATAGAGGACCTTGTTATTTCAATGGATTTATGGGAATATCCTACTAATTTCGATGATCTTGTACCACCTCATCCTCGTGAGACCTTGGTTGGCCATAATATATACATATATATCAATTGTGTTAGGAAATAGTACTTATATGATTGTTTTTAATACGGTTATATGTTAGAATATAAATTGTTATTATATTCTAATTTAATATATTAAAATATAGTTTGTAATATATTATTATATGTATTGAGTCTAACAATCACTCAATTTTAGGAGAAAATAATGGGTTGTTGACTCCCTAATTACAGGTTTTGTTTCATCTATATATTTGTATTCGTATAGCTACGAATGATTGTGGAATATAATATAACTCTGATATTATTATTTGCTTGATGTAATTCTATTATTTTCTCTGAGAAGCTCTCGTAATGATTACATTTGGTACCAAAGCAGTTTATTCCTGATTGCATCCATGATGAGAGCCTGTCTGTAGCCTCCATCTCCAACATTGTGTGCATGGTGCGTTCATGATTGATGCATGCAGTTATCTTCATGCCATTCTGTCCAAACGCCTGATATCACCTATCCAGTTCAACTGTCGGCTTTATGATTGTGATTGCGTTCATCTATAATTCTGACAGCGTTCGCCTATCATGTTGACTGCGGGTAAAGCCAGATACACAACAAATTGCTAATGTTCTTGCACAAATAAATTGTTGTTGTTCCTACACGAATATCAGACAACACACACACGACTTGTGTATGTAATTTATGCGAAGAAATATTATCATATATTATCCTATATTTATGTCAATATCTGCGTTCCAGCCTTTCAACTACAAGCACTGAGCGAAGCATGTCAAAATTCCACAATCCAATGCATATAAATCCCACTAAGTTCTATGTTATCATGCTCTGCGTTATTAAGTTATCTGATAATGTCTAAGTTATTAAGCCCCATGTTATAAAGTGCTCTTTAATGTGTAAGTTATTAAGTCCTACTTCTATGTATGTTTTTCTGTTCTATATCAGAGGTTTTAGTGCGGCCAGCCTAGCCATAGGTCTTGTTACCTAATGTTCTTAGTCATGTTTTTAATATAAAGTTTAAAGTGTTGAATTTTATACAAATTTAATAAGGTTTTAAATAAGGGGTATCATTTTATACGAATTTTGTATGTAGTTAGATTCTATGTCTGTTTTGTGTCTTGTTATCAAAAGCTAAATCTTTGTTTGTAATTGGACGTGTTTTCGGTGGAATCCAATGTCTTGTGTAAGTCAAACTTATCGGGGGCATAATGGAAAAATTTAGTTATGTTGAAAAATTTGAGGGAAAAGACTTCCACACATGGTAAATAAGAACCCAACTATTTTTAATCAACAAAGATCTATGGGATATTGTCGAAGGAAAAATAAAAAAATCAAAAGATGTAAATGAAGTAGTAAAATGAGAGAGCGAAGATCGAAAAGCTATAACAATCATTGGATTGGTGTTATTTGATGCTTATTTGCATCATATAGACTTATCTAAGTCCTCTAATATAATTTGGGAGACATCAAATAAATTGTTTAGTTCACAAATTGGAAGAGCATCAATAACTTTGAAGCAAAGATTGTTTGATCTTAAGATGGAAGAAGGCAACAACATGGTGCAACACATTAGTAAGTTTTGATCCTTCTCAAATCAATCAGCGGGAATAAAAATTGATGTGCATGATGATGGTGCAAAAGCTATTTTACTGAATAACATGCCAGTCAGTTATTCAAATATGGCTTTTACACTGAGTAAAATAAATATTAGCTTAGAAGATTTTATTTTTTATCTGCTTGATGAAAAAAAAGAACTAAGATTATTGAACTAGAGGAAAATGCAATGTGTGGTAAAAACAAGTAGAATAAAACATTTGTTAAGAAAAGATACAAACCCTGTTTCAAACATTGATCATGTTAAGCACGGGATATATTGAGAGGGGGGGTGAATCATTATGTCATATATCTTATAAATTTTTTCCTTAATCAAATTCCACTTAACCAAACATTCAAGATATGCAATAAAACTGAAAAAATAAACACCACACAATATAGAGAGAGACACCCGATATAACGTGGAAACCCAATATGAGAAAAACCACAGAGAACAATCTCAAGTATATGAATGAGCACCAACTCAAACAATATTCGCAAGCACCAACTTGTAGGAGCACCAACCCCTTTGTTGAGCACCAACACAACAAAAATTCATGAGCACCAACCCATAGGAGCACCAACCCCTTTGTTGAGCACCAACCCACAGGAGCACCAACTCCTTTACTGAGCACCAACACAACAACAATTCGTGAGCACCAACCCACAGGGGCATCAACCCCTTTGTGATACGACACAACTATCTCTCAATGTTGCTACTCAACAAATGATAGTTCATTACACTATCTCTTTCCTCTCTCTCATCTTTGCTCTTCTAAGCTAGATATAACAAATACAAATCATATTCATCTCTCATAAATGCTCTTCTAAGATAGATATTTTTATTTCAAAACAAACTCTATCACACACACTACAAATGGCTTCTCAAGCCTTTATTTATAGCTTTTTCAAATGACCTTTGGCCTTCACCCTTTGTGACCCTTCAATCTTCATGAAAAAATGGCGCCAAACTTGTATGACCCTTCATATCCTGGCCTTTGAAAAGTCATGTGGTGACCCTTCATGAGCAAAAACGTCCTTCCCTCTTTTGTCTTTACCTTGGTGACTTTTTGTATTCTTCAAAGTGTCCCTTCATGAGAAATTGCGTCCTTCCTCTTTTGTCTTCACTTGGTGACTCTTGAAATTCCCCAAGATGACTCTTCATGGGAAAATGCGTCCCATTCTTCTTTTGTCTTTACCCCGTGACTCTTTGACTTCTCCATGGGCCCTTCTTTTGTCTTATATGCAACCAAAAATATATTCGTTAATATTAAATAAATATTAACACACATTAGCCAAGATATATCTATTACAAACATCATTATATGCAATGGGGCCTTTATCACCAATAATGCTAGACTTTTGACATCAATGACAACATTTCCAACATATCATCTTCCAAAGATTAAAACAAACAATTTATCTCATATCATTGTAAACAATTTGGTCATATGATTATAAATTGCAAACAAAGAGCTCACGACTTGCTTGATGAAAAATTACAAGAGAATGCAGTGGTTGCTGACAAAGAAAGTGAAAAAGATTGGGATAATGTTCATTAAGAAAGTGATGAAGACTATGTCTAAATAAATGAATAACAATGGAGGTTGTAGGGGTTGGAGGATGAGGCCATTCAACGCCTCTCATTAGCCATTACGATGGGGTCACTTTTGCTATAGCGGCATGTGTTTTATTCCCAATTCTTATTTATACGTGTGAAAATAAGAACAAAAGCGTATACCTATTCACTAATAATATGTGAGTAATACTGATGTATTCCCCACATGTACTTCAGTATGAATCACTGTGTTTTGGAGATACAAGAGTGAAGGTTGAATAAAGGAGAAATTCCTTCTTGAAGTTCTCACACTAACCAAGTTGATGTGTTCCCATAAGTGAATGGTAGATGAGTGGAAAATGGTTCATGTTCATAGTTCCCACACTGATTTAGTGGATGATAAGTTTCCGATAGTGAATAGTCGATAAGAAGTTGATGATTTCCTTTTTTACCTTCATATAGTCCTAGAAATACAGATGTTTCCATGTAAGTACTAGGGGTAATGTTAGGAAATAGTACTTACATGATTATTTTTAATAGAGTTACATGTTAGAATTTAAATTGTTATTATATTCTAGCCTAATATATTACAAATATAGTTCGTAATATATTGTTATATGTTATGGGTCTAACAACCACTCGATTCTAGGAGAGAATAATGGGTTGTTGACTCCATAACTATAGGCTTTGATTTGCCTATATATTTGTATCCGTATAGCTACAAGTGAGTGTGGAATATAATATAGCTCTGATATTATTATTTTCTCAATGTAATTCTATTATTTTCTCTTGGAAGCTCTCATAATATTTAAAAACTTTAGGTTAGGGAATGTGATCATTTAAAAGATGAGTAACACCAATAATCCTATGTTATATGCATCCACCCAAGCCTCACTCGAGACAAAACAACCTCTTTTATTGGAAACTGAAGAAAATGATCAAAGTCCTATCCAAACCATCCTCACCATCGATCAGAGCTTATCATTGAAACACCTAGATGAGAACACAATATCTCAAATTCTGTACAAAATATACATACACTAAATCAACTTGTCAATAAGTTCTTTTAATACATTAACTACCTACTTACCAATATCTTCCTAATTGCGGGATCTTCACATCCTAGTGGGGATGTCATTGCTTTCCATGAGATCTTGCCACATGAATGTAGCTTTACCAACTTATTGGGTAACATTGATGCCATGGCCTCACTTTCCAAAATAGTTGACATTCTTCCTTGATGATCCCTCAACATAAACAACCTCTTAGAACAAGAAGAAGACGTTCAATTAATAAAATAAGAGTTGTAGAAGAAGACTGAGATAAAACCACTTTTACATGCCCTTGGAAAATATTTCCATATCATGTCCTTCCTTTTAAGTTATGTAATGCTCCAACTACCTTCCAAAGGGTTGTCGATCATATTTTTTGATTTAGCTTATGAGTGTGTAAAGATCTATATAAATAATTTTACCATCTATGGAGATTCATATAAATAAGCCATTGCTAACTTAGAGGAATTCCTTCAACGCTGCCAAGACAAAATCCTTTCATTTAACCATGACCAATGTTACATGCTTATGACTGAAGGCATTGTGTTAGGCCACCACATATCACTTAGAGAAATAGAGGCAGACCCAACTAAGATTTAAGCAATAAAAGACTTGCCCACACCACAAAATCAAAAATATGTTAAAAGTTTTCTCAAACACGCAGTCTATTACAATAAATTCAGTACATATTTTAGCAAAATTGCATCTCCATTATTTGTTTGATCTAAAGATGTTGATTTTTTTTAGATTGAAGTATGCGAGGAAGTTTTTTAAAATTTGAAGGACATCTTAGTGTTAACACTTGTTCTACAAGGTCCGGATCGGAAGCTCCCTTTCCATATCTATACACATGCATTCAAAAAACATTAGGGGTTGTCCTTAGTAAAAAATATGGATAATTGAACCATGCCATATATCTCATTAGTAAAAACCTTTCTCGTGAATAAATAAACTATACATTAACTTAAAAATAATTCTTTATGGTAGTTTATTTGATAAATAAGTTTCACCACTATATTATTGGTTATCATGTTTTCATAAATTCAGAGCATTCATACATAAAGTATTTAATTGATAGATTAGTAATGAATGGTATTATCATTACATGGCTATTTCTACTTCGAGAATTTGATATTACCATTTTAAATAAGCCTAGGGAAGATAATGTAGTTATCGATTTTTTTTCACGACTAAAATTTAATGAACAAAGTCCACATGTGGATGATTCATTTCTATATGAACATTTATTTTCTCTTTATTTGAAAGCTCCTTGGTTTGTAGATATAACTAATTACTTTGTTTTAGGGAAGTTTACCCAACATTTCTCATCAACGGAGAGGCATGATTTGTTAAGTCGTAGTAGACCCTTTTCCTAAATATTTTTTATACTAAGCTTGACTCAGTCATGCACTCGTGTGTAAGAGAGGATGAGGTATTTGATGTCTTCCAAGCCTATCATGATGAACCTTGTTTAGGACATTTCACAACAAAGATGAAAGCCATCAAGATCCTCACTACATCATACTATTAGCTCACTTTACACAAAGACACCAAAGAGTATAGTCACGAATGTGATGAATGTCAATGTGTGGGAGAACACATGCTTTGATGAGATGTTTCTTCATCTCTAGATTGTTTTAAAGCCTTTCGGAAAGTGAAATATTAATATTTTTGGTCCCATAAATACTTATTCTAACCAAAGGGAGTACATCTTGGTTTGCACAAATTATCTCATCAGATGGGTTGAAATAAAGGCACTAAAACATACAAAAGATGAGAAAGTAGTTGAGTTCTTGTATGAAGATATATTCACAAGGTATGGAGTTCCATGTGAGATCACCACAGATCAAGGAGCATAATTCACATTAGATCTAATTTCAGTGATTGTTTGTGAATATGAGCTTCACCACCTTAAGTCTACCCCATATCATGCGTAATCCAATGGCCAAGCAAAAGTCACCAATATAGAAATATAAAATATCTTGACCAAAACCATAGCCTTACATCATCGTGATTACACACATTACCTTCTAAAGACTCTTTGGGCCTACAAAACTACATGGAAGACCATTATAGAGTTAACACCCTATGAGTTGGTTTATGGTAGAAGGACATTCTCCTCATAGAGTTTGAAATTAAAACTCTTAAGACTGCATCAGAATTTGGTTTGGATTTTTTTGAAGCATAAATCAAAAGATCACTCAACTCAATGCTTTGGATGAACTCCACCGGGAATTCCATCATCATAAAGAGGTCACACAATTGTAGATAGTCATGTGGCATGATACGTTCGTCAAAACAAGAAGATTTCAATAAGAGTAATAGTATTTCCAAAGTCGATATGGACTGTTAGAGAGTGCTCTTGGATACAACTGTGTGTATTTTTGGATCCAAAAATACATGCCATAGTGGTATTTAAAAGCACTCTCTAACAAAAAGATTTCACCTTGGAGATTGGGCTTTGATTATTGGTTCCAAGTAAAATGATCACAAATGCAAGCTATAAACAAGATGGCACAATCCTTATAAGGTTGAAAAGGTGTTCAGAAAGGGAGCAGTGAAGCTATGTAATCTTGACCTTAAGATTTTCCTTAATGGTTAATGGTCATTATCTCAAATTGTACAAGAAACCCCAGACGAAGGGAAGAATTCATTTGCACCCTTAAGCCCTATGTTGATTTGGAGGTTATAGAGGCTATGGTGTAGCCTCTACCTGATTATTCATGATGCCATCATTATATATATAAAATAATCAACAATGAAAACTTTAAGGCATTGTTGATAATCTTGGTTCATAAAACTAGCTTTTTGGCTGACCAGTTAAATAAAGAGTCCTGACTGGAAACCCAACTTACTGGCCACTCGGGAGTAAAAATAAAAAATAAAAAATTCAAGCGGTAAATAATCCCTACAAACACTTTATTAAAACTTATCTAAGATGAGTTGTTGAAACAACTCATATTCGCACACACTCACACACCTAAATATCTTATTCTAATAACACGTCTGAACGAAATATTTCTAAGACTTTCGCCTAATGTATACATGGGGGAGGAATCACACTTAATACTACTTTATTACAAGTGGGAAGCCTTTTATTTTAACACACTGATTTAAGGCTTACATAAAACAAACTATATTAATATAAGAGAATTAAAACATCAAAACCACATATTCTATAGAAGCTTATTTTTGAAAACAGTTGTTGGACCAAGTAGAACTCCATCAAATTGTCTTGTAATCCTCGTAAAGTTGTAGATCTTGAGTTCTTGGACTCTATCTCTTCGAACTCTTGTATTCACAAACTTCTGATCAATCCGAGCAACCATCCATGTTGAACTTTATTTACACTAGATCTCTCACTTTTTTCAAAGTGTGGCCTTCTTAAAATACTAGTATTTCAATAAAACCATCACTACTATTAGCATTCAATAGCTCTTGAAGCACAGGGGCATGTCGTTTTTAATAACAATGATCCCCTATAAAATGAACATCGGATTCACCTGATAATACATCCTTTATTATATTTTAAAAAAATTGACATTTAAAATATGACATGACTAGACTTTTATTGACAAATAATATAACCTACTAAACTATTTTAACATTAACCACATAGATTTTATGTTAAATTTATCAAACTAAACAATAAAAAATATACTGTACAAAACAACTTATTTTATTAGGACTATGGAAAAAGAACTCTTACCCTATAACACATAACCTAGACTCTAGACTCAATTCATTAACAAATGCATGACTAAAATATAATACATGGAGGTTTAAAACAAAACAACACCATAACATTTTTGATATTGTCCAAGACACATTTTAGACTTATAACCTAAAGATATATATTAAACCCAATAACTCATTTATCTAGCACATATTTTATGTTTTCTATTGACTTGACTATTGACCTTAAAATGCTTATAAATAAGAGATATATTTAATAAAAACCTACATGTTTAAATAGTGCTGGATCCAATGAATATGACTCACATATTAGAGTTGTATGAGATGGTAATATGGAGATTGAATGGCAAGTATTTCTCAATGAACGAAGATATACATGACATGACAACATAAATAGCACAAACTATTGCAAGATGTTTTTGGCATTGACCTGCATGTAGTTTGGTAGATCTACGAGTGATGAATGTCAAAATTTTAGACAAGAATGAAGCTACCATTCAAATACAATGTTGGATCAATGAACATAAAAGCATGAATGCATGTCATGGATAGAAAGAAGAGAGACGACATATTTAAATGATGTTAATCAGAAAAATCTCAATGCCATTTCCATACCATAACACTTCACACATTCTCACTTGTCAAAATTGCTCCTAGTTGCTACGACAATGTGTTTTTCCATTGTTACATTTCAATTATTATAGGCAAAAGAGGTAGATTGTTTTCAAAACGAGAGGTGATGCAATAAGGAAGGATTGTTTTAATGTTATGAACCACAAATATAATATTATAAATACACTCAATAATATGTGAAAATTATAGATTGCACAACACGAGATGTGTGAGACAAATGCTTTAATATGAAGTATATTAATATATATTTTTAATGTAAGGAAACTTCATACAATATTTTTTATGGGAAAGGAATCATACATCTTTTAGGGGGAAATATTCTTATAATAACATATGCTTCAATTATAATATTTCTTCTTGATGTCTTACGCAATGATATGCCCCTCCTTATCAACGTAGGGCAACTCAATTCCCAATATAATAAATACAACAAACTACCCATATGGATGGGTATATTACTAATCCTAATGTAGGCCAACTCATTACCCAATATAATAAATACAAGCTACCCATATGGCTTGGTATATCATTAATAATAATGTAGGCTAACTCATCTCAGTATAATAAATACCATAGGTTATTCATATGACTCCATATAATATACTTATTAAGAAGATGTGTACCACATGCTAACATCTCCATCCACCAATATACATCATAATATCATCTCTTTAGATATATTACATTCTATTCCACTTAATATGTTTCGCCCTCGAAATATGAGAAGAACAAAATATGTTTTTTAGTTTAATTAAAGTACATAACTAAAAATGTTTTCCTCAAATCTTGAGGACCAAATAGAGGGTCGTCCATGCGTTTAATTTTTCATTCCTTCTTCCTTAGCTTAGAAAATATGTTTCATCAAAGCTTCAAGACCAAATGGAGGACTATCCATGCATATACTTCCTCCTATACTTGGATATGACATATACAACAATATTATGATGAACACAATAAACTTAGTCACGATAATATGAGGTGGATACTCAAGGGAAACATATGGATCTATGTATAAATCAACCAATAAAATATTATCTATTGTCAATACGTGATCAAAACGATCCAATGAAGAAAATTAATTGTGAAAAATCATTGACCATAATTGAAAGAGCCTCTTTTGCTAGCTATGAATAAACAAAAGTAGGCTGAAAATAATTTCCTTCGTCATAATGGGTGAATATTTGATGAGAATCCACAATAAACCACTTTCATTCAGGTAAAAGAATTTTTCTTACCATTCTCTGCAGTTATTCTCCAAATTGATCCATGCATCTATTTCCTTTCTATATTTTTCTAGTATATGAATATGAAAAGAAATTCAATCAAAAACATCATTTACTCAATGCACATAATAATTAATGTCTTAGGTCATTTACCTTAGCTTGTATTTACCTAAATGCTTTTTTAATCCTTTTATTTAGTTATTCTCACCCTCTTATGTGTGAATATTTTATTAATCTTTAAATATTATGAGATACTACATATTACAGATATAATGAAGATATTTTCTAGTTGTTTCTATCATTTACGGATAGTTATCTTTTAGTCCTAGGTTTGATGTCTTAGTTATGATTGATCACTTAGCTTAATATTTCAGTTATAAATGATCACTTAACTTGATCTTTTAGTTATGATTGATCACTTAGTTTGATCTCTTAGTTAGGATTGATATTTTTTGTTTATATATGCAAGGCACATTCATTGTATTTGATAAGCTCTAGAGATATAAAATATTTATCATTGTATGATTTATTTGTGTATAATAATATACTGAGATATTATTTGAATAATGCATCAATGATTTTTACTGTAGTAATAGTTTGTAGATTTAATGTGGGTGAGAGTTTTTAAAACTCTTTCGTGGTATCAGAGCCTTCTTCAAGTAGCCATTACCCAACATAGTTTGTGAAGATCCTTTGGGTAGCCTCTTAGGAGATTTATAGTTACAAATCTAATATTCTCTTATCTTACTATGTATGCTTTTCTCTTGCATCATCTTTGTATGGTCCGGAGACTCAAAAAAGTGTGCAATAAATTTTAGTTTTTGGGAGATTTCTTCTTTGTATATTTTTTATTGCAGGTAAATTCTAGAGATTGCAAAAGTAAATCAAAGCTCACCACTGCATACATATTATTTGAGAAAGATATAATCACCTCTAATTTTGTCCCAGTTAGATATCAAAGGCAAGATCTGTAAGTTTTTTATAAATCCATTTTTTGATTGAAAATGTTTGTTTTTTTTCGTACTGTGGTAAAACGGTAAAAAAATGCTTAAAAGATTTTTTGGGTTTTGTGTTCCTTATTTTATAATTTTCATAATATTTTTAAATTATTAATTTCATTAATAATTGTAAAAGTTATTGTAGTTTTAATGATTGCAGTACTATTCTAAAAAAACACGTCTATTCTCTCTTCAATTGTGAGAAAACTGTAAATGATCATGATCTCAGAATGATTTATGGGTTTTATGCACCTTATTTTCAAAATTTGAATTTTATTATGAATTTCAAAATTTATTGCAGTTTTAGTGACTCTGTTACTATTCACTAAAAAAATTCTTATGGAAGACTTTTTACAAGGACTTTTTTATTTTATTTTACAAAACAATATGTTTGGATAATTTTTTAACTATTTTTATTAAAAATAATATTTTATATCTAGGAGATAATGAGATTGTATATATTTATTAGTTGGCCATGTATCTATTTTTTCAATCTCATTTGTCAAAGACCAGAAGATGAGGCTCAATTTGGTAGGTAGCCAAACCCCCTCAGAAGCAAACAAGCTTTCTCCTTAATTGTTTTCACCATCTTGATTGCACTCTTTCATGGATACATTATTGGTTGAGCTTGATATCTCATTTTATACGTGTTTTGTACTTATTTATATCCTCTTGGCCCACATTGCTCCCTTATTTTTTGGAGCAACTCTCATGATTTGTGATGACTTATTCAACAGGTTGATAATCCCCTTATTTAGAGCTATTTTAGTGTATACAATGTCTTCTTTATTTTTATTTGATATTTTTTGAGATATATTATATTCATTGTAAATTATAAAGTGCTATGGAGAGGTTATTTTTACAGCTTAGTCTACCTTCATGTGTGTGTACCTCAAATTGTGCACCCCTTTACTATTTCAATTGCTAATCTTTCATATTGCCACCAAGGCCATTTTCTTGATATATTTTATTTGTATCTTCAACACCACTACCTGTGTTTGAGTATTGGACACAACCCACTCATACAAATATTTTAATTCACTCCACCCATTCAACATTATGGAGGGTGTGTGTATTTATAGATTCTTCATTTGTACAAAGCTATCTTATTCAGATATTCATACACTTTGTTTGTTGAAACCCATATAAGAATTGTTATATCTCAATGGCATTTTTGGTGACTTTTTGTATAGTGATACTAGTGTGGCATCTCCATCAGTCTTTTTGCTCACTTCTTACCATTTTCAGTCTAATTATTTAGAGACTTTCATTGTCATATTCTCCTAGTTCAACATTGAGAGAGGGTATTCAAGTGATGCTTCTTCATATTCATCATTCTATCCATTATTCTGGAGTGTAGTGTTCATGTTTAGTAATTCTCGTATTCAACACCATTCTTACTTCAATTTGACATTTACAGTGACTCGATATTTATGTATTCTGATAAGTTGAATTGGCATCCATAAGGACATTTTTCTTCACATTGCATCATTTTTTTATGCATGACTACCTCATCAAGCCTTATTGTTGGGATCTATTTCCTCTCTTTTGGGGGAGAGGTTTTTTATGCATTTTCTCCCTTTCTCCACTTTATGATAAATTATTTCATGGATTTATTATACATGAGTACATGATTAGGCCTTATCGCTATGACTCATATTGTAGATATGCCACTTTGTTTTTTTACCCTAATTTCACTTGGGGAGGTGTTAGATTATGTCTTTTTATCTTAGCTCATGTTCACTTAGATGCTTTATTTTGCTTTTATTTAGTTATTATCACCCATTTATTTTATTTTATAGATTATGAGATATTACATATTTATCTCTTAGATATTATGGGATAATTTCTAGTTATTTCTATCCTTTAAGAATAATGCGAATGAGTCATAATGCCCTATCTATCATGGTAAATCTTGGCTCTTTTTTTTTTTGATAAAAAGGGTAAAAATATATTAATAAAAGAATAAGAGCATTACAAGAAGAATGGGGGATCGAAATCCCCAAAGGAAAACAACAAGCGCAGAAAAACTAGAGACGAACCCACCTATATGTTGATATGAGCCTTCCTATCTTCCTCCAAAATACGTTCCAGATTAAAGCGAAGCTCTGGGGAGAGAGACTCCCAATCCTAAGAATTACCACCATCTAAATGCTCAGACGCTTATTTTGCCAAATAATCCACTGCTCTATTCCATTCATGGGAAATATGAACAAACCTAATTATATCAATGAGCGAGCTAATCCTCAAAATTTGCTGTACAATCCCAGCCAATTGCCAATTGACATCTAACACTTTCCTCTTAACAAGCAGGTTGATCACGACTTGAGAATTTGATTCACAAATGATCCTACGCCAACCCAATGCCTGAGCCTTCTCAAGAGCATAAAGAATAGCCTGGCCTTCCATCATGTTGTTGGTTTGCGTCCCCTCATGGACCACAAAGATAAAAATCACCGTACCTTCAAAGTCTCTGCCTATCCCACCAGTACCTGCAAGGCCGAGATTGCCCTTGGAAGAGATGTCTGTATTGATCTTGAGAAACCCATTGGGAGGGTACTGCCACTGACCGTCCCTACGAATCTTCTCTTTGCCCTGTCGACCTCTCCTGACACAAGCCAAATTACCTGCAAATCGCTGGAATCCTAGGCATGCCACCACCTCAACGTCCTGTTTGGATAAAGGGAGACAAACCTCACTCTTGGCCTGCACAGTATCCTGAATCATCCCTATGACTTTCTGCCATAATTGTTGCACCATAATCCTCTCATTCCGAAATATCTGCCTATTTCTCTCCAACCAGAGCTGCCACAGCAAAAAGATGGCCCCCCTAACCAAACATTCTGCAGAAAAGTCATCCTTGAGGGGGGTTCTCCCACGCCACTCCAAAAATCGACCAAGGATGAAACATGGAGACAGGGGCGCTGCCATACGTCCCACCAATAATGCTAGAGTTGTAAAGCAAAGGCGCAACGAAAAAATAGGTGAGCAGAATCCTCCTCAGCCGTTCCACACAACACAAACGGACGGGTCTTGGAAGTCTCTTTTTCAGAGATTGTCCCAGGTTAAGCACCTGTTTCAAGCCAACAACCAAACAAAGCAATTGCATTTTGGCCATGAGAATTTATTCTAGACCTGTCTCCACCATTACACTTCTCCCCTGCCCAATCTCTGAGATAATAAAGCCTGATATCCAGAAGCAATTGTGTAATTTCCTTTAGGTTTGGGAGACCAAACAAGCTCATCTTCTTCTTGGAGGGAGCTACATTAACGTCTGGAAAGGAGGTTCAGTAGCTCATCATGCTCCTCCTGTGTTCCAACAACCAGTCAAACCTCAGGCACTTTCCATTTTACCACCTCCAGCTGTCCGCAAGAAATGTATGATTTAAAGTCACTCACCCAAGACCAACCATCATCAAGGAATATCTGGCAAAGGTTCGACATATTAGGGAACTGAGAAATAATGGGAGGGTTATCGTCCCAAGAATCAGTCCAAAAGAGAGCCTTGGATCCCCGCCTACAAATCTAGAATAAGCCTTCCTTAATAAGAGCATCCCCTTTTTTTAGAGTCCTCCATATCGCTGAGCCTATCCCAATGAGTGGATAACGAGGAATATCACTTTGAGTGGCCCCTGAATAGTACTTCTGAGAGAGAATTCTGGCCCAAGCCTTGTCTTGTTCATTGCACCAACGCCAATAAAGCTTAGCCACCAAAGCAACTCCATTTAAGTCCGTCTACCTTAGGCCAAGCCCCCCATGTTGTTTGGGGCTACAGACCATCTCCCATCTAACTAAGGTCCATTTTGAGGTCATCAAAGTACCAGCCCATAAAAATTGCCTAGTAATTGAGTCAAATTCCTTAACAATTCCCACCGGGGCAACATGAAGCATACATCTGTAAATGGGCAAAGCTTGCACCACAGATTGAATTAATTAAACATGGCCCACAAAAGAAAGCCACCTGTGAGTCCAATGATTCACCTTCGCTCAAAATTTATTCAAAATATTTTGCCAGGATTCTTTGCGTATACGGCCAGCTGTAATAGGAATACCCAGATAAATCAAGGGGAGAGTCCCAATCCGGAAATGCATAGTCCAAGCAACTCACTGCTGTATGGGAGCTGGTGTATTAAAGAAGAAGATGGATGACTTATCTTTGTTGACCTTTTGCCCCGAGGCCGTTAGATAAACATCCAACACCCTGCGCAAATTGATGGCTTCACTCATTGTGGCCATGCCCATCAGAACAGTGTCATCAAAAAATTGCAAGTGAGATGTGCCAACAGTTCACACCCCCATCGCCAGCCTTGAATATGCCCATCCTCTCTGTTCCTTCTGATCATCCTCCCTAAGCCTTCAGCAAGAAGAAGAAAGAGATACGGAGACAAGGGATCTCCTTGTCACAGCCCCCTAGAGGCACCAAATAATTTCGTATGTTCCCCATTGATAAGCATCGAAAAGGAAACTGAGGAAATGCAGCTTATGACCCATTGTGTCCATTTGTCTGCAAAACCAAAAGCTTTGAGAACCTTCCACAGGAATGACCATCTGACCCTATCAAAAGCCTTGGCCATATTCAACTTAATAAACATTGCCTTATCCTTGGAGCTGGCCATGGAGTGAATGGACTCAACCGTTATGACAATACCATCAAGAATTTGCCTGTCTTCCAAAAAACCACTCTGTTCTTCAGAAATCACATCGCTGAGCCCAATTTTTAACCTTTAGCAATGATTTTAGATATGATTTTATAAACAACATTACAAAGAGATATAGGGCGAAACTGACTTAGCCTATCAACTCCTTCACATTTTGGTATGAGGGTGAGATAAGTCGCATTTAAAGCCTTAAGCATTTGCTTATTTCGATGAGATTCTTGAACAACTAAAAGATCCAATTTAATAATATCTCAGAATTCTTGATAGAATTCAGCTGAGAAGCCGTCAGGAGTAGTCGCTTTCCCCTTTTTCATCTGGGAAATAGTTGTCTCAAGCTCCCCAAATGTGATATCCTTCATTAAATTCTCATTCATTTCATGCGTCACCAGGGGCGAAATGCAGTAGAGAACCTGTGCTTCTTCCGGTAATTCCTCATTCACATCTTCCCTAAAAAGAGTATAGAAATACTGCAGCACCTCCTCTGACATTGCAGGAAAGGAATTAAGCCGCTCACCTCTTTCATTGACCAGGACCGAGATATAGTTGCCGTGCCTCCTGGCTTTGGACGATTGAAAGAAAAAAAAAGTATTTCTGTCACTTTCTTGGAGCCATTATATCCGAGCTTTCTGCTTCTAAAACACTTCCTCCCATAGCTCGCATTCCTCTAGGTCTTTCATAGCCTGAGCTTCGTCTTGAAGTAAGATTTCAGTCAATCCTTCCTCCCTAATTGTTCTCGTGATACCATCAAGCTTAGCCTGCGCATCAGCCTTAGCATGAAAAATATTCTCAAAGCTTTGATGATTCTATTGTTTAAGCTTATACTTCACAAACTGCAGCAATTTAGCAAAAATATACATCACCGTATCATGGGCAGGCCTGCCCCACCTCCACCAGTTGGCCACACATTCGAACAATGACTGATCTCGCAGCCACATGAGTTGGAATCTGAAGGAAGGAGAGCGAGGCTGGAACTTTGAAAAACTGTTCAGCGTAATAGGCCAATGATTTGATCCTCTCTAGTCCAAAATTTCAGATCCTGTAGACCACATACCCCCGACCCAGTAGCCAAAAACCAAAAAATGATCCAGTCTCTCAGCAATGCAATATTGGCCAGTCCTCTGATTGTTCCAAGTAAACTGTCCATTTTTGGGCCGAATGTCAACTAAATTCAAAACTTCAATGTAATTTCGCATAAGCAAAGTAGAGGGGTCAAGCTTTGTCATACCACCACGTTTTTCAGTCAAATCCAAAATAGTGTTAAAACCTCTAGCCATAATCCAAGGTTGGAGGGGAGCCAAGCTGCGGACAAAACTAATGTGGCCCCATAGGGATTGTTTACCCCGCCAGTCAGTAGGGGCATAGACATTGGATAGAAGAATGACTTCCCCCATCTCAAAGTTGGAAGCTATCATAGTCAAGGAAAAATTAGAGGACAACCATCCTATGAGGCTGATCTTGCGGGGGTTCCAAAGGCAAGCTAATCCTCCTGAAGATTTGGTAGCCCCAATGCATTGACAGTCCCCTTGTCTCCACAACTTAGGTGCTAATCTGGACATAGCATCTACTGAAAGCTTAGTCTCTTGCAAAAAAAGGACATCAGGCCTTTGACTTCTAATAGAGTTGTGAACATCATTTTGTCTAGGGCTGCTGTTCAAACCCTTTACATTCCAGGATAGTACAATCATTTCAAAGGATTTATAAAGTGAGCATCCAGAGTCTTCACTGAACCCAATTCCACCAAAGTCTCTCCCATTAGTTTCATCTTTTTCAAGTCTTTTTTCCTACCAAGCTTGACCGATTTCTCCCCCCCACCCTTCTTAAGGTCTTTTTTCAAAAGTCCCAAGTGAGGAGAAGATTTACTACTCTTTGCTGCTCCTAATTCTCTAGATTTCCCTATTAAAGATAAATTCTCATCTTCTTTAGAGGGAACAGCTGAGGAAGTCAACATCCGATATCAACATCTGCTAGTCCATATCCATGTGCCCATCCCCAACATCCTGTGATTCAGTTAAATCAACTGAAACATTATTCTCCTGGCCTGGGCCCTCAATTTGCTGATCTAAAATCATCAACCTTGGGTTCACCTCCTCTTGGTTAAGGTCATCTAGAATTTCAAATATGTTAAGCGAGTCATCTGCCTGTCTTTCCTTCAAAGACTATTTTTGACCCCTGCTTTTATATCTCCCTTTAACTGGGATAAAACCATCAATTTCTGGCGTCTCACCTGGAATTGGGCCCTTCCCTTTATCAGTTCTAGGCAGATTATGAGCAGGTTGAGCAGGCTGAGATTCAAAGGTTTTGGATTTGGGACACCATCATTGCAAGTGACCATAAGCATGGCAAAGACGACAGCGAAAGGGAAGAGTTTCAAAATCCAATTGTTGTACCCAAGAAAAGGGTCCCGCACTCATTTAAACAACATCAAGTATTGGCTTACTAAGATCAATTTCAACACAAATGCGGGTATAAGTCATTACCTTTTTCCCAAGGATTGACATTGGTGAACCGACTGGCCTTCTTAGGAGGGACGGAAGAAATTGCAGGGTATCTTCACGACACCATTCCACTGAAAAGTGAGGCAGCCGCACCCACACCCACACCGAAACACGGTTTGGCAATTCCTCTGAAGGTATAAAACCAGCATGCCACGGTTTGATAAACAACCCCACCTGATTGTGAAAGTATGGACCTCCAGCAAAGACTCTGTTACAGTCAGTCAAGCAGGTAAAAGTGACCATAAAATAATTGTTGGCTAACATTGTGATATCCATTTCTCCTTTCGGAGCCCATGTCCTTTGAGCCCACGCTTTCAAGAACTGGAACGAAGTCTTGAGCCCCAAAAACTCAATACAGAGAATGATTTGTATAATATTCGATATCCTCAGCAATCATATCCATAGGTATGACCAATTTGGGCCTCTCCTTGCATCTTTTCAGGCATCCATTGACCTTGGGAAGTCTCATGCCAGTTGGCTCTTCATCATCACATGGACCTGGAAACAGTGGGGGGAAAACCATTCCAACACTCCTCAGGGTTTGGGCCAACTGCTGCACTCCCTGGGCCGACTGCTGCACTCCCAATGCCACCCTGTAGCTGTGACCTGCGCTCTCCCCCTTCGCGCCCTCCTTCCCCTGTGCGCCTTCCTTCTCTCTTTCCGCTATTTTTATCAAAGTCCAAGATAACATAGATCAGAGAGACTGGTCAACCATTTTTCACCACATCTTCTTCAATTTTTTAATTGCTTAATTATTTGATATCAAATCTTGGCTCTTTTTTAAATAGTTATTTCGATTTCATTTTTTTTCAATTTTTTTTAATAAATTATTTTTTTGCTAGATGATTGAGGGTTAGATGGGTCCCTCACCCTTTATAAAAAAAAAAAAATACAGAAATCATAGAGAACAACCAACCAACAAATAAAAACAAAAAGGATTACAGGTCCCAAGGAAAGACATGAAAACAAATTCCAAAGAAACAACACACACTAAGTGGACCAAACTACAACCAACAAGATAAACCAACAAACTTATGAAACTCACAAAAGGGCTTTCTCTATCCATTGGGAGCCTCCATCGTTAGTATTCAAGGTGTCAATTTATAAGTGCTCTACCTTTGTCCTCCTACCTCTACACTTGGCAGATCCGCAGTTAGGAGTGGATAAAAGTGATTTCTTTTGAGAGAGGGTGAGGATAGCTATAGAGGCCAAATCATAATTTTATTGTTCAACAAAATCATCCACCACTTGCTCAAGAGCGAAGTGAGAATGATCCATCTTAGCATTAACTTCTTTTGAGCATGTCAAATCTACCTATCCCTGAGACTCCACTTGTTGCATTACTGTAACATTTTGATTGGTGAGCTCCCTCTACAAATAGGCTGGAGGATAACAAAGAGAACCATTCACATCTCCCTTACTGGGAATTATCGCTAAAGTGGGAGCTAGTTCAAGGGTAAGTGAAACCACATAGACTATGGTTGAAGGACTCGGAGACCATTTTTGAGGTAATACCAAACGTTATTCCTGAGCTCTAGTGAAGGAACAAGCTACAATCTTATGCCCAATGTTATTACAGTGAAAACATCTAAAAATCATTCCTTCCACCTCTACCCTTTGCAACCATTGACCATGTTTGGCAAAACTGAATAGAGCTAACCATAGGGCTAGATGGGTCCAAAAGAATAGATCAATCTTAAAAAAGGCACCCACTTTCTCAATAAGGAGCCGAGTTCCTTAGTAACAAAGGAAAATGATACAACCAAATCCAGATGGGGATTTGATCTAAAATCTTAATAAAATGATTGAAAAGAGGCTTTCAAGGGTGTAAAATTAGTCTTACTTTCCCACAAAACCAAGGTCCTGACGACCAAACCCAATCATGATCTGTGCATAACTAGAAATGAAAAAGAAAGAAGTCATTTTGGAGCATTACCACATAAGGCTAGTTGATACCATTGCAAGTGGAAACCATCCATGCATAGATTTATGAGAGAGAAGGTCACTTTCCCCAAAATCTGCCTACTAGAGAGCACCACTCCATATCCTCTGAAAACTAGTCCAGGCCATCATTAAGGAGACAGATTCTAACTGCCTCTAACATTAGCTTTAGAGGAATGTCCCCCAAATAAATCTCTACAACACAACAATGACTAGGGGATGGTTTATGTTGAAGACGAGCTGTAGACTTTCCCTTAGTCCCCGAACTAGTTGAAATCTTCCTACCAGACCCTTGCTCAATTTGAACCACCAATGAAGTTACACATCGTTTACCCAACACAGGGAAGGAAAACAATTTTTTTTTTCAAAAATACAAACCCTATGGAAGTCATTATAGCTGTGATAGGGCTTTATTGAATTAGAACATTCCATTAAAAAAAGGAGACATCTAGATCTATTGCATTCAAAGGAGAAAATAGGAATTCAACTGCATCCCCATCTGCCCTCAACAAACCCAACACTATTTATTTGAAACCCTTCTTAGCCACACCAATTTTTTGGCTCCTACCATGCTCTGCAACAGTAGATCCCTATTTGCAATGTTGACATAAAAACAACCCCAAAATACCAAAGGCAAGTTTATTTTTAGAGGATTGTCCTAACAAACCCTAAATACTGATCTTGTGGGTCTCATGCATCCACCATTGCTTCTTCTGACACCTTCCATGATCCAGGAGGATTTCCAATAGTGACTAAATTATATGGTCTCAAATTTTCCCTAAATCTATATGCACAATAATTATCTTGTCAAGATCTTTGCATCACATTTTACGATTTGAAAAATAGAGTCTGTATGCAGAAGTTATGGCCTATTGAAATTTTTAGGCAACAGGAAAAATATGTGCAGGTACGATGACTGGATATACATGTGGTCCAATAGATTCTTGACACATGGATCAATGAAATCCTCAAATTTGGAGTGTCCATAATAGCTCCAAAATATTCTATAAGATTTTAGACAAATCCCACTTCCTAAGGCTTGACAAATGGGATTAACTCCATAAATATCTATTTCCCCACAAATGTGAGATATTTCCCATATAAATTGGGATATCTCCTATAAAAATACATGGGAGGTTTATCCAAAGAGAAAGATATGAAGAGTGGTTCGACCCATTGGCCCTCATCAACTTGCCACACCCCATTGTGGGAGATAAGGCTAAAAACCTTAAATAAAGGGTTGTACATGGGGATGGATAATGAAGAAATCCATAATTGGTGGGTTTTGAGAAATAATATAAACCTATGAATCTCATTTTTAAACTCATTCCATGAGCCCTCCAAGCTCTCACTTACATTGCAAGTATTTGAGAGGCAAGCTCACACTTGCATTGTAACTCTTCCATTCCAAGGTTTTGGAGCCATGTGTCCATCCATGAGGAGAAAGGCTTTTGATTGAGGCTCTTCAGAAGAATTTGGTGAGAGCTCTATTTGTAACAGAGAGCAAAAAATCTTATAGCTTATCCCTTTGCATAAAGAATAAGAAATCTTGAAGCTTAGCCCTTTGCATAGTGAGTAAGCAAGTTTATATATCTTCACTACTGGAGTAACAATTACAGGCCTAGAGTTATTCCATAGACCTCTATTGGCAGAGACATTACATTAGACTTATGAAATATAAGTAGAGTCAGAGCCAGAGCCAGTAGCTAGAGCCAGAGGATGTCAAAATATTTATTTACATATCGAGAACCCCTACTAGGGATAATTGATGTACAAAGTGATTTTACATCAATAATCAATCGGTTCCACCTTTGAGCAAGACTCAGAGATAGGTTAGATCGGGTGAACTCCGTTATCAACCTTGGTTTGCATATTGTCTTTGTCGCTCATGCTTTTGGTTTATTATCAGTTTTTAATACTGATTTTAATTATTATGTCAATTTCAAGTTCATTAACGAGAAATTGAGAATTTATAAAGCATCCATAAAACATAGCAATTGGTGTAGTTTTGGACATTGCATGTTTACGGATCAAATTTGGTATTAGAGTCATTAGAATGTTGGACTTGCTATTGATCGTGTGATATACTAGATTTTTGAAATCAGTTTCAGTATTCTATTCCATTGGGTTCTTTGCAAACTTGTTGGCTTGTTTTGATCTTCAATTTGCAGTTTGCAATTGTGTTGGAAGTACAAGTTGTTTACAAGAAACCATGGGAAAAGTCTTGAAGAGAGAGAGGCTGAAAGAGCTAGAAAGTATCGACAAGAAAATTCAGAAAGAGAGTGGTTTCTTAAGATTCAATCTCTATTCCCTCAAAGAATAAATTGCATGTTTGAGATCTGAGCTCAAATCTAAGGATGAATTCTTGATCGGATTGCAATATGGTGAGTCGAAGAAGGATTTACTTTACACTTCAGATGTAGAAACCATGACTGATGAGTGCACTGTAAGTTATTCACCACATAATTATTCTTCTTTCCATTCAGATTCTGGTAATGATTCTTTTGGATCATTTGAAAAACACACTAAAGGCATTGGATCTCAATTACTATTTAAAATGGGATATGATGGAAAAGACCTTGGTAATAATGGCCAAAGTTTGATTAACCCAATATAGGTAGAGGATCGATTTTTTTTTTCAGGTTTGGGTTATGGTAGTGCAGAGATAGAAACTAGAGAGAGTTCTGTAACTATTGGAGGAAGACAAGCTTCCAATAGCCAAGTGTTCATGCCACTAGCTTTGCAGATTTCTTCTATGCAGAGGAATGTGACACAATCATAGGGTGATGAGAAAGTGTGTAAAAAAGTAGAGAAAAGAGGTAATGCAATACCACCTCATCGTACTTACACAAATCATAGCACTAAACATAATGGTAATTGTAAAACTTATGATGTTCTCTTTCAGTTTAACCAATATGGCTATGACATATAGAAAATGTGGAATGCTTTCCCATGTAATTTTTGTGGGTTAAGTAATCAATCTGTGGCTAATTTTTAGAAGAGGAAATATTTTATGAAGAAGTTATTACCTTTTGTGAAAAACAAAGCATGTGCTAAAGATCAATCTCGTAATCCAAAATTGAGAAATGACAAATATGTTTCTTTATCCAAAAAGGACAAAATGAACTATTACACTCATTGTCATATGAGTGGGCATATGGTTGAAACTTGTTGGAAATTTCATCCATCATGCCATCCTAAATATGGTAAGAAGAAGATGGTTTATGCTCATGTTAAAAAAGTAACAAATAATGAAGTTGTCAATTTATAGGCAGCCCATGAAGAAGCCCACCTATCCAAAGAAGATTCCATCAAGAGGGAGCATTCATTTGATTGGATTGGTAAGAAATAGATAGAATTTTTGCATAGCTAAGTTTTATTTAGCATGCTTAAAAACACTTTAAATTCACTTATTTGGTTTCCGTTATTAATAAGCATTAAGGAAACTAACCATTTATATGAGCAAGTGTGGAGGTAGATCACTCATTGAGAGTGAATATGGAACAACCATCCAAATTGAGAAGCATGCATGAACAACCCAACACATTGGAGTAGGACAATAGTAAACATGTTGATAGGCATCATTAGTTTGCCCATGAGTCGAGGTGTACTTCTAAGAGGGAAACAAAGTGGCATCAACATGAAAGGTGCTTCCATGGTGAGTAGCACTCAATTAAAGCACTGTTGTTTATGGATGTATGTGGCCATCCATTTTTATAAGTGTGTTCTTTCGATGTATTTATATAATCATTGTATGCACATTTGTAAAAGACCCAAATTGGGTAATGTTTGTAATGATTGCAATGTTTGTAAAACATGTATGTTGAATACAAGACCCCAAGAAGGGAAATGTTTGTAACACATGTGTGTTGTATGTAGGACACCAAGAAAGGTAATACATTAGTTGCATGTAAGACCCCAAGAAGGGAAAAAAAATGTAAAAGTGATGCCCTGTTATAACATCACTTAACATGCAACATAGTTTTTTGTCTTTGTGTAAATATTGAACAAGGAGATTATAAAAATTGGCCTCTAGAGGATAAATGCATCTAGGATAAGTACAAATAGAAACCAGAAGGGGAATGAAGTGATACATTCACTTACTTTCGATAAGTATACTTTTGGTGGACCATATGTTCTTTAGTGGGGAGGTGTGAGCCAAGAGGATTTCCAATAGTGACCAAATTATATGGTCTCAAATTTTCCCTAAAACTATTTGCACAGTTAAGAGCTCGTCAAGAGCTTTCCAATGCATTTTATGATTTGAAAAATGGACTTTGTATGCAAAAGTTATGGCATGTTGAAGTTTTCAGGCAATAAGGAAAAAATGTGCAGGTATAGCGACTAGATATGCACGTGGTCCAATAGATTCTTGACACATGGACCAATGAAATTCTCACATTTGGATTCTCCATAATAGCTCCAAAATATTCTTCAATATTTTAGACAAAACCCACTTCCTAAGGCTTAAGAAATGGGATTAACTCCATGAATATCTCTTTCCCCACAAATGTGGGATATTTCCCATATAAATTGGGATATCTCCCATAAATATTCATGGGAGGTTTATCCAAAGAGCAAGATATGAAGGTTGGTTGGACACATTGACCCTCATCAACTTTTCATGTCTCATTTTGGGAGATAAGGATAAGAAGCTTAAATAAAGGCTTGTACATGGGGATGGATAACGAAGAAATCCATAATTGGTGGGTTTTGAAAAACTATATAAACCCATGAACCTTATTTGTAAACTCATACCAAGAGAATTTCAAGAGCACTCCAAGCTCTCACTTACATTGCAAGTATTTGAGAAGTAAGCTCTCACTTGCATTGCAACTCTTCCATTCCAACGTTTTGGAGCCAAGCGTCCATCCAGGAGGACAAAGGGTTTTGAGTGAGAGCTTCAAAAAAATTTGGTGAGAGCTCTATTTGTAATAGAATAAAAAAGCTTATAGCTTAGCCCTTTGCACAAAGAATAAGAAATCTTGAAGCTTAGCACTTTACATAGTAAGCAAGTTTGTATGTCTTCATTGCTAGAGTAGAAATTATAGGCCTAGAGTTATTGCATAGACCTCTTTTGGTAGAGACATTACATCAGACTTGTGAAAGATAAGTAGAGCCAAAGCCAAAGCCATAGATAGATCTAGAGCCAGAGCCAATAGCTAGATCCAGAGGATGCCAAAACACTTAATTACAAATCGATAACTCCTATTAGGGATAACTGATGTATATAGTGATTTTGCATCAATAACCGATCAGTTCTACCTTTGAACAAGACTTGAAGATGTAGCCCAGGTCAGGTGAATTATTTTATCAACCTTAGGTTGCATATTGTCTTTGTGGCCCATGATTTTGGTTATTATCAGTTTTGAATGTTGATTTTAAATATTATGCCTATTTTAAGTTAATTAACAAAAAATTAAGAATTTATAAAGCATCCATAAAAATAGAGCAATTGGTGTAGTTTTGGACAGTGCCTATTTACAGATCATTTCATTTACCAAAAACTCCTACCCGAGTCATCATTGATGTCATCACCTTCCTTACACCTAAATACCTTGCACCTGCATGTGTCATTGCTATCATCTCCATCCCATCCAAAATTTTGGGTACATACATTTTTATAACTAGAATGCCCAAACCAACGGTGAATAGTATTCTTAGCCATGGGTTGTGGACTTGCCTCATCGCATTAAACACACATTTCAAGCCACATGTCGACCTTCATCACATTGAACACTGAGCCAATAGTCCATTACATTGGATACTTTTCATGAATAGCCCACCATAGATTAATGTGACAACGATGTTGTAGAGTGGTCATTCCAAAGAATGGACCTTGAGACCTTCCACTTCTAACACTCAGGTTACTCACCACTAGCCTATAATTATCGAATAATGTTTTGGGTACAGACATTTTTAAATCGGAATGCCCAAACCAATGGTGAATAATTCCTATCCATGGGTTGTGGACTTGCCTCGTCGTATTGAACACAAGGTTCAAGCCATATGTTGACCCCCATTATATTTAACATTGAATCAATAGTCTATTGCATTAGATACTTTTCACGAATAACTTGTCGTAGCTTAGTGTGGGAACAATGATAGAGTGTGGACACAAATATAAGAATATGTTCTACTGCCTTAAACTAAAGAGCATGTTTGTTCTAAATGTTATAATAATTGATTTAACTATTCAATTATATATATATATCCTCTTCCTACATGTTGACACTAAAACTCAAACTTACAAATAAAAAGGAAGAAGTAGTCAAGTCTTTTCAACACAATACCAATTAAGAATTGATCATTAGTTGAACATGAGGCATAGGGGATTTGTTGGATAGGATCATTTGTGTCACCTCTCCAAAACTTGACTTTTTAACTTAGTATGATGTCTTAATGAACCTCCTAACTCTTTTTTAAAGACTTTTTAACCCTAACATTTTTATTAAAATAATAATTCAGTTTTGCAAAAGTAAATCACCGTTTAAACTATACATCATTATATAAGTTAAAGGTCAATTAGTTTGTGTTTAGCTACCCTTGGAAGCCATCTTGGCTAATTTGATCACATTTAAGTTAAATCCTAGCTTAGCCATAAAATTTTAATCGTCATATATAAAATAAGTTTGAAAGCAAACTTAGAAGACAACTATTAGATTTAAATGATACCCATGTGGTATTTTGAATAAAAGTGAAATCTTGTTATAAGGCTCCAGGTTCAGTTTGAATTGAATATTTTAATATAAGTCGATTAGTTTTATGAAACGAATTCCATGTTTAAACTAAACTAAGTTAAATAGAGAACTTTAAACCTAGCCAAAACCAAATAATTGAGGTTTTTAATGTTTTACCAGTACCTTTTTAGCCTAGCAAAACTCGCGTTTGGAATTGAAGGAAAATAAATACCCTTTAACAAAATTTTCTAAATCTAGAATTTTAACCACTTTACAAATGGATGAGAAATATCATATCAACAATTAGATAATTTTAATTATCAAATTTGGTAAATAAAATTGGTTGGTTGTGTAAAAATATTTTCACAAGCAAAATATTTATATTTTACGATGTTAAAATCAGTTTGGGTTGCAAATAAATTAAGTATCTAGATATAAAATTTATCAAATCCAGGAATTGAAACATGTTTTAAATAGCTAAAATTCATCATTTTAATAAATAGTTTTATTATTAAGAATTACTATAAAAGTTGTCTGGATTTTAAATTAGTTTCATGAATGAAATTTGCTAAGACACTTTTTAGCTTGTCAAAACCACTTCAAAATAATAGTATAATTAATCTTGTATAAATGTTATTCAATTCTAAAATTGTATTCTATCTAGCTTAGAAAATATGTATAAACCATCAAAGTAATTCTTTGTTTCTTTCATGAATTAATTTAGGGGTATTTTCTTACCAATTTTATCAACCTAAAATTAGAGTAAAAACATTGTTTTGAAACCGTTGTTTTAATCCTCGATTTTTTCATGTGTTCATTCAAAAATAAAATGTTTATATGAATACTTTATGCAATATTAGAACTAAAAATAAAGCAGGATCATAAAATTAATCTTATGGTCTTTATGGGTAATTTTTAGACTTCATTTATTTTAGCACAAAGTTGTATAAAAGATTGGTTTTAGTGTAGTTTGTTATGTGAATTATTGTGTTTGGTCAATAAAAAACTAATTGGTGATTGTTACAAACCTAGAAAATGCCTTAAAACCCTAGTATAAATTAAAGACCTTAAACACATCTTAGTTAAATTTTGGTTTAGTTGATTCTAGTTAGATTTAAGGTAGTTATCAGTTAGCAGTATAATAGTGTGTATTCTTGTTATAAAACTTTTCTCCTTTCCATACTTGGGAAATCTAAGGAGATTTATTTCCGCATGTAAAAATTTCTCATGTGAACCATTGGTTATATTCAATTATGCATGGACTAGTTACTGGTCACAATGTTACTAATAAGTATAATTGTGTAAGCGATAGTGGTAACATTGAGTGGCGAGGGCAATTATCTTCGCAGTAGAACTAACACTTATTTTCGTAACGATTGAACTATAACTAACCCTAATTTTTATAATGAAGGTGATCATAGTAGATATGTCGGTAACTCGAGAAGTGAGTGTGAGTACTAGTAATTAAATTTTAGGGTGTTTTTGCTTAGTGCAAACATTAGTTACTAACCTTTAGTGTGTCTTTCCTTGTATACTAAGCATACCTTCTTGTTGCTAACCTTGTATAATGTAAGGATGAATATAAATTCTAAGTGGGAACTTAAAATGAATCGCTAGTTAATTGAACTTGGAAACATGACTACATCTTATTAGACCTTTGTCATTGACAAAGACACTCTGGAGAGTCAAAACTACTTTAAGTATTGTGAGTTTGAGCATTGTTGAAACTACTTAATTAAGTAGGAGAAAGGAATATAGGTCCTTGTATCATTTTTATCAACACTCATATCTACTCTTGTGGGACAATGTTTCTATGTTAACATAATGAGCTTAGGATGTTGAAGTGTCATATGCTAAGGTTTATATGAAGTAATAGTCTATGTTTCAGGTGTCCATGTCTAGAGCTTATAGAAACTCATTTGTGTGGTGATAATTATTTATTCTTTGTTTTACATTAGATTACCAACCCTTTCAATGATGAGGTCTTGTGGATGAGAATATTCACAATTTTAAGTGGAGAACTACATCTAAACCTTATTCCAAGGAGAAATTATGTAGGTAACCCAAATTTTTGGGGGCATCAGGTTCTAGGTTATAGGCTAGGTTAGGGTTTTCTCATCATCAGTGCTTGTGTTAGATTAAAAATCTCTTGCTGAATCACAAGTATAAGAATTAAATAAAATAATTTTGATTAATTTATATTCTAAATATTGTAGACTCTTCTATTTGTATTAGTATGAGATATGGTTGTTGCGTTGAGATGAATGTAATATTGTAGTTAGTTGCATGCTTTGGGTAAGTGCACAAAGTTAGGGGATAAAAGTGGCCTACCCGTGGACATGATTTTTATGAAATTTCAAAATTTGAAATTTTGTAGATAATTTGAGATATCTACACTCCAAATTTGAAGATAGTGTAAAAAAATGAAATGTAACATTTTGAGTCTAGTTTCCAAAACACTAAACTTTTTTAAAAATGGTTAAGTATAATTAGGTCAAACATTTAAAATTTGAAGAGGAACTCCAATTTTTTTCATAAAACATAGTAGATCGATGGCCATGACATGCACCATTTTTTGAGCAATGTTTAATATTATTTGAAACCCTTTGGGGAAATTTTAGATAAAAGCTTGTAGCACGTCACTTATATTTTTTTGTATTTTTTCAATGAATACTTTTTTTATGAATTTTGCAAGTAACTAGATCCTAAAAACGGACAAAGAAATGGATAGTCGTTTGTGAGTCAAGCCTAACAACCTCAAAAAAAATGAAAATAAATCTTTTTTTTGAATGTGTGTAGAATTAAGCATACTACATCACCGTATAAATTGTTTTTCACTTGGATCAACGAAACATAAATTACATGAACATGTATAGGCATGCATGTTTGTGGCATGTAGTGGCCTAAAAAAAGCATAGTTAAAAATAAATATAGTTTGAAACCTTAAATTAGTTCAAAAAATATAAGAATCATATGTTTGAAAAGAGTAGAGCGTGTTTGTCGCGATGGTATCAAGTTTTTTAATTTTTGAGTTGAAATTCTTAGTGTATTTGGCAATCAAAGTTGAAATTTGTTGTTTATTTTCATACCTTTCAATACTTGGTTGTACATTGATAGTCCAAGCCTTTGGTTAGGGAATCGAATCCATTCTTGAGCCAAAAGGTGCAATAATTGAATTTGAATTCAAATACCACGATCATATTAATAACACATGAATTAATGTGATCACGATATATAATAACATGACTGTGTTATATATTCTAAACATTCTAAACTTGAATAGGAGCCATCAGGTCTAGTAGTCGTAAGATTGTTGTCTAATATGACCTGTGCTATCAAATCCCTAATTAACATTATATTGAAGGAATTCCTTGCATGGGGACCAATTTCTCTTAATTGTATAGATTATATTGAAGAAAATACTCGATTGGTTAGATATGATGTGCAATTAGGGGAAAATATTCACAATGGACAAATTAGATGGACACAATTCGTTGCACGGGGTGAAAAATGCCTCAATTGATATTCTAGGTGGCAGCAATTAATTACATAGGACTTAGTTGTCCTCAATTGTGTATAGTATTGAAAAAATATCAATTGATAAAATGATGTAATTAAAGCCCCAAATGACATTAGATGGATGTAATTCCTTGGTTGGGGATTGAGTGGCCCCAATTGCATATCATATTGAACCTAAATATTCAATTGGTTCAATATGGCATGCAATTGGGGCTAATAGAACCCAACTAGAACATTATATGGACAAAATTACTTTCATGGGGCTCAGTTGGACCCAACTATGTATATAAGATAAAACCAAATGCATGATTAACTAGATATAGTTTACAATCGGGGCCAATGAAGTTGTAATTTACATTAGATGTATTCAGTTACTTGCATGAGCCTTGGTTGGCCATAATTGCATATTCGATTGAACTAAATACTTGGTTGATTCAATATGTTATGTATTTGGGATCAACAGAGCCCCTTGTTGACAGTATAAGGATGAAATTTCTTACACAAGGCTTGTTTGGACTAAATTTCATAGATCATATTGAACCATTATATTTTTTCAGTTGAATTTGGTGCACAATCAGAATCTTGATTGTTATTAAAGATGGATTTGTAATTCCTTATACAAGGTTCAATTGGTCATGATTTCATATCAGATTCATGATAACACTCAATTATTTGAATAAAGTGTGCAATTAGGGCCCTAATTAAAATTATGTTGACACAATTCCTTGGGCAAGCCTCGATTACTCGATTGGTTCAATATGGCATGCAATCGGGGCCAAGTAAGCCCTAATTTCCATTATATATGAATTTAATTCCTTGCACACGGATCCTTTGGACTGAATGCCATATCAAATTGAAAAAATACTTAATTTTTTAATATGGTGAGCACTTGGATCCCCAATTGATATTATATGGATAAAATTTCTTACATTGAGGCTTAATAGACCCTTGGGATCAATTTATCCCCAATTAACATCCTTTATATATAGTAAGAAATAGGTTCACATGGACGAACTTGGTTAAATTTGCATTAGTCATTACCACAATTAACTTTGTAGGCTCAATCTGTGATGATGTGGTGGATAATTGATCCCAAATTCATATTTTTAACTTATAGATCTACATTTAAGGAGCTCAAATTTGCCCCAATAACTATCATGACTGTAACTTATATACCCTAAAGCCTATACCTAAGCTCTGAAGTTCCTAATCCCTAAACTCTATTTACTATAAATATAAACACTTTAAACCTTGAACCAATCATTTTAGCCCAATTTAACATCATTTAGACTAAGAATTAAGCTCACAGGGCTTAGTTTGGCCTAAATCACATGAGTGATTGACCCATTTGACTAATTCACTCAATCTACACGTGTGACATGACATCCATGGTATAATGACAACCCAAAAACACATTCTATAATCGCAAATGGGTCAAAGTGATTCAAATTGTCCTCAATTATCTTTGCGATTGACCTTGTGTACCCTAAACCATGTATATACACTAAAACCTAAAAGGGATATAAACCATAAACCTTAAACACTATACCCTAAATTGTAAACCATTTACTTTCCAAGTATTTACCAACTTCAATTTAGTCCTAATTAACATACTTTGTAGTAAGAATCTGATTTGAACACATGGCATATCTAGTGATTAGACATTAATATACAGGTCCTTAAACCTAAACCCTATGCCTTAATCCCTATTGATCCTAAAACATTTAAATTATAATCCCTATGCCCTAATTCCCACTACACATCACAAACATACATGCCTTACGATATAACCAATTTTGTCATGAGATGTCATAATTTATGCACTTTTTAAACCTATAGCTAAGCCTTTGGAGTACCAATCTAGCTAGATGTACATCTATTCAGTAATTGGGGGCTATTTCGAGCCTAGGTTCAACCTAATTAAGTAAAGATGAGGAGAGGTAGTTGATTCTTTTAATCGAAGAGGCATTTGAGGCCAATTTGAGGGTCTTCAATAGCAAGATATGATTTGGGGTAAAATTAAAAGATCAATCTTCTATCATGAATTGATCTAATTAGTCAATTTGTATAATTCCCTGCATGATGTGGGGGATAATTGATCCCAAATTGACATTCTGTAATCACAGATATAGGTTTAAGGCTCCCAAATTTGCCCCATTTGCCTACACGATTGTATAAATGTACCCTAAAACCTATACCCTAAGCCCTAATCCTTACAACTTTCTTAATCCTTAAACATTAAACCATAAATATAAACTCTTTGAACCTTAAACCAATTATTTTAGCCCATATTAACATCATTTAGACTAAGAATTAAGTTCACAGGGCTCAGTTTGGCTTAAATCACACTATTGATTGACCCATTTGACTAATTCAATCAATCTGCACATGCGACATGACATCCATAGTATAATGACAACCCAAAAACACATTGTATAATCATAAATGGGTCCAAGTGATTCAAATTATCCTCAATTATCTTTACGATTGCCCTATGTACCCTAAACCATGTATATACATTAAAACCTAGAAGGGCCGTAAACTATAAACCCTAAACACTATACCCTAACTTTTAAACCATTTACTTTCCAAGTATTTACCAACTTCAATTTAGTCCCAATTAACATCCTTTGTAGTAAGAATCCAGTTTGAACACATGACATATCTAGTGATTAGACATTAATATGCAGGTCCTTAAACCTAAACCCTATGCCCTAATCCCTAATGATCCCTAAAACATTTAAATTGTAAGCCCTATGCCCTAATGCCCATTACGAATCACAAACATGCATGCCTTACAATATAAATGATTTTATCATGAGATGTCATAATTTATGTACTTTAAAAACCTATGGCTAAAGCCTTTAGAATACCAATCTAGCTAAATGTGCATTTGTTTAGTAAATTGGGGCTATTTTGAGCCCAAGTTCAACCTAATAAACCAAAGATGAGGAGAGGTAGTTGATTCTTTTAATTGATGAGGTATTTGAGGCCAATTTAAGGGTCTTCAATAGCAAGATATGATTTGGGGCAAACTCAAAAGATCAATCTTCTATCATGAATTGATCCAATTAGTCAATTTGTACAATTACCTGCATGATTTGGGTAAAATTGAGCCCCTAAACCAAATTTAAGGCTTAATAGATTGTATAACATGTACATGGCATAATTGACCCTACTTTTATTAAAAATGTGCAAACATAAAGGTAATCAAGTCATAAATATGTGTCATAAGCAGCTCGAATGTTCTTCAATTACCTTAGTGATTGGACCACATTACCACAATTGACTTTGTAAGCTCAATCTACGATGATGTGGGAGATAATCAAGATCCCAAATTTACATTATGTAATCACAGATATAGGTTCAAGGCTCCCAAATTTGCCCCAATTGCCTACACAATTGTATAAATGTACTGTAAAACCTATACCCTAAGCCCTAATCCTTAAAAATTTCTTAATCCCTAAACTCTAAACCAAAAATATAAACTTTTTAAACCTTGAACTAATCATTTTAGCCTAGAAATTAACATCATTTCTAGACTAAGAATCAAGTTCACAGGGTTCAATTTGGCCTAAATCACATGATTCATTAACCCATTTGACTAATTCACTCAATTTGCATGTGCGACATCCAAGGTATAATGGCAACCCAAAAACACATTTCATTATTAACAACTTATTGTTATTTTTTGGGGATTTGACGTGCTCAAATATTCTTTCTCTAAGTATTAGGAAAGGTCCCCGTAGCTATGCACCTTCACTTTGAACCTTAATTGTAATCACTAATTCCTAAAACATAAATTATAATCCCTAATCCCTAACCCATAAACCCTATGCACTAATTTGCCTTAATCCCCAATCCCTAATCCCTTATCTACATTAAGTATAACATGATCGTGTTATTTAATAATGCGATCACGTTATTGTTAACATAGGCAACACTCACTCCTCATATCAAATTACCAACCCCATATCTTAATTTGACAATAACGCGATCGTGTTATTGTCAATAATAGCTTCTCATTGGGTTGGGTGTGTTGGGACCTCGTGAAAAGCATAACACAATCATGTTATTTAGTAACACGATCACACTATTATTCATATCAACTTCCCAATGGGTTGGGTGTGCTGGGACCTTGTGGAAAACATAACACAATCACGCTATTTATTATTGCAATCATGCTATATAACACGATCATGTTATTATTATTTTGGTGATAGGGTCACTTATCAATGAATATTTTTAGCCCAAATCGAGACTTTTGTATGTACAAACATTTTGTGAGATTTGCATACTGGTGTACTTGACCCCACCTTTGAAAAGTTATCAATTGTCCCTTCTAATGGGTTTCAGATCACGTTCGAAGAGGAAGAGGAAGTTGTTAAAGAACAAAACACTGGAGGAATTAGAATATTTCAAATAGAAACACAAGATAATAATGCTAAAAATTTATGGTAAACAAGATACAAACCCTAATCTTGATGAGCCAAATATCGTAGATAATGAGTCAATTGATGACAATGAATTAAGTAATGATGAAATTGACTATAATCAATTGAATAGTGTTGAAATTGACCATAATGAAATGAATAATAATGAAATTGACCATAATGAAATGAATAATAATGAAATTGAAAATAATGAATTAGTTAATGTTGGAAGTTCACATTCAAAGTTCCAAGTTTTTGATTTTGTCGATGATGAGTCTCTGTATGATGCTTCACCCCCCATAAATGAAGAAAATTTGATGAAAACAAATAATGATGAAATAAGCATCCAAAAGAATTAATGGAAACATATTATGAAGAAATTAAAAATGAAGAATTTAATGTCATCCCACCTCTAAACAATGAAAATAATAACGGTTTTGAAACACCCTTTCAACAAATTCCACCATTACCAACACTTCCAAGAATTGTGCATAGAAAAGATAAGTACCTAATTGAAGCCGATGAAAATATTTTAAAACCAATGCATAACAAAATGTCTGATCCCCAATCAAAAATACTAGATCAATAAATTTGGGATATTTTCATTTATAATTTATAGTATGATAGTCAAAGATGTCAATTATTTATTTTATTGATAAAATTGATTAAGATGAGACCAATATTGTACACATTAGGACTAAAAACATTTAACATGGGTGATGAAAATGATGAAATTGTTAAAAAACTGCATGTTGCATATCATATTGTAGGCCCAAAATATTGCACCAAAGATTGTAATGTTGCTCGACGTATACTTATAACTTGTGCAGTAAGTAACATAACAATTAAAAATGAATGGTTTCAAAAACATGCTCAACACTTCATATAAATAGAAAAATAATAAGGAAATCAATTGAAAGATATTAAAGACTTAATGAACTTAATACCAATGAGTTTTGGGTATTCTCTGGTAGACTTCCATGAAAGGACAAGGCTCTTTCTGATAGTCTCAAAGAGTTACTTATTCAATTTTGGAAAGACAATACAAGAGTTTCACCCAATGCAAGAGATGTTGTCAAAAAAAGAGTTGGTTCTCGTAACTGTGAACCATATCCAAAATATTTATAGATATGAATCAAACACAATTATACTCTAAATTTTTGGAAAAATTCACAAATTTATATTTATCAAAGAAATTTTGAGATGGTGAAACCTTTTTATGTTAAAATAAATCACACACGCACCACTTGTTGTAGGCAACATGTTGAATTTTTAATGCAGTATGATGTTTTTCACTATATTCGTTGTACTTTGCATACTTACGTTTTCAAGAGTGTGGCATTGAATTGCCACCAAAATTAACTAGAGAATTTATTCCAACTATATTATGCAAAAGATTGGATGGGTAATTATTTTACAATAAATCCTGTTTAAATGGAAATTTTAGCATTTGTGGTGGATTATCGAATTTAAACAAATGTATCCATTAGGAGATTACAAGTGCAATTCTATAAAAATTAGTTAGTTTAAGAAAATATAAATCAGTGACTTATCGAGTAAAAGATGGTAAAGAATCTAAAAAGTGTGAGTTTGTTACAAAAAAGAAACTTATTTCAGAATTTTAGGTCAAATTTAGGGAGAAATTATTTATGACTATGTAAGATACACACACATGGCTAGATGGTTGGATGAACATTTCAAGATATGCAAGGATACATTTTCACTTGGTTCCATTGTTTCAGTAGTTGATTTTTCAAAGAATTGCACATTCAAACCCCAAATGAAAGTTTAATTGCAATATGAAAACTCATCACAAGTTGCCATATTCATGCATATAACATTCATGCATACACCTGATAGTATAGAGTAATAATAAAAAATATTAAGGGCGTACCATTTCTATATCAGCGATGACATATCACATTTTTCAGAGTATGTGCAAGGCTATTTTCAAAAGTTATATGAACAATTGAGTCAGAGGAACATTACTTTCAATCAACATTACATTTGGTCAGACAATTGCACATCACAATTCAAAAATGCATGGATGTTTTATTGGTTCAGTAGGATGCATGCTATCACAATGGTATAACATATTTGGATTTTCACCAAGACTGGACATGGAAAAGATGAGCATGATGGTGTTGGATCATATGTAAAAAGAGCTATTGCAAGGGAGGAGTTGAAATTTGAAGAGTGTTCATTTGACAGATGCAACAACTATGGTTGAATGGTGTAATGAAAACATGTGTCATGGTGCTCAACCAAATTATACTATTCATAGACATTTATGGTTAATGGAGGATGAAAACTTAGCAAAATATGAGGATTGTATGACTCTAATAGGGTCAAGTGACCTCTACTCATTTCTTAGCTTAAATGCAAGTTCTTAGACTATTCATACAAGATACTTGGCATGTTTTGGTTTTGCATATGTGGACTCTATTTGGAATGAGTGTGAGTCACAAGAGTGGGTAGATGATTGGAGTTCCAATTTTCTAATTCCAATCAACACATATCAGGGTCTAACAACATTACAACTTACAAATATGATATCATCAGATGACTTTGACCATGTATCTAATTTAGTGCAACCAGGTATAATATTTTTCATTATGTATAATTTATTCTCATTATTTATATATCTTCATATTATCATTAAAATAATTTACAAGGCATAATGAAGAAGGCACTGATTACTACTCTTGTTGGTGTGTAGAGAGAAAGAAGAAATTGACTTCCTCAGTTATAGATGGAGAAAACATTGACTATTCCACTGGGTCAGTGGTAGTCACTGGAACTTGGTTTCAACGATATCTTATAAAAAATTAGATCGATGGTTGTTTGAAGAGTTTGAAATGCACATGAAGATACTGCACTACTCAAATTTGATTCTTGTAATGAATATTTAATTACAAAAATATCATGGGATGGAAAGTTTGGGAGTCAGATCATAAAGCTATTCTTGATACTATCAAGGTTAGAGAAGATCCTAGTGGTTCGTTAGATTGAAATACAGAGATATGCTGACTTTTCAAATGTAGATGTAATCAATTTGACCAAATATTTTTTATTTTCTAGGTAGTACATATATAAATTTTATTTTTAATTACTTACTAACAATTTTTTTGTAGGTTAGTGGTGTCAGATAAGCTTCCACCTTCACGTGGTTTGGTTGGCACTGTCAGTAAAGAATTCTATATTCTTGAAGCTAAGATAAGCTTATGTTTTATGAATGTTTTATCTAGGGTGAAACTAGAGGGCTTAAGGTATGTGATGGATCTAATGGTTCACGAAAATGACTTATAATTTTTATTTTATGCGTATTTGAACTTAGGCTAAAAAGTTGCATTTTTATTGTATTGGGAAGGGTGTTCTTGAAGCTGAAATGGGTGGTGGGTTTATCAATCAGGATTGAAAGGAGGTAAAAAAACCTACTCCTAGAGGTTATCCACCCCCTCAAACATGTTGGTGGTGGCAATTTTCACCCATGAAGCATCAGAGCTAGAGTTCTGCAACCACAACTTGAAATTTGACAACACTTGTTAGTGTTTTTGCTCTCTGAAACAGTAGTGAAAATTCACTTCCAAGTGGATTCAAACATCATGGTGACATAATAACATGTAATTTGTATTTAGGCATGATCAAAGTGATAGATTCATAGGTGGAGGTCCCAGAGGTAGAAATGCCAGTTGGAGCTCGAGAAGTTACTTGTTCACTGATAAAAACTTGCATTTTTAGACCCATCACTGCAACTTGTCTAACAGATTGATCTCAAAGCTTCCATCTGAGTTCTTCGAGGCACAATTAGAAGGCTGAATTAGGTACATAAAGGATCTAAAAATTCATAGAAATGACTTATAGTTTTTGTTTTATGTGTGTTTGAACTTAGGCTAAAAATTGCATTTTTCTAAGATTGGGAAGGGTGTTCTTGAGGACGGAATGGGTGGTGGATTTATCGATCAGGCCTGAAGGGAGGCCAATAACTTGGTCCTAAAGGTTATCTACCCCATAGATGTGTTGGTGGTGGTAGTTTTCACCCATGAAGCATCATAATTAGAGTTCTGCAACCACAACTTGAATTTTGACAACATTTGTTGTTAGTGTTTTCGTTCTTTAGAACGGTAGTGAACATGCACTTCCAGGTGGATTCGAACATCATGGTGTCACAATAACATTTAATTTATTTATTTGGATGTGATCAAAGTGATATATTCATAGGTGAAGGTCTTGAAGATATAAATGTCAGTTAGAGCTTGAGAAGTTGCTTGTTTACTGATAAAAACTTACATTTTTAGACCCATCACTACAACTTATTAAATAGATTGATATCAAAGCTTCCACCTGAGTGCTCTGGGGAGTGATTATAGGGCTTAAGGAGGTACATGAATGATTTGAAAGTTTATGGAAATGACTTACATTTTTTATTTTATGCATGTTTCAACTTAGGCTAAACAATAACATTTTTCTTGTATTGGGAAGGGTGTTCTTGAGGCTAAAATGGGTGGTGGGTTTATCAATCATGCCTGAAAAGAAGCCAATAACCTAGTACTAGAGGTTATCCATCCCTATGGATGTGTTGGCGGTGTCAGTTTTCATCTATGAAGCATTGAAACTAGAGTCCTACAACCACAACTTGGATTTTGATAATATTTGTTGTCAGTGTTTCCACTCTTTGGAACGGTAATGAAAATGCACTTTCAGGTGGATTCGAATGTCGTGACAGCACAATAACATGTAATTTATCTATTTGGACATGATCAAAGTGATAGATTTTCATGTGGAGGTCCTAGAGGATAAATTCCAGTTAGAGCTCGAGAAGTTGCTTGTTCACTGACAAAAACTTACATTTTTGGACCCGTCACTGTAACTTGTCTAACGGATTGATCTCAAAGCTTCCACCCAAGTGATCTACAATGAAATTAAAGGGCTTAAGGAGGTATGCAAGGGATCTAATGGTTCATGTAAATGACTTATATTTTTCATTTTATGCATGTTTGAACTTAGGCTAAAAATTATATTTTTCTTGTATTGGAAAGGTTGTTCTTGAGGCTAAAATGGGTGGTGGATTTGTCGATTGGGCCTGATGGGAGGCCAAAACCTTGTCCTAGAGGTTATCCATGCCCCTCTCCACCTGTATGTATTGGTGGTGTCTTTTTTCACCCATGAAGCATTGGAACCAGAGTTTTACAACCATAACTTTAACTTTGACAACATTTGTTGTCAGTGTTTCCGCTCTTTGGAACGGTAGTACAAATGCACTTCCAGGTGGATTCAAACATCGTGGTGGCACAATAACATGTAATTTATCTATTTAGATGTGATCAAAGTGATATATTTGCAGGTGGAGGTCATAGACATAGAAATGCTAGTTGGAGCTTGAGAAGTTGCTTGTTCACTGATAAAAACTTGCATTTTTGGACCAGTCACTACTACTTGTCTAACGGATTGATCTTGAAGCTTCCCCGCAAATTATCTAAGGTGAAATTAGAGGCCTCAAAGAGGTGTTTGATGGATCTGACAGTTTACATAAATGACTTACAATTTTCATTTTATGAGTGTTTGAACTTAGGCTAAAAAATTGCATTTTTCTTATATTGGGAAGGGTGTTCTTGAGGCCGGAATGGGTGGTGGGTTTGTCGATCGAGCCTAACAGGAAGCCAAGAACCTGGTCCTAGAGGTTATTCACACCCCTGAACATGTTGGCAGTGTCAATTTTCACCCACGAAGCATCAAAACTAGATTTTTGTAACCATAACTTGAACTTTGACAACTTTGATAACTTTGACAATTTTGACAACTTTGACAAATTTGAAAACTTAAACTAGAGACCTAAAAACTTAATAAGTAATTGATCTATTGACCTATTGATAACTTTGACAACTTTGACAATTTTGACAACTTTGACAATTTTGACAACTTTAACAATTTTTACAACTTTGACCTATTGACCTATTAGGTGGAATTGAGTAATTGAACTATTGAACTATTGACCTATTGACCTCTAGAACAAAGAAACCCTATCTATACGCTATTTTGGGTTAACAGTCAATTTTGGTTTTGTAACCTCACAATCCATTTGAGGTAGATGGTGAAGAGTATGAGTATTCAAACTTTCCTTCACTTAAGCTCTATGGAGAATGTGGAGATGAAATACTTATGAAGATTTATAGTAATCTTGTTATATCATACATATGGACAAGAGTTTGTAGGTTTCACTTTGATCATAGTTCTTTCCCACAAAAAGACTACAAAACCCTAAACTCAGAAATCTATGTACTTTACTCTTTGTATTGAATCTTGTCTTTGATTCAAAAAGTGATAAAGAAGGTTTTAGAATGGCTATAGAAGGTGGTGATAAACTTATTGTTGGTTATAGATTCTTTTGATGTTGAAAAACCTAGAGACCTTTCATACCCCTTTTTCATACATAATAGTGTTGAATGACTAAGATTTCTTGTTTACGAATGCCTTGAGGGTTGTGAAAACTTTCCCATCGAAGGAAAAAGTTTTAAGAATGTTAGACAAACATAATCCAAGCATTAGATCATCTTAAAAGTCCTAGTTGGACATTATATGCAATTATTTTTCGTCTCGGCCTATACAGTTGCTACAAACCCTATCTTTTAGGGTTTTAACCATAGGAAGAGATTCAACCCTTCAAAATTCTTACAAATTTGTAATCTAGTGGGTCTATTAAGTGAATAAAGTGATTTCATATTTGTACCTTATTTATTTCATACTATACTACCCTATAGGTAGTCAACTAGCCTAAGAGACCTAGTGAAAAAGAGGATAAAGAAGAAAGTTGAATTTAGGTGAAGATTTGAGGACCAAAATTGATTAAAAAGTAGGATTAGACAAGAGGGTGGTTAAATATAGTTTTGGTTTGGTCAAATTGTCTCCATAATGGTCAAACCTTGGAGCTTTATGCATTTTGAGGGCTAATTGAAATGTCAAGTAAGCCTAGAGGTACAAGATTTTGCAAAGGAACTTAACCTAGGATTTTGTGTGAGGTAATGGCATGGAAAAGGGTTGTAAAAAACCTAATTATTTTTCCTTGAATATTTTGTGTACGGAATAGAACATGAGGTTTTCCCTAAAACAAGGCTACAAGCCAAGACAAAGGCTAAAGAGAAATCTGAGAAAAGATAAAAGAGAGAGGGGTTCAAAAGTTGGAATTGTGTTGTATGAGCAGGATAAGGAGTCCTGAGGTATAAAATAAGTGAATACACAAAATTAGATAAAAATACATTTGATCAAGATCCTGAACACTTGCAAGACATTGAGAAAGCTCTACATCAAAAGCACGTACAAGAAGCGGGTATAAAGAGATGAAGGCCATTAAGCCTACGCGATAAGAGTGTCATTAGTCATTTCCACTACACACAATGAAATTTAAAAACTTAAATCTAAAAAATATGTAAGATCCGAGATTTATAGAAATAAAAAAAATATTTTTTTAATCCTCATTTGTGCATGCATACAACATTAAATATGATATCCGATATAGATAATAATTTGGAAAATCAAAACAACACTATACAATAACACACAATGAAATAAAAAATAGATATAAATTATAGATATCAAGACATGATATGCATACAATATAGGCACATACATGTCCAATGTCAATAATACAAAGATTGGGTCGTGATAGCCATACAAAAAATTACATCTACCAACATAGTACACCTAATGTTAGTTGAATGTCACATGCACATATACAATGCCAAAAGTGCATCAATTGCCATATAGGCATACAAAAAAGTACATCTCATGTGTGTAAGACATCCTATTCATCAAATACCATCTCTTTCTTTGCCTTCCTTGAAGAAGACTCTCCTTGAGATGCCCTACTAGTAGATGGAGACCCCTCTAATGCCTTGGATTTATCCAAGGTTTGACTATGGGTCCTATGCTCATAGCTAGCTTGAGCTGAGCTTGCTCAAATACAAGAATTATTATGAAATTAACATAAAATACATTCAAATAATTGCTAAGAAATTAATTTTAAACTACAATAAAAAATCATGTAAACATATGTACTTACTGCAAGCTCATGATTTTGCTCAATCTATTTTTCATGCTCACTCAAGTCAATGTTAGGCTCAATTGTTCGAATAGGTGTCTGAAATATGGGAGGACCATGAGAAGTTGCTGCAATCACCATGTGATTGGAAATATCAACTGTCATAGGACAACCTTGCATACACAATACATAAACATAAGTTATATTTTACCCAAGTACACATGTACTAAAATTATTAAAAAAAGTCTATTTTTACAATTCAAAATTATAAATACCAATATATACTTCTATTAGTGCTTGTGTAGATGACATTGCAACAACAATGCCTATGTTTGTCTTAGTTTGTAGAGAGGGAGGAGTGTCAGTATTAGCCATCAACTGTTCATGTAAACAAGGTCAAGTACTTAGTTTTATATAAAGTATATCAAATCTTATATATGAAAACTAAAACGATCAATAAAAGTACTTGTATATATAAAATATCTATCTATATAAGTACATGAATGCAATGACACATTATAGGAAAGAAGACAAGCATGCACATGAAAATATACTTAGATATGAAATTATAAGCCATCTATTGAAGTGTTAGAGTAGGAGCCTTGTACCAAAACCAAAATTAGAGGATTAAAACTGTGAAAGGGAATATATAATATACTAGTTTCTTTTTTTTCAAATTGATAATTATAAATATACTTGGGTCAAGATCTTCAATTTATGCTATATTACATGTTGGACTATATTGGTTGTTGATTTATTACTTATCTAAAAATAAGGGTTTAACATAGGTCTGGACCCTTGTAACTAATTTCTTTTGGATGAATTTTTAAGATTAACTTAAGAGTATTTAGGGATATTTTAAATTGTGTTTTAAAAGGTGGGCCTACGTTTGATGGAGTAGAGTGATGAAGTATGATTGGCTTCCTAGGATTATAGAGAAATTAATGACTAATGATTCGGCCACACTATATATAATAGGGATACTTTGGATTGTGTAGGTGGGGATTCTTGTCCCATTGAGTAGATTCTTTTGCTTGACCTATTCACAAACTAGGATGTGGCATGTAAAATGGTTTAAGATTGTGATTAGGATATTAGGCTTGTCGGCTAAAGGTAGGGTTGTGGCCTTGATAGAGGATTGTGATAAAGGTAAGGTTGTTAATTGGGTGTAATACTTTGGTGTATGAGCACATGACCCCTACACTCATCATGGGTTAGGTGTATGAGCACATGACCCCTACACTCATCATGGGTTAAGTGTACAAGCACATGACCCCTTACCAGTGAGGGTTAGAGATTGGGACAATGGGGGCCATTAGGGCTTCTATTTGGATAGGTATGCCACCATTGAGAAACTTTCCATGAGTGGTGGACAGACTAACAATGATATATTTGGTAGTTCTACTATATTAGGGTATTTTAGGATAGTTTGTGAATGAGGTGGACACTCTACTACCATCATTGGAAAAATTAGGAGAGTACTAATTAGAGGAGTACATTTATAAAAATATCATGTGTCTAGGTTACAATTATGGTAGGATGCCAACATTAAGTGCAACCACCACTATAATATGTAGATACTTAGATGTAGAAACAAGCATAGGATAGAGGGTGAGGAGATGAGGTTTAGGGGGAAACAAGGACGAGCATACACTTGTTAGAGAGGAACCAACAGGATAGGAGGAGAATGCTAAGATGAGGTCCAATTAGGAATTATACCTAGAATAAGATGAAGTTACCCAAATAAAGTAGTAAGTTAGTTTATTTTTAGTTACTTTCTATGTAATTTGTAATTTATTACTCAGTTATTGTTTCTTTAAGTGACTGGAAATGTAGTGTCTTCTCTTGTTATATGGTTTTAGAGTGAATCACTTAGTGGTGGAGCATGATAAAAAAAACTTTGGTTAGGATTTTTTAGGTGAGGATTATTTGAGCCTCAATAATTTTTTGGTGGATGCGGTTCTCCATGTGTGAATAAGCAAGCATACATATATTTTTCTCCCTACTTATCATAAATATACATGGAGTTACCTCATAATAAGAGAGAGATAGTTGGCCTAAAAGAAAATATGGTTGGTTTAGAGTCTCAAGTGAAGAATCTCAATGAGATTTTTAGGGCTAGGTGAGGTTAGGCAACATCTAGCCAAAAACAAGTAGGAGGTACATCACCCACGTAGGTATAAGTAAGAGACACAAAAGTAGAGAAATTGTATCCCACATCACTCATCAACATGTATATGTAAACAAATGTAGTCATAAAAAATGCAAAGAGGAAAACATATATGTAAACAATTTTTACCTCTATATATATAAATGGTGTCGTTCTAACAGAGGTAGATGCAATCGTGGATGGCCCAACAACTGGATCTAAATGTGAAAATAATGATAGTGATAAATTGAATTCTATAAATATTGGTTGTGATGATGAAAAAATCGTCACATCCTGCAACATAAAAAATTACATATATGTTATATTAAATTTTTATGTAAATTAATTATTATCTTAGAAATTAAATTTGTAAATATAACTTAAATTTAACATGACATTTTTATAAAATATACCTACATCTATGTGGTGACAGATGATTGCATGCCAAATGTGTGTGCCAAAAACTCATCACTTATAAAAATATGATTTAATCCATCTGAACCACTAATGCCATTATCATCAAAAGGTCCCATGCACATATCTCCACATGAACTGCAAGGGTGGGGTTAAGGTTGGGTATCCTGTGGTGTATTTGTAGCATCACTCTATGAAAGCCTACTCATTTGTTGAATAGGTGTATCGATGAGTGAGCTAAGAGCATGGAAAGTGTCTATCTCCATGACCTGTTGAACTGTAGAGGGGATCTCAAGCTTAAAAGGCTTTTAGATATGAATCCACGCAAGCCGATCAGGTGCACGATATGCACTTGGTCGATCCTATGCAGAGTCTTTTTCTTGGCCCTAAAACTCACTAAAATCAAAATAATTGGAAATCTGACTAAAGACAAACTCATAGTAGAGTTTCCTCAAAAAATATAAAGGGACCTCATGGTTGTTACATGGTGTAGAGTCAAAGATCATCCACCATCGATTCCAAAAATTGGTCATGATTAAGTTATGTACACAGTGATGGATGGGGAAAAATTTGGCCATTATAAGAAAGGGGGCATTGGTGGCTAGGTCAACAAATAGGACACAAATGTCAGCTTTTGAAATTTCTAAATTCTTGACCTGAAGGGATGACAACTTGTCAGCATAATAGGCCCTATAAGTATCTATATATGAAGTCCATCGATCAATTTGACTCGTTATTGAGTCAATTTTACCCAATAAGGTCTTTAGGGAATCGACTAGCTGGGTGCGGTGGGGGTTGGTTGAACTGGGATCTTTCATTCTGTTAATTAGGTCTTCAATTTCAAGTTTGTTTCTGATAATATTGTCAATAAAAACTCTTAACTTCCAGGGGGCTTTTGGGGAACTGTAGGAGGGTTAGGTAGAGGGATAGGAGGAACTGCAGTGTTTTGTGGAGGGTTAGGGGGATGAGTAATCAGAGGGTTTTATGGAGGTTTGGGAGGGTTAGTAGGATGGGCTATTAGAAAAAGACAAATTATAATTAAAAACATGGGTTAAAAATAATGAAAATTATGAAAAATTAGTTAAATAGAGAAGATTTTGATGACTTACCTCTCTTACACAGTGGCATCATTGATCAACAGTTTTGTGGTGTGAATTTTGGCACTTCTTGGCACTGGTTTGCATAAAACGTGATCGCGGAGCAACATAAGAGGAAAACACCTGAATGCAAAATAAATACATTTTGCATTCGGGTTTCTATATTTATTTTTTTGGGGACACAGGGAACGTGATCGCGTTATTAACATGATCATGTTAGTGTTAATAATGTGATCACATTGTTGTTTAATATAACATGATCGTGTTATGGCTCAAGAATTTTGAGCCTAGCCTTAAGTAATGCGATTGTGTTAATTAAATAACATTATTGCGTTATTAATTAATACGATCCCATTGTGATAAATGTCCACATAATTGTCTTCCAATTCTGTGTACTTACCCCTTTCTAAGAGCAAAACTTGTTTAGTAATATAATAAAGACCATTCCCTTGATAGCCATAGGGTGGTATCCCTATCAAATGTACTTTGTAACATAGGTATAATATTGTTTTACTTGCATATGTTTGGTCTAGGAAGAATGATAATTTGTCTAATTGTTTTTAAGGAAATGAAAAGAAAATATAATTAAAAGAGACCATTTTGTTAGGAAATCTTAAATATACCTATTATAGTTAGTATGTTCCTCCTTTATAAAATGATGACAATAATATGTTAAATACAACCTCATGTGGTGTGGTAATTTTGAAAACCACGTTTGAACTTAATTCTCTATGAGAGATGTTTGTGTATGATGATTATGGAAAGTATTGTTGCGATTTAAATAAACAAACAAACTAATTAATCACTTAATTAATTTTTAGGTCACATTTCATCTTGTGACATTGGTTTATAGATAAAAATAATGAAAAATTAATTAATAAAAAAAATTAACATGTTTTACTTGGGTTTTTGGGATGAAATTTTTTGGGTGGGACAACTCACATTTGGACTCTTGGTATAAAACTTCTTCTTATGTCTTCTTTGACAACATTGAACCTTGTCTGCATGTTCCTCAAAAAATCTGAAACATTATTAAGCTTTCCTACATTGATTGAAGCTAATGTTCCACATATGGTAACCACTTGTTTGAGAGGCATCTTGATTCTCTTGGTCAATCATAACAAACTACTACAATCTCCTTAGTTACAAACCTACATAGAAAATGTTCGCATCTTCCAACTAGATTAAAATCAAATCTAATACCAAATGTTGAATTTAAGGTTAAAAGTGTAAATTTAATGATATTCTTGTTCTTGCATCATGAACCGAGTCATCTCAATAACCACTATATTGATAAGAGCAATTGTTGAACTCAACCAATCACGAATTTGAATCTTATTTTAAATTAAAAAATAAAATTTGGATTGATTCCACACTATACTTCCATACATACAAAAAATTATAAAAAAAAATCATGCTAATCAACTCACAACCAAGTAAAATTATTAAATAATTTGTGAACACATTTGTTCAAGCAACATGCCACCACCATAAATATCGTAATCTTTATTAATAAATTTAGGTTATTTTTGTCACTTTTAAAGCATACACCTAACTATTACATAGATTAATGCAAGAGCATCACCTAGGAAGACTTTTGCATTCAATTTTATGTCTTAGTGAATGTTAGGAGGTCTAAAATAGTGAGTTGCAATGGTTAGAGGTCTTAGATTAGCATAAAATTTGAATTTGGGCTCATTTTGTATTTTCTCACCCATTTTGAATTTAAATTTACTGGACTGGCAAATCTTGTCTTTGATCAATTTTGGAACTGTTAGTCATGTCTTAGAATATTATCATGGTGTTTGAAGACTTATTACACTGTTAAGTGTCTTTATGAATATGGTACATCATGTTAGTAGTGTTTTGAAGAAATCTTTAATGCATTCTTAACCAACTCTGCCCCCTTTCACATGCTTATCAGGGGTTAAGTGAGTTAGTTCATCAAACTATGGTTGTTATTCATGGATCAAATATTTATGGAAGTGAATATCATTAAGACAATATTGTAGAACCATTTTATAGGTTGATTCCTCATGCAAGAAGAGAGAATATTGTGACTGAGCAGACTAGACTGTGCAAAATAGGGGTTTTGAGTTCAAATTTGATAAATGCCAATAATATATAATCTTGAATTAGATGTTTGTTTTGGGAGAGAAATATTACACTGTTATTTATCATCTATAATTTATATTTAATCCCTTCTAGGTGTGGAACAAGAACATTCTCACATTCATCTTTGACAAGTGTTGGGAACAATCATTTTGTGTACACTCAGATTGGTAAATTTCATTTTTAATCGATTTTCATTTATTTAAAAAATTTCTATCAATTCATGTAATTGATCCTTGTTATTACAGACCTTATAATGGTATTTATAACCTTGAAATAAATGAATTGTGTTTGTAAACTTAAATTCACTCTCTCACGTTTGTGTAAAACCCTATTTAGGGTTTATGAGAAAAATTGGATACGTGCACTCTAATAACCTCTTCAAAGGTCCAAATTAGACCTAAAGCTTTTGTTCATTGTCCTTTAACTATTTTAAGAGGTTTAATTGTATTTTGACATGTGTGGAAGTGTTTTATATCAAAATCTTAGTCAAAATGGCTAAGGAGACCTAATTGAGACCTAATTGCAGAAAGGTTTTATGAAATTAGTAGATTTACCTTGAGAATATGAACTTTAAAGTTTGTGTGAAGTTGTAAGGGATTAATAGGTACTCAAAAATGTGTTTATTTTATTTGGAAACCATGTATATTATTCAAACCTACAAACTTTGTACAAAAGAAGGGCTATTAGGAGACTAGGCCTAAAAGAAGAGACTTGTATTTTGAAGTGCAAACTCTCTCTCTACATCAAATTGGTATCACAGTAGGCTTTTTACCTAAAAAAGGATTACAGTAAGGTGACACTCTTTTAAGTCAATAGAAAATTGATTGTTTGTTGGTTATTTGGATTGAGAAGTCAAAATACCATCTAGAAGGAACCCAAGATGAGGTGGACGAGGAGTTATCTAGATGGGAGATGCAATCTTGGAGGAGTTAAGAAATTCGAGGGTATGTTTTGATGCAAGTATTATAGTAGTAGAGGCTAATCAGAGAAGAGGAGTTATAACAAGGGACATAAGTGGAAAAGAAGACGATGAAGAGCATGAGGAAGAATGAATGGATAAACTACTAAAAGAAGTGATGGGACACATGTCTAAACCAAAGATAGAGATTTCTACCTATGCAGACGGTCTAAATGGGGAAGAACTTATTGATTATATTACAGAGTTAGACAAATATTTTGACTATGAGAATATACTAAAAGAAAATAATGTTAAATTAGCTTTCAAAAAATTAAAAGGACATGCAACCCTTTGGTGGGATTACATACAAGATGAAAGGATGAAGAAGGGAAAAGCCAAGATCTGGGACAAGATGGTAGCAAAATTGAAAGCCAAATTCATATCTAGTGACTATCATACAAATCTTTTTAGGAAATTACAAAATTTGAAGCAAAAAGATATGGGTGTTAAGGAGTATACTGAAGAGTTGTATAAGTTGACAATCAGATCATGACAGGTAGAATAGGATGTGAAGAAGATTACTAGATATATTAATGGATTATGTTGGGGATCAACCAACAATAGATTACACTTGTGAAAGCAATAAACACAGAAATAAATCAGAGAAACAAGTAACTAGAATGAGATAATAGCAAGAACAAGAGATACAAGAAACCACCCTGAAAACTTGTATTAACAAACTCTTTAAAAAAGGAATACAATTGAAGAAACTTCTTTCTTCCACACCTCTCCTAGATGTATAGATCTCTCAATAGATCTCTATTCCTCAAGAGCTCTCTCTCTCAAGAACAATCAACTCCAACAAACCTGGATTAATTCAATTATGTACTGTTCTTCAACATACCAATTCAATGAACTACTACAATAATTTACACAAAGCTAAGAAGATCTAATTCTACATATAGAATTAGGAAACTTGAGCATGCACTTACAACAAACAGTTAAGCCTCTTGAACAAGGGCTCTAAAAATAATATTACTAATAATAGAGACGCGAGCTTAAGACTACAACTTAAACTCATCATGCAAACACTCGCTTCTGTCCTCGGAAATAGCTTTCTGGACGCACAGGTAACTGACGTCGGTTCCTGCTACTTGCCTGTGACCGCCGTCGGCCGACCCACTGCCGACGCCGGTGCCTCTGCAACTGCACCTGGCCGACGTCGGTCGCTCTTGACCGACGCCGGTGTTTGTGTAGACCCGAAACTGTCAAAATATGCTCCTTGGTGAAGCTTTTAGCTCCACACCCTAACAGATTAAGATATAATCTTTAGGATGCACTAAATTTAGTCAGCCCAAGGACACTTGAGGAATGCTATCAATTAAATAATAGGCAAACTCAATTAAATAGGGGCAAGGGCAAAAGTTATAGAGGCAAAGCCCAATAAGGAGGAAGAAGTACATCTCAAAAGATAAGTTCAGAACCAAGTACCTCATAAAAATAATCATTTAATTCAAGAGGTGGATTCATAGGAAGGAGACCTTACTTCAGAGGATGATACACAAAAAGAGGAAGAAGATTTACTAGATTCACTAAAAAATATTTCAATTGTAATAAATTTTTAGGTCATAGGTTTTGGGAGTGTCCAGAGGAGCCTCAAGCTAGCAACTCTAGGACTAAAAGTAGAAACCGAGTAGCTCAATCAAAGGAAAAAAGTGTGGGTTTTCCATCTCACATAGAAGAACCAGAAGTTGGTGAGTCCTTGTCGATAAGTAGGGTGCTAATAAAACCACCCAAGGAGAAAGAACTTTCCCAAAGAAAGATATTATTCAAGATAACTTGTAAATCCCAAGGTAAGTGCTATAAATTAGTGATTGATTTAGGAAGTACTGATATTCTAGTGTTAGTAAAGATGGTAGAAAATCTTGGTTTAAAAATAATTCTACATCCAACCCCATATAAGGTCTCATGGCTTCAAAAAGGACATCAACTTCTTTTGAATGAATAATGTCAGGTAGATTTTTAGATTGGAGGATACACAGACAAGGTTCTATGACATACAATGCTCTTTTAGGGAGGCCTTGGGGATATGATAGAAAGAATAATCATGATGGAAAGAAGAATTTTTACACCTTAGAGAAGGATGGCGTAATTTAGACATTATTACCTCTAAAAAATAAGGAAATAGACAAGGGACTAGTTCAAGTGTTATGATGGTGAGTGAGGAGTTATTGAATGTTGTGAAAGAAGAAGAACTGGGTTTTGGAGTAGTAATAAGACCAAAGACTATTATAACAACCAATAAGTTGAATGAGCTACCTCAAGAGGTACAAAACATGTTGGAATAATTTACTAATATTGCAGTGGATGAATTGCCCAATGAGCTAACAAAGACTATTTCAAATAATCTAGACTTATGTTCCTAAATTGGATGGGAGATAATCTTTTAAAATGAATAGTTTTTGGGTTCTATGCGATTTCACATGGAGAGTATGGTAATAATTTAGATCTATTCCACATTTATTATATTGGAGAGAATTTAAAATAATAAAATTTTGAATAATGTAAGCATATTCTTGATGTTTGTTTTTCAGTTGGACTATAGATAAGTCCAAATTATCTGAAATAGTCCCTTACCCCCTATTAGGAGTATTAGTCACCATATCGACTATATACTAGGTGTAAGTTTTCCCAATAAAGATGCTTATAATATGACCTCTCAAGATAATGTAAATATTAAGAAGAAAATACAAGAACTCTTGGATAAAGGACTGATCAAATAAAACCTCAGCGCTTGTTTAGTACCAACTGTACTAGTGCCAAAGAAAGAGGGAGATTGGAGAATGTGCATTGAATCCAAGGAAATCAAAATAATAATAATAAGGTATAGATTCCTTCTTCCAAAAATTGAAGATTTAATGAATTGTTTGAGTGGTTCTAATTATTTCTCTAGGATTTATCTCAAGAGTGGTTATCATCAAATAAGAAAAGGAGATGAATGGAAGACTACTTTTAAGACTAATGAGGGGTTATATGAATGGCTTGTTATGCCATTTGATCTCACTAATGCACCAAGTACATTCATGAGACTCATGAATGAAGTTTAAAAACCTTTCATTATTAAATTTTTCATTGCATATTGAGATGATATATTGATTTCTAGTCCAAGCAAAGAAGAGCATCTTCAACACCTTGGAATGATGATGCAAAATTTTCAAGAGAGGTTATTGATTAACTTTAAGCAGTGTTTGTTTATGAAGATAGAGCAGTGTATCTTGGGTTTGTGATTTTCCAAGGTGTCTTAAAGATGGATAAAGACAAAGTGCAAGCTATCATTCATTGGCCAACTCCTAGGACATCTTATGAGGTGAGAAATGGCTTAGCAAGTTTTTGTAGGAAGTTTAAAAAAATATTTAATGGTATTTGTGCATCCATCATTGACACCATAAGAAGAGATAAAAATAAGTTTGTATGGACTGATATTGTTGAGAAGAATTTATTAGGTGTGGAGCTTGATTGTCTTTCAGGATCAGAGGTTAAAATTTTGATGTTATTTCAGCCAGGTTTTGGATCCCATTCTCTATATCCTTAAATTTTTTATTAAAATTGCCTTGTAAAATTATAATTTCATAGTCAAGCTAGGCTATTGATTAAAGGTTTCTAGATCTGATGGTAGAGGTTATGTTTAAGTGTTTTTTTACCATAAAACTTATTGTTATATGGCTAAGATGAAAGATGAAACATATTGCACACAGAGAGGAGGCAGAAAGAGGTAGAGAGGTGTAACATGGTTTGTTGCAGGATTTGTTTCTCCCTTGTATTATTAGAAATAATACACTAGACAAGTTTGGTGGATGTAACCCATCTTGGGTGAACCATGTTAAATCTAGTGTCTCCTATTTTGTGCATGTTTATGATTATTTTATGTATGTTTGATTGATTTGTTTTATAGTTTCTCTTATGTACGATTTGAGGATAAATCTATGTTTTATTTTATCCTAAAAAAATTTTAGTTTTTGAAGAAAATAATTATAGAGCAACCTGTGTTAGCACTTCTTATTTTAATAAGGTTTTTTAAGTTGAGTGTGATGCAAGTGGGGTGGACATTGGAGTTGTTTTAAGTCAATAAGGTAGTCTTGTAGCATAAATCAGTGAGAAGTTAACTGAGGCAAAGAAGAAGTATTTTACCTATGATGTAGAGTTTTATGATATGACCTTCAAGCCTTAAGGAAGTGAAGGAACTATCTAATGCCAAAGGAGTTTGTCATACTCACAAATAATCATGTACTTCAGTTCATAAGCAGTTATTCTAAACTAAGTCAAAGGCATTTGTAGTGGGTGGAGTATTTGAAAAACTTCACTTTTGTCTTCAAACACGAAAAGGGTCAAACTAACAAGGTAACATATGCTTTAACTATAAAGTCTTTGCTCATAAGAGAAATTCAGATTGAGAGTGGAGGAATAGAGGCACTCAAAGAGTTGTATGAAATTGATCTAGACTTCCAAAAAGCATATGAGGCTTGCAAGCATCCAACTACAAGGAATAGAGAGCCTTGGATGGAGTATATGTTATAGGATGGTTTGTTGTTTAATGAAGTTCAGTTTTGTGTGCCAAGGCTCCATGAGAGAGAATTTGATTAAGGAAAATCATTTTGGGAGTAGAGCAACTCATTTTGTCCTTGACAAGGCTTTAACTCAACTAAGTAGTCATTATTATTGGCTTAGAATGAAAATGAATGTAAGAAAATTTGTAGAAATATGTAAAGTATGTCAATTTGTAGAAAGAAAGAGCATTAATGCAGGTCTTTATTAGCCCTTACTAGTTTTAAATAGACCTTTGGATTCCATTATCATGGATTTTTTAATGGAGTTATCAAGAACTCAAAGAGGACATGACTCCATTTTTGTAGTAGTGGATAGATTTTTAAAGATGACTCATTTCATAGCATGTAAAATAACTAATGATGCTACTCATGTGGCTAATTTTTTTTTCAAAGAGGTGGTTAGATTACATGGGATTCCAATGAATATTATCTTAGATAGAGACACTAGATTTGTGGGGCACTTCTAGAAGACCCTGTGGAAAAAATTGGGAGCAAACTTGAACTTTAGTTTAGCCTACCACCCTCAGACTGATGGAAAAACTGAGGTGGTTAATAGGAGTTTGGATAATTTGTTGAGGCGTCTAACAAGGGATATTCCTAAACAATGAGATTTAGTCTTATCACAAGCAGAATTTGCCTATAATGACTCACCCAATAGAAGCACAAGAATGAGTCCATTTCAAGGTGTATATGGAATACATCCAAGAGATTTATTTGAGTAAAGAGACCTAGGTAAAATGGAGAAAAGAAGTGCTAAGGGAGAGGAGTTTACTATTGCTATGAAAGAGGTGCATGAGTAAAGTAAGAAGTAATTAGAGTTGAGTGTGGAAAAATACAAGTAATATATAGATATTATGAGGAGAGAAGTTAGTTTTTAGGTTAGGGACATGGTGTTATCTCATTTGAGGAAGAAAAGGTTTCCAAAAGGTGAGTACTGAAAATGAAGAAGATTGGTCCTTGCAAGGTCATTAGGAAGTTCTCCAACAATGCATATGAAATAGAATTACCTAGTGGTGTAGGAATCTCTCCCATTTTTAATATTGTAGAATTGTATCCATTCAAAGAAGGGGATGATAGTGGTCAACTAACTAGAATTGAAGAAACAACAATCCAAGAATGGGCAAATTAATTGCCACAAGCTAAGAAAGAGAAACTTGAATCCATCTTGGACAAGAAAGTTAGAAAAAGAACTAGAGGAAATGAGTATAACCAATGCTTGGTGAAGTGGAAACACATCATCCTGTAGAGGATGCTAGTTGGATGATTGAATCAAATATCATCAAGCATGGAGGTACTTTTGAAAACCTTGTGAACCGGAGTTCATGAGTCAAAATTTATGTTCCTAGGGAGTATGATGCAATAACATCACCTAGGAAGAATTTTACATTCAAATTTATATCTTAGTGCATGTTAGGAGGTATGATATAGTGAGTTTCATTGGTTAGAGGTCTTAGATTAGCATAAAATTTTAATTTGGGCTCATTTTGTATTTTCCTACCCAATTTGAATTTGAATATCCTAGACTAGAAAATCTCATCTTTTGATCAATTTTGGCACTGTTAATCATGTAATAGAGTCTTATCATTATGTTTGAGTATTTTTTACACTATTAAGGGTATTTATTAAGATGGCGCATCATGTTATTAGTGTTTTCAAGTAATCTTTATTGCATTCTCAACCAGTTATGCCCCCTTTGACATGCTAATTAGGAGTTAAGTGAGTTAGTCCATCATAATATGGTTGTTATGTGTGGGTCAGATATTTATGAAAGTGAATATAATTAAAACATTTGTATAACCATTTTAGATGTTGCTTCCTCATGCAAGAAGAGAGAATATTGTGACTGAGTAGACTGGACTGTGCAAAATAGGGGTTTTGAGTTCAAAATTGATAAATGCCAATAATATGCAATATTGAATTAGATGTATTTTGTTTGTTGATCAATATTAAACTATTATTTATCATTTTAAATTGATATTTATTCCCTTTCATGTGTGGAATAGGAAATTTCTCACATTTGTCATTGACAAGTGCTGGAAAAAGTCATTTTATGTACACTCAAACTAGTAAATTTCATTTTAAGAGATTTTCATTTGTTTACAGTATTTATATCAATTCATGTAATTTAACCTTGTTATTACATACCTTTTAATGGTGTTTATAACCTTCAAATCAATTATTTGTGTTCGTAAACCTTAAATTCACTCTCTCGAGTTTGTGTAAAACCTTGTTTAGGCTATATGAGAAAAAATAGATTTTTTCATTCTAATAACCTCTTCAAATGTCCAAATTTAACTTGAAGCTTATTATTATTATAATTTAACTATTTTAAGAGGTTTCACTAAATTTTGACATGTGTGGAAGTGTTTTCTACCAAAAACTTAGTCAAACTAGTTAAGAAGACCTAATTGAGACATGATTACAGAAAGGTTTTATCAAATTAGTAGACTTAACTTGAGAGTATGAACTTGAAAATTTTGGTGAAGATGTAATGGATTGATGGGCACTCAAAAATGTGTTTATCTTATTTGGAAACCTTGTAGATTGTTCAAACCTATAAGCTTTGTACAAAATAATGGCTACTAAAAGACTAGGCCTAAAATAAGAAACTTGTATTTTGCAGTGCAAACTCTCTCTCTCTCTCCACACAATAGATGAATGTTATTGATCATGTTTGAATATTATCTTAAATCGATATCCATGCATTTTAGACACAAAACACCCTACAAACATCTTCAAATACCCAATCATGGGTTATTACAACAAGAAATTAAAATTTAGCATTTTATCAAACATAACTTTAATTTTGAGGGTTATAAATTTATTATGGGCTTGGATTTGGATTCAATTAAATATATTCATACCTTCAGGACACACAAACCATTTAGAATGCACTCCCCGATTCTCTTGAGACTCATCCATATGTAACATTCACCATGTAAAACACCCCATGTTCTCCTACAAGAACTTTACACGTAGTGGAAGATGTCATAAACTGGAATTAGGCAATGAATTCACCTTTTCCATGCCAACATAATCATGGAGATCTATTTATTTTTTTATATAACCTTCCCAAATGATCCATCCTTCACACCCCCTAAAATGCCAAAAAAAAAATCCCCTTTTGCCATGTAAAAGCATTCTTTTGTTGTTTTGGTATGGGCTGCATTTTTGGAAAATATTCTTCATTATTAAATCGTAAGGGATGTTTTCAATTATTACTTTAGCTCCTCATACATATTCCACATTTTTTCTCCTTTTTTGAATAAAAACAGCTCCCAAGCATGTAAATTTTTTTTGCACTATTATATTTCCATGGTTTCTACCTAAATTAGGTCATTTTTTCTTATAGTTTCTTTTATGGTAGAACGCATAAGTTTGTATAGTATAATTTGCATCACATAGTTGATGTAACTCAATTTTTAGTGTCAATTATCTTGGTATAGACTGGGTGGAGCTTAAAATTGATGCAAGTACATCACCAAAATTTACATCAAAAAGTGTGTTAGTTTTTTTGCATTAGGGTTGTTGACTTTTCCAATTTTAGATTTATTAGTTTTTAAGTTTAGGAGGGAAAGTTTTGAAGTAATAAAAAATTACATCTAATTCTGATGTAAATTGTGTTAGGCCTTGATGTAAATGTGTTTTCATCAAAGGTAACCCTTTTAAGTTGCATCAAATTTTGAAGTTGCAATAGAATGATTGAAAATAATTTTTTTATATATGTATTTAGGGAATTTGAAAGACCCTAGATGAAATTTCAAGCTCTACATTTTTCAATTCATGAGATGAAATTTCAAGCTCAACATTTCATGGTATTACAACAAATAATGTGGATTGAGACAATACTAGGCCCACTAATATTTTTAACCCTAAAGGGCATGGTGAAGAGCTTGGATGACATTTAAAGCTCTACACTTTTCAATTCCTTGAACATTTCATCTAATCCATGTGGTTTTTATATAGTATTATATGATTCAAAAGGGGGATCAAACATAATTGTGGCACTGGACCTTGGATATGATTTTGTTGGGGGCACCTGATTTGAGAGGTAGGCATGATGGGATTCTTAATAACCTTTGCATACAAAACAAATTCATAAGTTTGAGTCACATTACTCACCACAAAAAAATTTATTATGAATTTGAGACACAATACCTTCCCTCCTCTCCTCGTCCCATCGATTTCATCATGTTGGTTGAATATTTTGTCGATCAGCGTACTGATAAACAAAATAGGTCTGATCAGCCAAAGCAAGAAGATTGGTCGTCCAAATGTGTAGGTTTACCACATCAAAAGGGGACTAATCTCTCCTCTCATCAAGGGGAGGTTCCCTATAGATATATATATATATAGAAAATAATACTCAAGGGTAGGATAAACCATCCATCTCTCTTTTTTCAGAAAAGATGCCTATGGATCAAAGGAGAAATCTTAGGAATAATGACAGAAAGCACTCCTCTTTTTTTAGAAGTACTATTTAGCAAACCACAAGAATCTTCCTGGTAGTAATTACAAAATGTAACCAAGGACATAGTAACTAGCAAATTAATATGTAGCACAAAGTCTTCACCTAAATTGCTCAAGAGTGAGATATGAAGGACAATGAGGGCACAAAGTCGTCCCAAGGTCCTTTACACAGAAACAAAAAGAAAACACACTAAAGGAAATTATGGGGGCACAAAGTCTCTCCATAGTTGACTTTAAGACACCTTGACTACTTTCACTAATTCTTCTTGTTGAATTAAAGGAACAGAAAATATATTAAGAAAAAAGACATAAGACAATTTCCCCAACAACAAAGATATCACAACACAAAGTCTGAAAAGTCACTTGCTTTCTTATTCCAATAACAAAATATGATCAACAATCTAAGCTCAAAGTCTCAATAATGCCTTTCAATTTGGGCAAAGTTTTGTTTCTGATTGTCAGAGAGAGATCCCCTTTTACACTAACAAGAGAGTCCCTTATATAGCCTCTTCAAGACGGACTTGGGAATAGTAACACATCATGTTGCATTGAATTTTGTTAAGAAGACAGGCTAGAATTTAGAGGCATCTACCCATTCACTTTTCTCAATGCAGAGAAACAAGTCATGCTATTGAAAGTTTACATCTTTCAATGTCCACCTGGTGATCTGATCCTTCTTCATTGTTCCTCCTTTTTTGGTTAATTGAATCGGGTCCTGGATTCAATTTGATGTTTTGTTCCTTAGTTGCTTCCTGCTGGTTTTGGCCTTAAAGCCTTTGAATGCATTTGGGTCTGTCGATTTAAAACTACAAGGATCAATGGCTTTTTTATTATTGCAACTTTGACATCTGTAGGCACGTCACTTTTCTCAGCAATTCCTTCAGCTTTGTCGTTTGAGCTTTCTCGGAGGGGACCTGCCCTTTGGGCCTTGAGAAATGATCCGCTTTGGGTCGGGAAGAGCCCCCCGCAAGGGTATATACCCTTCAGGCGGTCTTCGGATGGCCTTCGAGCTAAGTTCTTTTGCTCTTCTTTAAGGCTTTTCAAAATCAACAGCTATTTTACGAACCTTAAAATTGACATTCGCGCACAAGTCAATACATTTTAATTTCCAATGACTAGTTCATCGTTCTTGACTTTGACGTCTTCAGGCGCATCACCCCTTGGGCTTTCTTGGGCTTTCTTGTTTTGCATCCTCCTGAAGGGAAGGTGACCCTTCGGCTTTGGGAAGTGTCCTTTAATTTGGTAGCTGAGAGTCCCTCGCAAGGGCACCTGCCCTTCAGGTTCCTTCAACGGCCTTTTGTCTTTGAAATCCTTCAGAGTTTTTCCATGCCCATTTTTCCCGCAGACTTTTTTTTGGACATTTTCTCGTGGACAAAAAGTCCGCAGCCATTTTCCCGCAGACAAAAAGTCCGCAAGAATTGTTTCGATTTCTTTGTCTTTGGCCTTTAGAAATTCCTTCGGGCTTTCCTCCCACAGTTTGAAAAAATAAATAAGCCATTTTGCTACAACTTAAAAATGCTTCAACCTACCCATTGTTGGGTCCAACACACCCCATTCTTAGATTTCAAATAGGGACCCTCTTGTTTTGGTTTGGTATTTGGTTTGTAGGTTCATGGATGTGAAGTTATGTCATATGAATGCTTCATTGATATTAACCAAGTCTGAATTTAAGCCTTTTTAACATAAGAAGTTCCATGCTTGATCCATCTAGTATAAACTGTACCTCTAAAATGTTTTATTTTGATTTGAAAGTGACCAAGTCTTTATAATTCCCCATTATAAATACTCGATCTATATTCAATTTTAGACATGGCTATTAAAAAATTATTCAATCTTGAAAATGATATGAATTCATTACTACAGACTAACAAATTTTATTATGTTTAAATGCATAAACTATCCTTTATTTATGCCTTGGTGTATTTTCTTATTTTTTGGGTTAACTTACTAATGACTTCATTTGCCTTAGTTCTTTTTTTGCCCTATATTTTTGTTAGGTTTTCTCCTCAATTCATCTAGATGATCGAGATCATGCCACGTGGCACTATCCCATTCACTCGGGCACCTAAGAGAATTTGAATACTTAGTTTTTTTTTTGGAAATTTACCAAACCTCTAAGCCCCAAGATTGTGCCATGTGCATGATCCCAGTGACCTAACCTGATGGATAAATGAAGGCATTAACAAAACCTCATAGCCTCGAGACTTTGAAACCTCATAAGATCAAAACCTTAGAGTTATTATAATATTAACCAAGAAGCTTAAGAGTTGAACATTAGCAAAGGTCAATGGCCCTGAGAAGATGCCACATGGCACTCTCTTGAGAGTTCGAGAGCCCAGGACAATGGCAACATTAGCCCAAAACATGAAGAGTGCAAGAAGTTGAGAAGAAGCCATTTGTCCATGCTGATGATAGAGGAAAATAACAAAGTAAATCTTGGGGGCGATGACAAACTTCTAAGTGGTAAAGTGGGACTTGGCAGGCCAAGCCAATGGCCTAAAAAAAGAAAAGGAATGCAGACCCAAGAGAAATCTAATGTGGTCGAGGAATGTGTCTAAGAGAGTATGGATGGGTGCCAAGTGGTAAAGAAAGCTCGAAGACAAAAAAGAAGATGAACTCAAACCATGTCAACTGGTTAAGTTATCTTGATGGCCCATTAAAATGTTAGAATGGCCCGAATTGAGGAGAATAACAAAATAATCAATTGAATTGACTTTTAAGGTGTCTAACTACTCAAGGGAGGTACATGGAGCAAGCTGGTGACTTCTTGACCTGAATATTCTTTTAGGTGGGCTGAATGAAAAAATCAATTAAAATACTTGGTCCAAAATGGAGAATTGGGGTATGATTTTAGTTAGAAGTGTCACAACCATGGAAATAAGACAAAATGGAATTTGGATTTCCTCTGAGAGTGGAGGAAATATTCTAACCAAATGAAGTTGTAATGGTTTGAGGTGGTAATCATGGCAAAGATGGGAGCATCACGCTACTTGGAGATAAATCTCATTCTCTTTTTATAAAAGACAGTCCACATTCTTGTAAGATGTTATGAATCAAAACTTGATAGAAATTAAGATAGGCTCAATCCTCTCTTTTTCTTATTTTATTTTGGCTTGTGATTATCCACCTAGAATGCAAACTTAAATGCTTTTGTAATAAAACTGAAATAGATACCAGTCTAATTAGAAATTCATGTTGTTCTTTAGTAATGTCCTTCATTTATTGATGGAATATAATTGATTAATATTAAGAGGAGATTTTAATGCTTGTTTACTAATAAATATGCAGTTAGATTGTACAATAGCTAGTCTAATTGATTCTGAATTTCTATTCTACTTAACTTGAAGTTATAAAAAGCCATTATATGCAGTAGCTACATGCCTTTCATATACCTTTATTTAAATATAAGTTTAGAGTAATATGTTGAGTTGTTTCGGTTTGTGCTAAAACTAGACATGGTAGACAATGGTATAATGGTGATCAGGTATACATTTGAATTTTAACATTAACAATATTGTTTCAATCAAGGAACCACTTGCTTTCATGCCCTAGTCTTTCTCTCCTTTTATCCTTTTTTATGATGAATATTCTATCCATTGTATTATAATGTGATACCTATGTGAATGAGGAAGTAAAGAACTTAAGCAAACATCAATGAGATTTCTTGGAAAATATGGAGTGGATGGAACTTGTTGTGGTTAATTTCCATTACTTGCCCAACTAAATAATTAGAAATTTATCAACCTTTTGATTTAACCATATAGATCCTAAAAATGAGGGGACATTGTGTCCCATGTGCTATTATCTTCGTTTGTCCCATTAGATAAATTAATCTAATGATTGTTTCTATTAGGGGGTCACGAATTGAGACCTACAAAAACTGGTGCTAAAAGGAGGGCATAGTGATTTGAGTATGAATATATTTAAGTAGTTTGAATATTTTCCCTCCTTTATGCTTTCTCTATTGTTGTGTGATTCAAACACACACAATAACAAAAACTGGTACTAGGAAGGCCAAAACCTATTTATTACTTATTAGATTTTAACTTGATGCCCTCTCCTTCTAATTCTCCTAATTTCTATTGTCTACTTAACATAACAAATAAGAAAATTTATGTTAGAAGGAGGGCCCACTGCTTTCTGTCTAGTTAGAAATTTCATATACTTTGTGTTTCCTTTATTTATTATATGTTTTGATCCTTGAGATTCTCTATATCTCATGTCTTATTGGTTTAAGGTTATTGGTTTGAATATATCTAACTCATATTTGATATCTTAAACAATCTAGAGCCTATTGAGTGAATCACTATATCCCGAGTAATCAGAGGTAGATTGATTGTATCCCCATTACAAATATTTAGAAGAGCATGAAATACTAGAGGGAGACGAAGACTTTTAACCACCTTTACCAATTTATCCTCTTAACCTACCCAAAATAGACCCGCACCTATTATTGCACCCATGGCTTAGTTAGCAGGATCTACAATCAATGTCCCAAGGACTACATGATCTGCCTAGGAACCCTAAAAGGTACCTTTTAAGGTTCACCCCAAGTACTGGGAGGACTATTGAAAAACATGTCACAACCTATAAAACTTCCCTCAAGTAACTCAACATTGAGCATAAAGATGTAGGCTATAGGTTATTCCCTTTCACCTCGATTAATGCAACCTATGATTGGTTCCTTAACTTTATTGAGAATTCAATTAGAATTTAGAATCAATTGAGTAACATGTTATTAACCCACTTTGGTTAGGAAATATACCCCAGTGTTCTATAACAATAGTTTGATTGCATAATAAGGGAGCCCAATGAGCCTGTATGCAATTTTAATGCCTACTTTCAAAAGATGTATACTAGGTTGACAACCATAGACTAAATAATTAGTTAACATTGAAAATGTTTAAAAATTTCCTAGACCCATGGACAACCAAATTCTTGAGGAATGATCCAACTATCATGGATCTTCCCCTCACCTAGGGTAAATTTTAGTGATTATTATTCATTAATTCATGAATATTTTGGTTTTAGAAATTGACATTAAGCTATTTTAGGGGTTGGTGATCAACATGGACTCCCTTAAATTATCTAGGTGTAAGTTAGTTTTCTAGGTTAGCTCACCTACTATTTAAAATAAATTCACACATATAAATATAGTTTGCCATTCCATTGAGGTCAATATGAGCTTATTTTCTATTATATGTAAATAGACATCCACCTATATAGTCATAATGGCAAATTTTATTAAAAGGAAAGGGTTGAAGGAAGTGTCAAAAGATGGTGTCGAATGACAACATTTTACCAAGTGACACCAAAGCTACTAAATAACATAAATACTATAAAATGACAACAATGTTATCAAATGATAGCAATGTTATCGCTCGACAGTGATGCTACCAAATGGAAACAATGTTGTTGAATGATAGCAATGTTGTCTAATTACAACAATGCTATTGAATGATACTACTGTTATCATTTAACATCAATGTCTATCATTCCACATCAATGTTATCGAATGATAACATTAATGTAGAATGATAACATTTTTGTCATTCGATAACATTGATATCAAATGAAAATTTTATTATCGTTTGACAATATTGTGGTTGTTTAAAAGTACTACAATCAAAGGACAACATTTTTATTATTTGAAAACATTGTTGTTAGATGGTAGCATAGTTGTCATTTGGTACCATTGCTATTGTTTGCTGTCAACTCTATTGTTCAATGATGAAGAGGTGTGATCCAAATAAAAATAAGGCATGATCCATCTATGGGTTTTTGGTATAGTTGCATGCCTGTCTAGATTATGTGCCCCACTATGATTCATCTATCCATTCACTTTCTTACCTAAACACCATATGTTAACTTTAGCTAGACTTTCAAAACACATACTTAGAGATTCACCAAAAAAATCTAAGTTAATTTCTATATGGGCCACTAAAATTTATCCTACCCTCACCTATGTAGAGGCCAAAAAAGTGGACAGGAAGCTCAGTCTGCAAGGACAAATATTGGCCTCTTATTCCTAACATCCTCCCAAACATGTCAGTATTGAATCCAATCTTGCATGTAAATCATAATTTCCCAATGCTATAATCACTCCCAATCACGAATCATCTCCCTCTACTCCATGCCTCTCCAAATCAAAATTTGGGATTTATAAATTTTACTGGTAATGAGGCTATACCTTGGGCTTATAACCAATATATAATCCCAGTTACGACTAATAACATGTAGACTTCCAATAAATAAACAACTAAGCTTGAACTGGATACAATCCGAAGGATGGCCTAAAGATTGAGCAATGATTTCCTCAGTTTGCAAAAATAAGTGGGTAGTTTAAGTAGTGGATCTTTTGCCCCAAATTTCATTATCAATGTAATTACATACCCAATAATAGGCAAGCCAAGAAATTTGAGACTCCATCTAATAGAATTCATGAAATCAACATTATGGAGATCGCCCTACCCAACTAATGTCATGTGCATAACACAACCCAACATGTGGAATTTGACTATGTTGAGTTTTACAATGCCTTCAAAATCCTAAAAAAGGATATTGATGAATACGAAGTTATTTCAAATAACCATAATATTGTGGGTCACCCTTACGTTCTTAGTTCATGCAAATCACCTAACATAATAATGGTTTTAGAGACCCTAAACTTTCCCAGTGAAGGAGATAATAAACCTAGGGAGAATTCTAATGATATTCAGGTTGTGCAACAATTCAAGAGGGGAAATTATACCCTTAGGAGTAGGGCACACCAACCCTTGACAACCTCAACACAACCCAATAATGTTGCTACTCCTCCTAACCAAAAGCTAGGAATGATCCACCCCCACCAAAGTTAGGCAGCAGTCAGCCTACCACTAGTAAGACTAACTACAACATAGATGAGGATATGAAAAGGATAAAATCGAATATTACCCTCTATAAATTGGCACAAATTACTAAATAGATAGATTTCCTCTTCAAGTCTCTTACAAATAGGATCACTCAGCCCAAAAATAAAGTTGCGATCAATAGCAACATTATGATACACAAGGCTAAAATTGAGGTTCCACCCTTATTACTGATGGTCAAAATCTTTGGCAAGAATTTGCACAATTACTTGGTATTTTTAGGCACCTCAACAAATGTCATGCCTACAAGGATTTGCAAGAAACTAGGACTAGTCCCTGTAAAACTAGATAAGGTAGTGGTCGAATTAGATAAATCTAAAGTTAGGGTGTAGGATAACTATTAAATGTTTACATGAAATTAAAAATTGAGCCAAGAATGTAACAATTCATAGACATATAAGTGGTCAAAATCCTTGAGGCATATGACATGTTGCTAAGTAGAGATTAATCCAAATATCTTAATGGTTATACCACAATAGAATTCTCCCATATGTGGCTGCCATAGAGAGGAATGGAAAATCAGAGAAGGATTGATAGAGAACCATGCATGCAACAGATGATTAAAAAATACAATGTAGACAATGAACAAGTCAATTTTAATTCCATGGATTTAGGTGTCTATATTCTGACCACCAAACTATTAAGAAAGAAAAACTCAACCAAGACCAGAATTCAGGTATTTGGTCTTTATATTTTTATGGAGCACAATCTAAGGATCAAGAGCATGGATTATACTTATCGATCCCTATGGTAAAAAAACATGTCGTTGCATATATATTACATTTTCACTATACTAATAAGATAACAAAATATGAGGCACTAATATTTGGATTATAATTTGTAACCAAGTACGATGTCCATCAATTAAGGTATACAATGACTTTGAATTAGTCACCAATTAGGTAAAGAATAAATTTCAATGTAAGTTTTCTCATTTAAAGAAGTATAGGCATCATGCTTGGGATTTGATGGAATATTTCAATGCATGTAACATTGTTGGCATTCTTAGAACTTAAAATTCCATGGCAGACTCACTAGTTCATGTCCATTTGTACCTAATATTGTGAAGAACTTTTAAGTGTTTGATGATGACAAACACATTCTTGATTTTCTTTCTAATTTCAATGTTTTTGACATGGAGGTGGTTGATGAGGATGAGAGGAGTGATATGAATAAATAACATTGTGATGTCGATGGAGTTATAAACCTTTCAGACAATCAAATTCTAAATGGAATGATATTATTGGAAAGTTTATTCAACTTAGAAAGGTCTAAAACTAGACCAGAAATAGTTGTTCATCCCAATCAGATGTCACGTTTTTTTAATGTGGGGTACCTGATAAACCTTAGAACATCACTATAGGGAAAAAATACAATGATGAGAAAATGCATAGTTTATAAAGGATGCTAATTTGTTACCAAGACATAATTGCTTGGGCTTATGATGACTTGAAGGTTTTTAGTCCTAGTATCATAAAGCATAATATTCACTTGAAACCTGATAAGAAGCCACTTAGACAATGCCAAAGGTTAGTTGACCTTGTTCTTGATTTGTTCATCTTGTAGGAGGTTCAAAAGTTATTGTCATCTAGCATAATCTTTCATTTGTAGCATTTGACTTGGGTAGCTAATTTAGTACCAATAAAAAAAAGGAATGGTTAGATGTGTCTTTGTGTTGATTTCAAAATTTTAAATCAAGCTTCAAACAAAGATAATTATCCATTACCATCCCTAGATGAAGTCATCCAAAAGGTCAGCAGATTTGAGATGATGTATTTCTTAGATCGGTTCTTAGGCTAAATAAAGTTTTTTAGTTGACAAGGAAGACTGATCTAAAATAACCTTTACCACAAAGTAGGGTACATTCACTTATAAAAATATGCCCTTTAGTCTAATCAATGTTGGAACCACTTTCCAAAGAACCACGAACATAACATTTGAAGGGTTGATTAGTAAGTGCATTGTTATGAATATGGATGACTTACTATTTTTCTCTAAATAAAAATCAGACCATTTAAAACACTTGCATAATATATTTGAATGTTATCGTAAGTTTGATATTTCACTCAATCTAATGAAATATATTTTCTGTGAAACTGAAGGTAAGATCCTTGATCACATAATTACTAAATAAGGTATGTCAATTGACCTTAAAAGAGTCAATGCCATTTAGAAAATCTAAGTATCAAATGGTAAGAAAGAACTGAAATCTTTCTTTGATAAAATTAATTTCGTGCATAAATCCATTTTAGGTTTTGTTGAGATAACTAAACCCTTGAATGCCATGTTAAAACAGGGATCTAATGTTGAGTGGATGCCTACCTCAAATAAATCCTTTCAATAAATTTTGATGCCATAATGTAGGTCCCCATTTTGGTTAGCCCAGATTACACAAAAAAATTCTGCTTGTATTCATTCGCATTTGATCATACCATTGTTGTCATCTTTACTCAAGAACTAAAAGATGGAGAGTACCCCATAGCTTTCATGAGCACCAATTTGAAAGAAGTTGAATTAAAATGCCCTAATTTGGATAAACAAGTTTATACACTGATAAAAGTAATAAATAAATTTAGACATTATATTCTCAGGAACAAAGTTTATGCTATGGTCTCAAATTTTGCTTTAAAAATGATGTTGGGGCAGAATGAACTTGGAAAAACAAGGGGATGTTGGGCCTCAAAACTTCAATAATATGACATTGAGGTTAAGTCTGTGAAGTTGGTTTGAGGTCAAGGACTGTCATAATTGATCTCTAAAATTGACCCTGGTATTTTTGTTGTCCATGTGAGTCAGTCTAAACTGAAGCACAACCCATGGTACAAATCTATTATTCATTACTTATTATATGGTATTCCACCGAATAACCTAGATAGAAATAAAAAAATATAATTAAGGTTGAAGGTAACTCATTTCATGCTTAATAAAGGCATCTTATATTGTATAAATCATTATGTGATTTTCCTAAGATGCTTAGAAAAAAAGGAAGCACTAGATGTCATGACTTTTTCCATGATAAATTAGGCAACGATCACCCTCCTGGTAGTATGACAACCCACAACATCTTAATGGTTGGTTATTATTGGCCATGGTTATTCAAGGATGTTCATACACATGTGAGAACATGTCATCTTTGTCAAACATCTGCAAAAAGAGAGACTCATTTTGTTATGCCCCTTCAACCAGTAATTGATGTGAGTACCTTTGCTCAATGGGGCCTAGACTTCATTGGATTCATAAATCCAAACTCTACAATCGTCCATAGATTCATTATCACAACTGACTATTGCACAAGATGGGTTGAAACCAAAATAACCAAGAACATCACTATGAAAGAGGTGATTACATTCATTAAAGAGAATATTACAACTAGGTTTGGTACCCCTATGACACTTGTGTGTGACAATGGTCCTGCTTTCCAATCAACTGAGTTGACTTAGTGGGCATATCAAAATAAAATGACATTGAAGTTCTCTTCAAACCATTACCCATAGAGAAACGTTTTGGCTGAGTCCACAAATAAGAACCTGGTCAATGTCATTAAGAAATCAATAGAGGATAACCCATGTAGTTGATATATTCTAATTAAGTATGTTTTATGGATTGATCAGATGAAGTGCAAGAAAAGCCTCAAAAGTTTACCTTTCAAGCTAGTTTATGGTGCATAGCCAATATTACCAATGACACTTAAGAGACCCACATATCAGTTCATCTATGACTACATACAAGCAAATGAGATAGGTTAGTCTAGGCTGTTAGACCTACTTCATATGGATTATTTTAGATATGAAGCCTTATAAAATTTTAGCAAGCACCATGTAGTTGTGACAAGATGGTTTGATAGAAAGACACAAGTCAAATGCTTTCATATTTTAGACTTGGTTTTATTATGGGACAAAGCCCATGAGAAGAAAGGTCATCATTCTAAGCTAAGTCATATTTGGATCAATCCTTATCAAGTTAAAATTGCTAGGACAAAATACTCTCTAATTGAAATATCTATAAGGGAATGACCTACAACTGCTAGTCAATGGATAGTTTTTGTACATTACTTCTTAGCTGCTCCATCCAATACCATTTCAAAATAATAATCATGAGGTTTGTTACATGTATATATTGTATAATGGTTCATTTTTTCTTAGTTTAGGTTTGCTTTTTATTTTTGGTTCATTTTCTTTGCCTTGTATTTTCTATTTCTTCCCTCTAGCTTGTTTGAGTTGGCTTGTTTCATTTGAGCACTTGGTGTCTTTTCAGTGTGTTTATCTAAAGCAAAAGATATTAGAACTAATTAATTACCATATCATTGGAAATTAGTTCTACTGAAGGTGGTCTCTTGGTATTGTTATTTCAGATTTTCCCTTGCATCTCATTGACTATAATTCTATCTAAAAAATAAACCCTGTGCACAACCAACATTACATCAAAACTAGGTCTAGGAAGAAGTAGAAGACAAAACAACATTATGTTGAAATTGAGGTATTATTGGGCTTTTTTGGGTTGGTGACTTCAAATGGTGAGTAAGTATATGAGGATCATTTAGATTTCAAAAGTTAGACATTAAGTAGTCATTCTTGAATAACTCTATAAACTAGAAGCAATTATTTTGTACATTTTCATAATTCTAAAGGCCAGTGATTCGAAATAGAACTTGTAGATTTAGAACTAATTTAATTTGAATTTGTCTTAGTAATATGAATTTTTTGAGTCTATATTTATACCCATGGCTTGGTTCCCAACCCTTAATGGATAGAATTGTAAAATATTTTCAAAGAAATTTTTGAAAGAAACTGAATAAAAATGCAAAATCCAAGTCTTCCTTAAAATGGTATGTCTATCAAGGATATAGATGTCTAACTAGCAGTAGAGCAATGCCCATACCATTCCCCCACCAAGCTAAATAACCAATATTTCACTCTTAGAATTTCTAGTTGTTTAGATAGGCTTAAATTATGTCATGTAAATTGAAGAGATATAAAAGAATTAATCACTTTTACACACACTGATGGTCAAAGTTTGAATTGGATCTCAATATGTCACATGTTGAAGTAGACTTTAGTGCCTTCTTCTTTCTAATTTTGTCTAACAAATTTATTTGTAGTTTGTGCTTGTTTTTTTATGTGGGAAGATTTATAGTCTAAGTTACGAAAGCTAATGCAATATTCTTTTCATAGAGGTTGCCATTTGTTGGGTCCAACATTCTTCATTCTGAGATTAAAAATGGGGACCTCTTGTTCTAGTTTTGTCTTTGGTTTGAAATTTTCTAGATGTGAAGTTATGTCATATGAATGCTTCATTAATATTAACCAAGTTTAAATTCAAGCATTTTGAGCATAAGAAGTTCTATGTCTGATCCACCCAGTCTAAATTGTACCTCTAAAATGTTTTATTTCAATTTGAAAGTGACTAAGTCTTTATAATTCCCCATTATAAAGCTTTGAAAATGATACAAATTCATTGTTTTAGATTAAAGGTAAAAATAGGTTTTGAAGGGGCCCCGAAACCCTGTACATCAAAAAGATAAAAACCTTAAGCACATCCAGGAAACAAATTAGCTTGGAACATACAAAAGCTGAACCAGAAAAACTAGTAATCATAAAACAGCCTACATGAGCTAGACAAACAATAACAATTAGTTATTATTTTTTTTTATTACAAGACCGAAGCTTCATATCAAGAGGAGGGACCAGAAGGTTAGATTTTTTCCTCTTAACAGTAGTCCAACCATCCTCTACCTTGGCTGCCTCAGCAGCCCATTCCAAAGAAGGCCAAGAATCATGAAGCCCAGTGGGCGACAAATCCTCAGCCAAAGCCATAGGAGTACCAGCCACCGACTGAATCCTAGGAGAAACCATCAAAATAGGTGGTGGAACCACCACCTCCTCGAAAATTGGTTCAGATAGATTACATAATCCAATCTCCTCCGAACCTTCAACAGGAACCGTCTCCAGCTGAGACTCCTGATCCGTCGAAACAAATAAGATACTCTTTTCCTTCTCATTCTCAGAATCAGTCGAGGCTTCCTCTGGTTGTTCAGCAATATAGTGATCATGATCAGTTTCTGCCCACCAAGAAGGAGATCTTCTGGGTCTGGATTTCCTTGTGGTGCACCGGGCTGCAACATGCCCCGTCAGATGACACTTTCTACATCGAAAAGGTAACCCTTCAAAATCTAACATTTGCGTCCAAGATCCCCTAGGGGAATCCATACAAATCGCCTCAGGAAGGCCCTTAGAAACATCCACCTCAACCATGAGGCGAGCACAGGTCGATCTGAAATACCTCTTGGTTTCTGCATCCACAAATAAAAATTCCCCTATGGCATTTTTGATGGTTTTAAACACCGAATCATGCCATAGATGCAATGGAAAATTAGGGAGCCGGACCCAGACAGGGATCTTGTTGAAAGTTTCCGTTCCAGGATTGAAGTCCATATGCCACCGTTTGGCGAAGAGAGGGTATTTACCCTGCCAAGAGAAATTTATGTTGGAAAGAATGGTCTTCCTGTCCTCAGCAATGTGAAATAAAGCTATAAAAAAACCTTTACCACAAGGATAAATTTCAACATTTCCATCAATCAGTGGCAGCCATGTCTGGGATATCCAGCCATGTAAATCGGCATGAGAAGGCCAGAAGCCGCGAAATCTACAAATAGCCGCTGACTTTGAAAAAAACTCTGCCTGATCAAATATTTCCTTAACAGTATCAGGATCTAGGTTAACCCTGACAGGTTTTAAAACACTTACATGTGATTCGCTAAGTCTCCCAGCAGAAGCATGGCATTTCACTTCATGAATTTCGGCTTCAAATGCAGCCACGTCCACATAAGATCTTCCCTTAGACCCAGTGAAAGACCCAAAAACAGGGGAACCATTAGCAGAATCCTTCAAAGGAGAAAAACCCCCATCCATAACCAGAATCCTGTCCCCGTTCGCTGTTAAAGGATCATCCACACCAGCCGCCAGATCTGCAGCCCCCTGGACCAAGCAGGAGGAACGCGCCTTCGCCTGAGCACCCACGGCGTTCAAAGTCTCCATGCGCGCGCAGGGAGCAGGGGCGTGCGCGCGCGCTGGGAGCATTCAAAAATTACGGTACAATTGTTGCAGACTGACAAAGTCTATTATGTTTAAATGCATAAACTTACCTTTATTTATGCCTTAGTGGATTTTTTAATTTTTTGGGCTAAGTTACTAATGACTTTGTTTGCCTTAGTTATTTTGTTGCCTTGTATTTTCTACAGGTTTTCTCCTTAATCCCTTTGGATGATCGAGATCGTGCCACATGGTATAATCCCATTCACCCAAGCACCCAGGGGACTCCAAATACTTAGTTTTTTGTTGGAAATTTTCCAAGCCTATAGGCCCTGAGATTGCATCACATGGCATGAGCTTGATGAACCAACCTTATAGAGAACTTAAGGCATTAACAAAACCTCAAAACCTTAAGACCTTAGATCCTCATAACCTCAGAGGTATTACAATATTAACTTAAAAGTTCTGAATTTGAACAACATTGCCAAAAGCCCATAGCCCTGAGAAGATACCATGTGGCACCCTCCCAAAATCTTGAGGCATTGGAAACATTAGCCCAAAATATGAAGAACTCGAGAAGCTAAGAAGAATACATGTGGCCATAATGATGACATAGGTAAATAGCAAAGTAAAGCCAAGGGGTGATAATAAGATTCCAAGTGGCAAAGTGGGACTTGGTGAGCAAAGCGAATGGCCTAGAAAAAGAAAAGGAATGTGGACTCAAGAGGAAGCTTATATGGATGAGGAACGTGTCTAGGAGATTACAAATGAGTGCCAAGTGGTAAATAATTCCTGAGGATAAAAAAAAGATTAACTTGAACCATGTCAACTATTGAAGTCATCATAAAAGGCACATGCTTAAATTAGACTGTTGGACAAAATTTTAGAATGATATGAATTGAGGAGAACAATAGAATAATCAATTGAACTAGCTTTTAATGGATCTAACTACTCAAAGAAGGTACGTGGAATGAGCTCATGACTTCTTAACCCAAATATTCTTCCAAGTGGGCCAAATGGAAAAATCATTCAAAATACTTGGTCCAAAAAGGAGGAATGGGGTATTATTTATGTTAGATAGGTGTCACAACCATGGGGTGAAGACAAAATAAAATTTGGATTTCCTTTGACAGTAGAGGGAATATTCTAATCAAATACAGTTGTAACAACCTAAGGTGGTAATCATGGCCTAAGATGGGAGCCTCGCGCTACTTGGAGACAAGTCCCATTCTCTTTTCTATGAAAGGCAGCCCATATTATTGTAAAAAGGGGAGATGTTATGCACCAAAACTATATAGAAATAGTGATAGGATCAATCTTCTCTTTTTTTAATTTTGTTTTAGCTTATGATTGTCTATTCGGAGGGCACACCTAAATGATTTTTTTAATAAAATTGAAATAGATACCATTATAGTTGGAAATTCATGTTTTTATTTAATAATGTCCTTCATTTCTTGATGGACCATAATTGATTAATGTTAAGAAGAGATTTCAATGTTTGTTTACTAATGAATATGCAGTTAGATTGTGTAATAACTAGTTTAATTAGTTCTAAATTTTTGTTTTGTTTAAATTGAAGCCATGTCAAGGCATTGTATGCAGTAGATACATGCCTTTCATATGCCTTTATTTAAATAAAATTTCAAAGTAATATGTTTAGTTAATTCCTCAAAATCCTACCCATTGAGCTATTTTGGTATGTGCTACAACTAGACTTGGTACATAATGGTATAATGGTGATCAAACATGTTTTTGATTTTTAACATTAACAATCTTGCTTCAGTCAATGAACCACTTACTTTCCTGACCTACTCTTGCTCTCCTTTTATCCCTTTTTATGAAAAATATTTCCCCCATTTTATTATAGTGTGATATCTATGTGAACGAGGAAGTAAAGGACTTAAGCAAACATCACTAAGATTTTTCAGACAATACAAAATGGATTGAACTTTTGATAGTTATTCGCTATTATTCACTCAACTAAATAATTGAAATTTTATTAACCTTTGGTGTCAACTAGCTGGATCATAAAAATCAGGGGACATTGTGTCCCTCGTTTTGCTATCTCCCTTTGTCCCATTAGATCAGTTAATCCAATAAATGTTTCTACTGTGAGTCACAAATTGAGACCAACACCCATGCAGACCTAGACATATGGTTTGAGCATATTTACATCATTCTCATGCAAAAATCATCATAACAAGATGTTTGATTATGTATGGTGAGCTCCCAAACTCCATATCAATGAATTATCCACCATGAATTTGGTAAGGACAATCATGTGTTTGATGCCCTTATAAAATGTTATGACCCCTTATTCTTAGTATGGTGACTTCCTCGAGGTTCAAAGACAAATATAAAACTATGGTATATGTTCACTACTTATTGACTAATAAAAACATATTTTTGGTTATGTTGGATGATAGGACCTAAGTTCCCCAAAGCTCTGACACAACTTGTCAGATTTAAGAGCACACATGATTACCAATGTATAAGCAACTTAAACATGCAGAAATACCCAGAAGAATAAATAACTATCAATGAGAAAACATAGAATATGAGAGGCAACACACAATTGTATTCAACTAATTACAAAGGAAATTACAATAAAGAGATCACACTCTTCTTCCACCTCTGTGAGGCTTCCTCCTCAAGGGCTCCAAGTAATCTTCCCACCTGAGTAATCTTCTCTCACAGGTCACAACTAACAACTAACACAAGCTGTTGTTCACCTCATTGTACGTCCAGTACAACCGAGTACGAACTGGTACTCCAAGTAGATATCACCATGATCCTGCTCCTGATGTATTGTTTTCACCTTGGATCCTGCTCCCCTGCCGATCTCCTTTTGACCCTCGCATACACACATCCCTGCAGACCAACCTGATCTTACTTATCACATGTAGATCTCTACCATGATCCTGCAACACCCTGCATATCAAACCTGATCTTACATACATGGAGAATCCTACTTGATTCTACTATGGGAAGAACTCTCCAAGTTCCACACTTGAGTTCTACAAGTTCTCCACTTAACAATACAGCCCATGAGTCTATTATATAGATCTCATGCATACACTGATTAGACTTACAGCTCAAGACTCTAACTGGTCTTTATCATGCAAACAACACATTCACTTAACTGACTGTTCGTCAACAATAGTTTTGGAACCGCCACAGGCGACCGACGTCGGTCCCTGTCTGATTGGAGGTGACCGACGTCGACTGATCCCTGCTGATGTCGGTTTCCCTTTTGCACTTCCCTGACCGACGTCAGTTTTGGCCTGCCGACGCTGGCGATTGTCATGCTCAGAAATCCTCCATGTTTGCCTAAGGTGAAGCTTTTAGCTCCACACCCTAACAATCTCCCACTTGGAGATAAATAGCTGCACCTGTACCTAAACCAGTACTCTGTCTAATCTGCATCCTAACTTGTATTTATCTTCAAGCTCCCACTTGAAGACAACCCACCACACTCCTTGTGGTGGTACACCTGTGTCTGAATTTCTCCATTCTCAGCATACCTTCTTCTGCCATTGCTATACTCCCTACTCAATCAGAAACCCTTGTGAGTAACCTGTAATCAATAAACTACTAACCAGATCTGGCCATTTGTTAGTCAAACTCGCTCTAAGAACATCCAACCTCGCTCTGATACCATTTGATAGGACCTAAGTTCCCCAAAGCTCTGACACAACTTGTCAGATTTAAGAGCACACATGATTACCAATGTATAAGCAACTTAAACATGCAAAAATACTCAGAAGAATAAATAACTATCAATGAGAAAACACACAGAATATGAGAGGCAACACACAATTGTATTCAACTCATTACAAAAGAAATTACAATAAAGAGATCACACTCTTTTTCCACTTTTGTGAGGCTTCCTCCTCAAGGGCTCCAAGTAATCTTTCCACCTGAGTAATCTTCTCTCATAGGTCACAACTAACAACTAATACAAGTTGTTGTTCACCTCATTGTACGTCTAGTACAATCGAGTACGAACCAGTACTCCAAGTAGATCTCACCATGATCCTGCTCCTGATGTATTACTGTCACCTTGGATCCTGTTCCTCCATCGATCTCCTTTTGACCCTCGCATACACACATCCCTGCAAACCAACCTGATCTTACTTATCACATGTAGATCTCCACCATGATCCTGCAACATCCTGCATATCAAACTTGATCTTACATACATGGAGAATGCTACTTGATTCTACCATGGGAAGAACTCTCCAAGTTCCACACTTGAGTTTTACAAGTTTTCCACTTAACAATACAGCCCATGAGTCTATTATATAGATCTCATGCATACACTGATTAGACTTGCGACTCAAGACTCTAACTGGTCTTCATCATGCAAACAACACATTCACTTAACTGATTATTCATCAACAACAGTTTTGGAACTGCCACAGGCGATTGACATCAGTTTCTATCTGACTGGAGGTTACCGATGCTGGCTGATCCCTGTCGATATCAGTTTCCCTTCTGCACTTCCCTGACCAACGTCGATTTTAGCTTGCCGATGTCGGTGACTGTCATGCTCAAAAATCTTTTATGTTTGCCTAAGGTGAAGCTTTTAGCTCAACACCCTAATAATCTCCCACTTAGAGATAAACAACTGCACCTATACCTAAATCAGTACTCTATCTAATCTGCATCCTAACTTGTATTCCTCTTCAAGCTCCCACTTGAAGACAACCCACCACACTCTTTGTGGTGGTACACTTGTGTCTAAATTTCTCCATTCTCAGCGTACCTTCTTCTGCCATTGATATACTCCCTACTCAATCAGAAACCCCTATGAGTAACCAATAATCAACAAACCACTAACCAGATCTGGCCATCTGTTAGTCAAACTCGCTCTGAGAACATCCAACCTCGCTTTGATACCATTTGATAGGACCTAAGTTCCCCAAAGCTCTGACACAACCTGTCAGATTTAAGAGCACACATGATTAACAATGTATAAGCAACTTAAACATGCGGAAATACGCAGAAGAATAAATAACTATTAATGAGAAAACACACAGAATATGAGAGGCAACACACAATTGTATTCAACTCATTACAAAAAAAATTATAATAAAGAGATCACACTCTTTTTCCACCTGTGTGAGGCTTCCTCCTCAAGGGCTCCAAGTAATCTTCCCACCTGAGTAATCTTCTCTCATAGGTCACAACTAACAACTGACACAAGCTGTTGTTCACCTCATTGTACGTCCAGTACAATCGAGTACAAATTGGTACTCCAAGTAGATCTCACCATGATCTTGCTCTTGATGTATTGTTGTCACCTTGGATCCTGCTCCCTCGCCGATCTCATTTTGACCCTCACATACACACATCCCTGTAGACCAACCTGATCTTACTTATCACATGTAGATCTCCACCATGATCCTGCAACACCCTGCATATCAAACCTGATCTTACATACATGAAGAATCCTACTTGATTTTACCATGAGAAGAACTCTCCAAGTTCCACATTTGAGTTCTACAAGTTCTCCACTTAACAATACAACCCATGAGTCTATTATATAGATCTCATACATACACTGATTAGACTTGTGGCTCAAGACTCTAATTGGTCTTCATCATGTAAACAACGCATTCACTTAACTGGAGGTGACCGACGCCGGCCGATCCCTGATGATGTCAGTTTCCCTTCTACACTTCCCTGACCTACGTCGATTTTGGCCTACCGACGCCGGCGACTATCATGCCCAAAAATCCTCCATGTTTGCCTAAGGTGAAGCTTCTAGCTTCACACCCTAACAATCTCCCACTTGGAGATAAACAGCTGCACCTGTACCTAAACCAGTACTCTATCTAATCTGCATCCTGACTTGTATTCCTCTTCAAGCTCCCACTTGAAGACAACCCACCACACTCCTTGTGGTGGTACACCTGTGTCTGAATTTCTCCATTCTCAGCGTACCTTCTTCTGCTATTGCTATACTCTCTACTCAATCAGAAACCCCTGTGAGTAACCTGTAATCAATAAACCACTAACCAGATCTGGCCATCTGTTAGTCAAACTCGCTCTGAGAACCTCCAACCTCGCTCTGATACCATTTGATAGGACCTAAGTTCCCCAAAGCTCTGACACAACTTGTCATATTTAAGAGCACACATGATTACCAATGTATAATCAACTTAAACATGCATAAATACCCAGAAGAATAAATAACTATCAATGAAAAAACACACAAAATATGAGAGGCAACACACAATTGTATTCAACTCATTACAAAGAAAATTACAATAAAGAGATCACACTCTTCTTCCACCTCTGTGAGGCTTCCTCCTCAAGGGCTCCAAGTAATCTTCCCACTTGAGTAATCTTCCCACTTGAGTAATCTTCTCTCATAGGTCACAACTAACAACTAACACAAGCTGTTGTTCACCTCATTGTACGTCTAGTATAATCGAGTATGAACCGGTACTCCAAGTAGATCTCACCATGATCCTGCTCCTGATGTATTACTGTCACCTTGGATCCTGCTCCCCCGCCGATCTCCTTTTGACCCTCGCATACACACATCCCTACAAACCAACCTGATCTTACTTATCACATGTAGATCTCCACCATGATCTTGTAACACCGTGTATATCAAACCTGATCTTACATACATGGAGAATCCTGCTTGATTCTACCATGGGAAGAACTCTCCAAGTTCCACACTTGAGTTCTACAAGTTCTCCACTTAACAATACAGCCCATGAGTCTATTATATAGATCTCATGCATACACTGATTAGACTTGCGACTCAAGACTCTAACTGGTCTTTATCATGCAAACAATGCGTTCACTTAATTGACTGTTCATCAACAACAGTTCTGGAACCACCACAGGCGACCGACGTCAGTCCCTGTCTGACTGGAGGTGACCGACGCCGGCCGATCCCTGCCGATGTCAGTTTCCCTTCTGCACTTCCCTGACCGACGTCGGTTTTGGCCTGCTGATGTCGGTGACTGTCATGCTCAGAAATCCTCCATGTTTGCCTAAGGTGAAGCTTTTAGCTCCACACCCTAACATTGGAGAGTTGTTCTGTACCAAGGATGCTCCTACATCACTTCAATACTTGTCAATATTAGAAAATTGATTACACTATACCATCATTTTTCCATGCGTTGGGAGCACCACCATATAGGATAAAGATATAAGTATTGATGGAAGAAGACCAAGTCCTAGACCCTTTAATATTGATGTTAAATATGGTTGATCCTATCCTGATGCATATGGATATTTTATGACAGAAATTAAATAAAGTAGTAGGAGTCTAGCTCAGGATTGAATATAATTCTAGAGAAATCTTGGAGGAGATTGAATAAATATACACTATGGGCAATGTAATTAAAAATAATAATGGAAAACTAATTTGGAATTAAACGTTCAGGAGTTTTGGTGGCACAAAAAATTCCATATAGGAGGATGTTAGATTGTGATGGACTTTGTAGTCATATCATTGTTGAATTTAACCTTTAATTCAATATTAGAACAACTATGGATGAATAAATCCAATATATTATTGAATATAAAAATATCTTGATAATGTCAATTGAGGAAAGGGGTAAAAAGTTTAATATCGATACTAAGACATAGGCAATGAGTCAAGAGGCTAAATCATTTGACTCAAAGGACAAGGAACAAACTATACCATAATTTTTTCATGTGTTATAAGCACCACCATATAGTACAAAGATATAAGTATCAATGGAGGAAGAAGATGAAGTCCTGAACCCTATAACATTGATGTTAATGATGGTCGATCCTATCTTTGTGCACATGGATATTTTATGAGATAAATTAAAGAAAGTAGTAGGAATCTAACTTGGTAGTGAATATACTTCTGGAGAACCCTTGGAGGAGATTGAATAAATAGACACTGCGGCCATTGAAATTCCAGCTAGCAACGGAAAACCAATTTGGAATTACGAGTCTTGGTAGCATAAAAATTCCATATAGGAGGATGTTAGCTTGTGATTGACTTTGTGGTCATATCATTGTTGAATTCAACATTTAATGCATTATTAGAAAAACTATGGACGAAGAAAGCCAAAATGTTATTTAATATAAAAATATCTTGATAATTTCAATTGAGGAATGGGATAAAAAGTTTAATATCAATATTACGATGTAGTCAGCGTGTCAAGACGTTGCATCATTTGACTCAAAGGATAAGGAACAACTGGATGATAGAGTCAAACCCAACAAAGAATAGATTCCTACATCTTAAGGAATTATTAGAGGATGAAGAAATGTCATATCCCCATCTAATTTCTTAAGAAATGGTTCAAATGTGTTAACCATTTTTTTCTTAGACAAATTAACAATGCAAGCAAAAAAATATTATCTTAGAAGCTAAACATCATAGTTTCACAATGTTCACATTTAACCACATTAGGGTAAATGTGCAAATAGTTGAATGTGGTCCAATAGTTAAAAGAGCATATGATTATATGTTACCTAATAGTTAGCATGGTGAATCACTAATACATGTTCCAAAATACTCAATACATGTCCAACTTTATCATAATTATATTGTATAGTAGCCAAGCACATCATGATATGTAAGATTTAAAACTACTAAATAGCCGATGTACAATACATTATGAGTATTGGTTCAACCATTTTTTAATACATTTAAAAAAAAGTAATTCAAATCAATTCAAAATATAATAACTTTCACTCCACTTCAACTTTTTAAATAAAAAATGTGAGTTGGCAAGCTCATATATATATAACATTTGTGAACCCCAAACTAAAGTACAACACTAGTGTCTCTCTTCTCCTAGAATAGATTTTCAAACTCTATACTTGCATACCACAATCAATTTAACACTAAAAATATAGATTGAGGTTATCTAGGGTTAAATAGGATTAAGATAACCTAAGGTACAAGGTTGATAAACTATCTCTATAGCAGGCCAATTAGAGGTTAAACTCAGATATAACATATGCTAAATTTATTAAACTGAGATAGGCTAAAAATAGTAAGTAAAACTATGTTAGATATAGAAATGATAAAAAAATAATATACTTAAATGGTTCTGATGTTAACATAATTCTACATCTGGAACATGTATAAAACATACTAGAAGATAAATATAGAATAGTCACCAAATTCTAGATTGAGTGCCTCTAGAGCTACAAACACTAGCATCAGCCTTGGATGGTTGTGTCAATGCTAATGTCTAAACCTGATGTAGGTGTCATATACATAATACCTGATAGAAAAGGATGTGACCACCTAAATGATTTTGGATTTATCTTTGCCTTTGTTCTAGTGCATTCAAATTTGGGTGATGGACTGCCTGTCATGAAATTGTAAAACCCTAATTCATCTTCATAGTGACTTTAAAAAAATTAAGTTAGTGGGCACATGTTGTCAAGCTGACGCCAAATACCTCTCTATTAATGAGTGATAACTACATAGCTAATACTTATAAGAGGACCTCAAACTAATGTAGTCCTCCCCTATTTGTTGGCTTGTGTGTGAATCATGCAATATGTGAAAAATAAGTATAACAATGACCTAGCTTGTAACTTGGAAAATATAGATCTTGGGCTACTCTTTTAATAATTTAGATCTATTTATGTGTTATTATTGTGATTGATATGAAAACATGAGAAAATAGGGAAGCTTTGCTTTATCGAGTGCTTGATTGAATGCATTGATAAGTTGCCTTAGGTCTTTTCTAGGTGAAGAATGAATGAGGGTTAATCTTGTATTTATATCAATTCCTTTGGATAAATAAATCACATTAAAGCACATAGGGATACTATTAGGATACATTTTATTTACAAATTAGATGACTTTAGAGAACTAGAAACTTACATCGGAGTAAGACACCTGCATCAATGCAAGTGTCTGTTTAGGATGCTAGTGTCTAGTGAACAAGAAAGTAGGTATAGACTCAAAACTTATAGAGGTGGAAGATACACATGTTTTAATCATTTTAGATAAGATAACATGTTTGGGTCATCAATATAATATTGTTCAGACTAAGAGATAGGCCAAGGGGCATAAGATAGAGTAGATGTGAGACTTTTGAAATAAAAAAGGTTCAAAACTGAGAAGAATAGTCAAGGTCTAAGTTTGTCAAATGTACAATATGGAGGTGCTATATAATCCATAAATATTATCTACATTCCCTCCACTTTAATATAGTAATGGAATTGTTGGTTTAAAAGAGAATAAATTCATACTTGGGTGTGTATAACACACCTTGTCTTTTCATGAGTCTAATTTGAGTGATTTGTTGGTGAGCAACCTACAACAAAGAACATGTTACAATATATAATTAGTGCATATAATCTAAAATTGAAAGTATTGAAATTAAAAGAGTAAGTTTAAGAGTACACCTATGTATCTATGTAACTGCCTTAATTATTGGTAAGTTTATTAGAAAAGGTGTATTTTAATAAAGCTCTAAAACTAACATTAGGATAAATATAAGAAGTGTGTATATATAAAGATATAGAGAGAGATTGGAATACACATGCCCCCAACCTTGGAGAGAATGTGAGTTACCACCTAACAATCAAGATTAGCTCAACCATACAACCCAATCATACTTATAACGTAACCTGGTGAGTATGAGTGAACCAAGTCAACCTATATTATCAAACTGGTGAGGCTAGATGATAAAATCAAGTCCAACCTAAAAAATTGGCAAGATTAATCAATAGTTGGATTCTTGTTATTCTCCATATTAAAAATAAACAAAGATTTAATCACTATAATCCTCCATAGCTGACTTATTGGAACTTTATTGCAACCACTATTTATTATTTGGGCCCTTTTTTATTCATATATATCTACTTCATCTGATGATGGGCCTAGCTTAGGCTCAAAACTTTGAGTTTCAAATAATTAAACATAGTTTTATAATTTATTAAGATTGAGTGATTTAATCACTTCAACCATATCAAAAATGAACCAAATATTGTAGTAGATTGACTCAATGTAGTCTGTAAAAGTCTGACCCGGTGGGTGATGATAGTCCTTGAGAGTGTTTTGAAATCTAAAACTGATTTGGATATTTCAATAGTAGGTGTAGATTGCATAACATATGCACCTAGAAACCATTAGATACCTTACCTCAAAAGGATAAGACAACTGAATAATCTATGAATGTAACCATATAACATATATAAGAATATATCTAGGTAGATGTAACATTGAAGTTCATAGAAAAATGTGATCACATGAAGGCATAAGATGTATTATAAAGATCATGCCAATGTTTATATAGTAATAATACAAGCTCAACAAAAAAATTATGCTTACACATAAGATCACTAAAAAGCAAGTCAACATACAATGGTCCTACGAGACTGCAAACAAGGGGCATGTTCAAATATAGCACAATTGAAAAGACTCAACTTAGTCAAATGTCTACAAAAGTAAGGGTGACATATTCAAATGTCCATACAACAAACAATGACATGTTTAAATGTAAAATAAAACGCACATAGGCACATGGGCCTCAAATAAAAGAGTATATTCAAATGCTTGAACAGGTAAACAATATTAAGGCAAGACACTCAAGGAAGTGCATAAATGAAAGCATAATCATATCATGGTATCCCATGGATTGAACATGTTAGTAATCAATTTCAAGTGCATAACATATCAAGTAATCTGTGAAATATATAATCATGGATAAAGGCATTTGTATATCCATATATGAGCTCAAAATATGATAATGTAAAGACCATTTATTAATATAACCTAGATGGATCGTGATCATAGAGGTGGATGCCCCCAATGTCCATATGACATGAATAGAGGGAAGGCCAAACATATGAAATATAAATAAGATAATGTATTTATGTATGCTTATATCACACTCACGTAGAAGCATGACACACATGTATATAGGAGTAATTGATATGCCATCCATCAACATGGAACTAACACATAGATGCTAAGGAGCTAATAGAGTATGTAGGTGCTAAAATTATTTTTGGAGTTTTGAATGTTTTTTATTTTTTGGAAATTTTAGAATATGTGAAAATTTATGTTCTAAAGTGAGATGTGTCAGGTGTAGGATCACCACTATCAACTATGTGGTGTATCCTCTTTTTTAGGTCCAAACAATGGTTTATGTGATGCCCTTGCACTCTATGACATGTACAATAGTATTTGGATTTGTGCATAGGATGTACAAGAGGTAATTTGATCATTTTGTTTTGAAGTATTTCTCTTATATTTCACTTGGTTTGTTAGTAGTCTTTTGGACACTTTTGGAACCATTTGTTTTGAATATATTTTGTTTCAGCTTTTTATTTGTATGTGAAACCTTGTTTGTCACAACATTGGTAGATGAGGGTGCAAAAAAATAATGAACACTACCATGTGTTGGATTTTATAAGAGTGTAATAAGATTTTATAACTCATTTATTAATGTTATCATATTGGTGATTTGATCTTTTAGGGATTCACAAGCAAAAATCCTAGGTACCTCAGATTGAACATGTATACATATACCATCTACCTTACCCCTTGAAGAAGTGATAATATGGACTTAGTTATAGGGATGATAGTTATCACCCTCTTTAGGTTAGGAGGAGGAAGAGGTTCCTCTTTGTCCATTTGAAATGTTCTAAATACTGAAATGAGAAAAAGATAGAAGAAACACACAAACTCTAGGGAGAAATCCATTTTGTTAATGTATTCTTTATATTTTGAAAACAAATTGATTTGTGAAACAAATTTTAGCAAATTATAAATTAAAAAAACCAGCAAGTTTATAAAAAACCCTTGGTGTTGCATGAAAAGACAAAGATTGAGTTCACCAAATGTTTAACACTAAAAATCTAGATTGGGTTTATCTATGGTTAAAGAGGATAAATATAGCCTAAGGTACAAGGGTGATAAACTACCTCTATAGTAAGTTAAATAGATGCTAAACTCAGATATAACATATGTTGAATTCACTAAACTAAGATAGATTAAAAATAGTAAGTTCATCTATGATAGATATGAAAATGATAAAGAAACAATATACTTGGTTTTGATGCTGACACAATTATGGATCTAGAACATGTAAGAAACAGACTGGAAGATGATTTTGAAATAGTCACCAAATTTCAGATTGAGTGCCTCTGGACTTTGGACACTTGCATCAGTCTTGGATGGTTGCATCAATGCTACTATCTGAACCTGACATAGATGTCTTGTATGGAATACCTATTGGAAAAGGATGCATCCACCTATATGCTTTTGGGTTTGTCTTTGCCTTCACTCTAGTGCATTCAGATCTAGGTCATAGACTATCACTTCTCATAAAATTAAAAAACTATAGTTCCTCATATTCATAGTGACTTTGAGGGAAAATGGGTTTGTGGACACATGGTGTCGAGTTGACCCCAATGACCCATCTGTCAATGAGTGTAGTCTACATAGCCAATACTTTGAAGAGAGCCTTAGATTGATATATTTCTCCCATACGTGTTGGCTTGTGTGTGAATCATGTAATATGTGAAAAGCAAGTGCAATAATGACCTAGCTTGTTACTTGAAAAATATAGCTCTTGGATTGCTCCTTTAATACTTTACACCTATGTATGTGCTACCCCTAGGACTAATATTAAAATAGGATAAAATAGGGAAACTTTATTTTATCGAATGCTTGATTTAATGCTTTGATAAGTTGTCTTAGGTATTTTCTAAGTGAGGAATTAATAATGGTTGATCTTGTATTTATATCAATCTATTTGGATAAATAACTCGCATTAAATCATTTAGGCTGACCATTAGGATATGTTTCCACAAGATGATTGTAGGGCACTAGACACTTGCATTGGAGCATAACATCTACATTGATGCATGTGTATTTTCGGGATGCTAGTGTCTAGGGAATAAGAAAGTAGCAGACTCAGAACTTATAGAGGTGGAATATAAATAGGTTTTAAGTATTCAGGCAAGATATCATGTCTGAGTCATCAACATAAGACTAGTCGAATAAAGAGATAGGCCAAGGGGCACAAGATAGATTAGATGAGAGATTTATTAAATTGGGAAAGGTAAAGAACTGAGACAAAAACCAAGGCCTGAGTTTTCCAAGTGTACAAGACTGAGGTGATATTTAATCCATAAATATCATCTACACAATCATCTATGCATTTTTTATTCAAATTTATTTGTAGCATAATACTAGTTTGAGCACATGATAGGTTTAAATAACATAACATTCATCTCACACCCATATGTTTCCACCACATACAAGCAAAAACATCAAGACTCATAGATATTCAAATATTTTATTATGTCATATTATCCCCAAAATAAATAGGGCACCAAGAATATAGTATCCAATGTTTCGTTTAATAAAACATGGTTAAATCAAGAACCCTTTGTTATTACTAAGAACAAGTTTTATGTGTATGCAAAGCTTTTCCTCTTGAATCTTGAATTTTTTTCATTATGTGTAATAGCCCAAGATAAGAACAAAATTCATATTGATAATGCTAACCAAATTAGGAACAAAAGTCATATTATTATCTTACAATAATTATACTTGTGTCAAATACAATATCTAATGATTGGGGTGTAAATTAAATACAAAATAATTCCATGGTCACGGAATAATTATTCTTAATTTATTCCTCTTAATCACTACTATAATTTAAATTCTTAAGTGTATACCATGAAAAACTATTTGACACTATTTTTCTTGAGTATTTGTTCAGAAAATTACATGTAAAAATTATATTTTATTCAATAAAATATAGAGAATATATCATTTTATTATATATTTTCAAAGTATAAATATAAGTTTATATATAAAACCTTCATTTACACGAGACTCAACTACTAAGTCTAGTGACCTATACAACTACCTAAAAATACCTTTAATCGAAGTTGATTAAGATATTATAACTAAAACCATAGTTATATTATAAAATATAATATAGTTTATGTCTATTAGATCACAAAACATAACACACCTCCTTGATAGAAAGGGGACAAAGGATGATCTAGATAAATACAAATATGAGGCTGTCAAACAACCCCTATCACAACTTACCAACCATCCCTCTGTACATCTGGGATTGATCAACACGAGTTGATCCATCTACTACCACCCTCATAGTTTGAACTCATGTTCCATATGCGTACTACAATACCTGCAACCTTCTAATACTTCCTAACACATTGATGATGAATGTGCAACATTCACCATACCTTTGATCATCTGTACCTATACAACATTATGAACATCATCATGGGAATACCCAAGCATATTGATTCATATCTCAATGATAATTATGTACCTTATGTTACATAACACATCTTACTTGATACCAACAAATTTGACTACTATGTAAACAGTTTGGTGCTTACAACATATGTTAGTATGTATAACTAGCTAAAAACTAAAAAAAACCAAACGGTCTCTTTCCCTCTATTAATCAAGAGGTGAGAAGTCTATGCAGCATAACAACCACTAGATAACTAGTCCACTCCTCATCAATAATATCAATAAATAAGAACATGTCATCTAATAAATTTGGAACAACACTAAAATAATTTTTTTTGTTAAGACACCTCTATTGTTGAGGTAGTAGCTAACTTACGATGGGTCTTTGGTAGGCTCTATTAGCTAGGGTAATCTTGAAGGACTTGTAGATGACAAGATGCGACATTTTTATCTCTGACGATATCAGTAACATGAAGTATGGTGTTACATTCATGGTGTTCACAAAGAAATAACTTATTTTCAAATTTAGAGAAATCGTAGGGTGTCGAATACTATTGATATTACACCCTTTATACATTAGAAGATCTAATTTATCTATTTTTTTAAAAAACTTAAGAAATAAAAAACTAACTTTTTCAATTGGCTTGGAATAGACAAAATCCTTTGAAATAAGTGATTATATGCCTAGTTTCATGCAAAATAATAAAATGATGAAAAACCATATAAACAAAGGCTATAACATGTAAAATGATGGGATTTTAAAGTTTTAGCTTTGTAATTCATGAGAATGGACCTCTTAAACACATAACATCTTAGAAAGAACCACTATAACCAACTAATCTAGTTTATCACTTGACATATAATTTATAAAACTCTTTGAGTTTATCACTTGACCTATAACTTCTAAAACGTGAATATAATGTACATAATTATCTTCTCCAAATCAAAATTACTTACAAACAGGGTAATGGGACTTAAACAATACCAGCACATATGTGCCCTGGGTTATGGTGTAACAGTAAAAATAAATGCATTTATATCAGAATGATCTTAGTTTTAATCCCACCAAAGATCAAGATACCCATAGTGGGGGACATATAAACTAATCTCATTTGTGTTCCAAATTGGATGTGGGTCCACCAACCCCACATTAACATTTATCAAAGTCAATACTAACACATTTGTCCAATATTTTGACATAATGGTGCTAACCCCACATTAACATGTATCAAAATCAATACCAACACATATGTCCAATCTTTTGACACAATGGTTACAACTCACAGACTTGGTTTTAGGTTACATATATACACATTCTTTTGGTGAAATCGCCACTTCCAACTAAACAGAAATGAGACTTGAACAAGTGATGTATCTATGTTTTATTCCTTATTCACATCCTTCCAATGAACTCGACCACAAATAAAATTGAATTATATAACTGCATATTTGGGTATACACAAAGTTTAAAAAATTAAAGCTTAAAAACTGATACTAATGACTTTTCATGCCACACAAGAAATTTTTTCACACCACATAGGAATTGTTTTTGTAATTTTTTTAATAATGATCAACAAATACAACCACATTCCCACAAGGAAAAATACTCTTATCATGTCATTGACCTTCTTATAATGCTTTTTCAAATTTAAGTGCCATGTTTTGCCAAAATCAGACTTTAAAAAAAGTAAATCATGTCAAAATCATGCCATTCATGCATATTCACGCCTCCTCTAATTCTCTCCCCTGGTGAGCAACATTTCTCTTTCTCACACTCTTCAAGTAAACAATTATAAGATTGTTTCTCAGATAAATAATGTTGAATATAGATTTATTTCTCAACAACAGAATCTCAAAGACCTCAAAGATAATGTTGTTTGTTTTGATAATGGGATAGGAGTTGGGTACAATGAAAAAACGGCATTGTCCCATTAAATTGAAAAATTATCCCTTAAATATGCCCAAATCCTAAACAAATTAGTTTTTCCAAAGAAAAACACCTTGTATTGAAATAAGACCAAAATTTAAGAGGCAAGAAGAAAAGGTCACAAGTTTAGAAAAACTTGTTTAAAAAAGCTATAACATATAAAACCAAAAATATATATGCTGAAAGTTGTAGATTTTACACTAGGAGAACTCCCATATAGCTATAAGTCATGGGGAAAATGGATAAAAGCTTGAAAACTTGATCACAAAGATGTTGAAACTCAAAAGGAACCCAATATAGTTCTTCCAATCCTTCAATAGTATAAGGAACTTGAAGAAGCCCTAGTTAATTCAAAAGTCCTTACTAAGTTTGCCACAAGAGGACTTGATTAATATGATTTAAGGGAACAAAAATATGAAGAATAAAAATATGTTACCCTAGAGACATCATATAATAACCCACAATCTAAAAATGATCTATTAGGTAGACCCAATCTTTTAGTAGCATAAGATATCTCTATTAATGGAAATGATATTAATGTAGAAACCATAAATAAGTGGATTGATAAAGAGAAGATTTTTTTATTGTTTAATTCTACATGTGATGATAAGATAATTATCCTACATTCTTCATGGAGTTTCCAAGGAGATTTTTGATATTGGTGAGAACAAATTCCAAAATATTTTCATCCTGTACCAATGGCTATAATTGAAGATCTAGACACAGTCACAAAAATATGGATAGAAGCTGGAAACTTATCGAGATTACTAAAAATATGTTGAAGATGTTTGTCCCTTTTTCAATAGATATCAACAAACGAAGGTTATACACTCTTGAAACTATGGAGTGTTGTGATTTATGCCACTATAACAAATTCAAACAAGATTATAAGATTCTTACCTTCCTAACAAATCAAGTTGATAGGGTTAAAATAAAAATAAGTTTTATTTATAAACTTCCTTACAATCTATGAAAACTAGTAATGGATTAATTTGATCATTCAGATCCTCCATTAGAACAAAGTTTGTTGAGAATATTTCTATTTGTTGATACCTAAATCTGGTCATAGGTACATGATAATGATAATTATTAACATATTTTAGACCACTTGACTTATACTTAAATAAATGACTCTTATGATCCATTCCTCTAGCCATTTAACTATGGGTAGATGCAGGATAATGGAGGACAAAAGGAGGGCTTAAAGCGACACTTTTTTTCTAAAATTAATAATAGTTTAACTTAGAGAGAATTTTAGAGACACTTGGAAAACTAATTTGTCAATGATACAAGGATATGAATTGTGTAATTTTGAATGTAGTTTATAAATATATAATTTTTTTCAATACCTAGATGATAAAGGTGTGTTAAATGAATGCATTTATGACAATGACTTGACACTTTTTTATGAAAAGATAAAGAGACTACATGTGTATGAACATATTTTTTTTTAGTAAACGAATGAATTGTTGTATGAAATTTTGTATATGGATAGATGAAACATCGAAAATTGTTGAGAATATTTTTTATTAATTTTTTAATATATATATATATATATATATATATATATAAGTCAAGACAACTTGAAAATTGATATTGCAAGTGTACAAACACAACTTTTTGACATTAACTTCATGAAAATAATTTTTTTAAAGCATAGTTGACAATGTGTATATTGTTTATATATATGTTTTATAAAGTTTTGATTAATAGTTAAAATTTTATAAATATATTTGTAATGATATGTATATAGTCTATAATGAGGTATGTTGTGTATAAATTAAAAAATAATTGAAAAAAATTATATATTCAGAAACTACATTTTCCCCTCTACAAATCTTTTTTTTCAAAAAATAAAATTTGTCTAATCATGTGTCCATAAAAAAAAAAAGATACATAAATTTCTAAAAAATCATATGGGCTAGTCTATGATAGGGTTAAGGCTAATGTTGGACCCCCCAAGCCTAAAACCAAGCCAAATTTGAAGGGAAAGCATAAAAGTGAAATCTTAGAAATCTTAAAAGGTCGTACGCCCTTTACAAAGTATGTACATCTTATGAAATGCCTAGTTTTAAAGGGAAGATTAAAATTCAAAAAAAAATTAGGTAAAGGTAATATGCTCTTTGATAAAAGGTGTACACCCTTTATAGTGGAAAGGGTGTACACCCTTTGAGTTTTAATATGCTTTGTGTAGTATTAGGGTAATTAGAGTTGTATACATTTAGTAAAATTAATGTAATAAATATAAGTTTATATTTAATTTCATATTAAATTCTACATTCTTATAATTTTATTTTATTTTACTAAATATAATACATTAAGGCCACTCTGCATCTTTTGAAATCAATTACATAAATGTAAGAGTTACCATTTAGAAGTTAGTTTTTCAAAATCTATTCTGGTCAATACTTAGTTTTTAGAATTTTAAGATTGGAATATAGAATGAGAAACAAAGTTTTGAATCATGTTACATATGTAATATGTATATGCCATTTAGGATTGTATGCCTACTTTACCTACTTGAGTATACCCTACCAATTTTACCTACTTGAGTATGCCTTACCTGAATGAATAATTGAACCATATCTTGATCTTGAGTATGCCCTACCTAAATACTTGAGCCATATATTGATATTGAATATTCCCTACCTACCTTCTTATACTTAAGTATGCCCTATCTACTTTAACCACTTGAGTATGTCCTACCTACTTTACGTACTTGAATACATGTCATACCCAATTGAATACTATATCCATATCTTGATCTTGAGTATGCCATACCTAAATACCAAAGCCATATATTTTTATTAATTATTCCCTACCTACGTTCTCATATTTGATTATGCCCTACCTCCTTTACCTGCTTGAGTATTCCCTACCTACCTATCCTTCTTTCCCTACCTACATGAGTTACTTACTTGAGTATGCCCTACCTAATTGAACATGTCATACTTGATTGAATATTCAAGTCATATCTTGATTTTGAATACCCACATCTAATTCTAATTATATTTATCTTACCCAATCTATGTCTTGAATACCTAATACCTGATTAAATACCCAAGCCGTAAATTGAAAGGAATGGGAGCATTATCATGCTTAAAAATTAGTAGAGGGAGTATTATAGGATCAACGGATAAATGAGAGGGATCATTATTAAGGGCTTGCAAATTTTAAATTTTCTTTTTGGAAAACTTGAAATCAGAATTTTTAACTCTTATGAAAATCAAATATTGGGTTCACCAAATGTTTAAACCTAAATTAGATATTGATCTATTTATCACCCTTGTATTGAAAAGGAGAGGGGAAATTATCACCTATATAGAGAAAGTAGAGGGGGGATTGACTGAGCCATATCTTGAAAAGAGAGGGGGCATTATCACCTAGATATATAGAAATGAGTAACTAGGGATGATCAGGTAAAAGTCTTGAAGGCAGATTAACGTTGAATTCCTAAATAATTTATAGGATTTTTTTAATCAATGGGTCTATCAATATATATATATGATTGGCCTATATCATGCGACCCATAGCATATTTATTGTAATGATATGGTCACTCATACATGACTCTACCTATACCACTCATATTGGACATGATTGTAGAAAATCACCCTAGTACACTCCATTTAGAATATAAAGAATAAAATACCATTCAAGAGTCATCCTACAAAGATACTATTCACTCCAAAACAAATGTGAAATAGATGGGTGAATCCATACATGCTTTAATTATAATCTCAAGCATGCATAACCTAACTAATTTATTCCAGACTTGCATAGAGCATAGTCATCTTATAGCTTTCTAAACTCACATAAAACACTACCACTACGATAATAACTACCAATGATATTTGGGGTGGATGGGAATGCTCTAGAACCCTATTTTCTTAGGCTCATATCAAAATCACTCACATCGTTATCTTCCTCTCCCCAAACCATATGGATAAAGGGGTCAAATACATAAATCATCATTCATCATCATAATCACCCCATTATCATTCATTATTATTTCTCATCCCTCCCTTATTGACCTTTATTTTCCCTCATCATCCCTTATAATCCCTAATGTAATTATCATTGGTCCTCATTCTCTCATCGTCCTTAATCACTCCTTCATTATCCTTCATGGTCCTTCATCATCCCTTATCTCTCCTTCATTATCCCTCATCATCCCTAATCACTCCCTCATTGACCCTTATCACCCTTAATTATCCTTCGGTACTAACTCATTATTCCTAATCATCCCTAATTACTTACTCAATGGCACTCATTATCCTTAATCACACCCTCATTGACTTTATAATTTCTAGTCATCCCTAATCAAGCCTCTCATCATCCCTTATTACCCCTCATCATCCTTAAACACTCCCTCATCAACTCTTATCATCCCTCATAACTCCCATCATTGATCCTCATCATCCATTATCATCTTTCATCACTCCCTCATCATCCCTCATTGCCCTTCATCATCCCTTGTCATACCTCATCATCTTTCATTGTCCATAATCACTCCCTCATCAACCCATATTATCTGTAATCATCCCTAGTCATTCCTACATCATCCCTCATCATCCATCATCATTTGTAATCATCCCTAATCAATCCCTCATCGGTCTTCATCGATGCATATCAAACCTTTACTGACCCTCATCATACCTAATTACTCCCTAATCATCCCTCATTGTCCTTCATCATCCCTAATCACTCCCTCATTGACCCTCATCATCCCTAATCACTTAGTCATTATCCATTATCATCCTTATTTATAACCTCATTGCCCCTCATAATCCCTAATCACTCCCTTATTAGACCTCATGATCCCTAATCAGTCCCTTATCATCCATCATCATCCCTAGTCACTCCATCATCATATCTAATCATTTCATCCTCATTTCAAGTTTTGGATTTAAGGGGTTTTGGGGTTAGAGGTTATGGTTTAAGTGTTTTAGAGTTTAGAGTTTATAGGTTAGGGTTTAGGGTTTAGGGGTTAGGTTTATAGGTTATGGGTAGGGGTTAGGGGTAAGGAGTATGGGTTATGGGTTAGAGGTTAGGGTTTATAGTTTTAGGTTTTGGATTTTAGGGTTTAGGGTTTTAAGGAGTATGTGTTAGGGTTTTAAGGTTTAAAAGTTTAGGATTTAGGATTTAATCTTAGGGATTGGCTTTGGGATTAGGATTAAGGGTTAAAGGTTTAGGTTTTAGGGGTTAGGATGTTGGAATTTTTAGGATTTAAGGTTTTAGGGTTTGGGTTTTAAGGTTTAGGGTTTTAGGTTATAAGGTATATGGTTAAGATTTTAATGTTTAGGGTATATGTTATGAGGGTTTAAAGTTTAAGGGTTTAGGATTTAATGGTTTAATGTTTAGGGTTTAGCATTTAAGGTTTTAGGAGTTAATATTTTAGGGTTAAGGGTTTAGGTTTTGTTGTTCAAGGTTTTGATGTTTTGGGCTTAGAGTTTGGATTTTTGTGGTTTTGAGGTTTGGGGTTTGTGTTCTAATATCATTTCATCCCCTTTTTGGTATGTTTCCTTTTTATTCCTCACCTTTTATATGGTGCCACTTTGTTTATCAAAATGGGTGGTCATTATTTGTAATTTTTTTATAACAAGGCCTTGTTTGTCCTTATACCTAGATTGAGACTCTTTTTGTGTTTAATTTAGGGAATGATGTTGAGTTGATTTTGGGATAATTTACCACTTATCTTCTTATGACAGTGAATTTTTACAAATGTAAAGTGCATTTAAATTTCACCCTTAACTCAATCTTTTAGAAGAGGTAAAATATTTATCAACTCTTTTATTATTACCTTTAATTAGTACCACCATGTGAATTCCCTAGTGAAATAAAAATAATATTAATTTTTGGTTAATCATCTACATTTTTATGATTGTGAATTTATGCAAGGTTGTAGTATCAATTATCAATTATGTTGTTTATGAATACCATGATTGATTTGTTTACAAATCTTAATTACTAAATTATCTAACCATTTGAAATGAAAATATAGATGTAAATTTTGAATACATACACATAGGAGGCCACATATAACTTTAATTATAATCGATGTTTTTAGGCTCAAGCCCTTAGATTAAAATATTTGCAAAATATAAATACAAGGCTAACTAGAAATCTCATTAAATCTCAAACACTTGGGTGTATATTTAAATTTATTGCATAGAAGGTTTTTTACTTTCTTGGCCTTCCACTTGGCTAGTAGTTGTGTTGTATTTTAGAATGTCTAAATCCATAAGATCTTGTGCTACACTATTGATATTATCAATATTTGGTAATTATTCTCTAGCAACATCACCTACTAAAAGTAATGTGGAGTCTTCTTCATCCTTATATTTTAAAAAAACATCAAAATCCGAGCCATTTTCCTTTATTATTTTCTTCAAAATATTATTTTACTTATTCATGGTGATAATCTTTTCCTTGAGTGAAATGGTTGCAATTAAAATTTTGCATGTATTTTTCAAATGTACATCAAGGACATGAACTTGATTCTTTAAATTTGTATATTTTGACTACAAATGAACAAAGAATATTAATTAGTAAAAAATTATAAAGCAAATTTTAATCTCAAAAAATAGTTGTAAAACTTACCACTGCTTTTTATTTTTCTGCATCTATAATTGCAATAAAACTTTTGTTTTTTGCCCATATATTATAGTATGCTTGGGATTATGCATTTATATTTTCAAGCATGTTTAGCATTATATATAGAACCTTATCTTCAAAGCTATTAGTAATAGTAATGGATCAATTAACAGCCTAGTTGAACAAAATAGTAGTTTTTGCAGGTGGATATACAACCAAAGAAAATAATTGATCACGTTGTGTGTGGTTATGAAAATGGGCGTTTGTTTCCTAAATTAAAATTTAGTTTGATATTCCCATGTTCTCAAATCATCAAGTTTATTGATAACAACATCACTAACAATTGCCTTAATAATATCCACCAATTAAGTATTTAATGGAAAAAAAGTATGTTGATCATTAGACTATAGATTTGATCAGTAGAAGTATTAAGTTCACATCCCTTCCTTTAACTTTTTGACTGGTCTTTTCAAAGGTAGAAGGTGGAGTGATACCTAGGGGTAACATTGAGGCACTTATTTGGATAGGAAAGTTGAGAGGGTGATAAGCATAACTACAAATGCTTGAATCATTCCTCTATGGTGTGGTCTCCACCATGTATGTTATTTGTCTTGAAGTTCTTGATATGGTCATAGTGGAGGACTGAATAGGATTGGGTTGTAGTAATGACACTACTAGTTGAGGAGATAACCTTGAAAGGGAAGGTGGCCTTGAAGGTGATGGCCAAGCATTTCATGTGCAAAGGTTGAAACTTATGTACCTTATGTTGAAACTGTAAAGGAGGAACTTAAAAGCATGGGACTAGTGACCTGAATAGAACTATGAATGTTTCCCTGAGTAGGGATTATTAGTCTTGAGTCTACATCAAAGTCTAATGCCTTATATTCTTGCTTGTCCTTCTGTTATAATAACTTTGTGCTTACATATTCAACCTATTTGGGTTCTATTTATTATAACTCTTCCACTTCAATTATCTCAACTTGAACCTTTTCCTCCACCTTTTCTTTTGATTTTCCCTAGATTTTAGTACCTCCAAATTCTTACCCTTCTTTCCCTTTTGCTCTTACCCCCTTTAGCAAATAGACAAGTTTTAGGTCCTTATTTTTTCACATCCTTAAGAGAGGCTAGATGGGTCTTAGGGTTTATTTAATAAATAAGGGGTGTTTTTTATAAGGGGAGATGGTTTTCCCATAGCAGGTGGAATGGGAGGTGATAGGGCAACACCAATGGCAAGTGTGGGAATTGAAAATGAAACAAAAGTAGTGGGAATAGTGGTGGATGGAAATAGGTACATTACTATAGATGACACAAGTGTGTTGGTGTGTCCACCTGAAGGTGATGGTACCTTCACTTCTATAGTGGTTGTAGATAGCTACATTGTGGCCACTATTTAAGGCTTTGGAAGCCATTTTAGAATTTTATTTCTTAGTTGTGGGTCACACTCCCTTTGAGTACTCAACATCTCAGATGGTCTAACCTCCTCAGGTAAATCAGGAAGATATCACTAATACTAGGAAGATATCACTCTACTACTAAAAAAACTCTAGAGGAAAGGGATTCGATTGCCTAATCCCAAATTTGAGCCAAATCAGATGTATCCATTGATGGAAATTATTAGTGAGATGTTTGATTCTCCCTATATCTATATTTATGGATAAAAACCCTAAAAACACTTAAAACCATAAAACTTTAAAATCCTAAACCCTAAAATATTAAACCCTATAACCACAAACCTTAAAACGTAAAACCCAAACCCACATACCCTAAAACATAGAACCAAAAATGACAAACCCAAAACCATAAACCCAAAAACTTCAAACCCTTTAAACCTTAAATTCTAGACCCTAGACCCTACACCACGCTAAATCCTAAACCATTAAACCCTAAACCTTAAACCCCAAACCCTTAAACCCATAAACCATAAATGTTAATCATAAACCCTAAACCATAAAACACTAAACCATAAAACCATAAATCACTAAACCCTAAACCCCAATCCATAAACTTGAAACCCTAATACCTACCCTCAACCCCTGAACTATAAAACCCTAAACCTCAAAACCCTAACCCATAAACCTTTACCATAAAACCCTAAAATCATTAACCCTTAAAAGTAAACCCAAGACCTTAAACCTTAAACCTTGATCTAAAAAACTAAAAAAAATCTAGTCATAAAACCTTAAAATCCTAAAACCTAAGCACTAAAATATAAATACAAAACCCCATAAATCTCAATCCCTTAAACCCCAGAGGCTAAGTTTTACAATGATAAAATTGATTCAACATAATATTTGAGCCTTATTTGATTAAATAAAATTTGAGATGATGAGGGTCAATGAGTTCATGATTACATATGAGGAGGGACATGGATTAGGGATGGTGAGTGATGATGAGAGAGTGGCTACAAACTATGAGGGAGTGATTAGGGATGATGAGTTCCAATGAGGGGATGTCTAGGATGAGGAGGGATAAGGAGGTATGAGGAAGGACTGATTATGCACTATGAGAGATGATGAGGGTTGATGAGGGAGTGATAAATGATGTGTTATAGCTTAAAATTTTATTGTATATAATTCAATTAGACCTTCTTAATTTTAGGATAACATGGAACTACCTCTCCTCATAGGCATGTTTTTACAAGAGATAGATCTCTAGGTTTGAAAGGGATAATTCCCTTGATCTATCTTTAAGCTCACATAATACACTACACTAATCACTATTGGGGGTGAAAAGGGAAGAAGGAAACATAAATCAACCTAAACTAACAAGGGTGATACACCAAAGATAAGTCCACACAACACACATACATCTGCACTAAGAAAAAAGACTACTAAAACTAACCTCAACTCAATGTCCTTCTAGCATAAGTATTTATCATAGAGGTAGATTGTTATGCATATCTAGAGGTGGGTGAAAATAAGGTCTGTTACTAAACATTATTAGTCCCTCTCATATTTCAAGACACACTTAACAAACACATACACTCTATGAGATATGTTAAAAGAGATCACTCACACAAAACATGCAAAATCAAAATGGAAATAAGGAGAACATATTCATCACTTGTCAACCACATAAACCACTTAACACACTTAAGAAAGAGATTATAGAGAATAATTCAACTTTAAAAAGAATTATTCAAAGGCAAATGAGATGTCAAAACTAGCAGCGCTTTGCCATGCCAATTATGGATCCATTACAAAGCCAAAAAGGCTTGAATATATAGAACATAGGAAAGGAGAGAGAAGAAGAGAAGTAGAAGGGTCACAAAGCCAGATAATGAAGTAAAGAATAGGCTATGAAGGTATTTTTAGACAAGTTTCCATTTGAAGCATGACATATTCTTCAAGTTGGCATAGAACTCTTCATTGTCTTGCTTTGAAACTGCCTTGATGATGATGAGTAGTCCATCTATCTTGAACTACTTTAGAAAGCCTTAACACATATGATCTAACATGGGAGGTTGGAAAAAAGATATTGGAAATCATCTATGCCTCTCTAACTAATGAACTCTCTTATATATGCAATCATAAATGCATCATGTCTATAAATCAATCCTAACTCAGAGAAGATAGAGCATACCATATACTTCTAATTGGGGATACATTGTTAAGTGGGAGCATGACCAATATGAAGATTCACTAGACTTGATTAGGGGATCTTTTACCATAATACACCATGCTAAGGAGGGTTCCAAAGCCTCTAGTCTAACACAATCATGTGATAACCTTAAGGGGGTCCTAAGTTTTGATATTTCACCTATACTAATAACAAGTAAAGTAAATATAATATAGTGCTCACCAAAGCTTGTGGCACAAAGTGGGGATTAGAAATAATAAAACTAAACATGCATAGAATACATATACTCATGTCAATGTATACGAAACCCTAATGCATGGAAGAGAAGCACAAATGCGTATTTATCTACTCTTATAAAGGAGAAATAAAGTTAGGAATACTTAATTCTAAAGATGAAACTACTGAGCCTCAATCTCTCCCTTGGCCAAGGTGATTTGCAAGAGGTTGTTGTGGTATGTAAGGATGACAAGGATAAATCAGCTCTAGGATACACAACCTATCAATGCATCTAAAAGACTTATCCATAAGACAAGATCTGTATCTCCAAAGAAAGTATGGAACCCTAAGCTTTACTTATCAAGTAGAATGGTCAATAAGCAGGTGTTCATTCACTCTTACTTATTTTGATTCTTCTTAATAAATGATGGGAATGAACTTGTATATAGGCAAATTTAACCCTTCACCCTTTCAAAAATCCTAGCTGACTGGGTCAACCCAGTCGACCTAGCATAATTTCATAGAATAATTTAGTAGGTCCCAAGCTAGGTTGGCTAAAGGCTAACCTAATTCCTAAGTGAAAATATCTTGAAACTATACAGGGTCAACCCAGTCGACCTAGCACAACCAACTAACAAAAAGGGGTTTAGGTGAGGAAAATGAGGATAAAATGTAGCAAATGCTTGGAATGAGTACAAAAAAGAAGAGCAAGCTTAGGGATAATGGTTTCAGGAGACAAGTGTGTAGATAACAAGTGGAAAAAGGGATAATAATCATGTTAAGCACCAATGGTTAGCCCACCCCTTTTTTAGTGTACCCTTTAAGGCATGCACTAAGAGAGATTGAGACTCGATAGATTTTTTCAAGGTACAAAGTGTCGATAATCGATAAAAGTTTGAAAATATTATGTGTATACATATGCCCCACTCGAAGCTCATCACGTGTCACGTGAGTGCAACACGGGGTAGTGCTTTAAAAAATAGAACATAATAACACATAATGTTGATGATAAGTAAGATCTAGTAAGTAGAAAATAAGACAAATGAATTGATAGAATTGAAAAATGCATAAATTTACTTACCTTAGTGTTGTAGATAAAGAAGTAGGCTGTGAGAGAAGTGAAGGTGTCCAAATGTGAAGGACATTAGGCAAACCTGTAGAAGTTAGTACAAAAAAATAGTCAAAAATAAAAAAATGGAAAAAGGCATCTAGTATTGGAAATGATTCTCTATGTCATCATGATTCCAGAACATTTTACAATTTGGAAAATGAATGAGTAAAATCAAAGATAGAGGTAAAACAAGGAATCTAACGTAAAAGATTTGAAAGTTTAAGATTTTTGAAAAGTGGTTTTTAATAGGTTGAAATGAAAGTCATTTTTTATTTTTGACTTGTGAAAGAGATAAAAGGAGCTCTAAGAGACCATATGATCTAAGATAGCGAGGAGACGATAGGTTAGGTGAGAGGGACCTCTAGTAGCAGCATTGGGTGCACTACAAGTAGGCAACTAAGAATCTCAAGCCAGTTTTTGAATATTTTAGTGATTTAAGTGTATTTTTAAAAATTTGTGTTTTAAGCATTTATAGACATCAAAATGAAACCAAATTATATGCTACATAAGGGGTCAAAAATGAAAAACAAATAGGTTGACCCAATTGACCTAGTAAGATGAAAAGTGTCAAAATCCATACTGCCAACCTAGTAGGTTACATAGTTGGTTTTTCAGACTGCTAACCAAGTACATTATTGCCAACTAAGCAAAAAAGTTTAGTATGACAATGGAGTACTAAGGGGAGAAATAAGAGGGTTGACTTATATTTTTAAGTCAACCAGGTTAAAATAGGGAAATTTTAGTCAAACTAGTGTTTGACCAGGGAACCAGAATAATATAAAAATGCATGTAAAAGGCCAAAAGAGTGTTAGATGGGCCCAGAATGATGAACTGAGGTTTAAAAGGGCTGAGTAGGCTATAAATAGGTTCAATTGATTAAAAATGAATAGATTAAATAAATTAGGCTTGTTTTGTATTTGAAAATGAATGTATTTTAATTATAGATGACATGGAAGATCTAATACATCTTTTATTTTTTCCTAGTTGTGAGGACATTAGATATTTTGGCATTTGGTGGATGCATCATGGCTCACATACTTATTGGAGCACATGTTGATAGAGGATAGAGCTATATATTTTTATTTAGGCTTAAGAGGTGTAGCAGATATGTGTAGGATACCCTTTAACTTAGATCTATTAGTCATGTTCTTGAGATGCTGGGAATAATTGACTAATATCTTCAGGTGGGAGGTGGAGGGGGATACTATAGAGGTGGGTATCACCTTGGAGGATGTGCATGCCAACTTAATATTTCCCATAGTAGGGACACCCATAGTTACAAGAGTACCTAATAACGAGGAGGAGAAGAGAGCTTTAGCCATATGGGCAATGGGCTCAAAGATGGTATACCTTGAATTGAGGGTAAATATGTTTGATGTATATATGTTTTAGATTCTAGACATTTGAAAGGTTGTGATAGGACTTGTGACAACATGAGTGTTGTATCACAAGTTAGACGGCAAGGTACCACTCTTTGTGATAGCCTTGAGCCAAATAATATTAGAAAAAAGGGTCTTATATGACCTAGGATCTATCATCTGGGTACAACTCATATATGACATATATGGAGTGTTGTCCAGAGGGCAAAAGTCAGTGGGATTGATCATATTATTAGTGTCATATATCTATAAGAGGTTCATGTATCGAGCGACTAGGTTGCCCCATGCAGTCGATGATAGGTTACCTCAAGTTTAGAGATGAAGATAGTACCAAGTAGTGTGGGTTGTGCCCTACATGCCAACATTGTGGATACTGAGATGAGCAGATATAGTATGGTAGTCATATGGACACATCACTATGATATAACCTAGTTGGGACATAGTGGCACCAACTTTGATATAGAAAGAGATGAAGGGCATTACACTTGGTGGACGGAGCCACATTTGGTGGCATGAGTACTAGGCTAGATGGGCTTACCTCATCCAGCAATGTCAATAGTGGTACCCATATTTTGGGCCCATCATGTAAGAGATCTAAAAGATAGAGGAGGACTAGGGCCACTAGTGGTGAGGTCAATGTTCAAACTACATTGTGAGAGACCATGGACTAGGTCAGCATGACAGGAAAAAAAATGAGAGGATATGGGTGTGGAGGCAAGAGTACTAGAGGTACCACCACCATCTATGTATCAAGAAGATTAATGGCCACCATGGATATGGAATTGATGAAGGAAGTAGGATCAAGATAAAGTAGAGACTATCACCATCTCAGGTGACCCAACTGGTGGGTTAGAACATAGTTGGACAATAAAGAGACCATCTAGGCGTAGCCTAAACTGGGCATGAATTATGACTTTGGGATTTGTTTTTAGGAGGTGAATGATAAAAGAGGTTCTTAGATGACACGTAGATGGGGAGACTGTGTTTGGTGGTCACACATATAGTGAGATAGTAGTGGCCAACACACAGGTAATAAAATGTGATTAAATTTTGCTTAAGTTTACTTGAAATAGACTAGAGATAAATATATTTTAAGATATATTGATGATCTAATGTCTATTTGGTTTGCTTTTTTTAGGTATGGCAGAGGATGAGGAGATCATATGGGGGTCCTTAGTATGGGGAAAACTCCATGTTGTCTTAGATGAGGTATTGACGTCATACGACCCCACTACACTAGAGGATCCTAGGGTACCATCTACCGTAGCTTAGGTGAGTTGGTTCAAACTAGCTAGAGAGGTTATGAGGCAATTGTGAGTGTATAGAGAGGAAATGTAGTCACTATTAGAGGTAAGTATAGGAGAGACACAAGCATGGTGGGCTCTAGCTGAGGAGAGAGCTACACATCTGGCTATGGTGACATAGATGATACAAGCACATGCCCAAGAGAGAGCGACACATGCAGCAACCTTGACCCATATGACACAAGCACATGAGTAGGAGTGAGTGACACAACTAGAAACCTTGACCCAGTTGGCATAGGTGTAGGATCATGTAGCTCATCTACAGGGGTAGATGTCGATATTGAGATCTCAAATAGCCTCTTTACAACATTTTGTGTTGAGAGATCAGATCGAGGCATCTATAGGCAGCATGGCTAGGCCATGAGATAGGGAGGATGGGGCCCAACCATAGAGTTGGAGCATTGTATATGGTCATATATTTGTATTAAAAACTCATGATATATATAGATGTCTCTTTTTTGGCAGTTGGGTGCTTAATGTATGTGTTTGCATTATGGTTGTGGTTGTTGATGCTTGGATATATTTATTTCTAACACATGTATGCAATTGTTGTTATATATGTAATGGGAAATATGAGTTGTGGTTTCTTTTCTAGTTATGTAGGATACATGTATGGTTAAAAAGAAATAAGCAAAAAGGACTTGGTAAAATATAATTAATCAAGAAAAAATGTACTTACACACTATTTCAAGTTAGGATATGTGTAATAACAAGAAAATGACTAAGTACTTAAAAAAAAAAAATTGGTAAACAAGATGGCGAAAAGTTTTGTTTTTAAACCAAGAGAAAGATTGGCACCAAATTAAAATAAGTAAAATCATATTAAATCATGTTGGGAAGTATGAAAGTAATGTAATAAAATGGAAGTCATGTAAAAGGACAAATGGTATAAAAACAAATCAATTAATTTAATCAATCATACTAAATCATGTTGAGAAGTATAAGACAAAAACAAAATTGGCAAAAATTGGTCTTAAATTTATCATACTAATTCAATCTGGGAAATATGAAAAAATTCAAGAAATGGTTGGATTCTTATATGTACTCAAAAAATAAGAAGATAAAAGTGAAAGAGAAATGAAGTAAGCATAAAGCATACTAAATCAAGCTGGGAAGCATGTCAATAATGTGTAACTTCATGATCGATCACATCTTATCTCATATTTGACATGTAATTTTGATTATGACTTGAATTATTGGAAAATTTTGTGAGGAGGGCCAGGTCCTATCCATGGTCTTACATTGCAACTCACAAAGGTAACACCACTAAGGTGGAATAAATGTGAAAATTAGAAAATAAAGGATGCTGGTAATAGGAATTTAAATTTTTTGGTAATTTGTGAGGAAAGCCAGGCCCTATCCATGGAAATCCCAAGGGGAGCGATCAGTGAACAAAACAATATTTCTCAAGAGGAAATATGAGGAAAATAAGGAGTGAAAAAGGGAATGTAAAAATCATAAAATAGGCATCTTATGAGAAAACATTAGGAGATAGGAGGCATACTAAGGACATGCAAAGACACTAAGTGACCAGTGATCATCAATGTACAAAGTAAATCTATTTGCTACAGACACAAAGCTTTGTAGGCAAATAAACATGTTACTAAGATCAACTCAGGAAGGTAGATTGGTACAAGAAAATTAAAATGGACCTACCTTCCCACAACGTGTTCTTCATTCCTCAAGACCTTTTATAGAGCCATTGGTCTACTAAGAAGATTGGGTACTCATGTGAGAAAGTAGGTAGCACTAAATTTTTTTTTTTAATTCTCCTTTTCTAATCTACTAGCCTGTTGCACCCCAATGGGCCTCGGCTCTACTGTGAGGCCAAATGTGGAGTTTGAGCTTCAACTAGAAGAAGGAAATGTGATTTGAATCACATCTTTCAGTGTGATTTGAATCACATCTTTTAGTGTGATTTAAATTTTAATAATTTTGAAATATTTTTGCCTGTTATATCATTGCCTTTTGTTAAATGATTTGGATCTTAAATGTTTTAAAGGCTTTTTAAGATTCTACCTCCATATAGACTTGGAATGACCAAACATGAGAGATAGAGTGATACACATGAATGATTTTTAGGCTTAGGCTAAAGGAAGATAAGTAACTAAATACAAGACTAACTAGGACACTTAGGCTTGATAATGAACTAGCATGTTATCTCAAGTCTCAACCGTGTATATGCTTAGTTTGTGAAAAGGGAATAAAGGAGATCCTAAGTGGACTGGTGAAAGGAGATTATAATGAGATTAATTATTTTCTAACTGATCACATTGTAATATGGAATGGATAAAGGGAACCTGGTTTGTATAACCAAGTCACAATGACAATTATCCATGAAAAATAGAGATAAGAAAGCAAACAAAGTATGAAGAGAAAATAAGAGAGTTTTAAGAAGGAAACTCAAGAAATAAATAAAAATAAATTATAAATAATATATTCATAAGCAAACATAAATGATAATATAAGCAATATATAATGCAAAATTAAAGTCACCATGTACAATAAATAATAATTTGACATAATGTCAAATGATATAAAAAATGGATAAAGATAGGATTGGAGCACACGTCCAATAGAAAATGAAAATTTAATAGAACCATGCATATGCTCATAAATACTAATAAATCTATCCACACACATTGTCTAAAACATTGGATAGATCTCTATGAAGCTAGATGAGAACTACTGCTAATGTCTCATCAATCTTTAGTGGAAACTAGGAAAATACTTCTCGTATAATCTCCTCAACAGAAAAGAAGGAATGTTGGATGGATCATGTTGAGAAGGGATATCTAGGAAGGGTTGCTCTAAAGAATGTATGGGAATGGAATATATGATAGATACGGGATTCACAGGTGGGGAAGTATCCATAAGGATCCATAGGTGAAGGAAGGTCCACTGGTGAAGTAATAGAAGGTGATGAAGAAACCAAAGGAGTGGATGGAACCAAAAGAGGTGGAATCATGGGAGGAGAAGGGGGAGCCTTCTTCCAAGATAATGGGAATATCATCATAAGGAGGTTTACTAGAATGAGGCTGTAAAGAAGTAAGAAGTTGAGATATGAGATGAGGTGAGAGATCAGAAGTTTCAATCTTTAGGTTGATCTCATCAGGTTCATCATCATCGAAATCTAAAAGGTTAGGAGGGATATTCCTAATGAGTTTGGTATGACTATTGTAACCTTGAGTTAAATTGATATGAAAATTAAATTCTTGAGACTCACAGAATGGAACATTGGGCAAAGGTTTAAGAGTAGAAATCTTGAAGACACCACAGTCTTAGAATTATTCAAAATTCTAAGGGTTAGTTTCACTCTGAATCCTATAAATGGCTCCATTATGATGGAATTTAACGCATTAGTAGGTGTAAGAAATAACTGATCTCATATGGTGAGTCCACAACCTACCAAGTAGAATGTTGTAAGAAAGAGGAAAATTAAATATCATCACTTTCACACGAACAATGACAAGTGGGACAATAATGGGAAGCCACACACAACCTAAAGGAGGCATTTTCCTTCGATCATATCTTTTACATGTTTTTCATGTGGACTTGAAATTGCAATCAAAATATCTAAGGGTTTTGATAAACATGAGAGACACAACACAGATGTAAGAACCCACATCAATCAAGGCACGCTTAACTTGGATATCACTAATTCGTACACTAATAAATTGAGGAGGATCATCTACATGAAGCAAAATCTCATCAAAAATCATGGAAGCGATGAGAAATTTTAAGGAAAGATAAGTGTCCATTGTTTTGTCAATGTGGATGGACATATCTACACATTATTGCAATATGTTATCCTTAGATTTAGATAAGGTTATTTCACATCCTTCTAGGGGAGGACAAGGGATGTTAAATTTCAATAATAGTTGTATAAGATGGTTTCTATTATGTGGAGAGGAGATGTGAGATTAATGAGTTCCATAATGGGATCTCACTCATAATAAGCCATAAGAAGGTTGTTAGAAATAGGTGCATAGTGTTGAAGGAGGTCCTTAGAAGGACGAATCAAAGTGCATTAGAATTTGTGTTGATAAGAAAGCAAAGGTTTATAATAAGTTTGTAAATTATGTTATGAAGATGAAGTAGTTGGTTTAGGTGTAAGTTGAGAGTTGGTAAAAGAAGGGTTGATAGAAACTTGATCATCATTAGTGTTGGGTGAGGAAGATGGAGGGATGGTAGAAATAAAATGGGAAGTGTTATCCAAGGGAAAAGTTAGAATTGGTTCATCAAAGGTTATAATGTCATCTTGCCCCAACTCATTTAAGTAAGTTGGAGAAGAATCGTAGATAACACAAAATGTTTGGGATAATGGAGGAGTGTAGATAGGTTGAGGATCAAAAAAAGTAACCACCCTTCGCATATTAGTTATGTTAACCAAATTCTCTTTAGAAGTCAGGTCAACAAGACTTTCTACATTGTTAGTGGAAGGTATGGGCTTGTCTTGGTTGTCTTGAATAGGTTGGTGATTAGGAAGAGGATCTTTATAGATACCCAAATGAGCATTAGCTTGATTCAAGGCTTGAGATTTAGTATGAGTTTCATGAGCCTTAAAATCAATGTCATAGGCTTGTTGAGATTTACGAATGATAAAATCATGATCAAAATTAGCACAAATAAGAAAATCCACAGCTAAATTATGAAGTTGCCTACATGTCTCATGAGAATGACCCCAACTAGCGTGAAATGAACAGAACTTGTTGAGATCATACCAGGATTTCATATGATGAGTGAGATCAAGTTCTCATGGTAGAGGCCTAGGTAGATGTTTAAGTAATTCAGTTGAGGAAAGGGGTTTATGAACGTTGATGTTATTAGTTGGAGATAAATGAGGATTGATATATTTTTGAGAAGGGGGAGTTGTTTTCAAGGATTGGTTAGGAATAACAGCTTGAATAGTGTGAATGGTATCATAAGAGTTTGTGACACCATCATTAGTAGCATTATGATTTTTGTTCTTAAGTAAGAGATGAGGACCTATAGAAGGTTGGGATGGATTGAATTGACACAAAGAAATCTTGATGTTTGGCTTGGTTAGTAGACTCATCCATAGTACATGGAGAGAGAGTGTGGACCTAATATTGTAAATTGGAAAAAAGGGCATTAATAAAGAGAAGGAAAATGTTATAATCGATCATGTTATGTTCACATTTTTTGGATAACATTTTCCACCTTTTAAAAAAAGCTTGGGCAGTTTCATTTTCAAGTTGTTTACAATTTATGAAGTGGGCCAAAGTGTTATCGAGAAGATCACTAATTTGGAACTCTTCAACTAAAGCATTCACTAAATATTTCAAAACAGTAACAGAATGAGTTCTAAGTTGGTTATACCAATCTAAGGCATAACCTGTGAGATTTTTGGCTAAGATCTTGGTAGCAGTAAAGGTATTCAATTTGACCCAATCCTTATAAAGATTTCCATTTTTTTAAAGAAGAAGGGTAGGATCAGTTGATCCATTATAAGAAATGGTAGGGGTGATACCTCTTATATTAATATTAGCAATCTGAGATGTAAGAGGTTCATTTTGAAGATGCTTAATGGTTTTTTTAACCAAAGGAGGTTGAGGGATGAGATTGCCATGGAATATCAAAGAGGAGGTGGGGGAACATTTTGATTATACGTGCCCCACGTCATTGGTTGAGGATGAGTTTGAATATGGAGAAGATGATTTTTCATTCTCATCATTTGATTTATATTATGAGATTGAAAGTTATTCATTTTATTAAGTGTTTGTAACAAGAGTTGGTGGGTTTGATTGGTGTTGTTAGCATTACTTAAAGCATTAGCGTTGGAAGGATTGGCTTTGGTACCACTATTGGTATTGATAGGAGCTTGAAAGGAACTATGAGAATGTGAGGCACTAATGTCAAAATTTACTTGTGTGGTAAAAGATGGACTGGTGAAGGGATGAGAAGAGGAAGCACTAGAAACATGATTACCTTGGGTAACAAAGGATGCATTATTAGAAGGATTAAGGATAGAGGATATTACTAGAGGCCCACTAGATGTAGAACCTATCATATTAGTGGAAATACTAGTCATGGAGGTAGAAGAAGTCAAAGAATAAGAGGTCATGGTATAAGAAGGGGTCATAACTAAAGGAAGAGGCTAATAATCAAAGAAAGTGGTACCCCCAAATCCATTTAAGAATGTGAGAGTAGGTGAATGAAGATATTTAGATTGACCACTAATCATGAGATGGTAAATGGTAAAGGGATATTTTCCTCGATGTTGAGGAAATTCAAAAAATAAAAAAATCATTTCAAGGGTATACTCTAATTTGGGTTGATCTTCTAGGGAGAAAAGAGGATTGCACTATGAAGAGGAATGAGGAGAGGTCCCATAGTTCATTGTGTGAGTGGTTATGTGAACATTAATCTCATCCAAGAGATGAGCTCTACTTTGTGTATAGGAGACCCTATGAGGATTGGTAAAACTCATCATGTTTGTTGAATTCAGCTCAGTTTTATCTTCAAACAAAAAAATCATGATGAAGGAGAAAGACTTAACCGGGCAAAAAGATGAGAAAGCAAGGAAATAACAAGTGACAAAAACTATATAGAGTCGACTAGGTCGATTTATCATAAGAAACATGGTCTACAAACTATACATAGTCAATTGGGTTGACCTAGCATAGCAAACAGAGGCTAAAAAAGTGTATAGGGTTGACTAGGTCGACTGGGTCAACCTAGCATAACATATAAGGGAAAATAGATAGTCTATAAGAGACTATGTCGACAGAAATGATTGTGTACTGAAATAAGAATAATTTTGCAAGTATTTTGAAAAGCAAAAACTGAAGGGAAACACACAATCAATTGGATCAATGAGGTTGATCTAATTAAGGCACACAACACAAAACCTTACACCAACACTAATAATGCTAGTTTTTGCAACACAACATACAATTGAGCAAAGATCAAGTAGTCAACTTGGAAAGTAAAATCTAATAAGTGGTCAACCTGAATGTTGTTAGATTATTAGAATATAATTTTAGATGTGATAAGAATTTGGATGTAAGCAAGAAAATATAAATTAATCTAAAAATGGTTTCATGACGTTTGGGCTGAAAGGGATTTATATTAGCAATAGTACAGGGTTGTTATTGGGACTTACCCCTTCACTTCACACACTACAGTGATAAGGGTGTTGAGTTCTTAGCCAAAATATACCATTAAACACATGTTTATACTTGGCCATAAAACCAAGTCGGCTTCTCCCTTGGTGTTGAAATCTAAGTAGGTAGGCCTTGGGTAAACAATTGTTAAAATGCTTGTTAAGATTTTATGATTTTGTCATGTATGCATAAAGAGAAAATAGTGAAACTAAATGATATATTGAAAACCACCTCATTAGAATATGTGATATTATTTAATCATGCAAACAACAAAAAATGAAAGTGTGAGCTAATTACTAACATATAAGGGTTAATTCCAACTTTGAAGCATAATACAATGTTGATTTAGTCGATAGTGTATGCAAAGAATATAGAATAGGGTTAAAGGGTCACCCCTATACTACGGAAGCAAAAACTTTAAAATTGAACTACATTAACAAGGTCGACCTAGCTTTCTAGATAGAATATAGAATATAGAACTACATCAATAGGGTCAACCTAGTTGACTATATAGGGTCAGTTTTAAAGACTACAAATAATGAAAAACATGACTATAAGGAAAGAGAGAGAAAGATAAAAAGGAACCTTGGTAGGTTGGAGGATGCAAAGAAGTGAGATTGATGTTGAAGAACCTTGCTAAATGCTTGAAAATCTTGCTAACTATGTTGATTAGGTCGACCAAGCTTTACAAAAATTTGTTGCTTAGTGCCTAAAATGTACAGGGTTGACTGGGTTAACCTAGTAGTCTAAATCTGATGTCTGAAAGTGTATAGGGTTAACTGGGTCAACCTAGTAGTCTATATTGGATGTCTAAAAGTCTAAAAACTTGTACAGTGTCGACTAAGTTGACTTAGCAACTTAAACTTGGAAAAAAACTTGCACAGACATAATAGATTCATACTGATGCAACTATGTTACACCTACACATAGGAGTTAGTATTGTATTGATACACTCGACCCAAAATCAAAAATATATGAAAAATAAAATGATGAAATAAGTGAAACAAATCTTACAAGGATTAGATTCACGTCGGGTTCACCAGAATGTATGTAATTAGAAATGCATCATGTCTATAAATCAATCTTAACTCAAAGAAGATAGATCATACCATAGACTTCTGATTGGGGATACATTTATTAAGCAAGAGCATGACCAATATGAGGATCTGCTAGACTCGATTAGGGGATCTCTTATCATAATACACCATATTAAGGAGGTTTCTAAAGCCTCTAGTATAACACAATCATGTAATAACCCTAAGGGGGTTCTGAGTTTTAATATTTCATGTATACTAATAACAAGTAAATCTAATTTAGTGCTCACCAACGCTTGTGGCACAAAGTGGAGGTTAGAAACAATAAAACTAAACATGCATAGAAGACATATACTCATATCAATGTATATGGAATCTTAATGCATGGAAAAGAAGCACAAATGCATATCTATTTATTCTTACAAAGGAGAAATAAAGTTAGGAATACTTACCTTTGAAGATAAACTTGCCAAGCCTCAATCTCTCCCTTGGCTAAGGTTCTTTGCAAGAGGTTGGTGTGGTATGTAAGAATGAAAAAGACAAATTAGCTCTAGGCTACACAACCTATCAATGCATCCAAAATACTTCTCCACAAGACAAGATCTGTATCTCTAAAATAAGTATGGAACCCTAAGCTTTACTTCTCAAGTAGAATGATCAACAAGTAGATGATCATTCATTCTTACTTCTTCTTTCACTTCTCCTTGATAAATGATGGAAATGAACTTATATATATACACATATTTGGCTCTTGACTCTTACAAAAATCCCAGTCGATAGGGTTGACCCAGTCGACCTAGCACAATTTTGGATAATAATTCACTAGGTCTTGAGCTAGGTCAGCTAAAGGCTAACCCAAATCTAAAGTAAAAATATCTCAAAACTATATAGGGTCAACCTAGTACAGTCAACTGATAAAATGGGATTTAGGTCAGGAAAATGAGGATAAAATGTAACAAATGCCTGGAATGGGTACAATAGAAAAGAACAATCTTAGGGATAATGGTTTTAGGAGACAAGTGTGTATAAAACAAGTGGCAAAAGGGACAACAATTTTATAAAGCACCAATGGTTTACCTAGTGCACCCCTTAGGGCATGCACTCAAAAAGATTGAGACTCAACAGGTTCCTTCAAGATATAAAGTGTCAATCATCGATAAAATTTTGAAAATATTGTGTATACAGCCTATGTCACTTGTCATTCACTATCTACAGTAATTCATTAGCTTTTTAGGCTTGGTTCATACACTTGTCACTCTAATGACTTGCAGTCATCTAAAGAGATGCATTGAAAAGGTGTTAAACAACTCACTTAGACCTTATTTATCCTCTGGTTTATCATATAGATCTCTATGAAACTCAAAACACACTTCTCACTTCTAATCTTTGATAGTCACTTTGCCTTCTTATTATCTTATTCAGACTACCTACCATGAATCGTCTAACAGAGAGGTTTCCATACTTCACTGAGGTGAGAGATGAGCATGAGAAGTTGAAACAAGTCCTTACACACCTTCCATAATGGCTCTCACTTGTTCATTATCCTCTATACCTACAACAGACTTCAAATCTTGCAAAACACAGAGAATTAGACATGTCCATATAATTGATAGTACAATACAAGTGGATGGTAAGGAGCCTGAGAGTGATAATCATGTCCAAGTAACTTTCTAGGCCATTTGACCACTTTTGAATACATTTCTATCCATTTTTTTCCATCAGGTTCAAATGAGGGTTTTAAGAGGGTTTAAGGTCTCTTAACTTGTTAACATTGATTCATAAAACTTAGATACTCAACACTCAAAAAATTTTCATTAAGATCAAGTGTAGTACCCCCTTCAACTATTCCTAGATATTTGAGACACCATGTAGCTCGTTTGTACAGATATGAGCAATTAAATTTGGCTCTCAAGCTCTTATAATGCATTATGAGTACACTTGAGAGAGGTTTGGGTCAAAATGACAAATCTTGTGATTCTCTTTGTAAACTTATGTATCCAATCAACCCTCAACTCTCCTTTGCAAGTTCTCACATGGCTTAGAAGGATAATATAGTCATGTGGATGGGTTCAGGGTCCTACTGGTTTAGGCCTAGTCTGCAAGACTGTGTTTCCTATGTGTATGACCACCTCTGAGTGGTTCTAATGACTATAGGGCCTTCTTATCACTTTACTTTCTTCAAACCAACCCTACACATATTCTCTCAATGCATTCTTGGCTCTTCAATTCATCTTTTTACCTCCAATGTGTTAGGTTTGAAAGTTATGATGTTTGGGAAGTGCCTTTGGTCTAAGACAAAATAGAGGGAACCTCCCCTATTTGTATAGACTAAATGAGACCATGGAGGTCTAATCCAAATTATGATGATACTATGTACCAAGTTTCAAATCTTGGTTACCTCTCTAGAGCTTTGAAACACTTTAAACTCTCCACACTAGCTTTTTTAGGACTGTGACTATGTAGGGTTTTGAATTGACTGAGTTTGAGGTTAGAACCCTGTTTGTTCACTCTTATTTACCCTTTTTCCTTACTAAGATCACCTAGAAATTTATTATCATCATTGTGGGAGTGATTCTTTATGTGATCATCCACTTTACGTCAACCAACTTTGCCAGACTTGCATTCTTCATTTACTAGGTTAGTATGTTACCTTAGTCATTTTATATTTGTCACCTTAGGAGAAGTTATGATACCCTTGTAGGTGTTCATTCATGTTTTGAGAACTTTACCTCACCCTTCTAATTCATCCTGAGGTTATTAAGACCATCTCAAACATAGATAGGCTGATCTCATGTCTTGGAACCATGATCACATCACCCTATCATCATTGTGCTATATGTGTGAAATTTGCACATTAATTTGGCTCATTTTAACCTACAGGCACTATAGTTTTTTTAATGTTTCAGTCAATATTTGTTTGAGTTGAAAACCATAATTGACCATCTCTCTTGACATGCCAGTTTTTGTTGTGCTCAAATATGATCTCTAGGACTATGTTGCAAGGATGAGACTTTTAAGTTCACCCAAACCTTATCAACTTCCACCATGAGATACTAGTGTGAATGAGTAAATCCCCTTTTGAAAAATTTGAGGTAATATTCGGGTAAGTGCACAAATTTGGGGGACAAAAAAGGGCCTATCCATGGATATGATTTTTCTGAAATTTTAAAAATTTAAACTTTTGTAGATAATTTGAGATGGCTACACTCAAAATTTGAAGACGGTAACTATTTTTTTTGAAAAATGGTTAAGTAAAACATCTAGAATTTGAATAGGACCTCCTATTTTTTTTTAAAAACATAGTAGATAGATGGTCGTGCAACCCACCATTTTTTTAGCATCATTAAATATTGTTTGAAAGCCTTTGGTGAATATTTAGATAGGATCTTCTAGTGTGTTACGAATTCTTTATATTTTATTTTAATGATTTTTTTTAATTAATTTTGCAATTAAGTAGATCCTGAAAACTAACAAAAAATGGATAGCCAACCATGCGGTCCACCATAACTACCTCAAAAAAATGAAATTTGATTTTTTTTTAATGTGTATAGAATTAGGCCTAGTTTGTTACCATATAATTTGTTTTGCGATTATATCAATGAAAAATTAATTAGATAAACATGAATAGGCATGTATAGGTGTGGCATGTAGTAGCCTAAAAAAGGTGTAGTTAGAAATAAATATAGTTTGAACACTTAAAATAGCCCAAAAATTATAAAAATCATATATTTATAAAGAGGACAACGTGCTCAACGTGATGGTAATAATTTTTTGAATTTTGATGTTGAAATCCATAACGTATTTGATGATAAAAAATTTAAAATTTATTGGTTTTTCTCAAAACTCTTGATCTCGATTGTAGATGCACAATCACAAGCTTTTGGCTCATAAATCCAAGCCATGTGACCTATGTTACCCCAATCACACCACTCTACATCAATTTCAAAGTGAGTGGTTTGAAAACCTCAATTTTAACAAACCTATGACTTTTAGAAATGCCAAGAATCAATCCAAAAGGCACAAAAACCTAAAAAATGACTAAATGTTTACCAAAAATGGATATCAATTGCAAAAGTTGTCATGAAATCCCTAGGTTTAACACTTAGACCCTGAAAATACTTAAGTACTAGCCTGATTAGATTTAAAAAAACTATTTTCCACATCATAAGGCATGCAATTGTGAGACCAACTCTATCAGATACTGAGTGACCCTAATTTATTATATTTAATAAAATAAATTGAAAGTATAAGTTTACATTTATATTGTTACATTTATTTTTTACATTTATATTGTTACATTTATTTTTTTTATTTAACATTTAGAGTAGTAAATATAAGCTTCTGGCCAAAGTTGTCTTCACATGCAACTCCCACATGCTTGTGGAGATGGTTTTGGTCTTATTATAAAATAATGCATGTGTTATATAATGTGTACACATTATATAATATATTATATAATGTGTACACATCGTATAATACATTATATAACACGTATGTGTTATATAATACGTACATGTTATATGCATTTATACTAACACATACGCGTTATTATTTTCTTAATAACGTGACCGTGTTATGTTTCGGTAATTACTGATCCATAATTTAAATAACATGATCATGTTAATTAAATAACGTGATTGCATTACCTAAAATGTCCATGGAATTGTCCCCCAACTCCATGCACATACCCATTACCATTTTGCAACTTTTCTCAATCTTGTTAGAAGTCACTGTGTATAATATTATATTGTCTTCTTTCTATTGCTTCATAATATCAATCCTATATCAAAATAGGTTTCTTTTACTACATCCCAAGCTTTATAAACTTTTAAGGCATGTCATCAAGCCTCTATACTTTGATTACCTACACATAGAAACCTATAGGTCTTCATCTATGTTTGACTATGGGTAACAGTCTCACAGTCTTGAACACTTGGCTCTCCTTTTGAGTTGGAAAAATATGTTATGATCCTTGGAGGTAAATGGGACTAATTTTAGGGCTTTGAGCATGCATTTTGAATCCCTCATAGACCATTGACACCTCCCATCTTTGAGACATACATATTCAAAGTATATTTAGTCTGTATGACAGTGAAGGTATAGATCCACTATGACCTTCAAACCAAGTTTTCTTGTGAGATCAAATGGGGTTTGCATAACACATTACACTAAGGATGATATTCCTCTCAGGTTGATTTATAAACCTTAACTTCACTCCCTCACCAATAGCTTATCAAGACACTATTATGTAGACTATCATTGTTATGCATTTATTATCACAATGAGATGTTTTTACTCATATCCTCACATTTCACACATGAAAATAAGATTGAAACTAACATGAAAGGATTATACATTCTCTAAAAGAACACATACAACACTCAGTTCACACAAATCAATCAAGATAAAGAAGGAAAATTGAGGTGTTAGGGTTGTGCAGACAACTTGAAGGCATCAACAATCTTAAAGATTATTCATAGAGCATAGACCACCAAACTAGAAACTATTTCCATGGAAAGGAAGGCAATAAATGCTACTAACTTCCCTCATATACATTCAATCCAACTCTCATCCTCTTGTTCGTACTGACTGTAAATTGATTGACTTATTTGACCTACCCAAGAGAGTGATGTGAGAGAGAGGTCAATTTTTGGTAGTTTTGGACCTATTGAAGCTTCTTAACCCTGAAACTAACTGGTGGGAATTTGAAGGGACCCCCTTGAAGCCTCACATGTGTCATATGGGTTGTTTTTGTCTATATAACTACCTTTAACTGCTTATTTTACAGTGATCTCCTTCTTTCCACATTGAACCTATATTTTGTTAGTTTCAAAACTAATTTATGAAATTACTTGACATGGCATATGTTAGATATCCTCTTGACACATTTATATTCTTTTTAAAACTATACATTTCATTAAAAGACCCAAAAGATGGCCTAAGATGACATAAGGACAATTTAACAAGTATGACAAGGGATTAAACACATTATTTGACTCTCAAACCATGCCTTAAGCTCATTTAGACCTTGGACCATTTTCAAACCTATGGGAACCCTATGAAATATTTGAATATGTAGAGATGTTTGACTGACCTAGGGTCAAATTTCATCAACATTTTGGTGATTTCCTAGAGGTAGCATGCATGTTATGCTAAGGATTAGTTATTTTATCCTATCCTTGGGCAATGGAGTCACCTATAAACTACTCTTGACATTGATAGGCCTCTAAAAATATATTAAACCACACCAAAACACAACAAAAAAACAAACAAAAGACAAGACAACAAAGCAAACCCACTTGTGTTCCCATGAACACTTAGGGAAAACACACGTAATAGACTCAAGAAAAACACACCTATCCTAATATGTACAATACCTAAAGACTCTTGAGTTAAAGAAACTTATTCATTGCATTATTGTTGCTCTAAAAAAACAAACCTTCATATGATGCATACTTGTCAATAAACACTTGCTGATGTAAATAGTCAAATGACTTACCATGCTTAGATCTTCTATTGAGCAAGTGTGTCACTTGGATCTCTCAAGAACACTCTACATAGCCCTCTAATAGTCTTCTTTGGTTTTAAAACTTACTTAGACTTTGTCATGGTTACTTGATAGTCTTCAATCTGATCATTGGAGATCATCATAGCTTTCTCCACTTTAGGTGCATTTGAAACAAGATATATTTGTTGTTGGGAACCTTCAAGGCTATATTCTTGTTCACCAAACCCTACCTGGTCTGTCAAAGTTATTTCTTGCTTGGTAGAGACATCAAGCTTTTCCTTGTGCTCATTCAATGCATGATTAACCTTTTCCTCAAGTCTATATTATTTTTGAATAGTTGCAGGCCCTCTTAACTCCTCAAATTCTAGGACAATGGCATTGAATGGTTGCCACATGTCATCTACTTCTTATTGAGGTTCTTGTTCAAAAGTGTTTTCTTCCTTGGCAAGCAAAATTGGTTGATCATTAGGACTATAATGTTTTGACACAGCTAGGATATTGACATCATTACCCATGTGTACAAAATAGTTACCCCATGCAACTTGATCTAAAACATTATGAGGATCTACCTCAAGAACTCCATCATAATCTTCATGAAGGATATAAGTACCAAGCCTTTTTTCTTCAAATCTAGATTGCTTAGCTTCCCACTCATCAAGATGTAAATCAAATATGTCATCAAGGAGTGTTAGAGGTTATTGATCATTAGGGTGATCATCTTCCTTAATGTCATTGTACTTCATGTCAGAAGTGTAAGGCACATATGGCTCTACATGAAAACTGGAAAGAGGTTATGATTTGATTGTCACTTTTACACCATACCTAGTCTTAAATCCTATATAGGACTAGTCTAAAGTTAGATAACCTCTAATTTTAGCAATGAACTCTCTTGATAAACAAAGTGCAAAATGAGGAGGTACATCTACCACTACAACATCTTGAGAAATGGTGAAGTTAGGACATGCATAGAGAATCATTTTCAAACCTCTGAATATGCCAGTGGTCTCTGTAGATGACCCATCCAATTATATCACTCCTTTAGCATGAGGCTTATACTTCAAGTTCAATTTATCAGCTACTTGCTTGGGCATGACACAAGTACTAGCTCCACTATCAATAAGAAAATTATGTACCAAATCATCTCCAATGACGATGGATAGATAAAAAGGAGGAGGTTTGTCTACCTTTTAAACTTTGTTTGATTTTCCTTCACTAGGCTTCATGATGTTTGTCAAGGCCGCCTCTCTCCCATTAGATAATTTATTTTCCAAACTAAGCTTGGACAACTCCTCTTGAAGTAGGTCTGCTTGTCTAGGTATTGCCAATGTATCCCACATTGATACTGTATGCACTAAAATCTGTTCACCTCATTAATTACACTAATTTTGCTAATTTAACCTATAACTACATTTCATAGCTAATTAACTAATATCCCATTCCCTATTTCCTACATCATAAAAACTTTATTCCATCCCATAACTAATTAATCCCCTTCATTAATCTACTAACAAAACCTATTTATGTACTAACCTACTCCCTAAATCACTTGCCAATTTAAAAGTACAATTTATTCTACCTACCTATCTACTACCCTATTCCTAGTTACTCCTAAACCCCTAAACCCTATTAAATATTTCTAGAATTAGAGAATTTTAGAAATATTCTCCATTTTAGCCCCTTTTTCTCATGAATTCTCCATTCTAGAGATATACAAGGAATTTAAAATTCCTTGGAAATATCTTAGCCATTGATTCTTCCCTCCACTCCCTATATAACTAAGCTCACCCCCTTCATGAAACTAAATTATAAACTTAGAATCCACCTTGCTATCTTGCTATCTTGCATCCATTAAAGGCCACTATCAAGCACAATTATCCATTGGAAGCCATTATCAAGCATCAATAAGTAATCCAATATCCATCAATTTGGCATCAAGCATTCATTTGACAATCTTGGAGAGGAGTTATAAAGAGGTAATATGATGGGAAGAGTTTTCCCAATAATCTGATTATCTCTTTTATCCCCTCTTATTGATGTATTTAAATTTTAGGTTTTAATTGCTAAAAATAGTAATAAGAGGCAAATCTAAAATTTAGGCTACATTTTGGCACCCACGGTGGGAGATTACTCCATAATTTAACCTCTTAAGTTTGCTAGAAGTCATTTGGAATCTTGCAGGAATAATTGGACATGAATTGAACACTAGATTTGGAAAAATTATCACATATAGGCAATCTATAATTTTACACTGGGATCTGTGATATTATAGTTACGATATTGCAGGTTAAATAACGACATTACATGATAGTTAATTTTGATTGCTAATGGTTAGGGTTTTTGCAAGTTTTTAGATTTATAAAAAATTATTAATTTACAAGTAGTGATATTGTCCTGATAATAGTGGTTTTGCAGTTAGAAGTATAGTTTTACAGGGTTTTACTAATTAGGGTCATATCTCTATCTTTTGCTTGATATTAAACCTTCTACAAGGTTATTGTTTTGTTTGGAAGTGTCTTTTATCCTCTATGTAGGGAAAGGAAGGAATAGTACAGTATCTTGACCATTTGTGCCTCAAACACAATATCAAAACTTTAAAATTAATGACTTTTCCCTAGTAATAATGATTTTGCAGTTGGAGTCATGGTTTTACCAAAGTTTTGGTTTGTATATTATCCCTATTTATTATTTATCATTGACATTTTTTGCAAGTTATTAGGATTTTGTCTATGTTTCCTAAAGGGTCTTTGGGTTTTTAGTGTGTAGGCAAAAGAGGAATTAATCAAACCTTGACTATTTGTGTATAACCTGCAACATCACAATTTTTCTATTTGTGGTTTTGACTTGGTGATTATGGTATTGCCTTCATGAATTGTGGTATTGCATAAGACTAGTAAAATTCTCTTCATACTATAAAATTCCTCTGATTTGTATTTATTTTGAAGGTAACATTCCACACTCTCTGACTATAGAGTATATTTATAGTTAGATAATAGCTTTGGTAAAAATTGGATTTGATTAACTACGAGCCAATTATCATAAAATTAGGGTATTCTGACTCTGTTTGACTAATTGGGTACTTTTAGACTTGTGTGCAGGAGGAAACAGTTGTAGAGGAGAGAAAATAAATTAAACCATATACTAATTGACCTATTAAACCCCCTATTGCAATACTGTAAGTCTCAAATTTATGATTTTGATGTGTAATTTGTGATTTTGTAGTCATAGAAACAATCTTGTGTTTTAATAGATTTAAGGTGTAATTTGGTCCTTTAAGTTCATCTTCCAAATAAGGCAGTGTCTTATTATGTTTGTGCATCATAATACATTGTCTGCATAACTCTTTTTAATATCCTAAAATGTGTAAATTATTATAACCTAGTTGTTGGAAGTTTTCTTGAGTAACCTATCTATTTATAATATTTTGAAAGTTAATCCATCTCTCTAGTATTTATCTGCATTAGACATATTTTGTAATTTTTCTATTTTGTGAAAAACTATAGATTATGAATTTTTAAGAATATTGATCTTACATAGTTATGATTTTTCTTAATAGTCATGGTTTTGCAGGATGACTATTACAGTTAGCTAGTTGTTATAATATTGTAACTCACAAATTTATTTTGCTTTAGAATTGCAATTTTTTAGTCTTTGGTTGTGGTCTTAACCTATGTAATTGCAGTTTTGTAGGGAGTTACGATCTTGCAGAAAATTAAACTACTAACCCCTTATTACAGGACCCCTCTAGGCCAAGGCACCCCATTTTGTTTTATAACCTTTTTGCTTGCAAGAGGGGTGCCAAAAACATAATTTTTCAATCTGCTTTTTTGTTTACATTTACTCATTGTGTGTGATTTGATTGTGTTTATATCACATACATAATTAGTTAGGAAAATTAATTATGCTTGCATGTTTGTTACCCCCTCTTGAATCTAGGTTAACACGTGACATGGATTCATCCCCATGCACAGGCTTAGCAATTAGGGGTCAATGATGTGGATTTCATCACCACATACTAGACCAAACTCCATGTTATAGTAAAGTATAAAAATTAGGAGAGCTATTGTTAGGCACCTAAGTGAAATTCCCCATAAAGGGTTCCATGGAGTGAGGGGCAATTAAGTTCCAATATGCAAGGTAGTTAGACAACATTCTATATAGACTTGGGCCTCATTATACCTTTGCATTTATGGGATGCTCCCCTAGAAACCTTTGTACAAACCTAACATAGGACCTTTCGATCATAACAGGTGTTTCACTGTAAGAGGCAGGATAAACTCCTAATAAGTCATTAAGTGCAGATGGGATCTAGAGGATTTTGTTAATTTTTTAATGAGTCATTGGCTATAACCTCACCCATGAAGCCATTAGATGGTGTGAGTATCGAGTTATAAACCCTTTTCAATTTACTAGATTGGGACTTGCCATTGTGTGTGGTGTTTATGTGTTGTGATAGACCCGTATTATTTGTAAATTGAGTCGAGCACACCCTTTTTATTTTTGACACCTTAGATACCCTTAGTCTAATATCAATTCTTAGACTCTATAATTGTATCAATCCCATCATCACATCCATCCCCAAACCACATCCATTCTACACTCATCTCGTATCTTACACACCCTAATATTTCATCTTCCATCTAATCTAATACCCATCTTATACCTCTATCCATCCCATTAATCTTAAACCAAATCCATCCTCTATCATTTACTTATCTTGTATTGTCCACTCATCCCACATTTTCCACTCCCTATCCTAGACAACATCTGATATTTATCTTATATCTTTCACCCATTTAGTATCCATCTTACATCTTCCATACCCCTCATATCTATCCTAAACAACATCCATTCTATATCCTTATCCTAAGTAACTTGTATAATCCATCTTATCCATCCTATATCTTCTATTACTTATCTTAAACAACATCTCATATCTACCCTATATTTCTTATCCATCTAATACCCACCTTATAACATCCATTCCTCTCATATTTATATCATATCTTCCCATCATATATCTTCTATCTTTTATACCCCATCTATCTCATATTATCTTATCACACTTGAATACCATATTTAGTCTTGGAATCAAGTTCTAGTGGTCACCCATTCCTTTTATCCTCATTATCATCCTTGGACTAGGTATTATCAACAATAAATAGTCTTATCAAGATTCTAATCTAGCACCCGTCACTTCCCTCTATCAAGTGACTTTTCATACATAGCACCCATCCAATCACCATTTTACTAGTATAAAAGGTATTTGATCCCATCACTCCCTTTCATTCATGCTATATTGGACTCTTACAAGGCTTTGTCTTTTGGTAATTCTTAATCATTCCAAAAAAACACCACATCACATTCTTTGACCACTAGTAGATTTAATTTCTAGATTGAGTTAGTATTCAAAAATTCCACATCACCTATCACACCTCATCACATCTTTCTTTCCCTCATCCAAAATGGTGATCCAAACCCATTCCCAACTTAGGATAGGACAAGATTCCAGCCAAGACAATGATCTATTGGGCAATTTAGGTGATCCAACTCATGATCATGATGATACACATAGTGATATGCCTACCCCCAAAGGAAAATATGACCAATTCAATCCTTTTCATAATGATTAGGTTAAGAATTTAATTGACCGATACCCTTATGAAAATCATGACCAATTTTTAGCCTAAGCCATTAAAATCAAGGGCACACTACCCTCAAACTTTGATTGTAATCTTCTACAACATATAGTCCATCCCTCCACCCATCCTAATACACCACATCATAATACCCACACTAATAAAGTACCCAAAGAAGAGGAAGGTGTAGACCAAGAATCTGAAGAACAAGAATGCCCTGCACCCCTCTAAAATAACTCTAGGCAAACTATCTTAGAGGATCGACTAGACCAACTTACACAATAAATAAAATATTTTAATCCATGCACAAAACCAATGATCATCATCCCCACATTAAAACATCCATAACACCCATATACCCCATGATAATCATAATCAAACCTCCAATCCCCTTAGAGACTCCACATTCTCCCAAGAATGGAAAGTGATGAAGGATACTCTCTAATAAATTAACCCGTACTCACAAGCAATGAAATACAAGTATGAAGATTTTTTCTCTTCTTCCTTTGACATGACCATCTTGAAATACCTTTACCACCTCACTTTGAAGTGCCTACATTTGAAAAATATATAAGGAAAGGTGATCCTTGAGACCACGTATAGGAGTTTTATGTGGCTTGTCGTGAATTTGTATATGAAGATGCCTACCTACTAAGACTTTTTCCAAAAAGTCTCACTGGACCAGTCCTAGAATGGTTCATGCATCTACCAAAGGGTTCAATATCTAGTTTTGGGGAATTAACTAAATAATCTATAAGACATTTCTCATTTAATATTGAACATGATGTCTCCATTATAGACCTATATAATACTAAATAGAGAAGTGGAGAAAGCTTGGCATCTTTCTTACAATGATGGAGAAGCTTATCAAGTTGCCTACAATGCATAGTGCATGAAAAGGAGCTAGCCAAAATATTTGTTGATAATCTCAATGCTGAACTAAAATATCAGTTAAAACTCTAATGTGCCAAAACTTTTGATGAGATTATTTATAAGGGGATGCAAATTGAGTAAACACTTATTGAAAAAGGAATAATTAAATTATACTCCCAAAATTAACATAGTCAAAACTAAGATAACTCATTTTTGAGCAAGTCAAAATTCTTCAAAAAGAATAAGAATGTCGTGGGAGATAGGATGATAGATTCCAAATAGCAGCACATTCAAACATGATAAAATAGGAACCCCATAAATCAACATAATATCTCCTATATTCAAGTACCATAAGGTAAACCAAAGCCTCAAACTAGAAAAAGACCTCTCACCAGCTTGGGATTACCCATTAAAATGGTCCTTAAACAATTAATTGTTGCTAACATGATCACACTTCTAGAAATCCAAACTTTGGATGATCGTCAACCTCGACCTAATCGGTACCATAAGGATGAATTTTACAAATATCACAGAGTCAAAGGTCATGACATAGAAAGGTGTATGCAACTAAAGCATTATATTTAAGATCTAATTGAAAGAGGTAATTTTGAAATAGAAGGGGAGAGCTCTTCAAATCAATCTAAGAATGAGCAGCTAGGCATTTATCAAGACCCCCTACCTAAGCATGATCAGAGAAATAGGAAACCACCAAGAGTCCAGGGTCAGGCCTCCTCTTCCAATCACACTGGCTATCATGCCATGCCATATCACTACATCAACACCATAAAAATTTGTATCCCCCAAGATCCCACTCTACCATCATACACCATATTAAAAATCAACCAAGCCATACTTGATTATGTGGTTACTACCAAAAATAGCAAAATTATCGTTCTTGGGGCACCCCCAAAGGACCTGTCTACTTCTACAACTCAAAAGGGGAATATTTATAAGAAAATTTTAGTATCTTTTGATAAGTCTTATGATATCATTTAGCAACTTCAGAAGACACCCACTCAAATCTCATTAATAGAACTTCTCAAAACATCCCCTTTACATCAAGAAATACTCAACCAGGTTTTGAATGACCTCAAGGTACCTAGTGATATTGACACAAATAAATTATAGGAATTAGTAGGACATCTATCCCCTTTACAGTAGATTACCTTTGGTGCCCAAGACATGCCTCTTATTGACCCCCATCATAACTATCCATTATTCATAGAAGTCTCCATATCTGACCATCACATTCCTTGGGTACTCATAAATGCAGGGTTAACATTAAATTTATGCGATTTAGATTTATTGAAGAAACTAGGTTATTCTAAAGCTTCTTTAGGGCCTACTCTAATTATGATAAAAGCATATGATGACAATGAATGGCCATCTACAAGAACTATCTACCTTCCCATTGTCGTGGGACCCATGGTATATGAAACCTTGCTTCATGTTGTGGATGTTGATTTACCCTATAATATGTTGTTAGGTCACCCCTATATCCATGAGATGTAAGTTGTCCCATCTACCCTACATCAATGTCTAAAATTCCCTCACTTGGGCATGGAAGTCACCATTCTTGGGGAAATTGATCATTTTTGCAATTGCCAAATGGATTAATCATAATCATACCTTTGTTTTAGCATAGATCATTCCAATTTAAACCCAACAACTACTAAGTATATGTGCTCAACAAGATTGAATCTACTTCAGATCCATTACTTGAAGTCACTCACTTAAAAATCACATTCACGGGTTGCGGGGGGTACAAATATAAAACCTTTTGTGTAGGTGACTTATCGCTTTCCCCATACAGTTACGGGTCCCTAACTATATGGAAGATCAATCCTATCAAATATCAATTTGGACCAATGGCCTTCTATAGTGTAGGTCTATTATCCAAAGAGTATATTGATGAATCAAAGGAATCATGGCTTATTTCAGAAGATGAGGCCCTCACATCTCCTAGAAAGTGATACCCCTACCTCTAGAAAATGTTACAAAATATGCATTATCAAAGGAAAGGACTAGGGAGACATGAGCAAAGGTAAGATTGAACCCATATTAGTTTAAGAATGTCCATAATATCTTATCTTAGGATACAAACTACTTGATGATTACTTAAACAATATTATTGTGGATACTGCTTCGGTCCCTGAGGAGTCTCTCTGATGATGAAATCTACATGGGTTTCGTTTACAGTTGCTTTGAGGTGCTTGTTGCCACAAGACTTTTTCCTGATACCACTATTTCCACCATCAACATATCCCTTTGCTATCCCTCTTTAATTGATTGGGATCAACATCAAGATCCATCTTTCAATATATTTCAAAATGATGAGGTAATCTTAGAATTTATAGCAGCTCAAGATTTCATGCCTTTCGATGACCATAAGAAAGGTTTTTCTATTAATATTTGTAAGTTATCTTATTTCAGGGAACAACAACATCCCCTTGACCAAATTGAAGAAAATAACCACCTCAAAATCTGGAATAATTTCCCCATTATTTAGCTAAATCAGAGGACTACACTAAAATAGATACATAAATCCTAGATGGTTTCACTTCAGATATCCCAAATCAATAATCACCCCTTATCTATAAGATCAATCACCCTCGCTCATTTAGGAGGTGATTAGATTAAACATTAGGACTAAAGAAAACCTCAAAATTGTTAAACTGGGGGCAACTCTCACACCTGAGGAGAGTTAGATTATTATTGAGCTACTCAAGGAATTTATAGATGTTTTTGCATGGTGTTATTCTGACATGAATGGACTTGATCCCTCCTTAGTGGTGCATCATTTGGTCATTCATCCTAACATTAAACCAATAAAGCAAAAATTATGAAAGATGCACCCCAAAGTGGCCTTATTAGTTAAGGAGGAATTATAAAAGTTCTTAGAAGCAGGATTTATCTGACCCATTGATTATTTTGATTGGATCTCTAATATTATTCCTGTGGCTAAGCCACAAGGAGGAATTTGGATTTGCACAAACTTCTGAGATATTACAAGGCATGTCCCAAATATGACTTCCCTCTCTCAAACATTGATATGATCATGGATTCAATAGCTGGATATGAAATGTTATCTCTCATTGACAATTTTTCAAGCTACAATCAAATTAAAATCACACTCGAGGATCAACACAAAACAACTTTCATAACTCCATGGGGGACTTTCTGCTATCAAGTCATTCCCTTCGGTCTCAAAAATGTTGATGATACTTATCAATGGTGATGACAATTATTTTTTGAGATATGATGCATGATATAGTTGAAGATTATGTGGATGATATCCTAGGGAAGTCCCGACTTGAATTAGAACATCATGTAGTCCTAAGAAAAATATTTGAGCAGCTACGAGAGTATAAATTCATATTAAATCTCAATAAATGTGTTTTTGGCATTACCTCAGTTAAGTTATTGGGATTTATAGTCTCCAAGAGAGGCATAGAAGTAGACCCAGCTAAAGTTAAAGCTATTATGGAAATGCTTCCCCCTCAAAATTTGAAGTAGCTTAAGAGTCTTCAGGGAAAGTTTCAATCTATTCGATGATTCATCTCTCAGCTCATAGATAAATGCCACCCTTTTAACTCATCTATTGAAGAAGGGGACCACTTTTAATTGGAACTCTGAATGTCAACAGGTCTTCAATAATCTCAAAAAATATCTAGCAAATCCACTTGTGTTATCACCCCTATCACGAGAAGGCCCTTGTTCTTTTATATTTTTGTAACTCCTTATGCAATAGGTGCCCTCCTAGCACAACACAATGATCAGGGAAAGGAACAAGAAATTTATTATCTTAGTCACACTTTAATCTCATATGAGATGATTTATACTCCAATTGTAAAATCTTGTTTAACAGTTGTCTTTCCTACACAAAAATTGTGACATTATATGCTTAATTATCAAGTCCAACTCATTGTTAAGGTCGATCCTCTCAAATATTTACTATCAAAATCATCCCTCACAGGGTGAATGGCCAAGTGGATTATGTTACTCAGTGAATTTGATATCGAATATGTTCATCAAAATTCATTTAAGGGACAAGTGATATTAGATCAACTAACAAAAGCACCTCTCCAAGTGACTAAGCCTCTTAGCACAACCTTCCTGGATGAATCTATAATGAATACAATAAAATCTAATGGTTGGAAGCTATATTTTGATTTCTCTTTTACCATACATAGATTAGGCACAGGCATCCTTTTAGTAACCCCACAAGGTGACCTCATTTCAAAATCCTTCCTCTTCCCTTTTCTATGCACCAATAATATTTCAGAATACGAGGCTTTAATAGCCAGCCTTCAACTAGCCATCAAATGGAATACCCAACATCTTCAAATGTTTGGTGATTTGCAACTCATAATCAAGCAGGGTAATGAAGAGTTTCAGACTAAGGATGAGAAATTAATCCCTTATAAGCTATTGGTGGACCAATTAAAATAACATTTTCAGTCTATTACATTCGAGCAAGTGCCATGATGGAGTAATAAAGTAGTTGACTCAATTGTCACTACTATCTCTTTAATTGATCTCCCTGAAGACATACTTGAAGGGAATTTTCTAATATAACATCTAATTTTACCAGCTCATCAAGCCATGGCTCCTCTACAAATTTGATCTATTCTTGATCCCAGTCTTCCCTGGTACCATGATATTTATTATTGAACACAACTGTCTATTGAGAGGGGGGTGAATTAGTAGATAAGCTAAAATTTAGTTCTTTAATGTAAATATGAAAGTATATGCAATACAAAAAACAAATGTTGAGATCATTCACACACAAAAGATCTCATTACACATAATTTTTATGTGGAAACCCAAAAAGAAAGAAAAAACATGGTGAGAAAAGCTACTCTAATCTACTATTTTAATCTAGCCTAATAGTTAAAAATGCCTCACTGACAAACCTCACTGGTTATATTCAAGAGCACCCACTCTAAGAAAGCACCCACTCCTTAACTGATCACCAACTCAGTCTATCTGATAGCACCAACCAATCAGACTTAAGAAGCTACAATTTTAGGATACAATAGAATCAAACTATATATATTTGTTACAAGTCTTGTCTATAACTACTCAGACTATGCACCTTATCTCTAAGTACCTCTCTTTAAATATATCGATATCTTACTTTGTGTCTATATGTATATCTATTTGACATACTTTATCTTACTTTCTATACTCTCTTCCTTTTCTCTATGATATCTTAGTTTTTGTCTGCATCTTTTATTTGATACCCTTCATATTGCATTGATACTTACCTTCAACAATCGTAATAGCAAATGCAATAGTGATAGCCTTATACTTACCTTTTTCATGAAGTTAATATATGACAAAGCTTTTTCTTTAGGGTTAGCTACCATATAGTGTTCACTCTCAGACGACTCTTTTCTAGTTCCAGTTCTAGATTCTTATTTAATGTGACTTGACATGTACACTTTATGTGTCTCAAGTCAAGGGAACCCATCACTCTTTCTTATTTACTATGGTAATCCTCTTTGCCAAATATTAAATGTGCATGTCTTTTAATCACAGATTGATTAGCTGGATTGATAAATCTTGGTCTCTGTGTCAACACACTAAGCTAACCATTTATCTAGTCATGTCTCTAAACAAGGATCATTGATCTTATCCTTGGCACCATCCACAATCTATCTTGCTTTATCAGATATTTTATAGCATTAGTTCAAAATTTAAAACACATCCATCGATTTATTTATCAAAGCTCTTGCAAGTCATTGGATCTCCAAAATAGTGTTCATTTTACCTCACTCTTTCATTAACTATCGAGCTCCTTTTTACATCTCACTATCTCCTATATATTTGGGTTGCTTTTACTCCTTTCGATTATCTAAGATATGCTCAATCTTTAGCTCTCTATTGTGCCATTAACTATAGATCACTTTGTTCCACTAACTCCACTTCACTTCATTGGATTTTGCTTATCAAGCTTCTGCATGTCATCTAATTTCAAAATATGCATGATCTTTATCACCTCTTGATCATTATTATTTGTTATGTTGACTTCATCTCATTTTCTTTGGTGTCTATATATTATTTTTACGTCATTGATCTCTTTAGACTTGCTTGACCTTTATCTTACCTTGATCATTCAACACTTTTGAAAGTGCCTTATGTCCTTTGAAGCTATCCTTTGGGGACTTTGAAATGGTCCTTGATCCATCCAAACTTACCTTTCAGCACTTGTGAGAGTGCCTTTCAAATCTCTCATAATTAACCTTCGGGACTTGTGTTTAGGGCACATACTCTTTGATGAGTGTCATTCAACTCCTCATTTAATCAATGTTTAATTGATGTCTTATCAATAAGGACTGGTGTCCAAAGCTGTCTGCAGTAAGGTGTAGGATGGTAGATCTAGAAGTCTGCTTGTGAGGGTTTTTGATGGTCTTATTTTAACTTTGACTAATGAAAAAAATGTGTCTTAATAAACTACTTGATTCACTCTTTTGCTGAAAAGGAAAAGATGTAACTATTTAATCAAATAAATCCACTCTTTTGCTTGAAAGTAAAATCACACTCTTATTTATGCTTGCATGGAAATGGAGATGTTTAACTTAAAAAGTAAATTTTATTCACACGTTTGTTGTAAAAGAAAACACACTTTGCTTAGAAAGGAAATGACTTTGAAATAAGGAAATGCCTTTTGAACTGTGAATTTGTTTTGATGTTTTATGAATGAATACAAATATTAACAAGATTTTGATTAGTTATAACAAATAGTTAATATAACATAACATAAATAACGTACACAATTTCTAGTTCCAAGGAGAGTGGGCTCTTGCTCCTCTCAGACTCATAAACAAAGATTAATCAATGTTGAAAATTGAAGTGATAATTCATAAAACTGAAATGATTACAATCTATTTAAAACCTGTAATATGCTTGTACGTATCTTTTATCTATTCTTTTTTTAATAATAAAAGCCTTACATTTAAAACTAATATAATCAACTCAAAATAGGATGCAAAGAGATATGATTCCTTGGTCGATTCACTCATCCAAAAATAGGAGATTGGATTTCCTAAGAGATCTAATTATTCTGATGAAATAGATATACTATCCTATAATAGTCCTAAGATCCAAATATATACAACTTATACAAAATAACAGGTGAGTATTTTCCTCATTTGATTCTATATGGAATGATTCTCTCTCATCTTATATGGCCATCAGCTTCCCCATTTGTAGCTTTGTCTTTATAGAATCCACAGAATTGACCCTACAGAGTCGGTAGAAACAAGCCTATGGAGTCTGTAGAAATAAGCTTACGGAGTCTGTAGAAATAAACCTGCACCATCCTTCGAACTGATGTCATTCATGATGATTTCTTAATATCTTGTGTTGGTCCTCCCATGTACTCATATGAACACACGTGTCTCAAAAGTGCAAAAAAATAGCCTTGTAGAGTCCGTAGATTCATTCTGTGTGAGTTCACAGTTCTGTTGGGTAGAGATCAAAATTAAACTTTCACTATACATCATCTATGTCTTCTTCTTGAGCATTTTTTATAAAAAAAATCACTAAAACATACTATGTATTAGACATTAATGACAAAATAAATGTTTACTCTTTAGTTGAATATAAACAAGACAAGTATCTACTTTATATGTAATAGCTATCTAACAATCTATGATCTGTATAAGATAATATCCTTAGAGAGATGAATTGAGGGACATAACATGTTAATAATAAGCCATATTTTGAGCTCATCATCTTGCCTAGGCTTTACCTTTTGCAAATTCTATTACAAACATTTATTTGCATTTGTAGCTCTTGCATCTACTTTTCAAACTCTAACTCAATTCATAGTCATCAAATTCATCTATTATATGCTTGTCTAAATTTCTTGTAAATCCCTGATATTTTTGAATCATTTGGTTTCATATATTAAATTTCTCCTCTGATTATGGAGCCCAACTCTGTCATCCTAGAATAAGTATGATCAACAAAGGGGGTCTATATATCAAGCCAATATATTTCTTTTCTCCCGTGGAGTTTATTACCTCTATTAAGATTTTCAAAATTGAGGTAGCTCTCCTCATACTCCATCTTAAATTATTTAGAGACATGACCTCTTATCTTCTAAGAGGCACTAAAAGTTGGTCTCACCTTTTCACACTTGTAGTCATCATTGAATCAAAACTCTGTCTTGAAAACAAGTCAAAAAAAATAACATAATCATATAAAGCTTGTAAATAATGAGTTTTAACTTCATCACTTAAACAAGCACAGTTAAAAAAAAAATTGATCAATTTGCAAATAGGAAACGCTGGTTTGATACACAACCATGTAGTCTTATCATGATTTATATACTCCTCAAATCTAATTTTCCATGCTAGCTGATTTTTGAATGTAGAATGCAATGCCCTTAGTTAAACTTATCCTACATGAAAGTTTATCAATAACTTATTGTGCTCATGGTCTCCTATGATCAAATCATGCAAATAAAACTCATAAAACAAATCATGTTGATCAGGTTCAACACTATAAAAAAAAATTAGAAATATTATTGGATGTAAAATCTTGTAAGGAAGATGACAACAGATCCTCAGAAGCTATCATCTATAAAATTGTTCAAATAAAAATAAACTATATTTAGGAGAAGGATTCCTACATGCCAAAAGAGATTCCCTTAATTTACATGCATCTTACAGATTTTCTTCTAAATCTTGGACCTTAGCTTCTAATTCTTTCTTTTTATTTTCTAATATTTTATTTGAAGAAGTTGTAACTTTGTTTCTCTATTTGAGTATAGAATATTCTTCTTCAATTTGATTTAGCATTTGTAAGGTAGGAATACCTGGACAACTTGTTTGACAACTTCAATCAACAAATACCTTAGGAGGAGAAAGTGCAACATTAGAAGGTGCTTTGGAAGAGTTTACCAAACTCTTCAATCTCCTATTCTCTTTCTTCAGATTTTTTACATATATCTAGAGGTTTATTTGTTCACTTTCAATTTTTTTTATTGTTTCTTCTAATCTATGAATTTTTACTGCATGATTGGTAGATATTGTGTCTAATTTTTGCACCAATAATGAGTTGAGATGATCCTTATTTTGTAATTGATTGATCAAGTCAATAATGTCAGTTGTTTGTTATTTCTCTAGAGCTTGAGCTTGAAAAAGCTTCAAGATTAACTGTATAACATGATCATTTAGATTAGATGACTCTCCTTTCTTATTTGTGCATATAGTTTTTTTATTCATTACAGTTTCAACTGAAACATGTGGTTGTTTTATCATACTTGATTCCTCTGTCATGATTGGATCTTCTCCTAGAATTAACTCTTTTATTATGATTGAAGGGTTTCTTTCGAAAAGAGTTTCTTTAATATCTACAGTTTCAAGGATACTTTGATGTATGGATAAATGAGATACCTTATTAAGACTATATAGAATGTTTGTAGTCTCTTATTCATCTTCATCTATCAAAATTAACCTTTTTCTTTTGGTCACTCTCTGAGCTACACTCGGTTGTCTTTCCTTTTCAACCATCAAACCCTCAATATTCTCAAGTTTTGTAGCAACCTTTCATTTTAATTTTCTTCTTCCTGATAAGGGAATTGGTTGCACTATAGATTTTTGAGGTTCTTTTGGGGACCTTGAAACTACAGAGATTTGAGACCTTGTGATTCTTCTTCTTGAAGAAGAAGGGATTTCTTTTGAGACTATAGTCTGTGATTGCTTTTTTGGAGTTATTTTCTTAATTGATGCAGCAGGTAGAGATGAATATTCTTTTGTTAAATTTGAGGTTTCTTGTGCAGATAGATTTAAAATTTATTATATTACAATATTCTTAAATTTTTTCCAGACCTTTTGTCCTTGCTAAAGGAAGTGATATTAGATAATTAGGGGAATAAGGCCATGGTTCCTATGAGCAACATTAAGAGTTGTAGTCATAATTTGAAGGGCACCATATAAGAAGGATAGGAGGTTAATCTTGTAATGAGGGTTTTGCCTCCCATACTTAAGGTGTATTAATATTTTTATGGCTTCTCCTCCTAAAAGATTATTTTGCCTCTCATAAATGATATACTTGAGTACCAACTTGGCTACAGATTTTCAAGGTTTAAGAAGTGAATTTTTATGAATCTCTTTTGATTTTTTCTTGGAATCTATTAGACATGAAGTCCCAATCTACGCATTATCATTAAACTAAATAATTAAATCACTAAATGGAATTATGTCTGTCGCTCTCATTCTCTCTTCTAAAATTTATATGATTTGACTTATAATTTGAGTTGAAAAAAGAATAATAATGCCTTTAACAATTAAAAACTCAAAGGTGAGATTAGTGATAAATTTTCTTACCATTGTTTCATGAAAACCCTAGAACTTTTTAATGAAAGGTAGCCTGTCATTTGCTCTAAACACTGCCACAAAAACTTTGTCTTTATGAAGCTTTGCTACATTCTTCGACTCTAATCTTGTTTTTTATCCCATTTCTACTCGAATTTATAGATAACTCTATTTCTTTAACTCATATTTGGGTTTAGACTAGTTTTTTTTTAAATTTGTAGGCAACAATCACTAAAGACCTGTAGAAATGAAATATTTTGTGTGAAACTCTACAGCTTTATGAATCTGTAATTTGACATGATTACTTTATATAGTTCAGCACCTCACATTTCTATGGAGTGTGCCATTCATTTTATCAAATTATTATAAATTGAATGAAATAATGATGTGGCACTTTGACGATAACTATTTATCATTTTATTTAGAACCTCTTTATGATATTCCATCATTATAATTATTGATGATGCAATTGATTATACTAAAGTTGCATAGGTCATTATGATGTAGACATACACCTTTACTGTCTTGTTTGCATGCTTATCCATTATGGTATGTGTCATGTCATTCCATTTTAGAAGGCTCAAGTTTGGGTCATCTTTGTAAAATAAATCTTAATTAAATTAAATATAATTAGTTAACTAAACATAAATAAATAGAATATATGTCTCACTTACTTTTGACTTTAGATTTATCTTTTGCTCACCATTTGTCTTGCATAAATAAGTTTTCATGGATTAGTCAACAGGTGTTGAAAGAACAATTTTTATTGCATGGAGAAGACCAATCATAGTGACATAATGAGATTCTCTTTTTTTATATATATTTTGTTTTTGCCCTTTGACTAGCCATCGCTGATTTTCTAGCCAAAGCCCTTTTTGCAATGCATAACCAGTCGACAAGCTAGTTTTCTAGACATACATTGTCAATAGTCTCTAAAAATATTTTCACTATATATATATTATTTAGGATCATCAAAGAGCAGGTTCTTTGGAAGAAATAGAGTCCTTTAGAACAACTATTTGATTTGAAGCAATTTTTTTAGAAGAAGCAGAGTCTTCTAGAAAAGCTACTTGATCTTTTATCTTTTAAATAAATTCTTCTTTATTGAGAGTTTTTTGATAAAGCTTCAATTTATGTCTATTGACTGACATAGCTCTTCTACTATTATCAATAGGTATTAGCTTAACAGAATCATTTTCAAAGACCTCTTCAATCTGATAAAGTCTTAACCACCTCATTTGTAATTTTCCTTTAAACTATTGAAATTTAGAATCAAACAACAGTTCCCAATCTTCTTTCTGAAACTTCTATTGTTTGATCTGTGAATCATGCCAAACTTTTCTTTGATGTTATACCAATTAGTGCTTTTATCCTCATCTCATCAAGTTTATTAATTTGTAAGAGTCTTTCTTTTTGTATTTCTTCTAATTCAATTTCTTCTACAATTATTTTCAAAGTTTATAATTTAAATTCAACAGAGAATAAGGGATTCTTATTGTTGGGTGAATATTTTATCGTCAACTAACTAATAAAAAAATGGGTTTATCAACCACAGTACAAGGAGATTTACGCCACAAAAAGTATGGGTTTACCACATCTAGATGAGGTAAATCTCTCCTCTCATCAAGAGAAGTTTCCCTATGAATATTTATGCGCTATATGTATATATATAAGTAAGTAGAAAATAATACTCGGGGTAGTATAACAACATCCACCTCTTTTTTTCAGAGGTGATGTACAAGGAACAATAGAGATAAATCCTAGTCGTTAGCTAAGAACATTTTTCTTCTTTCAAGAATGGTATCTAGCGTAGAGTAGAAAATCACCTGAAGTAAGTAACAAAGTTAACAAAGAAACTTACGTAAGCACAAAGTCTTGCATTGTCTCCTTCGCCGATACGGAATATGCGTAACCATAGAGTGAAACGAAGCACAAAGTCTTCGCCTAAAACTACAAAAGATAAAAGGATCACCAAGATAAAAGTAGCTCAAAGTCTCTCTTCTATCTTTTAGAAATGTCCTTAGATAATATCAACACACACACTTTGCTTATTAAATTAAACAGATAAGAGATTATCAGGAAAGAGGACATGAGAACTATTTCTTAAATAACACAGATTACTTCAACACAAAGTCTGAAATAAACTTGTTTCTCATTTATTCGATAAAATATGATTTACAAGTTGAGCACAAAGTCTCAAGAAGTGTCTCAATTTCAGCAGAGTTTTTGCTCTCAATTATCAGAGATATCCATTTACAAAAGAGGTCTCCACTATATATAGGGAGAAACTTTCAAAATTTAGAAAATATTAAAATACAAAAATATCTCAGTCAAAAATGACTCATCTTTGAATTTTGAGATATTTTTTGGACTTTTTACATGTAATTACACATTACAAAATTGCACACACTTTTACATGACAAAAGTGCATGAGAAAAGAAGAAGAGAGAAGAGAAAAATAGTTTAGCTCTTACCGCCAGACTTCTTCAGATGAGCATCGTACATAGCAATAAATGCCTAGATTCCTATACTATCTGGTGCAACAGTGTTCTTGAAGATGACCCTAGCTCTGATTATAGCGTCCTTCAATGCTGTGATTGCCTTAGCATGACTAGTTAACCTAGATCTTAGATTATCTAGGGTTAACTGAGTATCCAAAATATTATCCACAGAAGTCATTGAGAAGGCTTTCTCTTCAAAATCTCTCTGAATCATACCTTGAATCCCTAGATCATCTCTTTGACTGAGAGAAAATGACTATCTTTAGAGGTGAGATCGCAAGGCAGTTCTTTCAGTCGGTTCAACAGACCTGTATCGCTTTTCTCACTAGCATCTTTGGAAGACTTGAGATCTTCAATCAGCTCCTTGAGTACCTGAATCTTATATATCAGTGATTCATTGATCTCAACATAAGAATCTTTACTAGCAATAATGTCGATGGATATCAAGGTGCTTTTCTTCAAATCTTTCATTTCCCTCCACTTGCTAAGATATTTCTCCGTACTGTCAATGTCCTGAGAGATAAGAGAGACAAGGTCCTCTAAATCCATCTTCACCTTCTTCATTTTGTTTGTCTTCTCAGCAACTTCTATGAGTAAAGAAATTTCCTAAGTGCGCATCTTCTCATTGTAATCCTCTAGCACTTTCCCTTTCATATAGGTTTTCTCTGCCTTTTGAATGACAGGGTCATCTATGGAAAAGGCCTCTAGGGTTGCCACTTCAGGGGGAAGAGTGAATTTCTTTATTACTGCCATCAACTGCTCTGCCTTGGCCTTATAGTAGTCTTTCATCTCTTTTTCTCTGTCAAATTTTTGGACCATGATGTCTTTTGTAGACTACAGATCGCTCTTCGCATCTTCGTAAGTAACTTTTCTAAGTTCAACACGAGAGATGAAATAACTACTCATGTCGAAACCCTTAAGGGTTGCGTCCTGTGGTGGTTTAGCTATTTTCAAAAATTTATGCCCTTCTCCTCAACCAACTTTGAAAGAATCCTTGGTCTCTTAGGGGCCTTAGCTTTTACGAGCACTATCTTGCCAAAGTCGAAGTCATCAGCAGAGATGGCTAGCTTCTTTCTTTTAAGCGTGAAAGCTGACATCCAAAGAGAAAGAGAAAAAGTACTTACTGTGCCACCAGTTTCTATAGCTGGTGTCACCATGGTAACATCTGCACTGCTAGTGGTAACAGTGGTTACGATTGGAGTAATTGGTGAAATCGTACCATCCATTGACTGATCAAGGGCAGAGCTTTCTCCTAAGTTGAAAGAAAGAGATGCCAAACTAGGAATAGATTTAGAAGAGTGAAGAGTATCACCAAAAACACCCTGAGGATCACCAAACATAAATTTGGAAGGGGAGATGGCTCTAAAAGAAGGAACACTGATAGGAGATAGAGGTGAAGGAGATGCCACATGAGATTGAGGTGGAGAAGGAGAGATGTTTGTAAGTGGCTGTACCCCTTCTTGAGAAGGTAGAGGCTCAGTTCCTTGCTACTCTGAAGGCTTGTCATCTGTCTCTATTTGTTGAGCTGTCTATTCTTAGGAGCTTTATTCTCTAACTCCCTTAGCTGTTAATTCTGGCTCTTCAGTAACCTTTGATTTTTTAGAAATAAAAATGATTATAGGTTTGTGAGGCCTAGATGGGGAAGGAACATCACTTTTATTCTTGGTCCTATTTTCTACCTTCTTCCTCATTTCTGCTTGGAACTCAACTTCTGATCCGATAATGAACTCTTTTAGCGTGATCCCATTGGCAGCTAACCAATTATTGGTGTTAGCCAATATTGGTTCGAATCTTTTCCTTAAAGAAGTTAATTCTTTCTGGGACCACTGGATAGGAGGAAGAGGAGAGTCAGCAACCTTCTCAGCCAGGTACCTACTGTTGATAATATTCTTGTCATCGACCAAATGGGAGGAAATATTTGCAACCCCTAGATATTCGATCTATTCTAGAGCTAGCTTGATATAATCCATCCTCTTGATTTCTTCAGTTGTTCTCAGGTCTACCCAGATGTCTTCGATCATAGGCTCATGAAACTGAGTCTTTCTTCTGATCATGTCTTTGACACCCCTATAGTCAAAGTTGTCTATCCTCTTAAACTATTTTATAGTAACCAACCGTATATCTGTCTCCATGACCTTGGCTTTGGCTATTGTCAAAATCGAGTATCTACCAATCTCGATTAAAAACTTGAAACGTGGCTTTTTCAGTTCTATTTATCTAGTGTGTACGACCACCATTTGTCTACACAGCTCTATTAAGACTAATTTATCAAAAAAACTTGAGAAGAATATAGGGATAGCCTTGGAAAAAGCCAACTCGAAGATAGCAAAAGGAGGGGAATTGCAAAAACATATAGCTGTAGTCGTTGACGATTGTTCAGGCTTTATCAGAGACTCTCTTTTATTCAAGCTGAAGGTGGAAGAGGCACAAAAATATTGAAAAGAAGGCATCATTTACTCTCTTAAAATGATGGATGGATCCTTACAGGGTTAACTGAGGGTAATATGAGTAGACTGGAGTGGTCTTTATGTCCCCCTCAGTCGTCAAACCTAGAAAAGTTCTCATCAAAGCAGCTATGTACACCAAGTACGAAGTCATATAGAACTTTGAAGTAGTTTGTACATTGGTCAATTGCTCATGAAGGGCGTTGCTGATTTGCTCACCCCATAAGATGACTTGTTTCCCTTAGAGGATGATCTTGATGAAATGGTACATCCACTCATAAAATTGTGAAGAAGACGACAGACCTCGTACCCTGCTAAGAAGATTAATCAGGTCACCGACTTTTTCAATAAAATCACTCTTTGGAAAGTTTCATAGCCATCTAAATAAATTGGTTGTAGGGGTCTTCAGCCACGTGTTATTCATTACTTTTTTTTCCCTCTCGGAGTCCTTGTCATACTCCTTCTGTGCTTCTATGAATTCGATCCTCAACACTTTAGTAGTAGGAAGGCACATGAAGACTTTGTCAATAAATTTAGGGTCTAGCTGAATTATTACGTGGCCGCTAGCATCTGAGATTGATCTCATCTCTCTATTGTAGAACTAGGCGCACTGAAGGACAAACTCTGTATGATGTGCTGCTATCGAGAAAGAAGCTACCAAATGAATATTATTTTCGATGAATCTCTTTATTTCAGAGCTCAGGTTCATTACTTTGGTTTTGGTCACGAACTCGGCCATATCTACGTGGCCAATCTTGGTATCTCTAATGTCATCAACATTAGAGGTGATCGAAGTGATAAAAAACACCCTGGTACCGATACTTCATGGCTTTCGACTTTTTCAGAGAAGCCTCAGTCATTGGAACTAGTCTGAGTTGAGAAGGTGCCGATGAATGCAAATTTTCAGAGAGTATTGCAACCCTGATTGTGCAATCAAAGAATAGTGGGTGAATTGGGGAATTTGCACGTTGGGTGATCATGACCAAAGAAGGGCACTGAACAGGGCCAAGTCAGAAAAAGAAGAGAACAAACAAAAAAAGAGGGAGGAGGCAGAAAAATAAGAAGAGCAAAAATTTCTCCAGAGTTGGAAAAATTTAGAAGAAAAATGCAAGGGCGGCAAAATTTGCCGCCCAAGCATGTGGAATGAACCTACATGCTCGGGCGGTGAATTTCATCGCCCTTGCATGAAGGGAGAAACAAAAGGGCACGAGAAGTGCATGGGCTGTGAAATTCGCTGCCCATGCCACTTTTGGCCTGCGTCGATGGCAAATTTCACCGCTGATGCAAGTTTGGAAGGAACTTGTATCGGTGGTGAAAATTACCACTGATGCAAGTTTGGAAGGAACTTGTATTGGCGGTGAAAATCACCACCAATGCAAGTTTGAAAGGAACTTGTATCGACAGTGAAAATTGTTGCTGATACAATTTTAGGTAGGGGAGTGCATCGAGGTTAGGGCGGCAAATTTTTCCACCTATAGCAGGTAAGATAAGAAATTTGCGGGCAAGAAGGGAGGGCGGAAAATTTTTCCACCTATAGCAGGTAAGATAGGAAATTTGTGGGCAAGAAGGGAGGGCGGCGAATTTCGCTACCTCCCCCCACATGGGGAAAGAGAACCAATCGACGTGGAAAGGAGAGAGAGATTGACAGGAGAGAAGAGGGAGCGGGCCAACGAAGTTAGGAAGAGAAATAAACAAAAAAAAACCCCACAAAAACAATACTTCAAAACAAATCTAGAAAGAAGAAAGTAACAAAAATAAATGCCAAAAACAAAACCTACTTAAAAAACTACGCATGTCGTGAGCTTGAATCTGCCAAAACGCACTTTCATCTGTTCACTAGATCGTCTAAAAGTAGAGGACAGGGGAGAAGAGGAAAGAATAAATCAAAATGAGGTTAAATTAGATTAAATGGGGTGAAAAATGACCCCAACCACCCGACGTGTGTGGCAATAAATGCCACGCATGAAAATTGAGGCAATGCAGGGGCGGCAAAAATCACCGCCCCTACACTGAAAAAGAGAAGGGACATGCAGGGGCGGCAATTTTTGCCGCTCTTGCATGTGAAAGATAAAAAATGTACGGGTGAAAATTTTTATCGCCCCTGTACGTTTAGGAGAAAAATGCACTGATGGTAAAAAATTTCGCTCATGCATGAAAACAAAAGAAAAACACTAACTCTGAAAAAGTTAAATTTTGGTCCCTTGGTTGTAACGAGACCGTAACAAATTTCACATTTTGGAGAAAATAGAATAAAAAGACGTTACAAATTTTGAACAGTGACAGTTGAACCAATATGAGAACGAGAGAAACCCATCTCAAAAATAGACTTAGAGAAACAAAAGGCGAAACGGATAAATTTTTGCAGGGAGGTTGTTCCAAAAATGAGCTAAGCTAATTTTGGAAACAACATCTGGCTCTTGTTGGGAAACTTCCATTGATCGAATCAATCAATGAGAGTAAAAATAAGTCTCTAAGTGCCTTCATCCAAGCCATTTGGCTACGGAGTCAGGCAAAAAATGAAAGAAAATAAACAAAACGCAAAAACTATACATATATATATATCAGTGGATGCATCTAAGCTTCAAAGATTGAACAGCTTCAGATGTTGCCCACTGTGGAGTAGCACAAACGGTGTTCCATCCTGATACTCCAACAAGAAGCTACTCTCACCATAGAGTTGTCGAATGGTGAATGGACCTCTCCATAAAGAGTCAAATTTGCCATGCATTTTCTTCAGTTCGCACCTCTTATCCCACAACAAGACTTGATCTCTAACTTGAAATTCATAAACCTTAGCCTTTTTATCAAAAAGTTTCTTCACCTAATTCTGATGCACTATAATCCGATCCACCACCATGGTTCACTACTCATTCAATTCAGTCAGATACATGATTCTTTTGTCGATCAAACTTTCGAAGGTTGAATCTTCAATTACTTTGTCTAACTTGAGCGCTGGCAGTTCTAGAGTGATGGGTATCTCCGCATTTAAGCCATACAGAAGTTAGAAAGGTGACATACTTATGGCCCTTTTGGGGATAATCTTATCTGCCCATAAAGCATCAAACAGTGCTTTGTGCCACATCTTCTGATTGTCATCTACCAATTTCTTGATAATAATGACTAAGTTCTTATTGCTCGATTCTGCTTGACCATTTTCTTAGAAGAAATAATCAGAAGTGTGGAATAGGGTAATCCCATAATAAAAATAGAATTGAGTAATTTCATGCAAAGAAAAATAGGCCACATTATTTGTTACAATCTTAAGTGGGACTCCAAACCGAGAAATGACATTTTTCTTAAGAAAATTGCAAACCACTTCAAAAGTAGCGTACTTGGTTGAGATGGCCTCCACCCACTTTGTAAAGTAATCAGTTGCCGTGAGGACATAATCATGTTCGACACTTGAAGATGGGTTGACTGTGCCAATGAAGTCAATACCCCACTGCTGAAAAAGCTCTTCGATTATTACTGACTTGAGAGGCAACGTAGCCAGTCTAGACTTTTCGATGAACTGTTGGCATAATTCGCATCTACGCACCCATTTGTAGGCATCCTGAAATAGCGTGGGCCAATAGTACCTTGCTCACAAAATCTTGTGCACTGTTACTAGTGCAAAAAAATGTCTTCCATAGGTTAAATTATGGAAAAACTCCAAGAGTTTAGCTTGTTGGATCTTATCGACACAATGAAAGAATGCCCCATCCAGGTTCTTTTTATACAGACCATTATCCCATAGAACATAGCTAACAACTTTTAGCTTAACATTTTATTTTTATTTGTAGGAGAGATGAGCAAAACACTCACCATAAGTCAGAAAATGGGTAATGTTGGAATACCACTCATCAGTAGTGGCAACAAAGAGGACCGTAAGCATACCTTCGATCTCTATTTCTTCATTTTCTGTCCCCTCAAAAATATTGTTGGCAATCAATTGACAAAGACCCTTTCCCCGCATAAGTTTGGTAAGTTTGATGTCCAAATCAAACTCCTAAATCTTAGCGATCTAATTACCCCTCTTTGTACCAAACTCCTGCTAAGTCAAAATAGACTTCATTGTTGTATCAAGCACCAGCACTTTAGTGTGTGAGTTCAAGATATAAAACCTGAAGTGTTTGACTGCTTTGACCACTGCATATGCATGCTTCTCTATGTTGAAATATTTTAGCTCATGAGCTTTGAGTGGACAACTCATGAAGGAAATAAGAGATTCTACGCCTTCTTGATTTTGCTGAACTAAAATAGCTGAGAGTGTATGTTTTGAAATACAATTATATATTTTGAAACTTTTAGTGTAGTCCAGACAACCCAGGATTTGTGCGCGAGCGATTGCTTCTTTGATATCTTTGAACGTTGATTTTCCCTTAGTAGTCCATCTTAAGGTAGTATTGCCTTTCATCATATTGATGATATGGCGAGTCTTCTCAGCGAACTTAGAAATGAACCTCTGAAGAAAATTCATATTTTTGAAGAAAGAGTGAACCACAGTTTTGCTGGTAGGCAAAGTAAGTTCTTGGATAGATTTGACTCTTTTTGAGTCAATTTTAATACCTTCTCAAGACACAATGTGTCCGAGAAGTTTCCCTTCAGTCACCCCAAAGACAGATTTCTTTGGGTTTAGAGAAATATCGTTCTGACGATAGCATTCCAATATTCTTTGTAAATGGCAGACATGGTCAGAACGGTGCTTTGACAAAAGACCATCAAATCATCTAGGTATACTACGATGAACTTACCCATTTCATCCTTGAAAGCGAAGTCCATCACTCTTTGAAATGTGACACTTGCATTTATCAGACCGAAAGGTGTTCTTCGATAGGCAAAGGTGCCCCAAGGTGTGGTGAAAGCAGTCTTATGCTGATCTGCTTTTCTAACTTCAACCTGATTGTACATCGAGAAATTGTCTAGCATTGATAATATTTCTGAACCTATTATCATCTGCAGAACTTGATCCATGATAGGGAGAAGGTAGTTATCTTTCAAAGATAACTGATTTAAGTTCTTGAAATTCACGCAGATTCAGATTTCACCATTTTTTTTACAGGCACTAAGTTGGCAATCCATGTGGAGTGATGGATTGAAAAAATTATCCGGGCATCAAGCATTTTTTGTAACTCAGCTAAAATAGTACCTAAGATATTTGGATTATATTTCTTGGACTTTTACTTGTAAGACACAAAGTTTGCCTTAAGAGGAATGTCGTGGTGAATGTCATCAAGCCCAAGTGATTTCAAATCATCATAGGAATAAGCTAAGACGTTTATATATTAGTGAAGTAGATTAGCAAACTTGAATCTCTCCTCGAGAGTGTAGCATTTCCCAATATTTACCATCTTGAGATCTCCCTTGGTTTCTAGGTTTACTTGATCAAAATCTTGGGAGGAGTTTGAATCTATTCACTGTTGTTTAATAAACCTGTCATGGTTATCAAATAATTTCTCTAGGCAAACCAGCCCTTTGAGAATTTTAATCCCCTTAAGCTTCAGAAAATCTTCACTTGTGTTCGCATTCGATTCAGAGGTGGCTTCACATTCTCGAAGGTTACTACTTTTAAAATGCAGTTGTTCAAAACTGTCTTTTTGCTCCAAGAAGGCAATGATTTGATCGTCATTGTTGAATACTTGTCAATGGCTGGCATTATCAAGTACACTTGGCTAAAAGACCAGTTCAATAGTGTATTTATCTCTTTTAAAATCTAGGTGAGGAACCAAGAGAGTAGTAGAAACAGTCAATGCATCTGTCCTATCATTGAATTCTCTTAGAATGGTAGAGATGTTAAAAACGTCAAAATTTTTGATTTGGTCTCAGACAAGATTGCAATAGTGGTGCAATCTTTCATTTTTGGTTTGGTAGAGTTTTTTATCTGGCAAACCACCAATTCAGCGTCCCCTTTAACATGAAGTAATTTAATGCCTTTCTCTCTAACAGCCTGTAATCTAAGTAACAGAGATTCATACTCAGCTGTGTTGTTGGTGTTGTTGAACTGCAATTTGTAGGACAAAGAAACAATATCTCTTTGAGGAGATACTAACACAACTTCGGCTCTTGAACTGGTAGAAGAGTAGCTGTCATCAAATTCTAAAATTCATACTTTATTAGACACCACTTTTTTTTGAAAATTTATTCATTTGGGGGAAGAGGTTCTTCCATGCATTTATTTTACTGTGCCAATTCTCCCAATGCGTCAGTCGAACACATTTCTAAGTTGTCGCCTGTAGGAGTTTCATCGAATGCCTCATGGACTTCGTCCATAGATAAGAAGTAGTTACCCATGCTAGAAGACTCAAATAAAATTTGAGCTTTCAGTGCTGATGATCAGGTGACTACATATCTTGCCTCTTTTTCAGGAAGCAATTTCTTCATAACCCCTTGAATTGGGATCTTTGCCTCTGACAAGTCCATGCTTAGCTCACCTCCAACATCCTTGCAGAAATTCTGTCCAAGCAAGGTACCATAAGAGGCTGGAACATCAGCCACTAGAACCGTCATTTTTATCATTGTTTTTGGAACAACTGTGAAAGCAAATTAGGCATCTTTTATCTGACCAAGGAGTGGGACTTTCTTGCTCTCCATAGAAAAACACCTCTCAAAATTTTTGGTCAGAGCTAGGCCAAAGAAATCTGCCACCTTGGTGAACATGACATTATCTGAGGCTCCAGAGTCTATTATACAATTACTCAATTTATAACCATTTATTAGTAGGGAAACATAAAAAGGTTCTATCTTCCCGAGAGCAACAAGAGGAATCACGACAAAATTATTTTGGGTGGACTTGTCTTTGGGAGGATCATGAATGGATTTTGAAGAATCTTGTCCTATGGAGACGGCCTTATTTTTCACATATTCTGTCAACTTATCAAATTATTCAAGGTTAGGCCTCAAATATTCAATCTTTGTCATTTGGATCTTAGTCTTCCTAACGTGATCAATTATATCAAATAATTGAAAAAAATTTGAAACAGAGGAAGAGGGTCTATCATTTGGGTCTTTAGTGGGTGTGGCACTGGGCTAAGTAACAGAGGTGGAAGGTATGTGGCGGTTGGAGGTACTTATTTTTTTGTGAGTTACTTTATCTTTTGATTGAGGAGGCAATGGAGTCCCTTGTTTAGCGATGAAAACCACCAGCCAAGGTTCCTCTTCAATTTTTCTTTTGTCAGCCTGTAGAGCTGACTAGTTTTGAGATTTGGTGAAAATAGCATAAGATCCATCCACCCCTTCTCTTTTACTTTCAGCTTTGTCTTGGTAATCTAGAAAATTAATATTAGAGTCGCCAGCTAATTCTTTTTCTTGCTCATCGAAGAGATTAGCGTCATCTTGTCGGTCCAACTGAGGTTGGAGCGAAAAATCATGTTCAGCCTCTAGGTAATTGACTACTGAATTGTTAGGTGTTGCTTCAATGGCTAGTTTCCTTAGAGGGGGAAATAGGCGATTTGGTTGCCCTTGGTTCTGGGCAGCATTGCCCTGATACTACTGATTTTGGAACGTTCTCCTTGGCATATCTCGATAGGTGGGAGTAGACATACTTTGGGATATTTGTCTCTAAAGCTATCAGTTTATTTGTCAATTTTTGCACCATAGGATCTGTAGTGCCTGTAAAAGAGCTTTCAGTAGATGAAGAGAATTTATTTTTACTGTAGTCTTTTTTGATCTTACCTGTCAAGATAAGATCATCCTCAATCTCAGTAGCCAAATTTTGAGCCAATGCTAGATCCATAGGGCCAGCTCAACTCAACAAGAAATTTACTTCAAGAAGTTGCGAGTTGATAAAAAAACAATTAAGATTCTCTAGCGTGGGCTAAGCGACGATTGAAATCTGGTTCCTTAACTTATTGAATTTGGCTATGAAATCCCTCATGGGTTCCTGAGATTTTCTTTTTATCTGTGTCAGTTGTGCCAACAAGGCGTGTGCATCTTCAACAAGTTTAAATCTAGCTTTGAATTTGGACTTTAGTTTATTCCAGTCAGTTATAGTTTGAGCTTGAAGGTGGTAAAACCAATTCGCGACAGCACCTTGCAGAGTTTCTAAAAAAAGTCTCACTACTACGTCTTCGAATTCTACACTGATTACACTGCATGCTATAGAGAAAGCGACAATATGCTCATCGGGATGAACCTTCCTGTCACCAAAAAACTTTAAAAAAAATTCTTAAAACTACGAGGTAGTTTATGTAAGGGTGGGGTCAAATTAAGAGGACCAAAAGAATTGCCCCATGGACCTTGAGCCATTATGATAGAATGATTAAATGGCAAGATAACAAACCTCGATGGGGTTAATAAAGACAAAGACTTACCAGTAGGGAGGCTAGAAGCTTCACCAGGTATGGGAGATCTGGCGTTGGTAGGAAGGAAGCTCCTAGTTCGCTGAAGATGAGAGGATGAAAGAGAAATCTCAAAATTATTTTGCTATACCAGCTCAAATATAGGATCAACAATATCCTGAGCTCTCTGACCTTGTGTGTACGGTGGATCTGCCAGAGTGTCAAATGAAAAAGAAACCAAAATTGCTTCAAGTTGAAGCTTAAGGCTTCAAAATACATGTTCGTTCTCCTGCAAAGTCACCAAAAATTGTTGGGTGAATATTTTGTCATCAACTAACTAATGACAAAATGGGTATATCAACCACATCACAAAGAGATTTATGCCACAAAAAATATGGGTTTACCACATCTGGATGAGGTAAATCTCTCCTCTCATCAAGGGGAGGTTCCCTATGAATATTTATGCATTATATATATATAAGTAAACAAAAAATAATACTCGGGGTAGTATAACAGCATCCACCTCTCTTTTTTTAAAGGTGATGTACAAGGAACAAGAGAGAGAAATCTTGGTCGTTAGCTAAGAACATTCTTCTTCTTTCAAGAATGGTATCCAACATAGAGCAGAAAATCACCTGAAATAAGTAACAAAGTTAACAAAAAAACTTACTTAAGCACAAAGTCTTGCGTTGTCTCCTTTGTCGATTCGGAATACGCATAATCGTAGAGTAAAATAAAGCAAAAAGTCTTCACCTAAAACTACAAAAGATAAAAGGATCACCAAGATAAAAGTATCTCAAAGTCTCTCTTCTATCTTTTAAAATGTCCTCAGATTATATCAATACACACACTTTGCTTATTAAATCAAACAGATAAGAGATTATCAAGAAAGAGGACATAAGAACTTTTTCCTAAATAACACAGATTACTCTAACACAAAGTCTGAAATAAACTGTTTCTCATTCATTTGATAAAATATGATTTACAAGTTGAGCACAAAGTCTCAAGAAGTGTCTTAATTTCAGCAGAGTTTTTGCTCTCAATTATCAGAGATATCAATTTACAAAAGAGGTATCCACTATATATAGGGAGAAACTTTCAAAATATAAAAAATATTAAAATACAAAATTATCTCAATCAAAGATGACTCATCTTTGACTTTTAAAATATTTTTCTGACTTTTTACATGTAATTACACACTACAAAATTACACGCACTTTTACATGACAAAAGTGCATGAGAAAAGAAGAAGAAGAGAGAAGGAGAAAATGGTTCAGCTCTTGCCGCCAGACTTCTTCAGATGAGCATCATATATAGCAATAGATGCCTAGATTCCTATACTATCTGGCATCACAGTGTTCTTGAAGATGACCCTATCTCTGATTATAGCATCCTTCAACGCTGTGATTGCCTTAGCATGACTAGTTAACCTAGATCTTAGATTATTCAGGGTTAACTGAGTATTCAAAATATTATCCACAGAAGTCATTGAGAAGGCTTTCTCTTCAAAATCCCTTTGAATCATACCCTTGAATCCCTGGATCATCTCTTCAACTAAGAGAAAATGATTATCCCTTGAGGTGAGATCGCACGGCAGTTCTTTCAGTCAGTTCAACAAGCCTGTATCACTTTTTCCGCTAGCATCCTTGGAAGACTTGAGATCTATCAGCTCCATGAGTACCTGAATCCTATATATCAGTGATTTTTTGATCTCAACATAAGAATCTTTACTGGCAATAACGCTGATGGATATCAAGGTGTTTTTTTCAGATTTTTCATTTCCCTCCACTTGCTAAGATATTTTTTCATACTGTCAATGTCTTGAGAGATAAGAGAGACAAGGTCCTCTAAATCCATCCTCACCTTCTTCATTTTGTCCATCTTCTCAGCAATTTTTGTAAGAAAATTCTCTGAGTGCACATCTTCTCAATGTAATCCTCCAGCACTTTCCCTTTCATATAGGTTTTCTCTGCCTTTTGAATGACAGGGTCGTCTATGGAAAAGGCCTCTGGGGTTGTCGCTTCAGAGGGAAGGGCAAATTTCTTTATTACTATCATTAACTGCTCTGCCTTGGCCTTATAGTAGTCCATCTCTTTTTCTCTATCAAATTTTTGGACCATAATGTCCATTGCAAACTGCAAATCACTTTTCGCACCTTCGTGAGTAATTTTTCCAAGTTCAATACGAGAGATGGAATAGCTTCTCGTGTCAAAACCCTTAAGGGTTACATTCTGCAGTGGTTTAGCTATTTTTAAAAATTTATGCCCCTTCTCCTCAACCAACTTTGAAAGAATCCTTGGTCTCTTAGGAGCATTAGCTTTTACGAGCACTATCTTGCCAAAGTCAAAGTCATCAGCAGAGATGGCTAGCTTCTTTTTTTTACGCATGAACGCTGACATCTAAGGAGGGAGAAAAGAAGTACTTGTTGTGGCACTAGTTCCCGTAGCTGGTGTCACCATGGTAATGTCTGCATTGCTAGTGGTTGCAATTAGAGTAACTGGTGAAATCATACTGGTCGTTGACTGATCAAGGGTAGAGATTTCTCCTAGGTTAAAGAAAGGAGATGCCAAACTAGGAATAGATCTGGAGGAGCAAAGAGTATCACCAAAAACACCCTGAAGATCACCAAACATAAATTTGGAAGGAGAGACAGCTCCAAAAGAAGGAACACTGATAGGGGATAGAGGTGAAGGAGATGCCACAGGAGATTGAAGTGGAGAAGGAGAGATGTCTGTAAGTGGATGTGCCCCTTATTGGAAAGGTAGAGACTCAGTTCCTTACTGCTCTGAGGGCTTGTCATCTGTCTCTATTTGTTGAGCTACCTATTCTTGGGAGCTTTGTTCTCTAACTCTCTTAGCCATTGATTCTGGCTCTTCAATAACCTTTGATTTTTTTAAAACAAAAATGATTATAGGCTTGTGAGGCTTAGATGGGGAAGGAACATCACCTTTGTTCTTGGTCCTATTTTTGCCTTCTTCCTCATTTCTGCTTGGAACTCAACTTCTAATCCAATAATAAACTCTTTCAGCGTGATCCCTTTGGCAGCTAACCAATTATTGGTGTTAGCCAATATTGGTTCGAATCTTTTACTTAAAGAAGTTAATTCTTTTTGGGACCACTGGATAGGAGGAAGAAGAGAGTCAGCAACCTTCTCAGCCAGGTACCTACTGTTGATAATATTCTTGTCATCAACCAAATGGGAGGGAATATCTGTAAGCCCAAGATATTTGATCTATTCTAGGGTTAGCCTGTTGTAATCCATCCTCTTAATTTTTTTAGTTGTCTTCAGGTCTACCCAGATGTCTTATATCATAGGCTCATGAAACTAAGTCTTTCTTTTAATCATGTCTTTGACACCCCTATAGTCAAAGTTGTCCCTCCTCTTAAACTATTTCATAGTAACCAGCTACATCTTTGTCTTTATGACCTTGGCTTTGGCTGCTGTCAAAATCGAGTATCTGCCAATCTCGATTGAAAACCTAAAACTTGGCTTTTTCAATTTTATTTGTCTAGTGTGTACGACCACCATTTATCTCCACAGCTCCATTAAGACTAATTTATTAGAAAGAAACTTAAGAAGCATATAAGGATAGCCTTGGAAAAAGCCAACCCAAAAATAGCAAGAGAGGAATTGCAAAAATATACAGCCGTAGTCATTGACGACTGTCCCTATAAAAAAACATCATTTACTCTCTTAAAATGACGGATGGATCCTTGCAGGGTTAACTGAGGGTAATATGAGTAGATTAGAGTGGTCTTCCTATCCCCCTAGTCATCAAACCTAGAAAGGTTCGCATCGAAGCACCTATGTACACTAAGTATGAAGTCATATAGAACTTCGAAGTAGTTTGTAATTTGATTAATTGCTCGTGAAGGGCGTTGTTGATCTACTCACTCTAAAAGATGACCTGTTTCCCTTGGAGAATGATCTTGATAAAAGGGTACATCCACTCATAAAATTGTGAAAAAGATGGCAGACCTCATACTCTGTTGAGGAGAGTAATTAGGTCACCAACTTCTTCAATAAAATTGCTCTTTGGGAAGTTCTACGGCCATCTGGATAAATTGGTTCTAGGGGTCTTCAGCCACTTGTTATTCATTACTTTTTTTGCCCTCTCGGGGTCCTTGTCATACTCCTTTTGTGCTTCTATGAAATCAATCTTTAGCACTTCAGTAGCAGGAGGGCACATGAAGACTTTGTCAATAAATTTAGGGTCCAGCCAAATTATTATGTGGTCGCTAGCATCTGAGATTGATCTCGTCTCTCTGTTGTAGAACTAGGCGCACTGGAGGACAAACTCTGTATGATGTGCTGCTATCAGGAAAGAAACTACTAGATGAATGTTACTTTCGATGATTCTCTTCATTTCAGAGCTCAGGTTCATTTCTTTAGTTCTGGTCACAAACTCGGCCATATCTACGTGGCCAATCTCAGTATCTCTAATGTCATCAACATTAGAGGTCACTGAAGCGATCAAAAAAACACCCTGTTATCGATAATTCATGGATTTTGACTTCTTCAGAGAAGCCTCAGTCATTAGAACTGGTCTGAATTGAGCAGGTGCCGATGAACATGAATTTTCAAGGAGTATTGCAACCATGATCGTGCAATTAGGGAATAGTGGGCAAATTAAGGAATTTGCACGTTGGATGATCATGACCAAAGAAGGGCACTGAACAGCGTTGGGTCAAAAAAAGAGGAGAACAAACAAAAAAAAGGGAGAAGAGGGAAAAAAATAAAAAGAGCAAAATTTTTTCTAGAGTTAGAGAAATTTAGAGGAAAAATGTAAGGGCGGCAAAATTTGCTGCCCAAGCATGTAGAATGAACCTGCATGCTCGGGCAACAAATTTCATCGCCCTTGCATGAAGGGAGAAATAAAAGGGCACGATAAGTGCATGGGTGGAAAAATTTATTACTCTTGCCACTTTTGGCCTATGTCGACAGTGAATTTCGCCGCTGATGCAAGTTTGGAAGGAACTTGTATCGGCGTTGAAAATTGCCACCGATGGAAGTTTAGAAGGAACTTGTATCGGCGACGAAAATCACCGCCGATACAAGTTTAGGTAGGGGAGTGCATCAAGGTTAGGGTGGTGAATTTCACTGCCCATAGCAGGTAAGATAGAAAATTTGTGGGCAAGAAGGGAGGGCGGTAAATTTTTTTGCCTCCCCCCACATGGGGAAAGAAAACCAACCGACGTGGAAAGGAGAGAGAGATCGGCGGGGGAGAAGAGGGAGCAAGCCAACAAAGTCAGAAAGAGAAATTAAAAAAAACAAACCCCACAAGAACAATACTTGAAAACAAATCTAGAAAGACAAAAGCAACAGAAATAAATGCCAAAAACAAAATCTACTTGGAAAACTACGCGTGTTACGAGCTTGAATCTGCCAAAATACACTTTCACCCATTCATTAGATCATCCAGAAGCAGAGGGCAGGAAGAGGAGAAGAAAGAATGAATTAAAATGAGGTTAAATCAAATTAAATGGGGTAAAAAATGACCCCAACCACTCAACGTGTGTGGTAATAAATGTCATGCACAAAAATTGAGACATGCAGGGGCAGCGAAAATTACCGCCCTTACACTGAAAAAGAGAAGGGACATGCAGGGGCGGCAATTTTTGCTGCTCCTACATGTGAAAGATAAAAAAATATAAGGGCAATAATTTTTGCCACTCCTGCAAGTCCAGATGCAGGGGCAGCAATTTTTATCGCTCCAGCACATTTGGGAGAAAAATGCACTAGCGACAAAAATTGCCGCTCGTGCATGAAAATAAAAGAAAAACACTAACTCTAAAAAAGCTAAATTTTGGTCCCCTAGTCATAACGAGATCGTAATAAATTTTATGTTTTGGAGAAAATGGAACGAAATGACGTTATGAATTTCGAACGGTGACAATTGAACCAATATGAAAACAAGAGAAACCCGTCTCGAAAATAGACTTAGAGAGATAAAGGGTGAAATGGATAAATTTTCACAAGGGGGTTGTTCCAAAAATGAGCTAAGCTGATTTTAGAAACAATAGCTAAGGAACTTATATCATCGGTGAAAATTGCCACTGATGCAAGTTTCGAAGGAACTTGTATCGGTGGCAAACATTGTCGTCGATGCAAGTTTCGAAGGAACTTGTATCGGTGGCGAAAATCGCTGCTGATATAAGTTTAGGTAGGGGAGTGCATCAAGGTTAGGGCAACAAATTTTGCTGCCCATAGCAGATAAGATAAGAAATCCGTGGGCAAGAAGGGAGGGCAGTGAATTTTTCCGCCTCCCCCCACATGGGGAAAGAGAACCGACCGACGTGGAAAGGAGAGAGAGATCGGCGGAGGAGGAGGGAGCAGGCCAACAGAGTCGGGAAGAGAAATAAACAAAAACAAACCCCACAAAAACAATACTTGAAAACAAAGATAGAAAGAGGAAAGTAACAAAAATAAATGCCAAAAATAAAACCTACCTGGAAAACTATGCGTGTCGCGAGCTTGAATTTGCCAAAATGCACTTTCACCCATTCGCTGGATCGTCCAGAAGCAGAGGGCAGGAAGAGAGGAAAGAATGAATCAAAATGAGGTTAAATCAGATTAAATGAGGTGAAAAATAACCCCAACCACTTGGCACATGCAATAATAAATGCCGTGCATGAAAATTGAGGTAGTGCATGGGCGGCAAAAATCGCCGCCCTTGCACTAGAAAAGAGAAGGGACATGCAGGGGTGACAATTTTTGTCACTCCTGCATGTGAAAGATAAAAAAATGCATGGGTGGCAATTTTTGTCACTCCTGCACATCTAAATATAGGGGTGGCAATTTTTTCCACTCCTGCACGTTTGGGAGAAAAATGCATTGGCAGCAGAAATTGCCGCTCGTGCATGAAAATAGAAGAAAAACACTAACTCTAAAAAAGCTAAATTTTGGTCCCCTGGTCGTCAAGAGACCGTAATAAATTTCATGTTTTGGGAAAAATAGAATGAAAGGATGTTACAAATTTTGAATGGTGACAATTGAACCAATACGAGAATGAGAGAAACCCGTCTCAAAAATGGACTTAGAGAGACAAAGGGCGAAACGAATAAATTTTCGCAGGGGGTTGTTCCAAAAATGAGCTAAGCTGATTTTGAAAACAACACTTATCATAAATCAATTCATAAGGTGAAAATCTAATTATTGTTTTTCAAGTAGTATTATATACCTAAACAACTTTTGGTACCTTATTTACCCAATCCTTTCTACTAAAATTAACAACCTTGATTAAAATAGTTTCCAATTCTCTGTTGGTGACTTCAACTTGCCCATTAACTTGTGGATGGTATGAAGATATTTTTCTATGTTGAGTTTGATATACTTGCATGAAGTGTTTTATCATGTTTGACATGAACTACGGTCCTTGATTTCAGACTATATCCTTTGGAGTATCAAATCTTTGCATAATTTTAAAATATAAAAAATTAGCTACCATCTCTTCTCTTGCATGAGTTAATACTTCCACTTCCATTCATTTGGTCACATAGTCTGTACATATTAAGAGATATTCTTTTTCTCTGAAAGGAGGATCCACATGACCTATAAAATCAATTCCTCATTTCTCAAATAGTTCTAAAACCAATTGAGAATGAGGGTGCAAAGGCATCTCAATTGAAAGAGTAAGTTTCCCAATTCTTTGACAAGCATCATAGTGTCTGACATATCTTTTTACTTGCTGATGAAGGTGAGGCTAATAGTATTTTGCTCCTAAAATTTTGTGTATAGTTCTTTGAGCTGAGTAATGACATTCTCTTGGTTCATCATGAAAAGCTCTGATGATATTATAAGCTTCAACATTTGTCACACACCTGCGAAACACATGGTCAAGGCCAAGCTTGAATAGCATTATGTTAATCTATTTAAAAGAAAAACTTTTTTTGATTAAACGTTTCTTTTTTTTATGAAAATTACAGAGAAAACTTCCCTGTGGCGAGGTAATTAGCTATATCAGCAAACCATGGAGATTTTGATAAAATAACAAATAGTTATTCATTTTAAAAGTCATCTTTCATTGATTCTTTTTCACTTGTAGTGTTTATTCTTGATAAGAAATCAACACCTACATTAAAATTTCTTAGTTTATCAATAATAATAACATCAAATTCTTATAAGAGCTGTAGACACCAAAATAGTGTAAACCTCCCTTGGTCCCTTTCTGACTTTAACATGCCTAACCTATACTTTATTAATTTAAAATACTTATTTTAAATTAATCATCCCCTTTAGACACCTCACCTTGGATTCCTCGCCTTTAGACCATTTATCACCCTATGACTAATCATAATTATCTAAGACCTATTTCAACTCTCTCACTAAACCCCATGCCTAATAAATCTGCCTTTGGACCGTTCACCAACGACAACTGAACTTGGCAGATAGAGGAACAGACAAAAGGCTAAAAATAGTTTTTTTACCCATTCTCTAGCCGCTGACGTCGATCAACAGTCGACCGACGCTGACGAAATCGCCGACGTCAGTTGCTTAAAACTAAATTCTAACCTCAGCTGGAGGGCCCGAATGTGAATTCTCTTGCTCCCCGGATCTGAATTCTCTTGCTCCTCGACTCTTTGCATATCAAAGGCAGGCTTTGGGACGAGGCATCATCATTCTATCATCACTCTCCAGGGTAAAAAACTCTGCAAAATTCACTCTAGACATTGGATTAGAAGGTTGTACGAAGTCTCTTACATCAGCCATAACGGGAACAAGTCTTCTACACTTCTGGTTCTCCATCAAGAGCTAAGTATTCTTCTAGTTTATATTTTAGTATTTTTAGAGTGCATTGGTAATTAGTCCACTGGCTATTTCTAAGTACTGTTGAGACCAAATCTGGGTTTCTTCTTGGAAAGGCTAAAAAGCCTTTCTTTTATCCTGACTCAATTTGACAATCTGTCCCCTACCTTTGTTCTTCTTAAGACTTTATCCATTACCCTGCATCCCTGCACAATCTTTTTGAATCTCTCAAACCATTCTGTTGACCACAGACATACCCTGAAACCTATCCAAGGCCCATTGCCCCTACCGACATCGACATCAAGGCCCATTGCCCTACCAACGTCAGCAAATTAACTGACGTCGGTAACTTTGACCAACTGACGCCGACAAGACTATCGACGTCAGCGACTGTGAGAGGCAGATTACAGGAATCAGGTATGCATTATCTATTTCCCTCTTTGTTAGTCATTTGTCAATTTTTTATTTACGACACTTTTACTTATAAATAGTGGACTGTCATCTCTCACGAAGCTGTACGCTTTCGAGACCGAGCATTGCTTTGCAATCCACTTTATCTTAATTTAACATTTTTGATTGTTTGAGTCTCTTTCTTCTTATAGGTGTCGTCCTCCACAGCCAAAGAGGAGCTCCTTCAATCATCTGGATACGGTGCGCAACTTCATCTAGGTATCATCTAACCCCTGACCATTTAACTTTAGTTTCTTATTTCTTCTGAATGTAAAAAGGCAAAAACGAGTTAGAAACCATTCTGGCACGCTCGATGGGACCCTGGAGTTTTCCTTGGGTTCATTTCTTCTAAAAGGCAAACTCTTCATATAGATGCATTAGATTCTCTTCTTGCATCCTTCCTCTTCTTTATTTTTCTTTCGAAAAGACACCATTAGCACAAGTTAAAAAGAACCTCTTTCTTTTTCTTCGGATCTTAGAGTAGTGAAATTCATACTCTTAATCTTTTCCCCACTTGTTTGCATCTGAACAAAACATTTCAATTTGAGTTAAATATATTGCATCTCATTCTTTCTTGAATGCATTTTTAGCTCATCTAGTAATTAAAAGCACATTATGAATAAATCGTAGTGCACATATGTTACACATCCAAATCACAAGCACATTAAACTACACATCCAAACATACCTGAGACAAAGTCTGACTAGGATTTTATCACCTAGCGGATACCTTCCCCTTTTGGGTAATCCTACTTGGACTTCACTACCAAGGGGAGAACCCACTCTGTTCTCTGGCAGAGTATAAACTCTAGGGGAAGTATATATTGGCTAAGCGACCCAGCTTGACTCTAGGCTCGTGAAGTGAGGGGAGCAAGCCCCTAACACCAAGCCACGTACGAAACCTAACACAGACTTTTGAGCACCAAAACATAACTCGAAACCAACCTTAGACTGCCTCTTTTAGGATCCGTTTTAAAAGCCCAACTTCCCAAATACACTCTTCTAAGGCATAAGCCAACACGACTCTAAAATTTATTCTTAGAAATTTAACGTTTAGAGATTGCTTGCCATCATCTATTTTTCTATTTTTATCTAGTTTTTTGAGCTGGTAAGGACGCATTATTCTGAGCTCCAAAAACAACTCATAACTTTCTTCTTTCTTCCAAAAACTTTCAATTTTCTGAGTTTTTGGAAATACACAGTAGCCGACATTGGTTTTTCCATCGACGTTGGCAATTGATCTTCACTGACATCGATTATCTGACCGACATCGGCAACTTGCTTCACCGACATCGGTTTTTCTACCAATGTCGGTCACTGTCAATTTTTTTTTCTCAAATAACAAGCTAAAAACCTGACATTCTTGCTGTTAAAAACAAATTCTGGTTTTTTGAGGCTAAAACATACAATTTTTATAACCTGAATCTATTTTGCCTTGGATGGTTTTGACACGTAGTCAAACCAAAACTCTTGTTGACCATGCAAGGCAACAACCACTCTCGCCTTCGCCTTCTATATCAAGTCTCCAAATAGAGTATAATTAAGAAACTAAACGTACTCCTATCTAACCAACCCCAACTCAACCCCCTATTGTTCCCGAAGGGGACCAAGACTTTGAAAGGTTCTTTGACCTCAATGTCAAGGTTCTTCAGCACTATCTCGTGAGAAGTCACACGCGAGATCCTTCAGGCAACACAGTTTATAGGATGCCAACTTCTTTAGTTGAAACGAAAATCATATCAACAGCCTCCGTAACTCAACCCATGGTCACCCAGGCCATTACCTCAACTAACAACCCGACCATGACCAATCTTCAAAGTGTGGCCTCTCCTTCTATTTTTAGACCTACCTCTATTGGGGTTTTTGTACCTCCTAAACCACAAACCATTCAACAAAATTCTACACCATTCTAGAACTTAATTGTCTCCATCCCACCTACTCTTGCACCCATTAATACAAGAGTGACTACTTATCCTTTGGCTAGTGTTGCCACCATCCAACCACCTTTGGTGACATCAAGCCAAGTTGTGCCTTCTAGCTTTATGACACAACCACCCTTGACTTCAACATTAGTCCTTATGACTATTTACCAATATGTTGCGCCTATACAAGCGCAACCAACTATGTCATATGCTCCACCTAACACCTTTCAAATGACTTACAATCTAGGGGGCACCCCACCTGCAAATCCATTAACCGATCTGATTAAGATGTTGATGGATAAGATGTCTAATCTTGAGACATCCGTTTTGAGTTCAAAAAATGTTCTCTCATATGAATAAATCTGTAATGAATCTATTCATCCTTCAGTCTCAATCCGACCATATCCTAGTCAGTGGGAACTTTCCAAGTTTACTCGCTTTTAGAGTAAAGAGGATCCACAACAATATCTACGAGCATTCAGACATGCTTGTTACCTTATAGCACATGATGATGCATTATTACTACGCACATTTTTTATGTCACTTTCTGGTGTTGCCGTCGATTGGTATAGTTCTATTACCAGTCACTCTCTATTTACCTTCACTCAACTAGCTCAACTATTTTTTTACCACTTCTCAATCAACATCACTATAAGGGTCTCCATCACAGACCTATACTCTATTAGACAATTCGATGATGAATCAATAGATAATTTTATTTCTCGATGGAGAAGTTTAATCAACCAACTCTCTTTTTTTTACCTCAACCTGAGCTCATTGAGCTCTTTTCACAAGCATGTGCCAAACACATCTCATCTACTTTGTGGGTCTAAACATTTCGCATATTTGACGAAGCTTTCACCATGGCTAGGAAGCTTGAACTTCGTGCTGTCGAAGAAGATAAAGTCAAACTGCGTAGTAAAAATAACAATGCAAAATTCAATGATCCTTCTTCTTTCAAATCATCTTTTTCTTCCCACTCCAAGTCCAAAGGAGCGGCAAATGTTGTGGTCGTTAGACCATCATCTTCAACAACAACCAACCAACCTCAACCTTCAACATCAGAATACATCACACGACAATTCTAATAACAATACGTACAGCGTCAATATACTCTAATAGGAGAATCATTCACATCTGTGTTGGATAAATTAGTCAAACAGGGAGTCCTCAACCTCCCCCAAATTCGACCACCACCTCAATTTGATCCCTTGCGTGCCATCCCTGCATGGTATAGGTAGAATGACTTCTGTAATTATCACCATGTCAAAGGCCATGACACAAACAATTGTAAAACCCTCAAGAATGTCATTTAGGACATGTTAGATAAAGGTGATCTGGTCTTGAATAACCCAAATGCGCCACCTAACCAAAACATAGACATCTTTAGACAATCTTTCCCTAACCATCCCCTAGTCAAAATAACATTCAGACCACAACTGAAGACCCTGAAGAGTGTAATATATGCACGGTCAATATGGTTTCACCTTTCATCTCTAACCAACCTCTTCCACAAACCGAAGAGGTTAATCAACATATCCCTCCACCATAGGAAGAAGATCTTTCTTCTCCTAATAGTCCTCCATCTACCCCTCTTATATTGGAGGACGCTTTAACCATATCAAAGCCACTAGCCCCACCTTCATCCTTCCTACTACCAATGGAGGACCATACCTTTCCTGTTCTTCAACCACAAGTAGAAGGTACAATTATTCTTGCCCTCTATCCTCTTGAGGAGTCACATTCTCCAATTTCTTCTCCATCGAGAGAAGAACTTGCCTCTTCACCTACTTCAATCGAAGAAGATCCAGTAATGGCTCTCTCTTGCCTTTGGCCTGAGATTGCCACATCTAACACATTCCCACTCTCACAACCACCCAAATCTTTTGAAAAATCAATTATAAAGCCTAGCACAATAGCTTCTAAACTATTCTCTCGACTGACTGAAAACTTAGGATTTCTCCATTCAAGGAACTTAGAACATGAGGCATTATGGGAGCGACTCAAAGCTCCTTATCTTACACATCCCATCTCATCTCATACTGACGACCCTCCTTCGACAAAATCTCCTAAAGTCTCCAATGAGGACGAGGCTTCTACTTTCAGATCTTTAGAAGCTCAACCGTCCACATCTGAACCTAAACCCTCACAAACTTCCACTATATCGAAACTGGTTAAATCCCTTGGTGTTCGCCCTATATCGAACCTCACTCACCCACAAGTGAAAGTCGATTTGAATCTCGCCTCCCATAATAATGGTCCTCATACCGTATTAAAGAAAGCTACTAAAACATGTCGAAGAACTCCTCCCCCACCATCACCATTGCCCTCTATTTTGAGCCCTCATCCTTCTACCTTAATAGGAGTGCTCTCTACTCCAACACCTAACAAAAATAAGTTGCCTCTATTACTCCCTTTACCTACCAAAAACATACCTCCTCTGAAAAATTTGGCACCCCTCACAAAGAAAGTGTCGTCTACACGAGTGGCCACACCACCAACCCAAAAGGTGGTATGGAAATCTCCCTCAACAACTCTAAAACAAAAGTCATCAATACCTAGTGCATCAACAAGCACGAACCCATTAGTGGGTTCATATGCTTTGATACTACGTCGATTTTTGCAAACTTCTAGCATCACTCTCCCACCTATTAAACCATTTCAACCTCTTGGACCAAAACCGTCTTGGTTCGATGACACTAAAATTTGCTTATATCATCGCTCACCTGGGCATGACACTAAAAATTGTTGTGCCCTTAAGGTTGTCATTCACCATTATTTATAAAAAGACACCCTCTTTGTTGAGGATATTGTCAACAAATCTCCAACACCGTCTCATGTCTCTCAAACCTCTTCATCTTCATCGGGATCCCATCATCAGACTATGGTCCCTTTATCTCCGTCATCCCCTTTATTTGAGATTAACACCATCAATGTGGCCACTAGGTCACAAACTTTAAAGGATAAAGCAAAAGAGCAGATTGATATTCCTTGGACCTATCCATTTGTCAAACCTGCTCAACCACCAAAACTCAAGATTTCTATTTTGGGTACATCCCAACCAACTTCTTCAGAAGCAATCCGTGATTCTATGGTGAAATAACTTCACCTAACTCCCGTGAAGATGACTTTATATGACCTCATTCAAAGCTCTCCACAACATTGTCAAGCTTTAATCAAAGCTTTACAGGCAATGGAAGTCCAACTTGAGGACCCCCAACCACTAGCTGCCTTAGTCTAATCATTACCCACTGTCACCTCTATTACCTTTAGTGATTATGAAATTCCTACCTCTAACTTGGAAGATCAGGATGCTGCCCTTTTCATCACAGCCTATGTTGATCAAACTCGCGTTAAGCAAGTTATGATTGATGGGGGTGCCATCATCAACATCATTTCCACCCATGCCTATGACCAATTAGCCCTCTCAAAGAATTGTATGTCAAAGACTAACGCAATTCTTCGATCTTTCAACGACTCCACCACCACTACCATTGGCACCGTCGTCTTACATATTCGTGTCAGCCCACGAACAGTCCCAGAACTATTCTACATCATCAAAGGGGAGTTCTAATACAACATGTTATTAGGACAACCTTGGATCTGTGCCATGGCCTGTGTCCCTTCTACATGACACCATTATGTCAAATTTGAACACGACGGTCAAGTCCATGTCATTCTCGCAGACCCCTCCCCTTTCAAGACATGAAACACAAATTATCGACCCAATGATGTTATCATTCCTTTAAAAACATCAATCCAAACACCACGTTCACTCGTGAAAGCTTTAACAAGTACGCAGATGGTAGTTACACCTACACCACCTCCTCAAGTGACAACGAAAAACCCTATGGAAGATACCTTCTAACGTCTTTCACTTGGGGAGTATCATTTACTCACCTTGGACATGTTCTAGACTCCTCAAGAGTATGGACAACTTCATCACAATCCCAACTATGACCACCGCATCAGAATGGTCGTCCCTTATGGTCCTCCCAATTTTTAAACAAATCTCATCTATGGAGGGCTAAATCGAGCTCCCACTAATGGAAATCCTCTTTCATCACCCCAACTATTTACGTCTGACTTCTCTTTTCTTGGCAACCCAAACTTTGCTCATACCTATCTTTATAGGTGTGCATGGAAGGGCTTTGGCTTTGGGCACTATGAACAAGGCTCCCATCAGCGCATCGAACCACCAAATGACGAGGCCATAAAGAATGTCAAGAAGGGACATGGCCTGGGTTTTGAAGAACCTACTGAAACTTCTAAAAACCCTCGCCCTGAACCTATCATAGAACAATCACCTCCAAACTCGCCTATTCCCCCATCTTCACCTATGGAGTCGGTGGTTTCCATCCCTCCTAATTTTTTTTTACATAAACGCCATTCGCTTGGAACCCCTAACCTATCAACTAGGTGAGGTATCCAGGTCTCTCCTCGTTTATCCAAACATGATAGATGATGAATCTACTACCATCAACACTATCCAATGCGTAGACGATGATGCCATTCTCACCTACATGAGTGCAGATGACTCTTTCATTCAATGATTGCTTCCTTCAAAAATGCAGGTTATGTTAAATGAATCGACCATTAACATTAATCTCTCATCTTCTGATATTCCTCACATTTTAAAGATTGGTCAATCTTTGGATGCCCAGGAACAAATCGACTATACCAAATTCCTTATAGATCATAGCAAAGCCTTTGCTTGGACCTATAGCGATATGCCTGGAATCGACCCTAACATTGTCACTCATAACATTGTCACAAACCCAGAGGCTAAGCCTGTCAGGCAAAAGCTTCCCAAGATACATCCTTGAGTTGCACTCCTTGTCAAAGAGGAGCTTCAGCGTCTTCTCTCCGTCTCCTTTATCTGACCCATTAATTATCTGCAATGGGTGTCAAATATTGTCCCTGTCACCAAAGCAACTAGGGGGATTTGAATCTGTACTGACTATCGTGACCTTAACCTGGCTTGCCCAAAAGATGACTTTTTTGTACCTAACATCGACCAACTTGTTGATCTTACGATCGGTCATGAGATGCTATCATTCATGGATGGGTTTTCAGGATATAATCAAATCTTGATTGTGCCAGAAGATTAACATAAAACCACTTTCATCACCCCATGGGGGATGTTTTGCTATAGGATCATGCCTTTTGGTCTTAAAAATGCAGACGCCACATATCAACGTGCCATGACCTACATCTTTCACAATCTCCTCCACAAAATCATGGAGGACTAGGTGGATGACCTGCTTGGGAAATCCAAACTCTGCCGTGACCATTTAACTATTCTCAAAACCATATTCACTCGCCTCCTCCAATATAACGTTCGATTAAACCGCAAGAAATGTGTCTTTGGGGTTCTCTCAGGGAAGCTTTTAAGCTTCATCATTTCTCTTCGTGGCATTGAGATTGATCCCGCTAAGATTCGAGCTATACTCGAGATGCTGCCACCTTCCAATCTAAAGCAACTTCGCAGCCTACAAGGGAAGCTTCAATCTATTCATCGCTTCATCTCACAGCTTTCTGACCGATGTCAACCCTTTCATCACCTCCTCAAGAAGGACGTCTCCTTCAATTGGGATAAAGATTGCCAAGAGGCTTTTGAGGCTCTTAAGCGTTATCTTGTCTCCCCACCAGTCCTTATTCCACCTAAATATGACCAACCTTTTATCTCTACATCTCAGCAACAAATTATTTTTTAGGTGCCATGATCACGCATCGAGAGCAGGCGATTTATTATATAAGCCGAACACTCATTGACTATGAAACTCGGTATACTCATACCGAAAAACTTTGCTTGGCATTAGTCTTTGCCACCTCCAAACTTCGTCATTATCTCCTCAATCATAAAACTTACATCACCACTCATACTGACCCTCTCAAATACATGCATTCTAAGCCATACCAAAACCAACGTATGGCTCGTTGGCTCATGCTTCTTGCTGAATTCGATTTGGAATTCATCCAACAAAAATCTATAAAGGGGCAAACAATCACTAACCAACTAGCAAATGCCCCTCTACCTGACAACCAACCCTCTCACTGTGAATTCCCCGACGAATCTATCGCCACACTTTCCACTGATGACATATTCTATCAAATGACAATGTTCTTTGACATATCCAAATGTCAACTCGGTGGAGGTGCAGGGGTCATTCTCATTCCTCACAAGGGTGAGCCCATGCCTCTCTCTTTTAAAATTGACTTTGAATGCACTAATAACATGGTTGAATATGAAGCCTTAATTTTGGGACTTCAAACTGCCCTTTTCTTAGGCATCAAGACAATCAACATCTTTGGTGACTCGCAACTAGTCGTCAATCAAATCAACGGTTCATATCTTTGTAAAAACAAAGTTTTGCAAAGATATAAACACCGTGTTGACACCTTGCTAGAATCCTTCAACTATTATCTCTTGCAAACTGTTCCTCGTTCTACGAATAAGTTTGCTGACACTATGGCCTCTCTAGCCTCACATATCCCATCCTCATCATCTTCATCAAAAATCTATGTTACAATACATCATTTGATGTTGCCTTCATATATTTCCACTGACATCAACTTTGTCGGCAATATCGACTCTAGTCCACACGATGTTTGGTATAAAGAACTTGTTGACTACTTAACTTTTTCTATCATTCCTCCTGATCTCTCTAGCAATGCACGGCAGGATTTTATCAAGAGTACTGCTCGATATACCATGATAGGGGGTCTTCTCTACAAAAGAGGTTTCGAGGTTTTGATGTTTTTGTATGTGATTTATTGATGGTTTTGCAAGAGGATACAAAGAGATACATTTGGATTTTAACTCATTAGAAATGGTTATGTCTCATGACTTGCAATCAATTAATGCTACTATAGTACCCAACTATGGTCTACCTAAGATTATGGAATATCCTAGATTCTTTATTTTGGGTTGCAAGACCGTGAAATCTATTGAATATTCCTAAGACTTTATTAGTACTTCAACATTTTTTATAGTCTCTTCTGGTTTAGTTACAGATTGGTTTGCCATTTGAAGAATGGTAGTTGTGGGTTGCATTCTCATAAGAGATAATGGATGGAGAGTATCAGTTGTCATAACATTAATTATTGCTCCCAAATCCACCAAGATGTTAGGAATTTCTTTACCTCCTATTGTGACTATGATCACTAGGCTTCTTGGATCTGTATATTTTAGAACTAATAGTTTTCTTGCTAATAAATCAATACATTTTCTATCAATATGAATGGTTCCTAGATATTTTACTTTCCTCCCAGGTATCTTGATACAAAGGTTTTTGATGATCTTATTCAATTAAAGTATATCCCTAATATCTTATAATAGGGGTACCTCAATATTGATCTTTTACAACTCATGGGCCAAGTTTGATTCTAGTTTAATATTAATTTCTTTTAATCTTTCAAGAAAAGGAACTACTGATGTAGTAGTGTTTTCTTTGTTTACTTCAGGGCTCATTTTGATTTTGGCTTCTCTAGTATTTAATTGAGATGATTCTATTTATTTTTTCATCAAGAATCTCAGAAATAAAAACTAAAAGTTTTTGTATAGTTTTTTTTTATTTTACATGTATGTTTGAATAATTAATAGCTTCAACATTTATTGTCTCTTCCTGTTCATTAACATAAATAAGTGTTGGTTGTTTATTTTTTGGATTTATTATTGGTTGTGCAGGCATTAAAGGTTGATTAATTTGTCCTTGTTGCTGAATAATTGGGGGTGGCATTATAGTTTGTTGTTGAAGTGGTCTTCTTGGTTGGATGAATTGTTGCTATGAGTTCCACTATAGATTCCATTGTTGATATTGTTGTGGCATCCATTGTTGCTATGGTACCCATTTTTGTTGTGGTTGTCGTTGTGGCACCATCCATGGGGGTGTTGACATCCAATCTTATTTTGCCCATAGATTTTGGATTGATAGAATTTGGGGTTGATTTCAAAAAGATGAAGGAACTGAAACATTCCATGGTGCCATCCATGGATTAATTGGGGTTCTTGCATTAAACTGTCCTTAAGCTTAATTTTGTGAGATAAAGTTTTGTCTCTAGATATAATTTACTTCTTTGATGGACTAGATTTGTATTTTCATTTGATTTTTTAAAACAGGTAGAAGGGTGGAATGTTTGGTATCATGATCTGTTGCATCACAGATCTCACATGATGAAACATTAGTTTTATCTAGGGAGTAGTCTCTGAAGGCATGTTTCTGTCTGTACTTAGGACAGTAGATTGCTAAGGGTTCTATTGTATGTGCCTTAGCTTGAAGGCCATCTAAAGTACTATTTAGTGTAACTAAAGTATCTATCTTTAGATTGACAAATTCTTTGATTAGCTTAAATGTTTCATTAGATTTCTCCAACCTTCCTCTCCTAATTTTGGATTTTGTTCGAGAGTAATTGGTACAAAACTCATAAATTTGATTGAAAGCCAACTTATTTATATCTCCACCTCCCATCAGATTTAAGGCATCTCTAGTATCTTCATCCAACCCTTTTAAGAAAACTAATTTCTGAACTTATTCAGTGAGTGGATAATTACTTCTTTTATGAGTAAACATGAATCTATCCAAATAATCCCCTAAAGATCCATCCTCGTTCTGTTTGATTTTGAAGAAATCCTCATTTCTTTCTCGTACTCGGCAGTAATCTTAATACTTGTTTAAGAATTATGTCTCCATGTCATCCCATGTTCTAATAGAATCACCAGATAAACCTATGAACCATCTTATAGTTGCATCTTTAAGTGTAGAAGGAAATAGTTTTAATTTTTGGCTATCTATTGTGTAATCATAGGTTTGACATAGCACTTTAAACTCAAACAAGAATTGATCAAGATCTTTTGTAGATCTTCCCCAAAAAATTGACAGATTAGTTGGTGAAATATTTTTCATGGGGGTTTGATCATTGGGATCTACAATAATAGGAAAGAAAAAAGTCCTTCCTACTTGTACAAGTTGTTAATTTTATAAATTTTGTTGGAGAGCCATATTTTCTTCTTTTGATGATGTTTCAAAGCTTAGATGATCTTCCCACTGAATATTTGTGGTATTAGTTATGGGTTGTTCAAAGTTTTCAAAAAAAAATTCAGCTATGGATTTTTGAAATGCTTCTTCTAAGTCCTTGGCAATTTTTTAATAATGTCTTCTTGCAAGAGATTGATCTTGAGGAATTTGTCCTATGGGGCTTGCTTGTGACAATGGCTTGGTTTCTATCTAAGTTCCTGAAGATTCTTGCAGATAGGTTTCACTCGTAACTTCTGGTTCATTACTTAGAGATGTTGAAGGAGTTTCAACTTGTATTCTTGGTGGGAATTTTGGGATGAATCATCCTTTAGAATCTCTACGATGGTACATCAATTTTATTGAATCTTTTTTTGAGATTTTATGGTTTTTACATTTTTTTTATATTTTTCACTCTAGACCAATAATTATTACCTTACTAACACCTTGTTTCCCCGATAATGGTGCCAAAAATGATGAGTGTCATTCAACTCCTCATTTAATCAATGTTCAATTGATGTCTTATCAACCAAGGCTGGTGTCCAAAGCTGTCTGCAGTAAGGTGTAGGATGGTAGATCTAGAAGTCTATTTGTGGGGTTGTTTGATGGTCCTATTCTAACTTTGACTAATGAAATAAATGTGTCTTAAACTACTTTATTCACTCTTTTTATGAAAAGAAAAAGATGTAACTATTTAATCAAATGAATCCACTCTTTTGCTTGAAAGTAAAATCATACTCCTATTTAGACTTGCATAGAAATGGAGATGTTTAACTTATAAAAGAAATTTGCTTCACACATTTACTGTAAAAGAAAACACACTTTTCTTAGAAAGAAAATGACTTTGGAATAAATAAATACCTTTTGAACTGTGAATTTATTTTGATGTTTTATGAATGAATGCAAATATTAGCAAAATTCTGATTAATTATAACAAAGAGTTAATATAACATAACATAAATACCATACATAATTCTTGGTTTTAAGGAGAGTGGGACCTTTCTCCTCTCAGACTCAAGAACAAAGATTAATCAATACTAAAAACTAAAATGATAATTCATAAAATCGAAATAATTACAATCTATCTAAAACTTGTAATATGCTTGTACGTATCTTTTCTCTATTCCCTTTTTAATAACACAAGTCTTATATTTTATACTAATATAATCAACTCAAAATAGGATGCAAAGAGATAGGATTCCTTTGTCGATCCACTCATCTAAAAATAGGAGATTGGATTTCCAAGAGATCCAATTATTCTGATGAAATAGATATACTATCTTATAATAGTCCTAAGATCCAAATATATACAACTCCTACAAAATAGCAAGTGAGTATTTTTCTCATTTGAATTCAACTAGAATGATTCTCTCTCATCTTATTTGGCTGCCAGCATCCTCATTTGTAGCTTTATCTTTATAGAATCCATGAAATTGACCCTATAGAGTCAGTAGAAACAAGCCTGTGAAGTCTGTAGAAACAAGCCTATAAAATCCATTAAAACAAGCCTGCACCATCCTTCAAATTGATGTCATTCATGATGATTTCTTATTTTTTCGTGTTGGTCCTCCCATGTACTCATATGAACATATGTGTCTCAAAATCACAAAAAAATAGACCTACAGAGTCTGTAGATTCATTTTGTGTGAGTTCATAGTTCTGCTGGATGGAGATCAAAATTGAACTTTCACTATACATCGCCTGTGTCTTCTTCCTGAGCATTCTTCACAACAAAAATCACTAAAACATTCTATGTATTAGAAATTAATGACAAAGTAAAATTTTAGTCTTTGGTTTAATATAAACAAGACAAGTATCTACTTTTCATGTAATAACTATCTAACAATCTTTGATTTGCATAAGATAATATCCCTAGAGAGATGAATTGAGGGAAATAACATGTCAATAATGAGCCATATTCTAAGCTCATCACCCTTCAGAGCATATCCTTCGAAACAATTTTTGTGGGATAATTATTGCAAGTTTTGTGTCAAGGGGACTTTAAAAAGAATTAATCAGGACTTATTTCCTTCAAAAACTTTGTTGCAGACATTTTCTCCAACAAAGTCCAAACTATTTTCCCAAGATAATTTCCAAGCTTGCAAAATCGACTAAGTGAGGAGACCAAACATTTTTTGAAACACTCTTTTTGAATACATGCAAAGTTGTAAAAAATGACTAAGCCCTATTTTACACCTGCATAACTTTTGCTTCTCTCATCTGCAAGACATGAAACTTAGACCACCAAGACTATGCACAAACTTGAGTAACCTGGTGTGATTATTTCCTCTAGATGCTACTAAGTACACAAAGGTTATTACAAATAAACTGTGTACTCAGCCATATCTAAAAAAAATAGTAAAGGCATTTATATGATTGTTCATGGAATTTAAGTTACACACACAACTCCATGAGGTCTTGGTAACTTAACCATTTAAATTCAACACCTTTGTCATTAATGCATAATAGCGCATAATACCTTTGACATCAATGACAATCTTTCATACATCAATGACTATGTCTAAGAATCTCCCCCTTTGTCATTGATGATAACACATCATCAAAATGACTTCACTTCTTCATCTTTATTCTGCTTTCTCCTCTTTTGACATTAATGACAAAGAGTCTCTGCCATAATATGTCAATAGACTGCTTGATTATGCATGTAATCTACTTTCTCTGTCTTAATCTTGGGACTTGGTAGGCTGGAACATAGATCAAGGAATTTCCCTTAGGCAATGACACATTTGCCTCAATTTTACTCAAACATGTTCAAATCTAGCTCCCCTGGCTCCATTGTTCTACAAATGATCATTTACATAGAATTCATCTAAAAGACCAATCAATAATCTACATATCTCCATATAGATAGGCATAATGATCTAGATCCAACACACCTTTTTCTCCTCCTTTGACATCAAATGGAAAAGGGATTGCAACTTTCTCACCAGATTGCCTTTTCTCTTAATCTAGGAGTTAATGATGTTCTTTCAATTCTCCCCTGGACTCATGCCCTATCACTAGAATTTAGTGATGTGGTGTGGGAGCCACCACTCCCAACTTCTCTCTTAGATACTCAAATTGCTCTTTAGAAAGAGGCTTAGTGAATATATTTGCAATTTGATCTTTTATCGGCACATACTCCATTGTGACCTCTTGATCTACAACATTTTCTTTCAAAAAATGATATTTGATGGATATATGCTTAGTTTTGGAATGCATCACTGGATTCTTGGATATGTTTATGTCACTTGAGTTATCACAAAAAATAGAAATAGGTACTTGGTATTTTACCTTAATGTCTTTGAGAGTCTTCTTCATCCACCAGACTTAGGTGCAATATGTTGTCGCTGCTACATACTCTGCTTTTGTTGTAGAAAATGTAACTGACTCTTGCTTTTTTCTCAGCCATGACACAAATCTATTTTCAAATGAAAATGCACCACCATTAGTGTTTCTCTTGTCATTCACCATTTTTGCCCAATTGGTGTTTACATAAGCAATCAAATTGAGATCTTCACTTGTAGGGTACCACAAGCCATAATCAATTGTGCTCTTGATGTATTTGAAGATTCTTTTCGTAGCATTGACATGTAATTCCTTAGGAGCTGCTTAAAATATTGCAACCATGCATACTTCTTGCATGATGTTTGGTCTAGATGCAGTTAGGTACAACAAGCTACTTATTATTGATCTATACATAATATTATTTGCATTAGGGGATTTATCTTCTTTGCTCAACTTGCATCTAGTTATCATGAGAGTACTAATTGGTTTGATGTCATCCATTCCAAATTTATTGAGCATCTCCTTTTCATACTTAGTTTGAGATATGAATATCCCTTCATCGAATTGTGCAATTTGTAGACCAAGAAAGCAAAAAAGTCTCCCAATATAGACATTTCAAATTTACATTGCATTTGTGTAGTGAATTCTTTGCACATTTCACTATTGCTACCTCCAAAGATGATATCATCTACATAGATAATAATAATCAACATATGCTCACCTTCTGATCTAAAATACAAATTATTGTCTGCATATCCTTTGTTGAAACCTTGTTGTTGTAGGTATTGATCCAATCTCAAATACCATGCTTTAGGTGCCTATTTCAGACCATATAGTTCCTTCTTCAATATGCACACATAATTTTCATCTACTACCTTAAAACCTTTTGATTGTTCAATGTAAACTTCCTCTTCTAAATTTTCTTTTAAGAAGGTCGACTTTACATCCATTTAATATATTTTGAACTTTTTATGAACACAAAATGCCAAAAACATTCTTATAGATTCTAGTCTTGCCACTAGAGCAAATGTTTCTTCAAAGTCTATGCCTTCTACTTGTGCATATCCCTTACACACCAGCCTTGCTTTGTTTCTTATAATAACTCCATCTTCATTGAGTTTGTTTTGTAAACCCATTTTTTTCGTATCACATAATTGTTTGAGGGTCTATGAACTAATTCCCAAGTTTTGTTCTTTTTTATTTAGCTTAGTTCTTCTTCCATGGATTTTAACCAGTTTTCATCCTTGTTGACTTCACTAAAGGTCTTAGGCTCAATTTCTATAAATAGAGCAAAACTTACTTGCTCCTTGTTCATTGCAGCTCTTTTCCTAGTTTGAACTCCATTTTTATTGCCAATTATCTACTCCTTAGGATTTTCTTTTTGAACAAACTTTGGGGTTATCTTTTTAATCTTTTCTTCCTCCTCTTCACTATCTTCTTCTTCATTTTCTGCTCCTAATTCTTCAATTTTGATCTCCTCATTAATTTCAACATGTTTAAATTCTTCTTCAACCTTGACATTGATGCTCTCAACTATTTTGGTAGCCTCTTATTGTAACATACATAGGTTTTGTTATGAGTGGAGTACCCAAGAAAAATTCTCTCATCTCATCTTGGCTCAAAACTTTCTAGTTTGTCTTCCTTTCTTTTGATGTAGCATTTGCTTCCAAACATTCTGAAGTACTAACAGATGCAAACTTTCCATACCATAGTTCATATAGAGTTTTATCACTCTTCATCCTCAATTTAACTCTGTTCAAGATGTATATTATTTTTTGGACTACTTCTCTCTAATATCCATTAGATAGTTTGGCCTCTTTCAACATTATTCTAGCCATCTCCTTAATAGTCTTATTCTTTCTCTTGACAACTCCATTTTCTTATATAGTTATTGTAGTAGAGTAGTGCCTTTTAATGCCATGTTTCTCACAATATTCTATGAATTCATTGGAGGTGAATTCTCCACCTTTATCAGATCTCAAACATTTGATCTTTCTTCCCATTTCATTTTCAACCATGGCTCTAAAGATCTTAAATCTATCAAAGGCTTGAGATTTGTCCTTCAAAAAGGTTACCCATGTCATCCTTGAGTAATCATCTACAAATGACATGAAGTAATGAACTCTTTTAGATCCTCTTGTCTTAATAGGACCACAATATTGGTATGAACTAATTGTAGAGGCTTTGTAGTTACATATTCTTATGTTTGGAACTTGACCCTTGTTTGCTTGCCTAATTGACAATCTTTGCATGTAGTATCTATGAGTTTGGTTATCTTGGGCATATGTCTTACACACTTATTCAAACTCACTTTGATTAAATTATCAAAATTGACATGATCCATTCTCTTATGCCACAACCATCTTTCATCAACCTTTCTTATGAGGTAACTATTATCATTTACCTCGACAAGATTATAGATATTACTCTCAGTCATTTACCTTATATCCATTATCACACATTTGGCTGACACTCAGTAGATTATGCTTCAATCCTTCAACATAAAGAACATGTATAAGAAGCTTACCATCTATGTGCAAAGTTCATTTGCCTTTGATTTTTATTGTTATATTGTCTCCCAAACTGATAGTTCCTTCCTTGCACTTGTTCAAATTGGTGAACTTGCTCTTATCACTAGTCATATGCTTTGAGCACCCACTGTCTATCACCCACAAATTTTGGTTTTTGGTATGGAGTGTTGTTTGAGCAATCAAGGATTAATTTTTTACTTTTCATATTTCCTTGGGTCTCTTACATGTCCTTTTATTTTCTTTATCAATGACTTGTGAACCTTTGTTCTCATTAGGAGACTTGTCTTTATTTACATTGTATATTTTTGACATTGCAAAGTTAGTCCTACAATGCCTAGCTATGTGACCAAAATTATTGCAATTATAACACATTGTACTTGAATCTATCAAAGGAGCAAATGAGTTTCTACTTACAAAATTAGTTCTCCTCAAAGGTACAACTCTACATTCAATATCCCTATGACCAAATTGATTACACTTGTAACAATAACCATAAAAATATGAATAATACCTGGTCATAAAACTTTTTGGTGTAGTATATTAAACTTTCATACGCTTTTATTTCTTCAAGTCTGCCACTTTAGTATATCCTTCTGCATCTTTGATTTTTGTTTTTTTCCTTTCAAAAGACTTTTTTTCAAAATATATTCCCCTCACCTTATCTTAATTTAGATCATTCTTAGTGTTCGTGCTGACCTTCTCTTTCTTTGCTTCTACTTCTCGTCCTATCTTGAAATTATCATATAGGTTAGTTGATATACTAGTTGAGGAACCTTTTCCTTTCTCATATCCAAGACATGATTTTTCATTTGAGGGATTTTGAACACTAATTAGTTCATTAAGAATGTCTTATCCTTTTATCAACTTTAGAATTTTATCTAATTGGCCTTTTGCCTTCTCAAGTTATTTCTTCAAGGCTACTATTTCTGCCTCAAGCTTCATGCATTCTTCAAATTTGGATTGTAGTTCCATCTTGACTACTTCTATTATTTTAGCCTTCTTAAATTGAGTTTGTAGAATCACTATCATTTGATCAAATTTTTCAAGTTCCTTTTGCCCAAGCTTCTTCTGTTTTGAGTTCTCTTTTCTTTGTTTCTCAATCTCTTCTAGAGCACAAACAAGTTCACCTTCTAAATCAATTTCACCTTCCTCCTCTTCTTCATCCCAATCTTCATCTTCATCTTTTTCTTGATTTATGGAAGTGGATTATTCTATCATGATTAGGAATTCATTTCCCTTAGCTAAAAAAGCACAATCATGATCATCATCCAAACTATCACTAGCACTATCTTTCATTGAGTCACTGTCTTCTTTTGTGTATAAACCTTTCTTACTCTTGAAGAAGTTCTTCCTTTTTGCATTGTGAGGTTTTACCTTTTTATTGTTCTTCACTTGTTTAGAATTGTCTATTTTATTATAAGAATATTTGGCAGTAAATTGTCCTACCTTAACATAGTTAAATCATTTGAATGGTAGCTTGCCTTTATATTTTCCTGATCCTCTCTTTAGTTTTTTGATAAAGTTAGCTTCTTCTCCATCAATCTCCTTAGATTCAGATGTAGATATTTATTTGTTTACCTACTTTGCTACTTTGAATGTAGATTCTTTTTTAAAAGTGTCAGTTTCTCCCATTCTCATCTCATAGGTTGTGAATGTTCCATGAAACTCATCAACAATGAGTCTATCTAAATCTTTTACTTCCTCTATTGTAGATATTTTTGAATCATATCTTGATGGCAAAGATCTCAAGATCTTCTTGACTATGGTTGACTCTTCTATTTCTTAACCAAGACCTCTGATTACTTTCACTATTTCATCTATGTTGAGGAGGTAGTCAATAATATTTTCCTCTTCATTCATCTTACAACTCTCAAATTGCCCTTTGTAAGTGTGTAGCTTAGCTTGTTTCACCTTGTCATCTCTTTCATAGATGCTCTTTAACTTGTTCCAGATGTCTTTTGCATTTTGACAATGCATAACTTTTATGAATACTAAATTTGACAGTCCACAAAGAATAGCATTACTTACCTTAGCATTATTCTCATATGCCTTCTTGGAAGCCTAATTAGTAGGAGCTGTGTATCTATTTATCATAGAAATCCATACATCAAATCCTAATGAGGATAGATATTTTTCCATTCATATACTCTAGAAAGAATAGTTGGATCCATCAAAGAGAGGTGATTTATTTAAGGAGGATCCTTCTTGACTAGCCATTGTGTTTACTAACCAAAATCTACTTAAACGGATTAAGCTTCTCCTAAAGAATTGACTCTGATACCAATTATTGAACATAACTATCTACTGAGAGGGGGTGAATTAGTAGATAAGCTATGAGTTAGTTATTTAATGCAAATATGAAAGTATATTCAATACAAAAAATAAATGTTGAGATCATTCACACACACAAGAGCTCATTATAAATGATTTTTACATAGAAAGCCAAAAGGAAAGAAAAACCATGATGAAAAAAGTTACTAGAAAATATTATTGTAATCCAGCCTTATAGTTAAAAATGCCTTACTAGTTACATTCAAGAGCCCCTGTTAAACATAAAATATACTGAGAATGGGGGTGAATATATATATATATATATATATATATATATATATATATATATATATATATATAATTCTCATCTAGCCTTATAGTTAAAAATGCCTCACTAGTTACATTCAAGAGCCCCTGTTAAACATGAAATATACTGAGAAGGGGGGTGAATATATATATATAATTTAATCAAATTTATTTTCTTTAACCACTTAATCACACATTCAAGATATGTAATAAATTTGAAACAATAACATGCACTGCACAAGAGAGAGAGAGAGACCCCAGATTTTTACATGGAAACCTAGAGTGGGAAAAACCATGGAGAACAATCTTAAGTATATGAATAAACACCAACTCAAATTACAAAGTTTGCAACCACCAACTTACAGGAGCACCAACCCCTTTGTCGAACACCAACACAACTATTTGTGAGCACCAACCCATAAGAGCATCAATCCCTTATAAAGATTTGTGAGCATCAACTCATAGGAGCACCAACCCCTCTTATGTATAAAACACAACTATCTCTCAATGTTGCTTACTCAATAAATGATATAACTTTACAATATCTCCTACTTTTTTTATTTTAAAATAAATATAAACCATGCACTCTCTTGCATATTACAAATGACTTCTCAAGCCTTTATTTATAGCTTTCTAAATGACCATTAGCATTCACCCTTTGTGACCCTTCAATCCTCATGGAAAATGGTGCCAAACTTGCATGACCCTTCGTATCCTTGCATTTAAAAAGTCACATGGTGACCCTTCATAAGCAAATGCATCTTTTCCTCTTTTGTATTTATCTTGATGACTTTTCATATTCTTCAAAATGTTCCTTCATGAAAAAATACACCATACCCTCTTTTATCTTCACATCGTGACTCTTGAAATTCTTCAAGATGATTCTTCATAAGAAAATACATCTCATTCCTCTTTTATCTCTACCCCATGACTCTTTGACTTCTTCATGGGCCCTCTTTTAACTTCTATACAACCAAAAATATATTCGTTAATATTAATAAATATTAACACACATTAGTCAAGATATGAATATTAAAAACACTATTAAATACAATAGGGCCTTTATCACCAATGTTAGACCTTTGTCATCAATGAAAATATTTTTAACAATCTCCCCTTTTATCATTGATGGCAACCTCAAACTGAAACTGCCATATCTTGAAACCTGCACATACTACCATCTAAAAAATATATAATAACTCTCTCTTATTGTAGCAATATGTACATATTCTTTGTATTTAGTTTACACCTATTTTTGCACCTATACTTGTACTTATTTCTATTCTTCTCCTCCTTTAACATCAATGAAAAATGGACTATTCTAAAGCTAACACTTAGCTCCCTCTCAATTGATGTTAATCCTCAATGGCAGGAAGTAAAATAAATTACTCTTAACTTCTCTCATAGATACTCAAATATGTCTTTTGGTAGTGCCTTTATGAAAATATTTGTAATATATTTTGTAGCACTGATATATTCCATCTTAACATGTTGATCTGTAACTTACTCTCTCAAAAAGTGATATCTAATAAAAATATGTTTTGTTCTTGAATGCATCACTTGATTCTTTAAAATATTAATAACACTTATGTTGGTACAAAAAATAAAAATAGGCTCATCATATTTTACCTTGATATCTTCCAAAGTTTGCTTCATCCAAAGCACTTGAGTATAACACAATATCATTACAATATATTCTACTTCAGCTGTAGAAAGTGGTACTGAATTCTACTTCTTGCTTAGCCAAGATATTAAGCTATCACCAAAAAAAAAAGCTCCTCCACTTGTACTCTTTCTATCATCTAAACAATATATCCAATCTAAATTTGTATAAGCAACCAAAGTAAAATCTCTACCTATGAGATACCAAAATACATAATCTAATGTCCCCTTGATATATTTAAATATTATCTTCACCAATTAAACATGTCATCTTTTAAAGCTGATTAATATCTTACAACCATACCTACTGCATGCATGATGTCTGGCTTCGATGTTGTCAAATATAAAAGACTACCAATCATAGATCTATACAAAGATTGATCTGTAAGATGTGAATCTTCATCATTGCTCACCTTATTCCCTGTGCTCATTGGTGTGTCAATTGATGCACAATCTTCAAAACTAATTTTTTTCAACATTTTTTTGGCATATGTACTTTGAGATATGAAAAGTCTTTTATCTGACTGAAATATTTGCAACCCCAAAAAACTTGAAAATTCTTCAAACATAGACATCTCAAATTCTTTTTGCATATTATTAGAAAATTCTTTTTTCATCTTTTCAATGTTTCCTCCAAAAATAATGTCATTAACATATACCATAACAATCAATTGATGCTCACCTTTTATTTTGATATAAAGATTATTGTCAGTAAATCTTCTCTTGAAACCTTGATCCTGTAGGTACTTATCAAGTCTTGCATACCAAACTTTGGGAGCTTGTTTCAATTCATACAGTGCTTTCTTCAATCTGCATACATGGTTATTAATATTTGAGAGAATAAATCCCTCAGATTGCTCAATGTAGACCTCTTCTTCTAGATTTCCATTTAAGAATGTAGATTTGACATCTATCTGAAACACTTCAAAAATTTTAAACATTGTATATGTAAGAAATATTCTAATAACCTCTAGCCTTGACATTGGTACAAAAATTTCTTCAAAATCTATTCCCTCAATCTGAGCATATCCTTTACATGTTAATTTTGTTTTATTTCTAATCATTTCTCTATTTTCATTCAACTTATTTTTGTAAACTCAATTTTTTCCTATCACATTTTGATCTTTAAGTCTAGGCACTAATTCCAAAGTATTATTGTTTTTTATCTAATTTAATTCTTCATCCATTGCCTTAATCCAGTGCTTATCATGTCTAGCTTCTGAAAAAAAATTAGGCTGAATTTTGGATAACAAAAAGAAATTAACTTACTCAGATTTACTTATCATCATTCTTCTGATACAAATTATTTCATTTATGTCCTGGATGATGTCACTTTCATTATAATTTTTTTAGACATATTTAGATGGGGTTTTGGTGTTTTTTTTCTCCTCATCATCTAATTTTTCAAAAGCTTTCTCTTCAATGATTTTAAGAATGTCTACTAGATCACTAATTCTTTGTGTTCCATCTTCTTCTATCCTGACACTTACACTTTCAACTATTTTCTTTATTCTTTTGTTATAATATTTATAAGCTTTAATTTTATAAGAATAACAAAGAAATATACCTTCATCTACTCTGGATTCAAACTTATTAAGTTTTTCATTGACTTTCTTTATGAAGCATCTACTGTCAAAAACTCTAAAATAATCAATTGTTGTTGGTTTATCTTTTCATATCTCATAAAGAGTTTTGTCACTGTTGACTCTCAATAATGCTCTATTTTAAATATGCACTACTATAGCAACTACCTCTTTCTAATATTTATCTAGTATTTTGGATTTATTTAACATTATTCTCGCCATCTTTTGAACTATTTTGTTTTTTTGTTCAACTACTCCATTTTACTAGAGTTCTAGCATTTAAATAATGTCTCTTTATTCTATGGTCTTCACAATACTCAATAAACTAATCTAACATGAATTCTCCTTCTTGATCTGATCTTAGGTACTTAATCTTCAAACCGATTTCATTCTCAACTGATGCTTTGAATGCTTTGAAATGTCTGAAAGCTTTTGATTTTTTTTAAAAAAATATTACCCAAGTCATACATAAAATATTTCTCACCTTGAGTACTTTGAGTTCTCATAGGTCCATACAAATTAGTATGAACAAGCTCTAACATCTGAGTGGTCGAGTACTTTTTTGTTTTGAATCATCTTCTAGCCTGCTTCCCATGTTGATAAGGTTCATAAAGCGTGTTGAATGGCTTTGTAATCTTTACAAGATTTTTGACTACTTGCTTCTTGTTGATGTTGATAAGATTGTCAAAATTTATGTGTCCCATTCTCCTGTGCCATAGCTAACTTTATTCAATCTGATTCAAACATCTTTAACCTTCGATGTCTGATAACATATACAAATTATTACCTATTCTTTAAGTATTTGTAACCAACACATCTGAATCTTTTCTCCTAATTTCACAATCTTATGCATAAAACTTTAGTGTGTACCCCTAATCACACATTTGACTTACACTCAAAAGATTATTCTTAAGACCTTCTACATACAAAACATTTTTAGTTTTAGTTCTACCAATATCCAAACTTAGTGTACCTTTTTTGGCAATTCTAACAGTAGTATTATCTCCAAAATTTACTATCCCACCATTGATATTTTTCAAGGTTATGAACTTGCTCTTGTCTCCTGTCATGTGTCTCAAATATCCACTGTCATTGAACCATGGCTTTTCTTCATTTCTTGCATATAAAGCTATCTGTACCAACATAGATTTTTTAGGTTGTTTCTTCTACCATGAACCTGTCTGAACTTTCTTCTTGATGAATGAAGCCTTAAAACTATGAGCTTTCTTGATTGAATCAAACACATTTATATAGTACCAAGCTATGTGACTAAATTTGTTGTACTTGTAACATATTATGGCCTCTTTATTAAATCTTGATAGAGGAGCAAAAGAGTTGTGGCTTCTGCTTGACTCTGCATGAGTTTTTTCTCCTTATTTATGAAATTGTTAGCCATTTTTTGACATTCTATTTTTTTATGACTATATCCATTATAATAAAAATAATAACCATAAAAATAGGTCATATTTATGTATCTCTAACCTAATTGTCTTTTATAGTTTTGTTCCTTCCAACCTTCTTTGTTTGAGATGTCCTCTATAATCTTAACTTCTTCCTTTTTTATTTCCTCTTTTGAAAGAGCTTCAACATAGCTCTTTCTTTTTTTTGTGTTAACCTTGTCTGTGAAAGTAGTGGTCTCCCCTTTCTCTTTTCTAAATCTGATACTTATCTTATCTGACATTGATCTTTGACTCTGTAATATATTATTCAACATACTAGTGTTATTCTCAAATTTTAAATCATTATTTGCTCTATCATTGATTGCTTTATTTATTTTCTCAAGATCTACTTTTAAATAAACAATTTTAATAACATACCTTTCACATTCTTCACCTATTTTTTGAAATTATGTCATTAGATATTTTTCATTCTTCTCAGCCTCTTCAAAGTGTGCTTGTAGATCTTCAATTATTTCCTTTGACTCCTTTTTATTTTTCTTAATCTAGATATTTAATCTTCGATTCTTCTTTTCAAGAGCTTTTAACTCTTCTAAGGCACAAATGAGTTCTCTTTCTAGATTCACTTCAGCTTCATCATGTTCTTCTTCTTGATCATCTGTACTTTTGCTTGCAAAGGCATATTCATGTATGGCCATGAATATAATCTCTTCTTTTGAATCACTAACTCCACTATCTTCAGCTGAACTAGGATCTTTAGAATACAAACTCTTCTTCTCAAATCCCTTTTTGAATTTCTATTTAATTTTTTTTGTGTATGTAACTTTCCTTCTTTATTGTCACCATTACCCTTCTCTAGGCACTTAGTTGTAAAATGTTCAATCTTTCTATAATTAAAATATTTAAAAGGTAAATTTTTTTGATATTTATATGTGCCCTTTTTCTACTTGAAAATGAATAGAGCTTCGTTGTCATCTTCATCATTGCTAGAACTATCACTTGATTCTTAAATCTTAGTCTTCTCTTTCTTTGATGTCTTGAAAGCATCTTCTCTCTTTAAGTGTTTCTCTTATTTGGTCCGCATCTCATATGCCATAAAAATACCATGTAGCTCATCCATCTTTAGCTTGGCTAAATTCTTCATCTCTTCAATTGCAGAACTTTTGCATCATATCTCAATGATAGAGATCTCAAAACTTTTTGTACCATAATTGATTCTTCTAACATTTTTCTAAGAACTTGAATCTAATTAACTATTTGATCAACCTGTAAAAGATAACTTGCTATATTTTTTTCTTCTTTCATCTTCAAACTCTCAAACTGTCTTCTAAAAGTTTGAAGCTTAGCTTGTTGAACCTTTCCATCACCTTTATAAATATTCTTAAGTTTTACCTAAGTTTCATGAGCAAATTTACATTGCATAATTTTAATAAATTTTGATTCATATCAACCACATAAAATAGTATTTAAAACTTTAGCATTATTTTCACTTGCCTTCTTTTCCACCAGAGTAGTTACAAATGTCTGTGACTCTTCATATTCATCAACCACTACTTGCCAAAAGTTGAATCCAAGAGCTATCAAATAAGTATTCATCCTTATGCTCTAAAAAACACAATTTGTCTCATCAAACAAAGGTGCCTTATTTATAGAAAAACCTTCATGTGATACAACCATCGTATTTTCTCAATCTACCTTCAAGTTGTAATTTTTTTTTTAAAAGAACATACATTGATACCAATTGTTAATCACGAAATATACTAAGAAGTTGGGGGTGAATCAGTATATTATATATCTTTTACTTAATCAGATTTCTTTTCTTTAACCACTTAATCACACATTCAATATATATAATAAAATTGAAATAATAACATGCACCGTACAAGAGAGAGAGAGACAACAAATTTTTACATGGAAACCCAAAGTAAAAAAAACCACAAAGAACAATCTCAAGTATATGAATGAACACCAACTCAAATTACAAAGTTTGCAACCACCAACTTGTAAGAGCACCAACCCCTTTGCTGAGCACCAACACAACAACTATTTGTGAGCACCAACCCCCAGGAACACCAACCCCTTACAAAGATTTGTGAGCACCAACCCATAAGAGCACCAACCCCTCTTGTGTATAAAACATAACTATCTCTCAATGTTGTTTACTTAATAAATGATAGAACTCTACAATATATCTTGTTTTTCTCTCCTCTAAAATAAATACAAATCATGCACTCTCTTGATTATTACAAATGACTTCTCAAACCTTTATTTATAGCTTTCCAAATGACCTTTAGCATTCACCTTTTGTGACCCTTTAATCCTCATAGAAAATGACACCAAACTTGCATGACCCTTCATATCCTTGCCTTTGAAAAGTCACATGGTGACCCTTCATAAGAAAATAAGTCCTTTCCTCTTTTATTTTTATCTTGGTGACTTTTCATATTTCTTAAAGTCGCCCTTTATGAAAAAATGTAGTATACCCTCGTTTGTCTTCACATGGTGACTCTTAGAATTCCTCAAGATGACTCTTCATAAGAAAATGCATCTCATTCCTTCTTTGTCTTTACCCCGTGACTCTTTGAATTTTTCATAGGCCCTCTTTTGACTTATATGCAACCAAAAATATATTCGTTAATATTAAATAAATATTAACACACATTAGCCAAAATATGAATATTAAAAATACCATTAAATTTTATGGGGCCTTTATCACCAATGCTAGACCTTTAACATCAATGACAATATTTTTAATAACACCCACTCTAATGAAGCACCCACTCCCTAACTGAGTACCAACTCAGTTTATCTGATGGCACCAACCAATCAATCTTAAAAAACTACAACTTCAAGATACAACATAATAAAAATCTATATCTGTGTTACAAATTTTGTCTATAATTGCTCACACTATGCACCTTATCTCTAAGTGCCTCTCTTCAAATCTAACTCTATCTTACTTTGTGTCTATATGTCTATTTATTTAACACACTTTATCTTGATTTATACACTTTCTTCATCTTCTCTATGTTGTCTTAGTTTGTGTCTGCATCTTTTATTTGATACCCTTCATATTACATTGATGCTTGCCTTCAACAGTCGTAATAGAAAATGCAATAGTGACAACCTTACACTTACCTTTTTTGTGAAGTTAATATATGACAAAGCTTTTTCATTAGGGTTATCCACCACATAGTGTTCTCACTCAGACTACTCTTTTCTGGTTCCAATTCTAGATTCTTATTTAATGTGACTTGACATGTACACTTTCTACGTCTTGATTCAAGGGAACCTACCACTCTTTCTTATTTACTATGGTAATAATCTTTGCCAAATATTAAATGTGTATGTCTTCTAATCACAAATTGATTAGCTATATCTATCAATCTTGATCTCTGTGTCAACACATCAAACTAACCATTTATCTGGTCATGTCTTTAAATGAGGATCATTGATCTTGTCCTTGGTGCCATCCACACTCTATCTTGCTCCATCAAATATTTTGTAGCATTAGTTCAACTTTTGAAATGTATCCATTGATTTCTTTATTTAAGCTCCCACAAGTCATTGGATCTCCAAAATAATGTTCATTTTACCTTGCTCTTTCATTAACCATCGAGATCCTTTTTGTATCTCGCTATTTCCTATATACTTGGGTCACTTTCACTCCTTTTGATTATCTTAGATATGCTCGATCTTTAGATATCTATTATGTCATTAACTATAGATCACTTTTCTCCACTAACTCCACTTCATGTTATTAGATTTTTCTTATCAAGCTTTTGTGTGTCATCCAATTTTACAAGATGCATGATTTTTATCACGTCTTGATCATTATTCTTTGGTATGTTGACTTCATCTCATTTTCTTTGGAGTCTATGTATTGCTTTTGCACCATTTATCTCTTTAGACTTGCTCGACCTTTATCTTGACTTGATCCTTCAACACTTGTGAAAGTGCCCTATGTCCTTCAAAACTATCCTTTAGGGACTTTGAAATGGTCCTTGATCCATCCAAACTTACCCTTCAACACTTGTGAGAGTGTCCTTCAAATCTCTTGCAATTAACCTTCAAGGCTTGTGTTTGGGGCACATACCCTTTAGAGCATATCCTTCAGAACAATTGTTGCAGAATAATTATTGTGGGTTTTGTGTCAAGGGGACTTTAGAAAAAATTCATCAAGACCTATTTCCTTCAAAAACTTTATTACAGACATTTTGTCCAACAAAGTACAAACCATTTTTTTGAAAGAATTCCCAAGCTTGTAAAATCGACTAAGTGAGGAGACCAAAACTTTTTTGAAGTACTCTTTCTGAATACATGCAAATTTGTAAAAGAATGACTAATCCATACTTTACACCTACATAACTTTTTCTTCTCTCATCCACAAGACATGAAACTTGGACCGCCAAGACTAGGCACAAACCTGAGTGGCCTAGTGTGATTATTTCCTCTAAATGCTACCAAGTACGTAAATGCTATCACAAAAAAACTATGTACTCAACCATATCCAAACAAAATAACAAAGGAATTTATATGAATATTCATGGAATTCAAGGTACACACATAACTCCATGAGGTCTCGCCAACTTGACCATTCAGCTTTAAAACCTTTGTCATTAATGCATAATAGCACATGCTACCTTTGACATCAATGACAATCCTTCATACATCAATGACTATGTCCAATAATTTATAATTACCTCCATTATAACATCTTACCACCTAACCTTAATTGCCATCAGTGAAAGGCCTTAATCCACCATACCTCTCATTATACTATACTCAACAACATGCTCTATCATAGAGGCTATAATGGGACTTTGTTAAGATGTCTGACCTCAAAAGAGGCTTTTGTCATGATCAAGGAGGTTCACAATGGTATTTTTGGTAGTCATATTAGTGGAATGGACTTAGCCAAGAAATTTTTCTAGACTGGATATTATTGGCCTACCAAAGAATAGGATGTCTGTCAGTATGTGCAGATTTGTGTAGCTTGTCAAAAACATGGTAATCTTATCCATGCACCTGCATAAGAATTATAAGCTATTATGACTTCATTTCCATTCTCTATATGGGGACTCAATTTGATTATCAAGATAAATCCTACGTCTTTGGATGGACATAAGTTCATTACTACTTCTACAAAGTATTTCACTAAATAGGAAGAAGTAATGTCACTTACCTATAATACAGGTCTCTAGATTTATAAATTCATCCTATATTAGATCATTTGTCATATTGGCATTCTTACCAACATAATATCTTATAATGGTAAGTCCTTCAAAAATCAAGAAGTCGAGGCCTTGTGCTAGCGGTATCACATCAAGTAGCATTTTTCTTCTCCTTACCCCAAGGTAATGGACAAGCTGAAGAAACAAATAAGATCCTTATCAAGGTTCTCAAGAACATAGTCAATCAATGGTTAGGAATTAGCACTTGTAATTATATCTTATAATTTGGTCTTATCAAATAAGTATTTAAACACCTACTAGGGCCACTCTGTATGCTTTAGTATATGAGACAGAAACTATTTTTCTTATGGAAGTAGAGCTCCCCTCCTCACAAATCTCATTATGGGACATTATCACTGATCACAATTGTAGACAAAAAAAAGCTACATGAATTGGATCTTCTAGACTAAAATCGTCAAAGGGCCTTCAATCATTTATGAGCATATCAAAATAGATTAAAAGGCCAATATCACAAGAAGATATAGTCTAGATAATTTGAGGTCAGTGATCTAGTCCTAAAAAAAATAGAAAAATACTAATGTTGATAGGGATAATAAGGGAACATTTAAATCCAATTGGCTTGGGCCCTATATAATAGTCATAAAGTTCAAATATGGAGCCTAAAATTTAGCTACATTAGATGGTGAAGAGCTTGATGACTTGATGAATATAATGCATTTAAAGCATTTTTACACTTGACAGGATGCACCTTACCTCCATCTATGAGTCCCCACTCTTAAGGGCATATCCTCTTCCATTACATCCTCCTCTTCCCATTATGCTACATTTTCTCCACATTCTTGACCCTGGTCTTAACAATGGGCATCCATTATATGTTTTTATGTAGCCACAAGAGACATATATTTTCAATAGAAGTCATTGCTTATTTTGCAACAAAGATTTTTGTTGGGGAGTCCTCTGGAGTCTCTTTATATATATATATATATATATATATATATATATATATATATATATATATATATATATATATATATATATATATATATCCCCAATCCCATCAGATCCTATCATATTCTTATGTCCCTCGCCTATCATATCACCCCATCACATCCTCTTTGACAATCATGTCTACTTTTAGCCTCAAGCTAATCCCATCCCCATCTATCCCTTACTATCCCTAAATCCATGGTTCACACCTTCCCACTAACATTATCATTATGGAAGGGTCAACAATAGGTTTTTTTATTCTAGGTTTTTGCATACATTATTACACTGAATCTTGATGGATCATCTTACACCTTATATCTTATCACTTTTGAGTTTCGTTAGAACCTTGTTATGGAATATAATAGTTCTATGCACTACATACCCCATGTACATATCCCCTTATCATAATTAGGCCCATTATCCATAATCATCTTCTATTTACCTCATTTTCCATTTGTATAACCTTGTTATTATCCTTATCTTTAGTCTATGTTATGTTATGGTTATTTTGAGTGAATGTGTGTATCTTTTAAATGTGTGTGGATGTTTAGTTAATTATGTACATATTAACAGCCTTGTTTAGTCTTGTTATCATTTTGTATATATTATAGTTTGTTAACTTTAAGGGAATAAGGATGGTCTAAGTGCCCCCAAACTTGTTTTGGGCAAAGTCACTTTAAAGCAGAGTTCCCTCACACACTAGATGCTTAATGTGTCTTTGACTTTTCTCATTTCATATGGCACACATTTACCTACTAGTACAATATTAAAAATGGATTTAAAACATTATCAATGGCTTCCAAAATCACCACCTATCCCATTCCCTCTAATCCTATCACTTATCCTATCTAACATATCCCCATCCCATCTACCCTATCACCATCCATCTAAACCTAATTATCGCCCCCATCCTATCATTATCCTACCTCCATGGTGCAAGAGGATTCCTACCCAAACCTACATTATGAGACATAATGAATTAAAAGGGATTAATATTATATTAACATAATAATTTACAGATATCATTACCATTATCCCATGCATCTATCCAATCTCATACCATCTCATCATGCAGTATGTCATATCACATATCCTTCATCTACCATGATCCTATAGTAATCACATCACACACATGTATCAAATATGTAAATTAATAAATATCACATCCACATGACATCCATCACATCATTATAAATATAAAATAATGTATATATATCTAAAATCATTACATCATAATCATCTAAATCATTTACATCATAAATATATCCAATGCATCATCACATAATCATGCACGTACCATCATTAATCACATTACCTCATCTAACATCATATAAATTAAAATCATAAATAAGTCCATCAAATCACATCTAATATCAAACATCTAATCACCGTATATCTAATCACTCATCATATAAACAATAAATCATGTATCCATCACATCCATCGAATCACATCATAACGATTATTCCCTTTATCAGTTTCCAATCCCTCTTGGTCCTTACTACAATACTTATCACTAGTTTGTATCCATCTCATTTCTTTTATTTACCAAATAATATCTTCATCTTGAGAAATTACATTTGTCAATCAAACTCCTTTCTAGACATTGGTCGTTTGTCTAGAACCCATCTCACACTTGAGCCATTTTATCCCCTTATCTTTGAATTTGGGACATCTCAACCATATATACATCATTAATAGGGGCATCCCAACCCCATTTTATCATCTAGGCATTATCCCACCCTTGGGACTTCTGTTTAAGTGACCATCTAGGTTGATTCTCCTTGCATGCTCCCTTAAGGGGGCATCATATCTACTAACACCATATAACATTGCCTCTACACATGATTATGGTTCTTATTTTAAATACCATTAATCCTTCCACTTCACTCCACTCATATGCCCTTTCAAAGATGGGCAAAATGTATGCACTAAAATCTTCTTACCCTGTTAATTACACTAATCCTGCTAATTTAACCTATAATTACATTTCCTAGCCAATTAATTAATATCCCATTTCCTATTTACTACATTTTACAAACCTTATTCCATCCCATAACCAATTAATCCCCTTCATTAATCTAGTAACAAAACCCATTTACATACTAACCTACTCCCTAAACCACTTGCCAATTTAAAAATACAATTTATTCTACCTACCCATCTACCACCCTATTCCTAGCTATTCCTAAACCCCTAAACTCTAGTAGATATTTCTAGAATTGAATAATTATATTAATCTCCTCCATTTTAGCCCCTTCTCTAGAATTCTCCATTCTAGATATTTCCAAGAAATTTAAAATTCATTGAAAATATCCTATCTATTGATCTCAATGGCTCAAAATTAAATTTGAACCATTGATTCTTCCCTCCACTCCCTATATAACTAAGCTCACCCCCTCCATGAAACTAACTTAGAAACATAGAAGCCACCTTGTTATCTTGCATCCATTAAAGGCCACTATTAATCACAATTGTCCATTGGAAGCCATTATCAAGCATCAATAAGCAATCCAACATCCATCAATTTGGCATCAAGCATCCATTTGGTAATCTTGGAGAGGAGTTATAAAGAGGTAAAATGATGGTAAGAGTCCTCCTAGTAATCTGTTATCTATTTTATCCCCTCCTATTGATGTATTTAGATTTTAGGTTTTCATTGCTAAAAATAGTAATAAAAGGTGAATCTAAAATTTAGGCTAGAGATACATTCACATGAGACCTCTTCATTTGCTCTATAATGTTATTAAAAATACTACTAGCCTTTGCTTGTCCACTAGTAGGAGTAGTACTACCTACACCTTAAGAGTTTTGAGGTATGAAGGCACTTCTAACATTTTGATCTCTTTGACTTACTTATGTATTTGGAATGACATTAGATATACCTGCCCTTTGAGATGTTTAAACATTAATTATTTGACCATTAACAACCCTTTGAACTTATTCAACTGACTTTCTCTTACTCCTTGTGTTGGCAGCTATAGGACTAGTATCTATGCTTGACTGTCCTTGATAATTAACTGCACATGAGTCATATGTTTACCAATTGGCCAATGCAAATCCTACCTAAGCACCCTTACATTGGTTTCTCCTCCATTTGGTACCTCATCCTGAGTCATAGTTGGCATAGTTCCCAAACTTGCCATGAAGGCTTGATTAAAGGACTCATTGACATAGGAAGTCAGAACATGAGGTTATTCCCATGAAGGTTGACTATCATGCTCTTAGGTAAGGTTATTTTTAGTAGGTACTAATACCCTTGAGGTGGAAGGAGCATTGGGATTGTAACCACCATATGACTTAGATTAGACCAAATGTCCTTGACCTTGAGGATGACCTTGGAAAGATGGCCTATTACCTTGACAGTTAGGGTAGGACCGATCAATTGGTATTGGCTTTGGAAAGGCCTTGTTTGTTTTTGTTGGATAATCCTCTTAAGACCTAGGATTTCTTGATTTATAGCTCTCATCTTGTCAACCTCATTAGACTTGCTTGGTTGACTAGGGGCATCAGGCTTGTGTTTAGGTGTAGGAATAGGAACAACAACAGGTGTAAGAGTTTGAAAATCAATAAATAAGGGCATGGGAGGTCATGTGGCAATCTTCCCATCTTGAATCAAATAGTTTTCTATCCTAATGGCCACTTCATAGGAATTAGGTAGAGTTTTACCTCCTATAGATTGTATCATCATTGAAATGTCACTATCAAAAACTTTAAGATAATAAAGGAAAGCATGGTGAGTTGTTGGTCTTACCAGGATTGGGATTCTATCCCATGTCTTCTAAAACCTTGTGTTGAAGTTTTGAATGAATTTTTGAGGTGCTCTCATTATGTTGGTCAGCTACTCAGTTAGTGACAATTTGTCACTCTTGACTTCAAATTTTCTTCTCAATGCATCTCCTAACTCATCCTAAGTGGTGATTGATTCAAGTGCAAATATTCCATACTAGTCAAGAGATTTTCATTTGAAAGAGACAACCAACAAACTAATTGTAATGTTCTCCTCTATGATGTGATGGATATTATAGAAGTTGGAAATGTTTCTTATATGCTCAATAGGGGTGATGGAAGTCTCATCAATGTATGATGGAATAATTTTGAGGGCAGATATTGATATAGCATCATAATGGGCAAGTATCAGAGGACTATATCCATTGAAGACAACAAAAGGAAAGTTCCTTGCCATGGTATCTTTAGGACTTTACAAGAATGGGGTAATTAAGAACTTTCTTATGGGCTTATGAGTAAGGTATGATTTCTTTGGGTAAGGATGGGTGTTTTCAAATCTACTTGATTTATATGAATAACAAGGAAGATGTTAAGCACAGAATATACTGAGAGAGGGGGGTGAATCAATATATTATATATCTTATAAATCTTTCCTTTAACCAAATTCCACTTAATCAATCATTCAAGATATGTAATAAAACTCAAACAATAAACATCACACAAGACAGAGAGAGACACCAGATATAATGTGGAAACCCAATGTGGGAAAAACCATAGAGAATCGATCTCAAATATATTCATGAGAACAACCCCACAAGAGCACCATACCCTTTTGCCAAGTACAAACCTCAGCTACAATTCATGAGCACCAACTCATAGGAGCTTCAAACCCCTTTGCCGAGCACCAACCCAGCACCTATTCATGAGCACCAACTCACAAGAGCACCAACCCCTTTGGTGAGTACCAACCCAGTAACAATTTGTGAGTACCAATCCATAGGAGCACCAACCCTTTTGCCAAGCACCAACTCAACAACAATTCATGAGCACCAACCCACAGGAGCACCAACCCACAGGAGCACCAACCCCTTTGTGTATACCACACACCTATCTCTCAATGTTGCTATCTCAACAAATGATAGATCAATACAACATCTCCTTCCTCTCTCTCACTTTTGCTCTTCTAAGCTAGATATAACAAATACAAATCATCTCTCACAATTGCTCTTCTAAGCTAGATATTACAATATCAAATCAACCTCTCACTTCCACATTACAAATGGCTACTCAAGCCTTTATTTATAGCTTTTCAAATGACCTTTGGCCTTCCCCCTTTGTGACCTTTCAATTCTCATGGAAAATGGCACCAATCTTGGATAACCCTTCATATCCAAACATTTGAAAAGTCATGTGGTGACCCTTCATGACCAAAAATTTCCTTCCCACTTTTGTCCTTATTTTTGGTGACTTTTCGTATTCCTTAAAGTGTCCCTTCATGAGAAATTCGTCTTTACTCTTTTGTCTTCACTTGGTGACTCTTGGTAATCCCCAAGATGACACTTCATGGGAAAATACGTCCCATCCTTCTTTTGTCTTTATTCCGTGGCTCTTCAACTTCTCCATGAGCCCTTCTTTTGTCTCATATGCAACCAAAAATATATTCGTTAATATTAAATAAATATTAACTCATATTAGCCAAGATATATTTATTATAAACAACATTAAATGCAATGGGGCCTTTATCACCAATAATGCTAAACCTTTGACATCAATGACAATATTTCCAACAATCTCCCCCTTTGTCATTGATGGCAACCTCAATCCTGAAACTGCCACATCCTGTCACCTGCACATACCATCATCTAAAAAAATATAGTAACTCCCCCTTACTATAGCAACCTGTACCTATTCCCTGTACCTTTTTTTTGCACTTGTACCTATACCTGTTATTCTCCCCCTTTGACATTAATGGCAAAGGGCCTACCTAGAGCTAACACTTAGCTCCCCCTCACTTGATGTTGAACATCAATGGCAGGAAGTAATAGAAATTACTCCCAACTCCTCTCGCTGATCTTTGAATGTATCCTTTAATCATGCCTTTGAGAAGATATCTGACAATACATACACATTTTTCCCTATCCTTTGAGCATCTGCAATCAACTCATTTGAATCTTTTCTTCTAATCTCACAACCTTCAACATGAAACCTTAATGTGTATCCTTGATCACAAATTTGACTAACACTCAACAGATTATGCTTAAGATCTTTTACATACAAAACATTTTTAGTCTTAGTTCTACCATAATCCAAACTCAAAGTACCTTTTTCAGCTATCCTGGCAGTGGTTTTATCTCTGAACCTCACTGTACCACCATTAATCTTCTTTAGAGAAATGAACTTACTTTTATCTATTGTCATATGCCTCGAACATCCACTATCAATTAACCATGGCTGATCTTTACCTTCCACATGCAAAGCTGTCTGCACCATCATAAAATCTTCATGTTGTTTCTTCTGCCATGTACATGTCTGAACCTTCTTCCTGATGAATGGATCTTTGACACTTGGATTCTTCTTGACTGACTTGAACACGCTTTTACAATACCGAGCTATGTGTCTGAAGTTGTTACACTTGTAGCATATTATGGTCTCTTCATTAAAGCTTGATAGAGGAGCAAAAGAGTTGTGGCTTCTGCTTGACTCTACTTGACTTTCCTTCTCCTTATTTCTGAAATTGTTAGCTCTTTTTCTACATTCTACTTTCTTGTGACCATATCCATTACAATAAAAACAATAGCCATAAAAATAAGACCTGTCTGTATATCTCTAACCTGATTGCCTTTTGTAGCTTTGTTCCTTCTAGCCTTCTCTGTTTGGAATGTCCTCTGTATTCTTCACTTCTCCCTTTTATGTTTCCTCTTGTGTCAAAGCTTCAGCATAGCTCTTTTTCTTTTCAAAACTGATCCCTATCTTATTTGTATATGCTTTTTGACTTTCCAACATCTTATTTAGCATGTTAGTGTTATCTTCAAATTTTGAATCATTGATTACTTTATCACTGACTGCTTTCTTAATATCTTCTTTTAAAGAGGCAATTTTAATAACATACCTTTCACAATCTTTTCTTTATATTTCCAACTATGCTTTGAGATCTTCTTCATTCTTCTTGGCTTCTTCAAAGTGTGCTTGTAGATCTTCAATCATTTCCTTTGACTCTTGTTCATTTTTCTCGATCTGGCGCTTTAACCTTTGATTCTTCATCTGAACAGCTTCTAACTCTTCTAGGGCACAATTGAGTTCTCCTTCCATATCTACTTTAGCTTCCTCCTCTTCTTCTTCTTGAGCATCATCATATATGGCCATGAATAGAATATCTTCTTCTTCTGAATCGCTGACTCCACTATCTTTGCCTGAGCTAGGATCTTTAGAATACAGGCTCTTCTTCTCGAATCCCTTCTTAGATTTTCCTTTGAAATTCTTCTTGTATGTAAGCTTTTCTTCTTCTTCATCTTTAACCTTATCTAGGCATCTAGCTGAAAAATGTCCAATCTTTCCACAATTAAAACATTTAAAAGGTAATTTTCCTTGATATTTACCTGTTCTTCTTTTTGGCCTGGGAATGAAAAGTGCTTCGCTGTCATCTTCATCATCACTAGAACTATCACTTGATTCTTGAATCTTAGCTTTCTCCTTCTTTAATGTCTTGAAAGCCACTTCTCTCTTTGAGGGTTTATCTTGTTCTGTTCGCATCTCATATGTTGTGAGAATACCATGAAGCTCATCGATCTTTAGCTTGGCTAAATTCTTCATCTCCTCGATTGCCGAAACCTTTACATCATATCTCATTGGTAGAGATCTCAAAACCTTTTGCACCACCGTTGACTCTTCTAATGTTTCTCCAAGACCTTGAATCTGATTTACTATTTGATCAACTCGCAAAAGATAACTTGCTATATCTTCTTCTTCTTCAATCTTCAAACTTTCAAACTACCTTCTAAATGTCTACAACTCAGCTTGCTGAACCTTTCCATCACCTTTGTAAATATTCTCAATTTTTACCCAAGTTTCATGAGTAGATTTACATTGCATAACTTTAACAAACTTAGATTCACATAAACCACATAAAATAGCATTTAAATATTTAGCATTACATTCACTTGCCTTCTTTTCTGCTGGAGTAATTGTAGATGTCTGTGGCTCTTCATATTCCTCCACCACTGATTTCCATATGTCAAATCCAAGGGCCATCAAATAAACCTTCATTCTCATGCTCCAAAAAGCATAATTTGTCCCATCAAATAAAGGTGCCTTATTTGTAGAAAATCCTTCCTGTGACCCAGTCATCGTGCTTTCCCAATCTACCTTCAAGCTGTAAAACTTTTCAAAAAGGAACCTGCTCTGATACCAATTGTTAAGCATGGAATATACTGAGAGGGGAGGTGAATCAGTATATTATATATCTTATAAATCTTTCCTTTAACCGAATTCCACTTAATCAATCATTCAAGATATGTAATAAAACTCAAACAATAAACATCACACAAGACAGAGAGAGACACCAGATATAACGTGGAAACCCAATATGGAAAAAACCATAGAGAATCAATCTCAAATATATTCATGAGAACAACCCCACAGGAGCACCATAGCCCTTTGCCAAGTACAAACCTCAGCTATAATTTGTGAGCACCAACCCACATGAGCTTCAAACCCCTTTGTTGAGCACCAACCCAGCACCTATTCGTGAGCACCAACCCACAGGAGCACCAACCCATAGGAGCACCAACCCCTTTGTGTATACCACACACCTATCTCTCAATGTTGCTATCTCAACAAATGATAGATCAATACAACATCTCCTTCCTCTCTCTCACTTTTTCTCTTTTAAGCTAGATATAACAAATACAAATCATCTCTCACAATTGCTCTTCTAAGCTAGATATTACAATATCAAATCAACCTCTCACTTTCACATTACAAATGGTTGCTCAAGCTTTTATTTATAGCTTTCCAAATGACCTTTGGCCTTCCCCCTTTGTGACCTTTCAAATCTCATGGAAAATGGTGCCAATCTTGGATGACCCTTCATATCCAAGCATTTAAAAAGTCATGTGGTGACCCTTCATGACCAAAAACATCCTTCCCACTTTTGTCCTTATCTTTGGTGACTTTTTGTATTTCTTAAAGTGTCCCTTCATGAGAAATTCACCTTTACTCTTTTGTCTTCACTTGGTGACTCTTGGTATTCCCCAAGATGACTCTTCATGGAAAAATGCATCCCATCCTTTTTTTGTCTTTATCCCATGGCTCTTCGACTTCTCCATGGGCCCTTATTTTGTCTCATATGCAACCAAAAATATATTCATTAATATTAAATAAATATTAACTCATATTAGCCAAGATATATTTATTACAAACAACATTAAATGCAATGGGGCCTTTATCACCAATAATGCTAAACATGTGACATCAATGACAATATTTCCAACAGAAGATATTGAAACTCAAAAGGAATACCTTTGGTGAGAGACCTTGTGTTTACCTTAGGCATGAAATATTACACTATTCTATAACCAATATTGAAATGTTGGAGTTGATAGATATTGTATGAAGTGAACTGTTACAACTTCTTATTGTCAAAGCTAGCATCCACCTTGAACAACTTTCTTGGACTTCATGTCCCACTGAGTATGCCAAAATTATTATAGCCTAAAATTACACCCTAGATAAGTCAATTAGACCTTATAAATTTTAGGATAACATGGAACTACCTCTCCTCATAAACAAGCTACTATAAGAAATAGATCTCTAGGTTTGAAAGGGATAACTTCCTTGATCTATCTTTAAGCTCAGACACTACACTAGACTAATCACTATTGGGGTTGAAAATGGAAGAAATAAAAATAAAGCAGCTTATACTAATGAGGGTGACATGCCAAATCTAAGTCCACACAACACACTTGCATATGCACTAATAAAGAAGACTACTAAAACTGACCTCAACTCAATGTCCTTCTAGCATAAGTATTTCTCATAGAGGTAAATTTAAATGCATATCTAGAGGTGGGTGAAAATAAGGTTTGATACTAGACACTATTATTCCCTCTCACACTTCAAGATACACTTAAAAAACACATACACTTTATGAGACCTGTTAGAAGAGATATCACTCACACAAAACATGCAAGAGCAGAATGGAAGAAAGGATAACACATTCATCACTTGTCAACCACATAAACCACTTAACACACTTAGGCAATAGATTGTAGAGAATAAATCAACTTAATAAAAATTTATTCAAAGGCAAATGAGATGTCAAAACCATTAGGGATTCACCATACCAATTTTGGATCCTTTATAAAGCCAAAAAGGCTTGAATATATAGAACATAGGAGAGGAGAGAGAAGAAGAAAAGTGGAAGGATCACAAGGCCAAGTGTCAAACTTTAGAAACTTGTTAAAATGCTAGATAATGAAGTGGAGAACATGCTATAAAGGTCTTCTTGGGCAAGTGTCTATCTGAAGCATGACATATTCCTCAAGTTAGCATAAAACTCTTTATTATCTTGATTTAAAACTACGTTGATGATGATGAGTAGTCTATTTGTATTGAACATATTTAGAAAGCCTTGAAAAATATGATTTGACATGGGAGGTTGTAAATAAGATAGTGGCAATCACCTATGCCTCTCTAACTAATGAACTCTCCTTTGTCACTTGTCATTCAATTTCTACAGTCATTCATTAGCTTTCTAGATATGGTTCGTAAACTTATCACTGTTATTTCTTGAATTTGTCTAAGGAGATGTGTTGTAGAGGTGTTAAAAAACTCACTTATATCTTTTTTGTCCTCTAGTCTATCATATATATCTCCATGAAACTCAAACATACTTATCATTTTCATTCTTTGATGATCACTTTGCCTTCTCACTATCTTATTTAGACTGCTTGACATGAATGGTCAAATAGAGAGTTTTTCATACTTCATTGAGGTGAGATATGAGTATGAAAAGTTGAAACAAGTTCCTACACACCTCTCACAATGGTTCTCACTTATCCATTCTCCTCTGTACCTATAACACACTTTAAATCTTGGAAAAGATAGATAATTAGGCTTGTCTGTAAAAGTGATAATACAACAAAAGTAGATGGTGAGGAGCTTGAGAGAGTGATAATCATGTCCAAGTCACTTTTAAAGCCATTTGACCACTTTTTAATGCATCTCTATCCATTTTTTCCATCAGGTTCAAATGAGGATTTTAGGTCTCTTAGCTTATTAACATTGATTCATAAATCTTAGATGCTCAACCCTCAAAAAAATTCCACTAAGATCAATTTTAGGACCCACTTCAACTATTTCTAGCTACTTGAGATACCATGAATCTCATCCATACAAATGTGAACAAATGAAGTTGGATCTTGAGTTATTGCAAAACATTTTGAGTACCCCTGAGAGAGGTTTAGGTCAAAATGACCAAGCTTTTGATGCCCTCTACAAATAGATGTATCTAATCAACCCTCAACTCTCCTCTACAATTTCTCACATGGCTTGGAAGGATAATCTAGTCATATGGATGGGTTTAGGCACCTATTAGTTTAGGCCAAGTATTAGGCCTAGTCTACAGGACTGTGTTTCCTATGTGTATGACCACCTCTGAGTGGTTCTAATGACTATAGGACCTTCTTATCACTTTCCTTTATTCAAACCAACCATACACATATTCCATCAATGCATTCTTGGCTCTTTACTTCATCTTTTTACCCCCAATGTGTTAGGTCTACAGGTTATGTTGTTTGGGGAGTGCCTCTAGTCTGAGACAAAATAGAGGGTACCTCCCCTGTTTGTACAGATTAAATGAGACTATGGAGGTTTATTCCAACTAATTATATTGCTTTATACCAAGTTTCAAAGCTTGTTTACCTCTCTAGAGCTTCCAAACACTTCAAACTCTCTACACTAGCTTTTAAGACTATGACTATGTAGGGTTTTAACTTGACTGAGTTTGAGGTTAGAAACTTGTTTGTTCACTCTTCTTTACCCTATATCCTTTCTTATGAATATCACATATAAATGTACTATCATCAATGTGGGAGTGATTCTTTACATGATCATCCACTTTACCTTGACCAACTTTTCCAGACTTGCATTCTCCATTTGCTAGGTTAGTCTACTATCTTAGTCAGTTTTTAGGTGTCACCTTAAGAGAAGTTATGAGACCCCTAGAGGTGGTGATTCATGTTTTGAGAACTTTAACTCACCCTTCTGATTCATTCTGAGGTTACTGAGACCATATCAAACCTAGATAGGCTCATCTCATGTCTTGGAACCATGTTTACATCTATCTATCATCATTGTGTTATATGTGTGAAAGTTGCACATTTATTTAGCTCATTTTGAACTACAAACACAATAATTTTTTGAATTTTTCCATAAAGATTTTTCTAAGTTGAAAACCATAATTGACCATCATCTCTCTTGATAAGCCACTTTCTCTTGTGCTCAGATATGATCTCTAGGACTATGTTGTAAGGACTAGACTGTTCACCTAAACTATATCAACTTACACCATGAGATACTAGTGTAAATGAGCAAAATCTCCTTTTGGAGAAGTTAAGGTAACATTCCCATTTTGCAACTTTTCTCAATCTTGCTATAGGTGACTATGTATGATATTAGATTATCTTATTTCTACTACTTCACAATATCAATCCTATATCAAAATAGGTTTTTTTATTATATCCAAAGCTTTATATCCTATTTAAGTCATATCATCAGGCCTTTTTACTTTGATTATATACACACAAAAACCTATAGGTCTTCATCTATGTTTGACTTTGGGTAACAATCTCATAGTCTTGAATACTTGGTTGTCCTTTTAAGTTGGCAAAATATGTTATGATCCTTAGAGGTAATGGGGAATCATTTTAGGGTTATGGTCATGCATTTTGAATCCTTCACATACCTTTGGCACCTTTCATCTTTAAGACATACATATTCAAAGTGCATTCTTCCTGTATGATAGTGAAGGTATAGATCCACTATGACCTTCAAACCAAGTTTGCTTACGAGATAAACTAGGGCTTGCAAAACACATTAAACCAAGGATGATATCCTATCAAGTTTCTTTACATACCTAAAGTTCACACCCTCACCTTCAACTTCTCAAGGCACTATTTTGTAGACTATCACTGTTATGCATTTATTATCATAATGAGATGCCTTTTCCCATATCCTCACCTTTCACACATGCAAACTAGATTGAAAACAATATGAAAGGATTATAAATTATCTACAAGACCAAATACAACACTCAATTCACATATATCAATCCATATAAAGATATAAAACTGAGGTGTTGGGGATGTGTAGGCAACTTGAAGGCATCAACAATCTTAAAGATTGTTCATAGAGCATAAACCACCAAACCAAAAACTATTACCATGGAAAGGAAGGCCATAAATGCTACTAATTTTCCATAGATACATTCACTCCAACTCTCATCTTCTTATCCATACTGACTATAAATCAATTGACTTGTTTGACCAGCCCAAGCGAGCAATGATGAGAGAGAGGTCATTTTTTGGTAGTTTTGGATCTGTCGAAGCTTCTTAATCCTAAAGATGACTTTTGAGAATCTGAGGGACCTCCTAAATCCTCACACATACTAGATGGGTTGTCTTTGTCTATACAACTACCTTTAACTACCTATTCTATAGTGATCTCCTTCTTTCCATGTTGAATTTGCATTTTGCTAGTTTCAAAACTACTTTTTGACATTCCCTGACATGGCATACATTAGATATCCTCTTGACACACTAGTTTTATTTTAAAAATTGTACCTTTCATTAAAAGACCCAAAATATGGCCTAAGATGACATAAGGACAATTTAACAAGTATGACAAAGGCTTAAACACATTTTTGATTCTCAAACCATGCCTTAAGATTATTAAGACCTTGGACTATTTTCAAACCTATGGGGACCCTATGACAAATTTAAATATGCAGGGGTGTTTGACCAAATTTGGCCTAGGGTCAAATTTAGTCAAAAATATAATCGAGGACAATGAAGGATGATGAAAGAGTGACTAAGGATATGATAAATGATGAGGGTTGATGAGGGAGTGATTATGGATGGTAAAGGCCAATGAGGGAGTGATTAAGGAGAAGGAAGGATGATAAGGGAGTGATTAGGGATGATGAAGAATTATTATGGAGTGACTATGGGTGGTGAGGGAATGATGAGGGATGATTAGGTCTGATTAGGGAATGATTATGGATGATAAGGTTCAATGAGGAAGTGATTAAGAATGATGAGGGATGATGAAGACCAATGAAGGAGTGATTAGGGATGATGAGTGACAATAAAGGATAATGAGGAAGTGAAGTGGGGATGATTAGGGATGATGAGGGTCAATGTGGGTATGATTATTTCTAATAAGGGAGTGATTAAGGATGATTAGTAATGATGAGGGATGATTAAAGAGTACCTAAGGATGATTAAATATGATGAGGGTTGATGAGGGAATGATTAAGAATAATAAGGGATGATGAGGTATAATGAGGGCTAATGAGGGAGTGACTAGGGATGATAAGGGATTATGAGGGATGATGAGGGAGTGACTAGGGATGATGAGGGCTGAAGAGGGAGTGATTATGGATGATGAGGGATAATGAGGGAGTAACGAGTGATGATAAGAGATGATGAGGTTTAATGAGGGAGTGATTATGGATGATGAGGGTCGATGAGGGAGTGATTAGGGATGATGAGGTGAAATAAGGGATAATGATGAAGTGATTGGGGATGATTAAGGATTAAATGTAAACTTATACTTATTACATTTCTTTTACTAAATATATCCTAATACAAATAATCAAAAACCACCAAAAAAAAACTACAAATCAAAGGGTGTATACCCTTTGATAAATGGTGTATGCCCTTGGTACTACATAGGGCATACCCCCTTTCCCTTTGAATTTTTCAAATATTTACATTTCCCTCCAAACAAGATTTTGAAAGGGCATACTCATTTTGTTGAAAAGGGCATATGCCATTTGCTCAAAAGGGCATACACCCTTTGTGAAAAGGGTGTACACCCTTTAGTAGTAGGACCAACCCAAATTAAGTTTTATGTGGTTTTTAAAAAAAGAAAGGCGTACGTCCTTTTGAAAAGGGCGTATACTATTTATTAAAAAAATTGTGTTTTTCATTTTATCCACTTTTTTGTCACCCAATTTTGTGCATCCACCCCTATATGTTGGTTTGACCCCTTTGTTATCTATAACTACTACATAATAATTTCACAATCAAAAGATCAAATTATCTTATTTCACTCTCAAATTACTTCCAAACTTAGGATAGTTATCCCTATTTTTTTGGGATAGGTATGCATTAGGTAGGCAGGTCCACATTAGGCAAATAGTTTCATGTGTGTGGACCTACCCATCTAGCACAACCTTGTCCCCAAACCATTTAACTATTAGTTTCTAAAATGTAAAATGTTCATTTACATCATCCCAAATGTTTCATAAATTGGCTACAGGAAATTACTCATAAGGATCACTATAAAAATAAATCAAAGGTCATTCATTAAGCGACTTGATCTCTATCTAGTATCTATTTATTGCATACAACACATTAAGAAAATATGCCCTATTCTTCCCAAATTCAAGATCAATTATGAGGAGCAATCAAAAATCAAGTCTGAAGCATTCCAAGTCAAGTTAAGAGCTAACATTGTCAATTATCAACACCAAATTTCTAGTTACATACATATAGTCAAGGAGCATAATTGTAATATCACACTAGGTGGGATAATTACCTATGGCTTGATTTCCTTCTTAGAGTATTTGTATACATAGTTAGTTGTTAATCATCAACAAAGGTGGTTGGGGTCAGCTTAGCCCATTACACTTCTCCCTTTTTTTTAACAAATTTTTAACTCTCATAATTATACCCAGGGTTTTTAAAGCAAGAAGAAGGAAAATAATGTTTTTGTGGAGCACTAACAGAATAAAAACATCTCAACCCTCTCAACAAACACAAATACATATGACAAAGCCATCGATTTTTTGTCATAGTCAAATCATACAAGTCCATAGTCAATGAACATGGTGGTATTGCACTGCTATCTTACAGGTGAAAACTTACCCAGACATAGCCACAAACTCTACTTCCAAACCTAAGCTATCACAATCATGTTTCATCATCCTATTTATTACTATCAAACACCTTCTACAGTCAACCAAAAACCAAAAAATGCCAAGTATCTTACTCGTAGTTATACTTACTATTTATAGTATATGTCACTTGTCAATTATTCTCTATTATAAATTTTGATTTACATTTAAATTTATGCTTAAATATCATATATTGTAAAATGAATAATATTTCAAAGTTGGGTTGTGAGACATCAAGTCTCTCCCTATCCCTTACCTCACCCAACTAGATAGAGTAGTGGATACCCAAATAGAGCCTTCTCTATCCATTTAGGACTTTGTCCTCACCCTTACAATCTCTATCTATATGGGAACCTTGCCTGGTTTTATGTAAAGGAGATGGGTTAGTAAGGGGTTGGGGGGAAGCAGTGAGGGGATCCCAAAAATGTCTCCCTAGATATCTAGTACCCTAGCCAAAGTATGTCAAGACCCTTACGTTATAATAAGTAGGCTACTCTACCCACCCAAACACCAAAGGCAAAACCAAAGAAACTCTATCTCTATATCTATATATAGTCAAATCCAAATCCAAAGAAAAACTATCTCCATATATAACCAAATAAATTATGCCATATCATTCCATTTCATAGTAATCAATCGAGGGAACCATAGTGACTATGGTCCTTGTAACTAGAAATAGGAAGCGGGTATTAGGCTATATTGTTGTTCTATCACCAATCGACTACCTTAATATAACTTTGCTTTTAATTCATCATCTCTATTGTCATTCTCTTTGTTATTTATAACTAAAGTCTATACCTATTAAACACTATTAAATATAAAAGAGGGTAAAACATATTGGTGAACCCATTCATTTACTCAAAGATTACTTTTTCAATTTTTTTCTAGGGTTTTAGCTAAATTCACGATTTTCATACACTAAAGAGAATTTTGATTGTCCTTTCTAGGATTTGATTGATCATTTCTCTAGAATTTATCTCTTGTTTATGAGTTTCAAATTGAATTCCTAATTTCCATGCACAATATTATCTTTTATTGGCTTTCAATTTCTTTTCTTTTTTTTTTCTTGCTTTCTAGAATTGTGTTCTAACACTTGTAAAACTCATAAGAGTTGTCATTTTGGGTTAATAAGTTATCAATTTTACCTGACCTATGGTATGAGGGGTACTAATCTAATTTTTAATCCGTTAGAAAACACTATACATGGACTTCAACTTCAATGTACCTAACAATATATCAGAAACACATAGAGTTTTCTTTTTTCAGCCATAGGAAGTTTTCAGTTGTTTGGTTTTGTAGTACACCAGTAAGCAGTTCATACCGAGAAGTTACTCTCAACATACTTAATAAATAGAATAGTGTGGCCATAGGGTGATGGAATCCTCTGTAGTTAGTATCCCTTTGGATTATTCATTATTTAAGACTGAGATTAGTACATCCAGGAGACCTCAAATCAAACACATCCAATCAAGTCACACTTATTGATATCCTTTCTTTTTTAATTATGATAGATTGTTTGGCTTGGTGTTTGTCACATTATCTTTATTTCTATTTGAAAAATAAAAAATGAATAATAAATATGAAACCCCTAATGATGATCACCCTATGGATTTCCTTCTCTCTAATAATGTTATCCCTTATGCTTATGATAATGAATGGAATAATGATCACATTTGTAAAATTATTGATGCTTCTTATATAAATAATGAATATCAATGTGATAAAAATGATTATGATTGTGAGTATGATTAGACTTATGAAAATCAAGAATATTGGTATGATTGTGAAGATAAAAATGAGCACACTAATTTTGAAATTGAAGAGCCAAATTCCCTTATTTTCCCCTTGCATTCCTATTTTTATCATAAACTAGAACAAAAAGAACATATTAATAATGAATATCTTCTTTTCCTTAATCTATCATAGGGATCAAAATGTGAAAAATCTACCATTAATGCACCTTTTCTTATCTCTCATATTTGCCATTGCACGACACCTCATTAATCAGTTAAATTATAAAGGCATAGGCCTTGAATAAAAGTGGAAAATAATATTAATGATTGTGTTATTACTTATTTATCTATAGAAAAGGTAGATGATGCAAATTCAAATGATATTCCCCATTATCCTTTAGACATGGCCAATGAAATAGAAGATGGAAACAATCTTGATCCCATAGAAATGACAAATAATGTTGTAACATCTCATGATACTTCTTCCCTTTCTCTTAAAACACAAAATGATGCAAATAAATATGATGTATCACCTTCTATAAAAATAAAATCTAGTATATTTGATTTAGATTCACAAGGTGATGATAATTTAATATTATACAAAAATCCTCAAGTACGTCATACTATATCCATAAAATGTGACTCTCATGATAGCATCACTTGTGATGTCTCTTGCTCCTCTCTTAAGACAAAATATTCCAATGAGTTGTATTTTGATGTATTTCCTTCTATACAAATTTAATGTGATATGAATACCATGATACACAATGATTTTAAATTATGCACTGATTTTATCTCAGAATACAATCCTAAGCCATGCAGTGATATTAGTCCTAACTCCATCATACTAATGTTTAAAGTAGATGGTCAATTACAACCAATGAGTGAAGTTTTCCAAACCACTAATGTCACTATTAGTCATATTGTGTCAATGATGCATTCTATTGGTGACCTCCAAAGATAAGTATTCGATGTCACTTTGTAAACTAAATCATGTCATGTTAATATTAAAGATAATGTTACTTTAGGAAAACCCCTTATATGATCTATATGTGAATATATTTATCTACAAGATATTCATATGCTTAAAATATTGTTGTTCGGTGGTCATGAAGATCCTTGTATTGATTTAACTCAATATACACTTTATTTTTGAGAATGGGGCAATGATAGACACAACCTACTAAAATATTTTCTTATAAGCCTAATAAGAGATGCCTCAAATTAGTTTTATACTCTACTTAGTGGATCCTTACCTACTTTGAAGAGATTAGAAGATGTGTTCTTTTCAATTTATCAAAAACACATGGTACCTAAGTTTATAATGGAACATTTGTAAGGTTTGCAACAAGGCCATGATGAGCTTACTGAAGATTATGCTTTTTTATTTAAGACTACTTTGCATTCTTTAACATATTAACCCTCATATTTATAAAAACAATTCATGTTTAGTAGGGTTCTTCTATCTCCACTCAAATAAAGAACCATGTATAATCCAAATAAATATTTTTAGAAATATTAACCCTCATATTTAGAAAAACAATTCATGTTTAGTAGGGTTCTTCTATCTCCACTCAAATAAAGAACCATGTATAATCCAAATAAATATTTTTAGATGGATGTGTTAAAATATGCATGTGATCTTAATTCTGAAACACATAAGGCTACTAATGAAAATAAATTAGAACCATTTTCACCCAAGAAAGAAGCTACCAATAAGAGGGTGGAATAAAATTTAGCCTTTACTAAAGCAAATAGTCCAATTACATTCTCTCATAAAAATGACGACTCAATGGAAATAATTATAATCAAGGAAGAACAAGTTAAGGCCCTCAACTAAGGGAAAGAATCAATTTACAAAGCACCACCTAACTTGAATAAGTCTACTTTTAATAAGAGCTAACCACTTAAGTATGATAGTTTTAGATAATTATGACATGATAATCTATGGACATTGTTGGATAAGAAGTTAATCACTCTCCCTCCTAATTACTATCATTCTCCTCATTGTCTTGAGAAATTAAAAGGAAAACCATTTTGCCTTATCATGGCATTAATGAACATTGATATAATATATTTTTATGTAATGTAGTAAAATATTACACGACTTACAGATGAAGGGGTTATTAAATTCAGAAAGAAGGACAACAAGACAAAAAAATACACTTTTTCATCTTCTCCTACATCTTACTCTACGAAGACAACCATATTCTAGAATATTCCTCAGAAAGAACCAATGATCGTTCAAGCTCTTATTAACAACAAATGTAGAGAAGATACTATTGTAGATAATATGTAATAACATAATATATGCATAATAGGATTTATCAAGATTATGGGATACAATGAGTGATATTTATAGAATATACATGGGTAAGATATGGGACACATTATCTTGCCAATCACTTTAAGACTCAAGATAATTAATACACTATTGTTTGTACAACATACTATCCGAAAGGAAATGCAATTTTGGGACAACCATGGGTATAAAAAATGAATGTGATAGTGAATAAGTATAATACAAGTTTATATTTGAACTTTGAGTGTGGTTTATTAACATTTCAAAGCAATAAAAAATACATGAAGGAACTACGGTCTACTATAAAGCTACATCTTTCACTACACAAACATGGGTACTAAAGTAAAACTACCAAACTTCTTATTAAAGATAAGAACATGTAATAAATACTTCACATAAATCCCAACAAAATTAATGATATCAACCACAAGTATCATAAGTAGCCATTATATGTGTGACTATCTCTAAGCATACAAATCCAGAGATACAATATCAAAAGTCAGCTATGAATGATGATCAGTATGTTGCATAATTTTTATTTCTATCAAGGTGTGTCTATCAATAATTTGGACAAATGATTTAAATGCAATAATATACTTCAAATCAATTCAAATTCAAACTAATACCTCTGATTTGGAAAGGTAGGTAAAGTGGGTGAAAATAATAATGAAAATAAACTGATTATAACTTCATTATGCAGCCAAATTTACCTCTAAATTCAATGATGATGCCCCAAGACAAGTGGTTATACTTGATGTTTGTTGGATTTCCCTTTGTAGATTCTGAATTTTGACAACATCTAGGAATGGAGGATGATGACTTTTATTGACAATAGACAAGTTTGGTAAGGTCATAAGATTGGCATGAATGTTCTAAATTCTCTCATGGCCTTTGCATGGAGTGGTGGCTTGCTTAAATAAAAGAATGGAGGGAGATTTCTATGAAATTAAAAATTATTTAGAGCATTATAGAGAAGAAATCTCTAGAGATTTGAGAGGATGGTGGAGAATTCTAGACTACATTACAAGAGTCTAAGTGTGATTAGAAGGAGGTTAGGTGAGAATTAGAGACTAGGCTTGTAGGAAATCCTAGTGATAGGTATGTAGGTGGGATTTGAGGAAATTTTAAATTTCAAATATTCGATAAGACAAAATTAGTAATGAATGACATATATAATAACATGATTAATTGACATGAGAAAAGGAATAAGGTTAGTGCATGATGAGAGAAATGTAGGGAATATAAAATAAATGTTAGAATAAGCCTAAGTTTATGTTAATATGATGATTAAATGAAATTAACAAAAAAATTACTATCAACTAATAATAATATTAGTGACAAGAGATGAGGTAAGAAAATTTAGATGTATACATTTTATCCCTCTTTGAAAGGGCATTGCCACTAGACAAAGTGGAAGGAGTAATGGTCTTTCAAAGAAAAAATATTGTTATGGATGTTAATAAAATAGTGGACACATGATTGATGCCCACTTGAGGGGACATGTGGATAAGAATGATATGGATGGCCACTTGAAAGAAGAAACAAGGGGCAGGATGGATAAATGGAAGAAAGAGGGGTTGGGATGCTCAATATGAGATCGATGATGAAAAAGATGAAATTGATATGAGAAGTGAGCTATAAACTAGCATTACCCTTGGAAAATACATATGTATGAGTGAAAATGATGGTGTCTTAGTTTTTGACATGTCCTAAATTGGAACTAACTATAACAGGATGATGATAAGACAAAAAGGCTACAAGATTTAGATATCTTGTGTAAACATGCATACCAATGAGATTCATAGACCAAGATGATAAAGGATAAGAATTTTTAATATATCTTAGGCAAGGACACACGTTGGGAGAGCATCAGGCTAAAATGATAAAGGCCACAAGATTTCAACATATCCTAAGAAAAGATGCATATTGGGATAGCATTGGCCCAAAATAAGACAATGATTTTACTAATGTTGCTAAAAGTTGAATTTAAGTGATAAGATGAATGAGATGATAGATAATAAATGATAAGATTGAATGACCAAAGGATGAAGCAAGAAGACTTGTCTAGTGCAACTGAGTTGTCTTTGGACACCATGAGAAGGGTTACCTACATATTCTGAAGAGACCTCGAGACAATGTAGTTTTCCCTAAATGGGAAAATTGATGTAATGGATGACAGAATAAATTATGAATGGATGAAAGGGGTATTAAAATATTTGTGTTGGATGTGAATAATAGATAGTGGTATATGTGAGGTACTGCTGCCAATCAATGAACTAAAACATTGATGATATTGATGATGCCCCTAGAAAAGCCATATGAAAGGGAGTGAGAGAGTATGATGTAATAATTGTTAACATGCCCCAAATGGTAAAAAACCATGATAAAAGAGTGACGAGAAGAGCCACAAGCTTTTGACATATCCCAAACAAGGATGCATGCTTTGGAGAGCTACGAGTCTCGGATTAATTATTGATGGGGATGGATGTATCCCTACATTATATATTGATCAATCATTGAGTATGGATGATAAATGGAATAAAATATGGATGGGATGATCCATCAGTCCCAATTGACAAGTGCAAGTAATTAATAAAAAGATTAGGGGAATGATTGAGTGGATGGTGATTGATCTGTTTGACTGATGATAATGTAGCTCAAGGATTGATAGATGGAAGGCTTGATAATAATATTTTATGATGATGAATGATTTGACTAGATGGATGAAAAGATGAGGAAAATTTATGAATGATGAGAGACTGCATGATGGTAGTCAAGCTAACCTCAATCATCTCATGTGACTGAGCATTGTCTACATAGTATAAAAAGACCTCAGGCCAATGCACTTCAAGTGTTTTAGAGGAAGTAAATGAGATATTATTATAGATGTTAGTTGTTATATAAATAATATGACTTAGAGGTTAGAAATGATGATAGGAAAAGTGGATATTATTGGGGATGTTAGAAGAATGGACTTGGATGATCGAGATGGGACTATAATGATGATACAAATGAATTATTTCCATTATAAAGCCATCATTTGTTGCATTAGGCCTCATCATAGAATAGGAAATAATTTTGATCATGCCACTAGGCAGTGTGCACCAGGATATATATGATCATGATGTCATCTTAACAAAGTAAATATTGTTTAGACACAAAAGGATAGAAAGATCAAGAACAATAAAAGACAAAATGATAAGATAGAATATGATAATACAAATATGATGATAAGATAAAAAATAAGGATAATATAATATGATAACATAAAATATATTCATAGGGTAAAATAAGTTAAACAAACATAAATTATACATATGATTAAACAACAATGTATGCATGATAACAAACTTAAGTAAAATTTTATCAAAAGAACATATAAGCAAAACACATAAGTATCTACATGCAGTGTCTTATTGATTAACTTGTGGAAAGCCTATGGGACAAGTGATCAGGTGATGACTTGATAAGGATGATTTGATGTGACAAGGATATGAATCATGAGATAGGATACATGTTGATGGGGAATTGCTAGGCCAAAAGGTAAATTCATAAAGACTTATTCAACTAGAGGACTTTGATTCATATTGTTTAACGAGTGGATAAGAGATCAACATCTTAAAGGTAGCAGTAAGTGAATTTAGACTAAATTGGTTGGGATGGAAATGGGGCTAAGGATATGTATGAGGAGTTGGATGATAAAATGATAAGATCAAAATATAAGTAATGATGACAATGGTATGGATGACTTAGGAAATAGGAAAAGACAACATAAGACAAAGTGACTTAGATGTTTTTAGATTTTTTAATTTTATGATTTTCAAGGTTTTTGGAATATTTCAATTTTTAGGATTTTTTGAATAGGTATTTACACTATACAAAGGGGGTTAATAAAAAATTGAAAACCAATCCTAGCAGCTAGGATGGGAAATGATGGTGGATGGAATGATGAAAAGATTTGGATGGTACTCAAAGGGGATAAGGGATGATGAAAAATGGACGAGGGATCTCAAAGGGACTACATGTCTAGTAATTTGAGTGTTACTTAGAGGATATACCAATGATGCTTCTAGAACATATCCCAAGACACCTTCCACTTCCTTACAAAGGTCAAGACAAAAAAAAGGATGGGCACAATAGGATAGGGTAACACTGGAGGCACAGGATAGAGAAAAATGAATAAGATGGGATAGGTAAGGAATGTTGGAATGGGACACATATAGAGTGGATAATGGACTATAAGATATGACTGTAGGGATTAATAGGAATTTTCTCCTAAGTGTCGAGGTACTTGTAGTCAAAAAATTAATTTACCATGATGTCAGAGATTAGTTTTCATCATGGTGCTTGCCCAAGGTGCCAAAAATTGGTTTTCACCATTGGATGAATGATTTTTTTGAGTTTTTTTATTTATGGCATCTCAATTTATGAGATTCATGCAAGATGCAGTGACATAGACACTTTCATGATCTTCAACTGATACCTGCTCTAGATAGATGTGATGCTAGGACCATGTTGTTGATGTTGGATGTATTGATGTCTTTATGATATTTGTTGACTCATGAGTTATATTCCTATGGATGTCTCAACCAAATATATTCATAGCCCCTATGAGAGACAATGTTTCTCAAGGAGGTAATATATGGTATGGGTTTGATTAGGTATTGGATATGATGGCAGTGTATAGGATTTTATGGTGTGACAGAGGATGAAGAATAAGGACTAACAGTTGCATACATCATTTGAGGAATTTGAATTTTGATTTAATGAATAATTATTTTTAATTTTATGGCCCCTATCTCCTTTGTAATATTTTACTAGGGGAATATTCTTTTTTAGTAGGTTTAATATTTTACTTGGGTTGATTTTGGCTTGGATCAAAGTTGATTTCAAAATTATGCAGATTTTTTGAGTATGATCTTGGACCTTTATATTTTTATTAGATGTTATGTGGCTTGAGGAAGAGTCCAATGATGTATGTGTATGTTTATCCTCATGGAGGGATGTGATTAAATGATATTTTATATGAATAAATGGGTCCATGATGGATAAAGGTGATGAAGATGGTATAAGGAGTTCAATGAGTGGTGGTGGGGTAGCATGGTCCTCAAGGAGGTTCCTAGGAGACTTGGTTTTGACATCGGGGAATATCTCCTCAAGATCAACAAAAGGATCACTATGGTTTGTTATAGGACACGTATCCAAGGAAAGATCATATCCATTTTGACAATCATTGACTAATAAAGCTTGTAACTCTATTATGACTTCATCATCCTAGCTTGGATCAAAAGATATGCCTTATGATTTTTTGACATCTAAATAGGATGGATCCTCTAAAATTTAGGCATAGTTATTATCTACAACATCAATTAAGGATGATGATTCAGACAAGGACTCTGATTCAATTTCTAGTGTTGAGCATGATCCTAATGTAAACAAGACTAACATGACCCCTAGTACCGAATATGATGTGATGTTGCTAGAAGATGATGTTTTTATTGAGGTCATAGAGAGGCCCTTTTGGTTGACACTATTTCTTATAATTACCTTATGTACTTAGTGTTTGGTATTTGAGGCTTTAGGACAAAGGAACTTATGGAAATGGTGGACTTGGTTGAATGGGTAAAAGGAAGATGGTGGAGAAACAACGAGTTCATCAAAGATAGACTAATAAAGGAAGAACACATTAGATGATGGAGGACTAGGCTCATTGTAAATGGACTCATCATCGAAGAGGGGTTTATCAAAGATAGGTGGACCATGGAAGATGGTATTGGTGTCTTCACCTTGGCTTGGGAGTGGAAGGGCTTGATCATGATATTGACATATCCCTTTCGGTTCACCCATGGATGAGGATGCATCTGATTCATCCTTGATTTTTATGTCACCACTATCAATGAGATTTTGAATAAAGTTTTTAAAATTTTGGCATCAATTAGTAGAATGCCCCTGGGTTCTATGATATTTATAGTATTGATTTTCTCTATATTAGGAGGGCTTGAGTTTTTTTGGATTAAGATGTTTTATGGGTGGATAAACCATTATGTCAGTGGATACCAATTTATGAAAGATGGATTCCAAGGATATAGGAAGAGGAGTGTATTTCCTTTGTTTAATTTTTGTTTTGGTCATGAAAACATTTGAATTAGATATTTGGGGTGACTGGTTTGCTAAGATTAACTTCCCTTTTCTAGTATTTCGACTATGATTGGGGGATAGAAGATTTGATGGTGACTAGGTAACATGAGGGTTAGAGATAGAATGACATGGATGGGTATGGACTAGAAGCAATATTAGTTGGATAGGTTCAAATCCTATAGGAATCGGGGTATCAATTTCTAGGAGTTGCAAAAGGAGTGCATCTTTGTTGGCAAATATATATTTTTATAATAAGGTAATATCTAAATCTATTTTATAGGACATGGATGAAGGTGAGAGAAGACATGGATGACGTGAATATCTGGTCCTAATTGATAAGTGTGGGGCATTAAACAAAAAAATTCAAAGATATGAAAGTTGGATGAAGGAATGGACTTGGATCAAAGGCTTGCCTTTAATTAGATTTCAAGTTTGACTTGGCGATGTGAGATGGGATGTGATAAGTTTGATTCAATCAAATTAGGATGTGAGCTAACTAAATGTTAGATAATGAGGCTTGATTTTAAGGTTTATGATGAAGATATAATATAACACCCTTGGGTTTGATGGGGGGCTAGGTTCAACTAACCAAATAGACAAAACTAGGTCATTAATGACCTTCGATGGGGTTTTAACTTGATTAGATAGTTTAGACTAGCTCAAGAATAATATTATTTACCCAAGGAGTATTTGATGAGATTGGACCAATTTGACAAAAATATAAGATTGGGATTTGATTGGATGAATGGTATCAAACTTTACTATATATAGATGCAAGCAAGCATAATATGATGACCCTTAGAGGATTATTTCCAATGTAGACCAAAGTAGGTATATGATTACAAACATTGATGGGATGGATTATATGAAGGGATAAAAAACATGTGATGATTAGAGGTAAGTCTAGGATATGATAAATGATGATGGGTGTAAACTATGATAAGACAAGATGATGGTGGTGGATAAGTGATGATTAATTTTTGATGAAAGGTCTATGTTTAAACTAGGGGCTAGGTTTAACTAGGGGATTAGGTTTGTGTGTGTTTGTCTATAAGGTGTAAATATAATGGGTCTTGACAACACACAAATAATGTAATCAATCCATAAACCTATATCTAATAAATGGCATTAGTGTACAAATCGACACCCAACCCATCGAATGTCTTGCTAAGAGTGGTGCTAGATTGGTCTCCCAACCCTCACTCAAAGTCCGATCATGGTGAATGATCTCAGGGGATGATATCATCCCTTGCTCTAGATGCCTATTGTGGATGAAAGGTATTATGATAGGTTTATATGAGCTCTTTAGGGGAGTCCCTAATATACTTAAGGTACAATGGGGCCTGAGTCTATATCGGGTGTTGTCTAATGCCTAGAATTGGAGAGTTAACTTCTCATTTCACATGATCCTATATGGGGAAACTCACTTAGACTAACAATAGTTGTCCCTAATATTTATACTCTATCAGAATACAAAGTATGGTCTATTGCATAGTGATAGAATCTACATCATTGACCCCTATGGACTATTGGTGAGCATGTTTATGTCACTTATATGGTCATGTTGCACCCTAGAAATAAAAATGGGAAGGTTTTTTGTTTGTTTTTTATCCTCCAAGAATTATCACTAAGGATGCAAGGAGGAGAGCATACACAACCTTAGCCTTTGGGAACAATAGACATCGGAAAAAGTTCTTTAACCCAATTATTTTAGTGTTTTGAAAAGCAATGCAAACAAGGGGTAAAGGTGATTCAAAAAAAAGGTTTTTAGCCAAGTCTTGAATTGATCGACCTACAAAACAAAAGATTAGTAGTTTGATTGAATTGGATTCTTTTACTGATTGAGTTATACCGAAATTGTTAGTAATTTGAGTTCAAAAAACTTGAATGGCAACCTACAAGACAAGATTTGACCTATAAAACAAGTGGTTAGTTTAATTCAATAAAAGCATGAATATGGATAAGTATCAGTAATATCACTAGTAACTAAGTTGTTAATGAGGCACACTAAAAATACTAAACATGGGGCCAAGTACAGATTACTCAAAATTCACTAGATTTTAACCAAAAAAGTCTTTTTTTAACAAAATACACTAAAAAACAAAGACTTTGGAGGCCAAACAAAAAGGTTAGTAATTTAGGTTTACAAACTTGAGGGGTAAGACCTGCAGGTAAGGTGTTAGATCAAGCCAAAAATTTAATTTAGAATGAAGTTGCTTCTATGCAAGCTAAAGTTGCTTCTCCACCCTAAAAAATCACTTTTATAACCTATAAAGTTGTTTATGTGTGAAATTAGTCAAAATGAGACAAAACCACTCGTATAGTTAACACTACTACTAATATTAATAAAAATTTGTTAGTATATAGTAGAAATTTTTCAAAATCATAAAAAAATTACACAAATTTATACCTATAATGAAGTTGTTGGTCAACACAATGAAGTTTCTAATTACAATTTTGACAAGTAGCAGCTTTGTCAAATGCCCACACACACCAAAAATATATACCAAAGCTATGAAAATTAATAGTTGACTAACAAGTGATCAGGAACTAATTAATCATAAACATTAATTATAAGTGAAAAAAATAATGTTTAACATCAAAATTGCTTCTATAGTCAACAAAGTTGCAGTTAGGTTTGATAAAACCGCTTGTTTTGATAAATGCTAATAGCAACTTTGTTAGCTTGTACAAAATAGAGTTGGGTTATATACAACAAACTAAAATAATTTATAAATATAAGTAAATCTATTTTATAATAGTGAAGGCAAAAATCAAAAGGTATATGACAGAGATTACAAGTTCTTTATAAACCTACACAAAACTAGAGGACAAAACTGTTAGTTAGAGTGACAAAGTCATGTGTCAATTCAAAAAAACCACTTATTTCAAAGCTTACCTAATAGCTACTTTGTATAGCCAACATGCAATAAATAATACAAAATCATGGCTCTATGCAACAAAATCACTTCTTCCTATTACAAAATTTCTTATTTTGAAGAAATTATATTAGTGGTTTTGTAAATATATTATACAAAATTACAAAATCGTTACTTATGTTTAACAAAGTCATTACTAGAATTGTACAATATCATTAATTTTGAAGTTTTTTAGTAGCAACTTTATTTTAATTTAAAATAACTGACAAAATCTAAGGATAGTTGGTAGTTTGAAATCCCAATCAAGACAATGTTGTTGCTAATAAGGGCAAAGCCGTGTCAACAAAGCCATTCTTACATAGGACAATACTTTTATTTGCCTATAAGTGCAAATTTCACATGAAATTTAAATTTTAGGGCCACCTAATATTCTTTAAAATGTGAATGTAGGCCTACTAAATCACAACAAACACTCAACAAGTAAGAGTTACAAGGATCGTTCCCACTATAGTTGCCAAAATATATTAAAAAAAATTGGACAAAAGATTCAAATATAATAAAACACTACAAATCAATTCAAATTCAAACTAAGATCTCTAATTAGGTAAGATAGGTAAAATGGGTACATATAACAATGAAACTAAATTAGTTATACCTTCATTATGCATCCAAATTTACCTCCAAAATGAAATGTGATGCCCAAAGACAAGTAGTTATGCTTGATGTTTGTTGGATTTCCCCTTGTAGACTTAGAATTTTGATAGCATGTAGCAATGGATGATGATGACTTTGCTCGACAAGAAACAAGTTTGGAAAAATCACAAGATTAGAAAGAATGCTCCAAATTCTCCAATGGTCTTTGTATGGAGTGATGGCTTGTTAAATAGAAGAATGAGGTAGATTTTTAAAGAATTAAAAATTATATAGAGCATTCTAGATAAGAACTCTCTAGAGATTTGAGAGGATGGTGGAGAATTTTGAACTTCATTAGAAGAGTCTAAGTGTGATTAGAAGGAGGTTAGGTGATAATTAGCGACTAGGCTTATAGGAAATCCTAGTGATAGGTATGTAGGTGGGAGGTGAGGGAATTTTAAATTCATAAATATTAGATAAAATAAAATTAGTAATGAATGACATGTATAATAACATGATTAATTGACATGAGAAAAGGAATAAGGTTAATATGTGATGAGAGGAATATAGGGAATATAGAAGAAATGTTAGAATATGACTAAGATGATGTTAATATGATGATTAAATAAAATTAATGATCAAATTAGTGTTGAGATGAGAAATGAGGTGAGAAAATTTAGATGTATGCAAGGTGGTTAACTCATTCTACATTTCAGGGTGATAAAATACTCATGGGCATATAGTGTTACCTTTCCAAGTCAATTCAACAATAATGGTTAATCCATTATTAGTCTTACAAAGCACAAGGCTCTTTGACATGTTATTAGGAAACCCTTGTATACAAAAGCTCTACATAATGCCATCTATAATGCATCGATATCCCAAATATATAGATTATAATCAGGTGGTGAAAGTTTTAGGCATTTGATATGAATACCTCTATAGTCAATGGTATCTCCTCCTTCCTCCCCAACCACCACCGTAGTTCATTATTACACAATGCAAAGTTAATTATTGCCCCTATTCAAGATAATAGTGTAGAGACCGTTGTTACACCTATACATGATCTTTTTATATGGTTAGTTTATAAGAGACTAGTATACCCTCTTAGACAACAAGCTTAATAACAAAGAGTTATTCAAAATTCAAATAGATCATCTTTTATAGTGCATCCTAAGGTAGCACCCCATATAGTTCAATGTGTTCCACAAAAAACACAAACATGGAAACCTTTTACTACTAGACAATAGACTCCACCAATTTTTGTGCCATCTAGAGTTACACATCTTACATAGGATTTTGTGAGCATTGATAAAGACAATTACTTTACAACAGTTGATTCCTTTTTAGATTTTGATTCATCTATATGTAGCACTTTTCATTTTTGAAACGTCACCCTCCCATTCTATGATATACGCACACACTATGGTCATCCCACTGATGGGATCATTCGATCTATTCTTTTACATTTTTGCATGCTCCAAATATTTCAAAAATACAAAAACAAATCAAATATTCAAAAATACAAAAAAATCCAAATATTTCAAAACTATAAAAACATTCAAAATATTTATAAAAATAAAAAAAATCAAGATTTGAGGATGACATGAGTTATTATTACTTATTTACATATGTTATTTATCACATGTTTGGTAGATAGCATATTATTATTATTATTATTATTATTATTATTATTATTATTATTATTATTATTATTATTATTATTATTATTATTATTATTATTATACACACATGCATTTCATGAGGTATGTGAGTGTAATGTAAGGCATACATATTATACATGGATTCCTAGATGTTGGACTCCCTTTTACCTAGTCGCCATGCCTATGTTGGAGACATATTACTCTGCATGTTACATTATCATAGGTTATATCTATATATGACTTCTCTACCATGTCGAGCTACATATCTTATAAGTGTGTTTCTAATTACTCATATCTTACATTGTGCTACATAGACATGCTAATTTTATATGATGTGACATTGATACATATGAATGAGGTAAATTAATTTTCACTTGTTATATGATCGTTTGATGTTGTTACTTTCTTGCATGATAGGCTAGACATTATATGCTTATTGTGTGTGACCACTTGGCCTGGTATGTCTGACATATTTACACCCATTATTTATGACATTCTTAATGTCCTTTACATGCAACCTTTGTCCTTGTCTTATTATGACATGTTCATGTCCTTTGTATGTGACCCTTGGCCTTATTGTGTGACATTGTGTATTATGCTTGTTATGCTTGTTGAGCTTGATTAATGGTGCCATGATCCATATCATGCACTTTTACGCTGTAATATTATATAGATATGGTTACTTATTGTGTGTCTTATTTCTAAATCTATCTAGACATGGCACTTGCATGCTTCATTTTCAATGTGTTACATACATGATTCGATGATAATTACACTATAATATGATGACATACTCTCCACATGTTGACATGATGCTATGTGATAATATCTTTATCACATGATATAGTTAACCCTTGTTTTGAGATAAATGACTTGTTGACTACATCCCTCATCTCAAAAGAGGGGCATTACACTAGGATTGTTTTAGAGATTCAAACATGTGAGTAGTAAATGTATATTCCATGATAGAATAATTTTCAAAGATTCAAAGTAATTTATAAAAATGATGCATCACATATATTGGCACACTGATAGATATCATGGGGGCATACGACATTTATATGCACTCACTTTATAGATACTCAAGTACATATTCATACACCCTTGGATGCATATGCATAGGCATATGCAAAACAATTATAAGAACACAAATTATAGGTTTTACATATAGTTAAAGTTGAGCATACATATGCATGTCATTCTATATCATTTGACATAGATTCAGGGGGCATGATGCTAGTTCATGCGTGCACTTTTCAAATTCAAAAGGAATATTATTGTGTTATCCACACACACACACACACACACACACACACACACACACACACACACACATTTCATAATTCAAAAGGCATAATATTGTTTCATGCACATATGCATTATAATATAATTTACAAATTCAATGTCGGATGATTGTTATTTCACCTAAAATATATTTTGGCATTGCATCATGATGAGGGCATATATATTATTCATTTTAATATTTGGTAATTTTGACTACCTTGACAAAATAAAAGAAATCAAATTTATGTAAGATGTTGTAGTTTTGACTACCTTGACATATATGTATGTAAAATGTGGAGGTCTTAAAAATGCAATTTAATTGTTGTGAAATTACATAATGTATAAATATTTCATGGAATGTAATGAAGACATCAAATATATTTTTTATTTGTTGAATTGAGTATTTTCTGTCAAAATTATATAGGTTTATGATGTTTAATTAAAGGCGTATTTTATGTCTATGTTTTGGTGAATTCAATTATTATACACCTCCTAGGGTTTTACTAACTGGTGAAATTGATTTATGCATTTCCATATATTTGTGTGTTGTGTATGTGTTAGGTGCCTAGGGTTTTATTTCCAAAATTTAAATTTGTTATTTTGAACCCTAATATTTGGTTAAATTTGAACATGTTTTGTTTGTATATCTTGACTAAGTGCATGAATTGTCTCAAAATTTTCCATATAATAGAAAGGAAAACCAAATTACAGAAATGTGGGATGTACTCATAATTCCAACTTTTAATTCTCTCAAATCTATAATCACATAGTGAAAAGTTCTAATATTTTAATACGAATTATTATTGATTATTCACACATGCTAGAGGCTATTTGTAAATCTTTCCAATGCACTATAGAAAATTTAAAAAGGCTTAGATCACTATCCAAAATTAAAGAGAGCTTATGTATTCATTATTTAAGTGCTTAATGTGTTTAAAATACAAATTATACATCTATGGTTGTGCATAATCTAAAAGTTAGTACTAAAATTATACGATAAGAAATACCAATGCAAGGTCCCATATGGAGAATTCTATTTTCAACATATAAAATTAAAAATATATGATAACATATCATGAGGTAAGTCATACATTGTAAATAAAATCCATGGCTCAAAACAAATTTAGTGTAAGGAATGAATAACACAAACATTCCCTCAAACCTTCCATAAGCTCTCATGCTCGAAGTGCACATAAAAATTAATGATATTATAGATCAACTTCAAAATACCCAAATAGAAATATTTATCCTTGAATTACTCAATAGATAACATATTTTTTAATATATTTTCTATATAATTTTAGAGGAAATTATTTTATCAAGTGATACTCAACCTCCCACTTTGTGGCTATTATCAGATATTTGAATGATTGTGAGAAATTATTAGCTCTGCTTTGGTCATACTTCCAAAGTCAAACAAATCAATGTTGTAGTTTAGAGGAGTCTTTATTGAGATTAGTCATTATAAAAAAATTTCAAGGAATGTTATGCATTTGAAACCATAGAGAATACTTATAACCCTTATAGCCATGCTACATTTTGAATAATTATTTAAAAAATATAACAAAGAAATAATCAATCACTAGTTATCAAAGAACCAAAAATGAGAGTACCTAACTATATTAGATGTTGGAATGAACTCAAGAAAATCCATTGATAATGCAAGTGAATTACACTGATAACCATGTTACACTCTCTATGCCTATATTTTTCATTTTTTATTCCTTATTTTATATTATTATATTGTCTTAATTGGCCATAACTGCTTCAAAATACCTTTTAATTATATAATGCAATTATTTCTTAATGGTCGACTAATTATATATATAACTAAAATTAGCTTCTATTAAAGGATTTGGGTTTTACATAAGGTATATAAAATATCATTAATCATTTTGAACTTTATAATGTATATACATGTTGAAATATTTGTGGTGTTTCTATAGAATTATGATGCTTCTCCTTGACCTGTGGAGCTTCCCTCATTATTTGAAGCATTTTTGCCTTTCTTTCATTGAAATTTGTTGTGAAGCTTACATTTAATATTTGATATGCTTCAAAAAAAATTATAAAGTGATAAAAATCCTTTCTTCTTATTGTTCCCTAATAATATTCCCCCAAAAAAGTATTATCTTTCTCTGAGACAATTTCAAACTTAACACTCCTTATATCCACTACTTCTCTTTCCCCCTCATAATGGAGACTATTTTCCAACTAAGTGAGAAAAGGTATTTCTATCATGTTATCCTTAAAAAAATTCATCATTTTCACTCCACCTAAGTTGACATTGTTGGTTTTCACTTTATTATATATCAAGTGATCACCTTGTAGGTTTTCCAACCACTTAGAAAAGTCTTTAGAATGATTTTTTAGGTTTTGAGTTAAAGTTCCTAAACCTCAACTCACTAGCATTAAAAATTTGTTGAATTAAAACCAACCCATCTCATATCAACAAAATCTAAACAAAATTGACACCATTTATCACTTACTTGAGACCATATGTATTTGAAATTTGTTATAGGATGCTAAGATCTTTTAGAACCATAAAATAAGATCTTCCTTAGTTGTTTTGCATTCTTTTAAAACATCCTCTAGATGTTTATTCTATTTTTAATTTATTGTAATAATGAACAATCTTCAGCAATGTCTTATAAAACTTCCATAATCTAATTAAACATTATGAAAGGGAACATAGAGAATAATTCATGATATTGAAGTTATATTAATCAACTTCATTTTAAAACAATATAAAATCTGCTTTATTTATAGCAAATGTTACTTCTAAAAATAGCTCATGAGAAGTAGAATTGCAACATCACAAATGTGGAGTTAGACAACATGAGATGTAGAGTTAAAACATCACAAATGTTGAGTTACACACCATGAGAAGTGGATTTACAACATCATAAAAGTTGAGTTACACACTCTAAAGTGTGTATGAATCACATGGCTAATTATTACAAGTCATTGCATGTAACTTTAATATCCACACTTTTTAATTTAATAACTAACTAATTCTACCTAAGTTTATATTAACCATTTATTAGTGTGTACATAAATAATATTTATCCTAATGTGACAAAAATAACACCCCAATTATGTGCAAATTAGGGAGAGATCAAATAAATGAAAAATAAAAATAGAATCAGGTAGATCCTTAAATATGGGTCTTGACAACTAGGCCTACTCAATACCCACGTATAATATGAACAATGAAGGAAGTAAGGAAGGAAAGACTCATGATGAACCCCCCAATGATAAATTCCTTCACCTCAAGCATTGATCATAGCCGAAGATAGAGAGGTGATGACAAAGGCTTAGTGAATATGTCTACAACTTGGTCTTCTGTAAGTAATTACTATAAGCTGAGGACACCATTCTAAATGTATTTTGTACACTGATGCTCTAATGGATTACAATAAATGTGTATGGAACGTTAGTTGTCACACCAAAGTTTCATGTGATGAGTCTAAATAAATTTAAACTCTGTTAGCAACTAGAAAATATACATAGCCTCCTGGCTAGCTAGAATAACACCTTGATACTCTATCTATGTGGATTGATCACTTATTATAATACCAAGAAACTTGAATTGAACCAAGGTGATAGACAAAGATGGAAGTGTAATTTTTATCATCAATGTCACCAACCCAATATGATTTGGTGAAATCTACAATTTGAGAATAACCCCACTAATGTTTACTTTAGACCAAGGTATAGAGTTCCCCAAATGTATCTTAGAATATGTTTAGATGCATTCTGGTGAATGTTATAGGGATATCATGGGAAATGGGAGACAAGGCCAACCATAAATGAAATATAAATATTATTGTGTGTTAGGTGTAAAATATTTCCCACTAATTGCTAATACAAAGTAGCGTCAATTATGGGCAAAATGCAACTAGTAGAAAATGTAACCCATGACTAAAAATTTGAGGGGGAAGGATTGAAATCAAGCATGAAAAAGTGATGAAACAAGTCATGAGTGTAATTTTACTAAAAAATAGAGATCCCATTAAAAGACTAGATGATCAATAGCCCAAGAAAGTAATGCAAAAGTCCCAAGTTTGTCATATCAAGCTTGTTCACCAAATGGTGTTGTACATTATGAATCATGGAAGGGGAACTAATTGTCACTAGATTAAGCCACTAATATAGAGTGAAAATATTAAAATATCATCCCATCCCTTTGTATGTAAACTATAGGGATTGAATAGAAATATGTAAAACTGAAAATAAGTAAAAAAATGTTCATCTTCATATACCAAGCTATGGGAAATTGTTTGACACCATAGAATAAATGACGAATCCTAAAGACACTATAATAATCTAGTGAAAATTCTAGTGGTTGTTAGATATAAAATTTCTCATGAAGATCACCATATAGAAGGGGACACTTCACATCCATATGATGCACAAACTATCCCTATGATGTAGCTAGATAAATCACAAGGCAAATAGAGTCCATCTTGGTAATAGGGGCAAAGGTATTGGAGTAATCAATCCCTTCAACATGTGGAAAACCATTAGACACAAGGCATGTCTTGTACTTATCAATAGGACCATCAACTGTATATTTGGTTGTACATACCCACTATATTGAACTACTTTTATTTCCTTAGAAAGGGGAACCAAATCCTAAGTGATATTATTCATTAAGGAATAATAATCCTTTGTCATTATTGTATCCCACTCTGATACCACATCTTAAAAAAATTGTGGAAAATATGAAAGAGCATGGCTTTAAATTTCAATCCCAACTATTTTTGAATAAGTACTAGTAGTGTCTATGGTATTTCTTACTAAAGAATCAATCTCCTTCTATATAGTATGAACCAACTTGTGGTATAAATATATGGTGATTCAAGATCAACAACAACATCAACATAATCATCAATGATTAAATAATTCTCAAATAAAGAATAATAAGGAGTGGGAGAAGTTATAGATGTAGGGTCTATCGACGTGAAGTGTTTATCAACCTAGACTTCCTACAAAAATAAAATATCAAAAGTGATTGAGTCAAATAATTGATAATATTCAAATCCTTATAATATCAAATGAAAATGAGCGATTGACACTATTTCTGCATGACTTTTCACTTATCATCAAGGATAAATTCCCAAACCTCACTATCAAATACTTAGAATAATGAAACATTTAGCTTGACATGGGATTGAGCCTCCTCGAGAGTCAAGTTTTTTCATTGCCTTATGGAGCATGTAGTTATAAATGTAGTCGCCATAGTTGACTACTTGAGTTCAATACTCAGGTTCTATGTTCTAAGGTTGTATTATAAAACTATCCATCTATCGCAATGTCATATTCTTCTTCTCAATAATACCATTTTGTTGAGAGGTGTAGGGTATGGTGTGTTGATGTTGATTAACATGCATAGTACAAAAATAATGAAATGCCTTTTTCACAACTTGATCCTATTATTCATTCGTATATTTTTGATAGGAAGTGAAGAATACTTCTTTAAAAATACCTTGAAGGCCTTGAAGTTCTCAAATACCTCACTCTTGTACTTTATAAAGTACAATCATGTGCCATATGAGAAGTCATCTATGAAAATGAGTACATACTTTCCCCCTTAAAAATAATGAGTGGGAAATGACATGAGGTCACTATGCACCAAATCAAAGGGAGTCTTTGGCTCATAAATGCTTTCATTTGGGAAAAGGGTATTTATGATGTTTTCAATGAATAAAATTTCAAAAAATGTTATTCCTTAATCACTCCCTAATCACTCCCTCATTGACCTTCATTGTCCCTCATCATCTCTAATTAATCCCTTATCATCCAAAATCACTCCTTCATTAACCATCACCATCTCTCATCATCCATCATCATCCCTCATAATCCCTAATCACTCCCTCATTGACCATCACCATTCCTTATCATCCCTAATCACTTCCTTATCATCGCTCATCATCCCTAATCACTCTTTCTTCATCCCTCATCACCCCTAATCACTCCCTCATTAACCTTCATTATCCCTCATCATCTCTATTCACTCCCTTATCATCGCCAATCACTCTTTTATTGACCACCACCATCCCTCATCATCCCTAATGACTTCCTCATTGACCCTCACCATCCCTCATCATCCCTAGTTACTCCCTCATCATCTGATGTAAGTAGGCCTCTTATAGGCTCACTCATCTAAGTATTCTAGGTCTCTTTTAGGCTTTATAGCCTTTCTCACTTGTTTCATGTCACATATTTAACTCTTTATACTAATATGAGGTTCTTATACTCTAAATTTTGTTACTCACTCAATAAACATGGTTTATTCTTTGAAGTACAACACCTTTGCATGACACAACAAACATGATATTCTTTTAAGCCTTTTAGCCTTTTTCTAGGTCTTAACCTTTTTTTGTATCCTCTTTACTATAATTCAGTTCCCTTTGAATAATATTATATTATTTAACACCTATTTGAACCTAAATTCACTTTTTTACCTTCCCAGTGATAATCTCCATCAATACATAGGTCCATGTCCATAGCAACTTAATTCTTACAGATAATACAGAGTTTTGTCATATCAAACATTATTCATTAGGTCTATCACCCTTTATAGAAAAAAATTCACTCAAAACTGACTCCTAATGTCCCTAATAGGATTCTTGTATTTTATTTGACACTATCTAAGCTAGAACATAAACTTCTTCCATTCTTTATACTTAATTCTCACCAAAATAAAACAAAATATGCTTTTTAGCCAACTCACTTAGGTCTGATCTATTATTTAAGGGGTTATGGATCCAAAATCATATTAAAAGTCATAAAAATGACTTCATTCATTCATTTGCACATTATACATGACAAATAACACATTCTATAGTCTGCTATAACTTTGATTTTCAAGAGCCTTTGAAAGACTACACCTTTAGCCTTGTTTTAGGCTTATTTGAGGTCTGTTAAAAAAACATTGTCATGAATATCTTATCTTCTAGGGATTATCAAGTTATGAAACCACCTGGATTAGTTGACAAACATCCTTAGACACTTATATACAAAATTTTAGAGGTTTATGATGGTTTTCTAGAAAGATATATGAGATTTTGTTTATTAAGCCTTAGTTAAGGGTTTACACAATCCTCCACAAACCTGTACCTAAACTCTACACCAAACCTAGAGACCTTTCCCCACCTCTCCTTCATTCTTATTTTTATTTTTATTTTCTTACTTTATGTCTTCAAGCATTATTTTATCTTAACTAATGTCTAAACTTGGTATCTTTTATGTTTCATGCACCTTAATTTTCTCAATAGCCTATGACTTATCCAAAACATGCTTGTTGTAACCTTCCACCTATTTTGGATGCTTCTAAATAGGTTTTAAGATAGATTTACATTAATTTTAAGGTTAAGAGACATTTACCACATATGGATATACCTTAATAACACTTACCATGGAGAGAGAGTGTATCCAGAGCCCTAAGCCAAAATAAATAGCCTGGAAAGAGACGAAAGGGTGGAATGAAATTGTATTACTTACATATAGATTGGGATTTGGGCATCTATTATTAGGTGAAGCAAAGTTAGATGTCAAAAATCCAAGCTTCCCTTCCCTTACTCCTTGACATAGATGAAGTAGGTATGGAAAGCTTTCATTACCTTATCATGTAGGGAAAGTTTGAGATTGAGGTAGGGCCTTTAGAATGGTTCCCCCTTATATATCTATGGTGGGACCCTCATTCCTATGTTATTATTTAATGTATTATATTGAGGATTAAGGAATACTCAAAGTATGGTAAGGCCCCAGTTTGGCCTTTAGGACCCATTGAGCCATGCCCAAGTTCTAAGTGGCCCCTTATCGATACATTGTATTAAGGCCTATGTCCTTTATTCCCTTTATATATCAAGTTGTGTATAGATCAAATAGGGTATAGTTTGATTTGGGTTGGAAAACACACTCTATAAACTACCAGATTGGGACACACTCTATTGGATTGGTGACTACCTACCTTCTATCTATCTATCTATCTATCTATCAATCAATCAATATAATATACTATAGATATATGGTCAACTATGGGGTTGAGATTAGAATTCTCAACTAGTCTCTAATCACCCCTATCTATATAGATATAAATTTGGATTCTTAACTCTGGGATTGGGATTTTTAGATGCCCAAATATCAATTTATATATGTAAGTAATATAATTTAATCCCACCTTTTTCTTAATTTATTGCCTATTTATTCTAGTCTAAGGCTCTGGATACACACTCTCTCTCCATGATCTAGGCATGGATCACTATATAGATCTTTGAATCTCACCAAACAATTAGATGATATCTCTAAATTCATTATTTGAGTGAAAGAGGATGAGTGAAAGAAGAGTTTATTTGGGTCTTATTTGAGTGAGTAAAATTTGGAATTATAAAATAAGCTAATTTGACAAAAGCAAGAAGCTATTGTACCCACCATCAAGGTATTGGATGGAGTGATTAAGGATGAAGAGGGATGAGGAGATATTAAGTAGAGATGATGAGGGAGTCATTATGGATGATGAGGGATGGTGAGGGTCAATGAGGGAGTGATTAATGAGGATGTGAGAGTGATTAGATATGGTGAATGATGGTGAGGGTTGATGAGGGAGTGATAAGGGGTGATGAGGGATAAGGAAGGAGTGATTAGAGATTGTAAGAGATGATTAAGCAATGATTAGGGATGATGAGGGATCAATTAAAGATGATGATGGATGGTGAGAATGAATGATGGAGTGATTAGGGATGATGGAGTGATTATAGATGATTAGGGATGGTGAGGGTAAATGAGGGAGTGATTAAGGATGAGAAGGGAGTGGTTAGGGATGATGAGGGATAATGAAGGTCAATGAGGGAATAATTAAGGATGATGAGGGAGTGATTTGAGATGATGAAGGATAATGAGGGTCAATAAAGGAGTGATTAGGGACAATGAATATTGATAAGAGAGTGATTAGAGGTGATGAGAGATGAGTAGGAAGTGATTAGAGATGAGGGAGGGATGATGAGCAAGTGAAATCAACATAAGTGATCATTTGATGTGTGTAGGTCATCAATATTACCTATGTTACCCAAATCATACTAATTTAGATCAAGTTCAAAGTGAGTGGTTTTCAAAATTCAATTTGACAAACTTAGGACTCCTAAAAATGCTACAAAGCATTCTAGAAGACACAAAAACTTAAAAAGTGACTATATGTTTATAAAAAATTAATAAATTTTATATAAACATATGAACATAGTAGATCTAGAGTAAATAGATAAAACAAAGCACATAGGTCAATTATACACAACATAAAAATTAAATGGAACAACCTCCAATGGAAGTAAAAAAACCCATAGTGATTATTCAATGTTGAAACTATTCTCCCAATACATAAAATCTTCTTAATCTCACTTCTTCACAAAATGGTCTTCACAAAAACCTTATTCACCTAAAAATATATCAAGTTGGAATAAATTTACAATAGGGATAAGACTCTATTTGTAGTATTCAATAAGGAAGGTGACTGTTGTGAAATAACGGATCCATCCATCTCGAAAGCCCATTTAATTGAATTTTATCATTATTAAATAAACATAACTTTATTATTTATTTTTATAAGTTTTTGACATTATGTTAATAAATAATATATTATTATTATCATTATTTAATTATTTTACCAAGGCTAAGGGATAGTAAGCCCACTTAGAATTAAATGTTCTAACACTCCTTAATGTTAAGTGGGGATAAATGTCATAGTCACTTTAGAAAAGAATTATACTATGTACACAATAGAAAGATTTAAAAATATTCATCATGTCGAACACCACCTTTTGAAATAAAAGAAATTATAATTCATAAACTACTCAAAAACAAGTTTAGGTTAGCATGATCGTGAGACTACATCTCATAGTTTTTTATGAATAAGCACTTAACATTTTTGAAGCCTTTTATAACATGAAGACATCCCTTACAAAGTATGTTTTTAATTATTGAGGTACAAAATTAAAACTTTCACATAAAATTTATTCAAATCATATAAATTTCACATGAATTTTACAATTCTTTACAATAAGAAATATATAAAAAGAAAAGAAAAACATGGCCATCAAAAAGTGGCACTGTCATGCACACTCCCCCTCAATGACAACTCTAAGAGGTCCAGTATTGCACGAAACTGATAAAACTTAATAGCACCAAATGATTTTATGAAGATATCTACCACTTGTTCATCCATAAAATAGAACTGCAGATTAATATCACCATTGAGGACTTTTTTTTGGATAAAATGCACATAAACTTTAATATGTTTAGTTCTTTAGTATTGTATTAGAATTTTTACCAGAGCTATACAACTTTGGTTATCATAATGAAAGATGGTACTATGAAAAACATCCAGATGGAGTTCTCCTAATAACTTTCATAGCCACTTGGATTTTTTGATAGCTTCCATAATACTTCTATACTCTACTTTAGTAGAAGAGATAGAGACAATATATTGCTCCTTGATGCTCCAAGTCATAGTACCTATACCAAGCTTTAGCACATATCTAGAAGTAGATTTACAATCTATAGTATCACTAGCATGGTTATCATCACAATAACTATATAATTTAGAATTATCAATATAAGAATAAAACAAAATAAAATAAATTATTTTTTTGATATAACAAAAAATTTATTTAGCTAATTTTTACATATCCAAATATAGATTCTACATAAATATAAAAGCAATACCAACAACATATGAAATATCTAGCCTAATAATAGTTAGATAAATTAAACTACCAACAAGTTGTATATATAAAATAGAGTTAATTTTTTAACATGAAAGTCTTAGATCAATTTTAACACCAATTTCAATAAGAGTAGAAAAAGATTTACAATCAAGCATGTTAAACTTAACAAGAAAGCTATGTGTATACTAAGATTGTGATACAATAATAGAATATTTATCTTAAAATATAGTCATTCTTAAAAAATAATGTAGAATGCCTAAATCAATTATTTTAAATATTTAACTTAGTTTATCTTTATATTTATGAATTAAATTAGATAGATCATCAGTAATCAACAAATCATCAACATATAATACAATTTGAATCAATGACTATTTTTAAATTTAACAAAGAGATCATTATCAAAGTAGCAATTAGATAAACTCGATTCTTTGAAAAATAAGTAATTTTAGAATACTTAGCTTGAAGAACTTGTTTTAAACCATAAAAAAATTAATTTGCATATAAAATATTCTCTATTAAGGTCAGTAAAACCTTTACGCTGAGTCATATAGATTTTCTCTTCTAAATCACTATCTAAAAATATATTCTTGACATCTATTTTATGGATAATCCAATAATTTTGAGATGCAAGAGCAATAAGGATTCTAAAGATACTCATTTTTTCTATAAGAGTAAAATGTTTCAACATAGTTAATCTTGAGTTTTTGAGTAAAGCCACAAGTAACTAATCTAGCTTTAAATTTATCAAATTTATCAATTGAATTTTATTTACAAGTGATAATATATCTTTTAGGTAGAAGAGAGACAAGATCCCAAGTTTAATTTTTAATTAAGGTATTATATTCAGCTTGCATAACAGTATTCTATCTATCATATTGAGTGACTTCCTCAAATGATTGATGTTCACATTTATACATAGTTATTAATGCACAACAAGAATGTTGACTTTTAGTTAATTTATTGAGATTATCAACATTAGAAGATTAAATTAGAGATTCTAACCATTTAGATCTTTTAGATTGAATATGAAACTCAAGAGGTTCTTCATATTCTAAGTTATACAAAACTAGATCAAATTCTTTAAGGGCATATATTTCATCTCAAGGATAAATATTAGAGTCATATTCAGCAACATAATAACACTGAAGAAGTTCCATAGAGGGCTCATAAATTTTTTTTGAGAATAAGAATAGTCTTATTCTTAATGATCTGATGTTTAGAAGGATCATACACACTTAAACCTTTTGTCTTATCGTTATAACCTACAAAAATATGAGAATAAGAAGTAGGATCGATCTTTTTTATTTTAACTTTAGGAATAAAAATAGAAGTGAGACTACCAAAGATCTTAAGATGAGTCACTCTAGGTTTCTTTTTAGTCCACATTTCTAAAAAGATAAAAATATATAAAGCTTTGGTAAAGAATCTATTTAGAATATGCACAACAATATTTATGGCTTTGACCCATAAGAACTTAAGAATATTTTCATATTACAATATTATTCTAACTATTTCTATGACAGTGCAGTATTTCCTTTCAACAATACCACTTTGCTAAAAGGAATATGGAGTTGTTAGTTCCCCTTGAATACCACAACTAATGAAAAAAGAATTAAACTCTGTACTAACATATTCACCATAATTATTCTTAATCTCTTAATAAAAAAATTAAATGCATTTTCAGAACTAACTTTAAATTTTTTGAATTTAGATAACACATTTGAGTTTTTTAATGAAAAAGACTAAATCATTTTAGTATAATCATCAATAAAAGTAATCAAATAAAAAAAACCATTAAGAGATACAACTTCAAGAGGTCTTATAATATAACTATGAATCAATTTTAAAAGATGTGAAGAATTCATATCATGATTCTTGTAAAATAAATTAGTATGTTGCTTACCACGTAAACAACTGTTACAAGTTTCATGATGAAAGGGGATAAGAAAAAATCTAACAAGATTATTTATAGACATATCATGTAAACTTATAAAATTAACATGTCCTAATCTTTCATGTCATGATTGAGATTCATTATTACTATGCAATTAAAAAATATGCAAAATAAGGAAAATATATATATATAAACCATTATTTTGATCACCTTCAACAATCAAATAACCAAATTGATTTATAATATATTAGTTATCTTTAAAAAATGTTACATTGATATTATCATTTGTAAGTTGATAACAAGATAATAAATTCTTTTTAAGTTTAGGTGCATAGAAAACATCATTTATAGTAACATTTAAAAATATTGTTTTTACTTGTTTAATTAATTTTTAAAATAAATTATCTTTTAAGTAAATTATTTCATAGATATCTCTATAATTACATAAAATATTAAATAAGTCATATAATGTGATGCACCGCTATTTAAAATCTACTCATCTTCATTTGAAATAAATAAAACAACGTACAAATAAATAACATTTGAATCATAATTGTTATACTGATTAGGATTTTGATTCTTCTACTTATTTTGATTAGAATTCTTCTTTTTATCATTTTTATAAATCTGATTATGATTTCTATCCTTATTTTTCTAATAAGTTTCCCTTCTAAGATCAAATTTACCACACAGATTGTAATTTCTATTAAACTTAAGTGTATGATTTTTATTACCAAGTTTTTTATTCTCGTATTTGCCTTTAACAAAAGTAAAGTTAAATTTTTATTTTTTAGTGTTATCAAAAATATTATTTAAGGTGAGAAGTGTCTGAGTGGCATTATCTTAAAAATCAAAATTAGTCATAATTTGCTCTTCTTGAATCAAAAAAGCAGACAAGGTGGTAAGGTTAGGGATATATTGCTTAGTTTGATAATTAGAATTTAAAATTGAAATAAATTTTTTAAACTTTTTATGAATATTTAACTGAATTATAAAATAAATTAATTGATCTTGAATCAAATTACAATTACATCCATCCAACTGAGCTTTAATATTTTTAATTTTAGTAAGAAAATTTATAACTTTCTCATCACCTTTCATAGGTGTAGTTAGCAATTCAAGGATTAGCTTAATAATCTTTGAGAGATGAGTGCCCTCATTCATGGATTTAAAGAGTTTTCAAGAATCATTAGGAGACTCTTAATTACCAATGTGGAGAAAAAATTCATCTTTAACACTCAGTAAGATAATAAACATAGCTTCCTGCAATTTTTATTGAAATGCATTGAAAAGTTCAAAGATTACATGTCATCCAAAAGAAACCTTTTTAATTCTAACGACAATATTTCACAACTTACAGGGCATATATTTAGCTTTAACATGAATTTTTCATATATTATAATTATTTCTATTAAGTATTTAAGATTTATCTAAGAAAAATGAGGTGAAGCCATAACTTCCGTTTAAATAAAACAATAAATAAATGCTTAAAATGAAACTTTTTAGTATGAATTTTAACTTAATTTGATAGTAAAATAAATTTTAAAGTACAAACACATAATAATTGTTCAATTTAATATTATACAAAGTAAAAATTAGTGAAAGATTATGACAAAATAAGGTGTCACAAGTGTCACAAAAAAAATACTAATGTAAGAATAATTTTAAGAAAAATAACATTTTTAATGAGTTTTTATATTTTGATTGTAAAATAAAATAAATCATAAGTGCAATTATAATTAATTACACAATTTAGATGTTAATTAATGCAAAAAAATGATCTAGAATTATATAAAACTACGTGTCGAAGGATTCACACTCAGAACGACCACCTAGACACTATTATTAAAAAATTTATAAAAATAATAAGTTTCAAAACACAAAATAGACTATGTAGATGTATCTGAAAAGTGCCAAAACTTAAGGATCGACTGGTTACATGATTATACTTGGCTAGATTTTGACTAGATCAAATGTTGAAACAAGGTGAATAGTTTAACTATGTTTTAAATGCATGATACTTAACACACAAATCAAAAAATATTTGAAATTTAAAAATTTTGATCAAGAAAATAAAATTGTATTGACTAAAAAAGCTAGTGGGTTTTGTACACTAGACCTTTTTCTTACAAGATCCAAGCAAAATGATGGTAGCCAACTCTTCTATACTAGAGTTTTAAAAGTTACATGTACAAAATTATATATAAACTTTATTTTTTTTCTTATTTTGAAAAAAAGTTTTAAATAATAGTGGGGGCTACCTTGTCTATTACATGGAATAACTGAAATAAGTAAATAAAGTATTTATTAAATATATTAACAAACTATATACTCACCTTATAATTTTTGTGTAGCAGGTATGGCACTGGAGGAGAACAAAGGAACAATAACCAAGTTAAAAGAGACTATTAGAGGCCCTAAATTTTTTTAATTCTTCCTCAAATACCAATACAATGCCAACCAACACTTTACAGAAGATTTTTTGAACTAAAAACTAATTTTTCAGCTTGTTAGGGCATACAATGGCACCCTTGATGATAGAAAAAAAAATAGAATTTTGATCCCTGAAATGATCTTTAGATGCTTTGAAAGATCAAAACTAAGCAATTTAGAACTTAAAACACTAGAAACTGGCAGCAAGAGTATTTTAAATAATTTTTATGAGGTTTTTCAAGTACCTAGGCCATACTACCATGCCCAAGTTTAATCTCTTGTAAAAAAATCAGATTGTTTGACAGGGGTCTGATTACTAAACAAGAAGATCTAAATATTTTAAATAGCCATTGGAAGCATTACTTGAGATTTTTAATTGTATATCTGCAATCATAGAGTCGTACCTCTCCCAGTATGGCATCCCAAGCTAAGAAAAAAATATATAAGTTGAAAATTGAAATATATATATATTTTTTTAAAAAAGTTGTATATAAATCAACAAGAATTGTTTGCCGGTCAAATTTACTCAACTAGCTCTAACACCATGATAAATTTCATATAAACATATGAACATAATAGAATTAGAGTAAATTGATAAAGCAAAGCACACAAATCAATTGTACTCACATATAAATTAGGTGGAAAAACCTCTAATGGAGGTAAAAAACCCACAATAATTATTCAATGTTGAAACTATTCTCCCAATACATAAAATCTTTTCAATCTTGCTCCTTCACAAAATGCCCTTCACAAAAACCTTGTTCACCCAAAAATATATCGAGTTGGAATAAATTTACAATAGGGGTAAGATTCTATTTATAATATTTAAGAAGGGAGGTGATCATTGTGAAATAATGGGCCCATCCATCCTGATAACCCATTTAATTAAATTTGGTAATTATTAAATAAACATAACTTTATTATTTATTTTCACAAGATTTTTACCTCATGTTAATAAATAATATATTATTATTATTTAATTATTTTACCAAGGCTAAGGGACAGTAAGCCAACTTAGAATTAAATGTTATAACAAAAAATGGACATTAATTGCAAAAGTTATGCCCTATAATCCCTAGGTTCAATACTAAGACATTGAAAAATGCTCAAGTACTAACCATATTGGATTTTAAAAAATTATCTTCCACATCATAAAACATGCAGCTATGAGACCAACTCTATCAAATGCAGAGTGACCCTAATTTATTATATTTACTAAAATAAATTTAAAGTTTAATTTTTTATATTTAAACATATACTTAACATTTATTTTAGTAAACCATCTACTAATATACCATCTACAATTACCAATATATCTTTTATGATTTTTTTATGCAATGTGATAGGAATGCGTATAGATTATAACGCTTACATGTTCCTTTAACTATATAGACACCTATGCATTCAAGTTTGGTGGTTCTGATCCTAAATTTAAATAATGCATACATATCAATGAAAATGTCTACAGAATTGCCCCCCAACTCCATGCACATACCCAACTCTATATACACTGCAACATAATGGAATTGCAAAGTAGATGAACATGACATTAATAGACAAGGCTTAGAATATGTCGAGTGGTGCACATTTGGAGTAGACATTTTGGGATAAAATAATGGCTACTACTTATTACCTTGTGAATAGATCACCTATATTAGTGTTGGTTGAAAATTCTCCACATGAAGCATAGACTGATAAGAATCCATGTTTGTGACACCTACGTGTTTTTAGTAGTGAAGCTTACTTCCACATTCTAAAGGAAAAAAGGTTAAAACTTGAATTTAAGTTTGTAAATTGCATCTTTATTGGGTATGTGAGTGGTGTCAAAGGGTAAATTTTTTGGAATCAAAGATAAGAAGGAAGTCTATAGCTAGAATGTAGCCTTTGGGGATGTGCACAAGGTTCTTACAGGGGAAAAACCAAAAGAGTAACCAAAATAAGAAAAAGAAAAGGTGTGGGTTGATGCAGACGCTGAAGAGCCTATATGTGAGTATTGTGTGACAGATGAATATTCACAAGAGTGTAAAAAAGAGCATATACTTCCCACTCTAAGGATATTATAAAGGGTGCACATAATGCCTAAAAGGTATAACCCACCAAAATTTCATTTTGTGATCATATTATCAATGACTGATAGTGAAGACCCTAAGATGGTATAGGAAGCTCTTGGTTGTGTATAGAAAAACTCTTAAAAGAAGGATATGAAGAAGGAATTAGAGTCTCTAGACAAGAATGAGACTTAGGACTTGGTAAATCTACCTCCTAGACAAAAACTTGAGGGCTACAAGTGGATTAATAAGAAGAATCAAAATGCACAAGGGAAACTAGAGAATTATAAGGCTTGCCTGGTGGAAAAAGGATTCTCATAGTTAGAAAGAATTAAATTTGGTGAGAATTTGTCTCCTCATACAAAACTCCACATGAAGCTTCAAATTCGTAGAAGCCATTCTTGTGACACATGTATTTTTAGTTGTGAAGCTTACTCTCACATTTTAAAAGAGAAAAGGTTAAAGCTTAAATTTAAGTCTAAAAGGTGCATCTTTATTAGGTATGCGAGTGGTGTCAAAGGGTAAAAGTTGTGGAATCTCGAGAAAAAAAAGTGGTTTATAGCTAGAACGTAGTCTTCAGAGAGGTACACAAGGTTTTTGTGCAAGAAGAACCATAGAAGTAACCAAAAGAAGAAAAATAAAATGTGTGAATTGATGTAGACATTAAAGAGCCTATATCTAAGTATAGTGTGATAGATGAAGATTCAAAAAATTTAGAAGAGGAGGAGTCTAACACTCCTCTAAGGAGATTAGAAAGGGTGCACAAAATGCTTGGAAGGTATAACCTACCATATTTTAATTTTGTTCTCCAATTATTAGTGACTAATAGTAAAGACCCTGAGATGATGAAGGAAGCCCTTGGTTTTGCTAAGATAAAGTCTTGGAAAAAGGATATGAAGGAGCAAATGGAGTCTTTAAAAAATAATGAGACTTGTGACTTGGTAAATCTACCTCCTAGATGAAAACCTATAAGCTAAAAATGCATTTATAAGAATAAATAATGCACAAGAACAACTAGAGAAGTATAAGGATTGCCAAATGGCCAAAGGATTATCATAGGCAGAGGGAATTGAATTTGGTGATAATTTCTCTTCTGTTACAAAACTATCTTTATTAGGTTTATTTTAGCTATTGTTACTACATATGATTTTGATATAGATCAAATGGATGTTTAGATAAATTTTTTTGAATAAGGACCTTTAAGAAGAGATATATATGTTGTAGTAAAAAAGTTTTAAGGTAAAAGGAAAAGAGGAGTGGGTTTGTAGGTTAAATAAGTCCTTGTATGCATTGAAGAAATCATCTATAATGTGGAACTATAAGTTCATCAATTATGGTTAGACTTGGGCTTGCGTACAAAAATATTGATTATTGTGTTTACTATAAATAAGAGGTTGATACATTTGTCATCAAATACTCTATGTGGATAAATTTTTCTAATCAAAAATTAAAAGTGCATGATCAAGCAAGTAAATCTCAAATCTTTGTGCAGTTTAACATGAAAGATATTAGTGTTATGAGGTTCATCTTGGGCATGGAAATAAAATGGCATCATGAAAATAGAAACAATAAACTTAAGATTGCCTGAGAAGGTATGTTGAAAAAATATTAGAAAGGTTCATGATGCATGGCTATACACTTATGTGCACACTTTTTTGAGTTTGTTAGAAGCTATTAATTACACAATGTCCAAAGGCACAAGAGGGGTTGGAGGACATGAATCAAGTTCTATTTGTGAGTGTGGTGGGAACCTTGAATTATGATATCATTTGTATAAGACCTTGAAATGTGCAAGTAGTGGGAGTATTCCATAGATTCATGTCCAATCTAGGTAATAGCATTAGGCAGTGGTAAATAGGATCTTCAAGTATATGTGGGAAATTTTTAACTATGTTATTTTCTATCAAAGCATGCATGGTGAAAGTAATATTATGAATATATAGGTATTTTTGTAATTTTAGTGGGCCTAAGATTTTGATTTACGTAGATCTATGAGTGATATGTGTTCATCTTGTTTGGTGGGGCTATAAATTAGATGAGCAAATAGTATGCTAGTATTGTGATTTCTACCACCGAAGTTGAATATATAATAACTAATCATGAAAGTAAGGAATCAATCTGGTTTCAAAGGTTGTGTTATATGGTTGGGTTCACATAGAAGGTTGTAAAGATAAATTAAGATATTCAAAGCTTAATTTGTTTAGAAAAGTGTTGGATTATTATCATTGATGTCAAAGGAATTGCAATTAATGTCAACAAAAATATCAACGAAATTGTAATGGAAGTTAATGGAATTATCAACAAAAATGTTGAAAAAAATGTCAAGGTCACATCTTTTGGTGAAGAGGTGCCTCTTGGATGGGATGCCTCCTTTGTGAAGAGCCTTTGAAGGCTATATATGGTGGATAGAAAGTTGAGAAATATATGGAAGTTGAAGTGTGAGATATGTGAAGATTAATAAAGAAGAGAAGAAAGCATGTAAAGAATAAAAATATATATCATACAAACACATGTAGATTTGAAGAATGGAATTAATTCTTTCTATCATTCAAGCATAAGTAGATTTTTGTGGAAAAGAAGAAAAGGAAATTGAAATTGCGATCATTTATTGATGAAACAACAATAGTAAGGTGGAAGATTGTTTCAGTAGAGGTCAGTGCCTCAAAAAGAAGAGATTGGTGTCTCTTGCAAAGTTGGTGCTTAGCAGTGGGGATTGGTGTCTCCAGTAGGATGGTGCCTATGAATTTTGTAAAAATATTATTATATGGCTATATTTGGATGATAGTTCCAATCACTTATTTATTTATGGTTTTTCCCCAAAAGGGTTTTCATGTAAATCTGGTGTCAATCTATGCCATTTTTATGTGAATGCTTTGATTATGGATATTAAGTTTCATTAAGTAAAAGATAATATTTTATTGATTAACCCCCCCTCTCAGTATAAGTGTGTTCTCAACAATTGGTATTAGAGTGATTCCTTAATAAATAACCTAACCACTAGAAGGTAGATCTCAGGAGCACACATGGCTAGACAAGAAGGTTTTTCCAAAAACAAGGCTCTATTATTTGGAGTATAATAATGAGAACCTATTTAATGGCTTTGAGGTTTGATATTTGGCAAGTAGTAGTAAATGGTTATACTGTTCCATTATCTCCACCAATAGAACAAACTGGAAAGAAGCCCAGTGAGAACAATGCAAAAGCTTGAATGCAATCTTGTGTGGTTTATCAGAATCAGAGTTTATCAAGGTGATGCATTATAAATCAATGAAGTAAATATGGGACAAACTACAAAACATATATAAAGGTGATAATAAGGTGAAGAAGGCCAAGATTCAAACACATAGAAGATAGTTTGAAAGTTTGAAAATGAAGGATGAAGAAAACATTATAGCTTATTTACTTCACGTGGATGAAATCGTTAACACTATCAGAGGTCTTGGAGAAAAGATCGAAGATACAATGATTATGATGAAATTATTAAGGTCTCTCCCCTTAAGATTTGATACCAAAGTATTTGACTTTGAAGAAATGAGAGATCTAGATACGCTAACAATGGATGACCTGCATGGGATCCTCATGGCATATGAAATGAGGATCAAAATAGAGAAATCATCTAAGAAGGAAGAAACCTTAAAAGCTTCTAAAAAAGGAAAATATAAAGAGCTTGAATCAAGTGATAGCACCAACAATGAATAAGATGAGAAGGAGGCCATGTTTGTCAGAAAGCTTAAAAAGGGATTCAACAAATACAAAGGTAAGTTACCTTTCAAATGTTTCAATTGTGGTAGAATAGGGCACTTTATTGCTAAATGTCCACATAAAGATGATAGCGATGATAAGTAAAATCATGAGGAAAGAAATAAAAAGGAAAGTAAACCTAAATACAAGAAAAGCTTCAAATAAAATGAAAATAAGAAAAAGTTTGGTAAGTACAAGAAAAGCCTCAATTCCAAAAAATATAGTATCTTAGCTAAGGAGAGCGATGAGAGCATATCAGACAATGATAGAGAAGAAATTTTGTTCATGGATATAGAAATAAAAAATGATGCCTTTACAAATGAAGACACCTTGGAAGAGGAAGAAGATGTCAAAGATGAAGGAGAGGAAGATCTTGAAGAAGAACTCATATGTGCTTTAGGTGAGATAAAGTGCTTAGGAAAAAGAATTTGAAACAAAAGTTGCAACTTGAGAAATATAAAAAGGAGGATTGTGATTCAAGAGCTAAATTATCACAAAGCCTTGAGGAATCATAAAAGATTATTATTAGCCTAAATATTCAACTCGAGGAGGCAAAAGGCATAGAAGAAGAGGTGAGAATCTAATTGAAGACAAAAGAAGGAAATTGTGAGAGGCAAGAGTCTGAAATTGTTTCCTTGAGGAAGGAACTAGAGAAAACAACCACTAAGTTAAACAGAAGCCTCAAATTTGAGAAGAGTATTGAGATCTTAGATGATATCATAAATGGGCAGAGGTCACAATTTATAAAGAGTGGTCTTGGATATAAATAAAATCAGATGACCAACAAAGAAGATCACAAAGATCCACCAAAGAAGGAAAATTAGGAAAAGACAAAAAAATATGCAAATGTTCTTAAAAGTCTTGTCAGTAAGAAAAAAGAGAACCAATTCCCATAGAAAATAAACACTGCTCTAAAAGATAATAAGGACAAATTTAGAAAGTCATTTCCTCCAAAGTAGGCACATATGACCAGGTTATAGAGTTCCTTTCATGGTTATTGCTATTTTTGTAATCATTTTGGTCATAAAGCAAGAGATTGTAGGGCACAAGCAAGAAATGATTTTGTATGGAACAATAACAGAAATTATTATTGGTCTTCAAATAGAAATTACAATCCATTTGCTCCTTTAGTAGATTACAATGTCAAATATTATAAGTGCAACAACTTTGGACATACAACATGCTTCTAGAGAAGTGGTTTTATGAAACCTCCTAGGCAGAATAAGAAAGTGGAAGCCATGAGTGAACAAAAGGAAGAAACTTCAAAAGTATGGAAAAAGAAGCCGAAGCAAGAAAAGGAAAGACATGTGCTTGTGCAAACTACATTTCATGCACAAGAGGTATCACTAAGCTCATAATAAGCACAAATTTATGGGGATTTAATCATTGCATTATCTTTTAGCTCCGTAGATTCTTTGGTGATATGCATTCAAGAGACAAAGAGAAAGATCAACTAATGAATAGTCTTTGCGAGAGTGATGATGCAAGTGATGGTACTGTTATTAGAAACAAGTCAGATAAGTAGGAAAAAAGTAGAATGAAATCAATCAAGATGTAAAACATCTTACAATAGGCATGGGCTAGCATCAAGTCTAGATTGCAGAAGGTAGCTTAGATCCAACAAGTGATCAAGCTGGGAATGTTAATGAACATATGGAGCATGATATGCAGATAGAAAGGGAAGTGGAAAAGAGGAGTTACCACTTGAGCAGTTAGAGATAATTCATATGGATGTAGATGATGTCAAAAATCCCATATTTTATCAAATTCAAGGAAAGTAAATGAGAAAATAAGAAGTCCTTATGCAAAAGGATAGGGAAGAGTTGAAAGACAATCATTCAGTTGTGGTGATGTTGAAGAAGATGACATGGATGTTTCCCATGATTTATTTGTGGATGGAATTATAATGAACATCCCTTTGCCATTGATGTCAAAGGGGGGGAATTAACAAAAGGGGGAATAAAGGAGGAGAACTACAGTAAGGGGGAGTTTCTCTACATATTTAGCATCAATGACAAAGGGGGAATTGTTGGAATATTGTCATTGATGTCAAAGGAATTATAATTGATGTCAATGGAAATATTAATAGAGTTATAACGGAAGTCAACAGACATGTCAATGGAATTATCAATGAAAATTTTGAAACATCAATGTAAATGTCAATGGTCACATCTTTTGGTGAAGAGGTGCCTCTTGGATGGGATGCCTCCTTTGTGAAGAGCCTTTGAAGGCTATATAAGGTGGATAGAAGGTTGAGAAAGATATGGAAGTTAAAGTCTGAGATATGTGAAGATTAATGAAGAAGAAAAGGAAGCATGTGGAGAATAAAAATATATAGCATACAAACACATGTAGATTTGAAGAATGGAATTAATTCTTTCTATCATTCAAGCATAAATAAATTTTTGTGAATAAGAAGAGGAAATTGAATTTTCCATCATTCATTGATGAAGCAAAAATAGTGGTGGAAGATTATTTTAGTACAATTCGGTGCCTCATAAAGAAGAGATTGGTGTCTCTTGCTAAGTTGGGGCTTAGCAGTGGGGATTGGTGTCTCCAGTAGGTTGGTGCCTAAAAATTGTTTAGCGATGGGAATTGGTGTCTCTAGTGGGTCAATGTCTACGAATTTTGTAATAATATTATTATACGGTTGGATTTGGATGGAAGTTCCAATCAACTATTCATTTATGGTTTTTTCCTTGAAAGGGTTTCTACATAAATTTGGTGTGAATCTGTGTCATTTTTATGTGAATGCTTTAATTATGGCTATTAAGTTTCATTAAGTAAAAGATAAGATTATATTGATTCACCCCTCCCTTGCCCCCCTGACCCCTCTCAATATAAGCGTGTGCTCAACAAAAATAACCTCGAATATCATTCTCAGATGAAACACATTGATGTGTGATATCATTTTGTAATGAAAATAGTGGAAGAGAGAAGATATATCTGGTGAAGGTGGACACAAATGAAATTTTACAGATTCATTGACAAGGATAGTGAGTACCAATAAATTCTCTTGGTGTAGAATAAGATGGGCATGACTTCTTGAAGCTATTGAAGGATGCATACATGCTCTCTTATTTAAATTATTCAACAAGTTAGATATTTTTGAGAAATGTATCAACTTTGCATGGATCTATGTAATGATAATTATGTGTAAGATAGTTGTTGTGCAAACACTAATTATGTGTCATGTTATGTAGGTTGATTGCATAAGCAGGGATGGTTGTGAAAACCTGCATAGAGACTGCCTATGAAATTTACTCAAGGTTATCAATGTGTGGGAATGATGGTATAGTTGCACATGGTATTATGCATAATTTCATTGCACTCTAGGAGGTTACAAAGTGAACTATAGTGGTTGATTTATACTAAGGTGTTATGAGAAGTTTTACAACATATAGAGAAATGAAAGGTTATTTGAAGGCATTACATACACTTATATAACTATATTTGTCAGGATAAATAAGTGCTAGCAATGTCTTGGTGTAACTATAACATGAATCTTTTGAGGAGCGTTACACATTCACTTAGATCAAGAGTTGGTGAATGCAAATTCCTCTACTGAGAAGACGTTACAAAGTGAAGTTCTTGATAAATGAACGATTTTTGTAAGCAAGAATATTTGTAATAAAGGTTTTTGAATGTTGAATACACATGATTAAGTGTGTGTATTATTGTAAAGTATTGTAACAGAGTTATATTGTAATAAATATTTTGGCCGAATTGGATGAACAAAAAACAAACACACAATTATTTCTATAAAATTATGTTTTTGACATTAGAACACATTTTTTGTCAATCTTTTTCCTCCTCTCATCGTCATCTTCTCCTTCTCAGGATACTCGAACACCATCCGACAGGGATATAAAGATCCTGTAACTTGCATTTTTTTCCTCTTCTTCTAATCATTTTTGTATAAATTTATTTTCCAATCCCAATCCACAAAGCTATAATGGTAGAATGTTTATCATGGGAGGAAAGTCTTATCCATTCATTAATGGAAAACATGTCTAGGCATTTGGTATCACACCCAACTTGGATCATCTCCATCACTCATACCTTACCATTCAATATAATATTAAATGCTTTAAATATTTGTCATAAATTGTCATCAATAACATGTTTTGATAATTTTTTAATTTAAAAAATCTACTCATGATATCATTCCAAAAATAGTCTTCTTAATCCTCACAATCAATAATTTTTTTTTGTGTGACCAAGTCTTTGACTTAGTGCTAAGGACTAAGGAGTATCCAATCTATCAAATTCACTTGGGAATCTAACCCAACGTCATCCCTTATGGTTTAATGGCTTTGCATTCAATAAGAATTTATCCCTAGTGAGCTTTTTTTGAGCCAAGCAACTTTATTAATGTACCAATGGCCTTTTAAAAATCAATAGAATTTTTGATTGAAAGCATGCATTATTTTTCTAAAAAATAAAAACATATTACATGATTGATCAAAAAGGTAAAGAACATGAAAGCACAACTAGAGTAAAAAATATAACAAATATCAAATCGGGACTAACCCTAAGAGAATAACATAGTTACGACCCTAAGCCCACATCAACATTAGTATAAAGTTACATAGCAAGTGACATTGCCAAAAAATATAAATAGCAAGAGAGAAGATATTAAGCCACCAACACAATCATCCTCATAAAAGGAGGAGGAAGAAGTGGTGGACTATCTGAGTTATCTTCACCAACCACCCCCATGGAGGTGTGAATCATTAGGTATGGATCCTCATTTGTCTTGTTCAATATTTTCTTTAGCATTTTCCTCAATCTACTAATGAGGGGGTGAAATAAAAAGAGATACTTTAGGCATTTTCCCTTACCCATCCCTATTAGAAGGCATAAAACTAGAATCCCCATACCCAACATACAATGAAGGCCACCATCAATGGACCCCAATAATGAAAACCAATTGTGGGGAGGAAGAAGTGAGGTGGAGAATGTAAAACAACTCTGCAACCTATGTCGACCCTTACCTCTTTCCCTCCACTCTCGATCCCTTTTAAGAGGGTCTTGGTGAGGGGAATGTAGAGGCACCTTGCTAATAGTACAAGGGGCTTTGCCACAATGGCTAACATGAGTACGAAGGTACTCCACCTCTAGCACCGCTTTCTCTGCTTGCCTCTAAATCTGTAGCATGACATTTGATAGTATAACAATTTTGTTATGAGTAGAGAATTCTTTGAGTAGATGTTCTTTATTAAATACAAAAAAGATTATATCTTTTCAAATAAAAAAGAGAATCTTTTTTTTTTAAATAAAACCGGGGGTAAAAACTTTTATTCAATCAAAAATAAAAACATCTAGAAAGCTGGCCAAACCGGCAGATAAAACCCACAACCCTCACCAACATTACTTACTCATACCTTTCTTATCATCGGATAGAATTCTATCCAATTCTTTTCTAATATCATACGGCAGCTGAGCTATCTCAACCACATTCCGCTCCACCATCTCTTTCGAGGCCCATCTAGCCAAACAATCCGCTGCCTTGTTCCATTCTCTCGAAATGTGATTAAAAATGACCGTCTCCATAAGCGAACTAATTTGTAAAATCTACTGAACCACCAAAGAAAGCTGCCAATTCACATTGGTAATTTGCCGTTCCTGGATCATATTGATCAAAACTAGCGAATCAGCCTCACAAATTACTCTACGCCATCCCATCTCATAAGCTCTTTTCAGAGCGACCAAAATAGCTTGGCCCTCCATCCGATTAATCGTCTGCTCTCCCCTACACTCCGAGAAGATGAAGATAACATCAGTCGAAGCATCACGCGCGATTCCTCCAATACCAGCCGGACCCGAATTACCATGGGAGGAACCGTCAGTATTGATTTTTAAAAATTCCACCAGAGGGGGCTCCCACCTCCCACTTCTCTCCACTTTCTGCGACCCTCCCCCATCTCTTCTGACACACACAGAGCTTGGTGTCAACCCACGCACCCCCAAGCTACCAATCACTTCAGCATCGCTCCTTGCCATGGGTAGAGCGACTTCGCTCTTGGCTTCCACGGACTCCTAAACCATTCTACTAATCCTGCTCTAAACCTGCGCAATCTCCATCTTGGTATCATTAAAAATCCTTCTATTCTGTTCCATCCAAACCTGCCACAACAAGAATATGGGCCCTGCGTACTAGACTTCCTACAAGAAATGAGCTCCAGGTGGCGGACGGTCTAGCTGCTGCCAGAAATTAGGCAGAGATAAGGCGCAAATTCCCCTGCATTTCCACGCTCTCCACCAAGCGTCCCAAAGCTGAACAGTAAAAAAACAAGAAAAAAATAAATGGGACGCATTCACCTCCTTTGCGCCACACAGGACACAACGAGATGGCCCCACAAATCCTCTTTTGCACAAATTATCCCAGGTCAGACAACGGTTCCATGCCAATGTCCAGACGAAGCAGTTACATTTCAGCCACGAGAACTTGCACCAAGTCTGCTTCCACCAAGTAACCTCCCTATCTTCCCCAAATTTCTATGCAACCAACTCCTGGTACCCCACAGAAACCGAATATTTCTTTTGGGTGAGGAGACCAGGCAAGTTCGTCAGTCCCTCTGAGGGCACAATAGCTACGCCTAACTAAAATCCCCTTCAATTCTTCGCACTCCACCTCCATATCCCTGACCGGCCAATCCTCTGGGCTTTTCCATCTTGCTTCCATAAGTTGATCTTGATGAAAAAACAACTTGAAATCACTCACCTTAATCCAGCCCACCGCACAAAATCTCTGAGAGAGAGCTTGAAGATGTGGGTACTACTGAGTTATAAGGGGAAAACCATCCCACGAGTCATGCCAGAACTCCACTTCCGTCCTGCTTTTGCAAATCTAGAACAACCCTCTTTTTATCAGTGCCGCCCCTTTCTTAAGAGTGTCCCATATAACCGACCCCTTCCCTGTCATATGATATCTCGGTATGTCCTTATGGGAGCATCCTGGAAAGTACTTATGTGCCAAAACTTTGGCCCATATGCAATCCTGCTCAGTGCACCATCTCCAGTAAAGCTTAGCAGCAAGGGCCGTACCAGCCAAAAAGGATTGTCTGAGCCCCAAGCCTCCCAATCTTTTTGGACTACAGACAACATCCCAACGGATGAGGCTCCATTTAGTCGAGGACAAATTCCCTACCCACAGAAACTGTCTCGCAAGAGAGTCCAATTCCTTCACAAAGCTAACCGGTGCCACCTGTAGCATGCACCTATAAAGGGGGAGTGCCTAGACCACCGATTGAATCAGCTGGATCCTACCCGCAAAAGATAACCATCTATGAGTCCAATGATTCACCTTGGTTCTAAATTTATTCAGTATACCCTACCAAGACTCCTTGGATTGTCTACCCGTGGTGACAGGGATGCCAAGATAAGTAACCGGCAAGCTGCCAATTTGAAATCGGAGAATCTCAGCCACTCTCCGTTGAATCGCCAGAGGCGTATTAAAGAAGAAGATGGACGATTTTACCTCATAATAGTCTGCCTCGAGGCCACGAGATACTCATCCAGGCACCTCCAAATATTAGTAACCTCACTAATGGTGGCTTCTCCCATCATGGCCACATCATCCACAAACTGGAGGTGAGAGAGAACAAGAAGCTCGCCATCCCAGAATCTCCCCACCCCTCGTATACTCTCTGATCTTGCGTCCTAAGCCCTCAGCCAGGAGAAGAAACAAGTATGGGGATAGAGGATCTCCCTGCCTCAAGCCCCTAGTAGCCCCAAACAAGCCTGTATGTTCGCCCCTGACTAGGACTGAAAACGAGGTCAAGGTGACGCAGCTCATAATCCACTCAATCCACTCCCTCTCAAAGCCAAAAGCCTGCAAAACTTTTTGGAGAAAGGACCACCTCACCCTATCATATGCCTTTGACATGTCCAACTTAATGAACATTGCCTTCTCTCTGGATCTGGACATCGAGTGGATTGCCTCTGTCGCCATCACAATACCATCCAAAATCTACCTACCCTCCACAAAGCCACTTTGCTCCTCCGCAACCAGCACCTTCAAGCATCTCTTCAGTCTTTCGGCAATCACCTTCGAAATGATTTTATAAATAACATTACACAAGGAGATGGGCCGAAACTCGCTGAGGTGATCAGCTCCCCCCCTTCGGAATGAGGGCCAAAAAAGTAGAATTCAGAGCCCTCAACATCTGTTTGTTAGCTTGTGACTCCTGGACCACAGCTAGTAAATCCTCCTTAATAATCTCCCAAAACTCTTGATAAAACTCAATCGGAAACCCATCCGGTCCAGGCGCCTTACCTTTTTTCATCAGAAAAATAACCCTCCTCAGCTCCTCCGTCGAAACCAGGTGCCTTAGCTGTACCTTCATGTCTTCAGAGACTATAGACGGAATACAAGACATAATCAAGTTCTCCGTGGCCGCATCCCGCTGTCCATCTTCCCTGAAGAGGGTGCTGAAATAGTGTTCAGTCTCAATGCAAATGTCTCTCGTGGAGGAAACCACCTCACCCCTCTTTGTGAAAAGAGAAGTTATCCCATTACTGTGATTCTTGGCTTTGACCGAATTGAAGAAGAAGGCCGTATTCCTGACTCCCTCCTGCAACCAATCAATCCTGGCCTTCTATTTCTAGAAGATTTCCTCACACAGTTCCCACTCCTCCAGGGACCTAAGCGCCTTTCCTTCCTCCTCCAACAACGCCCGGGTTAAACCGTCCTCTCTTATCCGTCTAGTGATAACATTTAGTTCCTCCTGCACCCTTGATTTCTCCTAGAAGATGTTCCCAAAGCTCTGTCTGTTCCATCTTTGAAACCTGTATTTGACAAATTGGAGCTTCTTAGCAAAAACATACATGGCTGTTCTAGTTTTCGGCCTCCGATCTCTCCACCATTCACCCATACGACCAAACAAATCTTGGTCCCGCAACCACATGAGCTGAAATTTGAAGGGTGGCTTCTGCGCCTTGATAGCCGAAGCGATGTTCAGCTTAATTGGCCAATGGTCCGAGCCGCGCCAATCTAATATCTCAAATTTGAGCGTTCATCTACTTCCCATCCAAAAATAGGATGCCAAAAATCTGTCGATCCGCTCCACTATAAAGGTGTTATCCGGTCTTCTATTGTTCCAAGTAAAACAACCATTACTTGGCTTGATGTCCACCAGGTTGTGTTCCGCTATCTTTTGGTTGAGAAGAGCAGAGGATGGTTCAAGCCAGCTATTACCACCCCTTTTTCCGATAGGTCCAGGATCGCATTAAAATCTCCAGCTAGGATCCAAGGCAGGTAAGGATATTCCTGACGGATCCCCTTAATATAAATAAAAAAGAGAATCTCAATACAAAAAATATGTCAATTTTGTTTGAATCTTTTAGGGAAGCAGAGCAAAATCCCCTAAGAGAACCGAGTGCCAAAAAAAGGGTTTTGGTCTAAAGAGATAAAAAAATTGTTGAATCCACCTCCATGCTTTTTGGGCTCTAACACCACCAAAAAATATGTTTAATATACTCAATTCATCCATGAGCAAAGCAATTAGAAGATAAAATCCCCAAATGAAATAATCTATAGTGAAATCTTAGTAGCTCTGTTTCAATTAATATGAGTTTTAAAAAAATTATATTTATATAAAATATTAAATAATAATATTTTTCAAAACTATAATGAAAATTTTACAAAATTGCAATACTTCTTTGTGTTTTGTAGATAAGAAGCAAGAAATTGAAAAGGTCGAAATAATAGGGCTACCTCCGGACTAAGATTCAATGTAAAAAAGTGAATACAAATTTGATGGATTGAATGAAACAACTCTTATCTCAAATCACCATTTTCACATTTTTGCATTTAAACACCCTTGTTAGTGCTACTTTCAGAGTAAGACTCAATGTCAAAAGGTGAATAACTTTTTTATAAATTTAATGTGACAACTCTTATCTCAAGTCACTATTGTCATTGTCTTTGACCCTGATGATAGTTCATAGAGTGTGATCCAAAATGCCAATCCAAATTTTTTTTACACATGATTTAATCCAAACAATATTATCTACACCATTTTCACGTTTTCACACTTAAACACCCTTGTTACTACTTGTGATCCATAAGCTCCGGATCTCATTGACATAATTAAAATATTTCATTCTTTCAAAGGAATTATAGTCATGAAATCATTTTTAGGCAGTGGAGGTGTTGTCATCCCACTCTCTTTTCTATAAAGTAGAGAATGAAATCATAAAAAGCATAACATCTAACGCGTTTCTTTATCCTTTGTACATTGTATGTCGGTAGGGCCCATATTTCCATAATTGGGAATTACTATTTCTCAATCCTCACTATATATATATATATATATATATATATATATATATATATATAGACCATGTCTTTGACTTAACAAAAAGGACTCAGAAGTATCCAATTTGTCAAATTCACTTTAGAATTTGACCCAACCTCATTCTTTATGGTGTCAGGGCTTTGCATTCAACAAGAATTGATCCCTAGTGTGTTTTTTGTGAGCCAAGCAACTTCATTAATGGACCAATGACCTTTTGACAATCAATAGAATTTTTTATTGAAGCCATGCATTATATTTCTAAAGAATAAAAACATATTTGATGTTTGATCAAAAAGGCAAAGGGAATGAAAGCAGAACCCAAGTAAAAAATACAACGAACATCACACTGAGACTAACCCTAGGATAATAACATAATTACAACCCTAAGCCCACAACAACATCAATACAAAATTACATAGCAAGTGATATCGTAAAAAAAATATAAATAGCAAGAGACAAGATGTTAAGCCACTGACGCAATCATCGTCACAAAAGGAGGAAGAATAGGTGATGGACTATCTAGGTTATCTCTGCCAACCACCCCCATGGAGGTGCAGATCATCAGGCAGGTATCCTCATTTGTCTTGTTTAATATTATCTTTAGCATCTTCCTCAATCTACCAACGAGGGGGTGAAATAAAAATAGACAGTCTAGGCATTTTTCCTTGCCTGTCCCCACCATAAGGCATAAAACTAGAAGGCCCATACCCAATATGTGATGAAGGCCACCATCAATGGGCCCCAACAATGAAAACCAATAGTGGGGAGGAGGAGAATCATAATGACTCTACAACCTATGTTGAACCTTCCCTCTTTCGCTCCACTCTCAATCCCTTTTGGGAGGGTCTTGGTGAGGAGAATCTAGAGACACCTGTTAATAGTACAAGGGGCATTGCCACATTATCCAACAAGAGTGCGAAGGTGCTCCACCTCCAACACCACTTTCTCTACTTGCCTCTAAATCTGTAGCATGGCATTTGATAGTATAGAAATATTAGCAGTAGATAATTTTTTGACTAGAAATTCTTTATTAAATACAAAAAATATTATATCTTTCCAAAGAAGAAAGAAAATCTCAATACAAAAAATATGTCAAATTTGTTTGAATCATGTAGGGACGCAGAGTAGACCCCCTAAAAAAACCATGTGTCAAGAAAAGGGTTTTAGTCTAAAGAGATGAAAAAAGTATTGAATCCACCTCCATGCTTTTTGGGCTCTAACACAACCAAAAACTATGTTTAAGATACTCAATTTGTCCATGAGCAAGGCAATTGGGAGATAAGATCCACATACGAAACAATCTCTGGTGAAATCTTATAAGCTTTGTCTCAATCAATATAATTTTAAAAAAAATTAGATTTATATAAAATATGAAATAATAATACTCTTAAAAACTAAAATCAAAATTTTATAAAATTTTAATACTTGTTTGTGTTTTGTAGATAAGAAGTAAGCAATTGAAAATGTGGAAACAATAGTGCTACCTTCAAACTAAGATTCAACGTAAAAAAGTGAATACAAATTTCATGAATCGAATGAAATGACTCTTTTATCAAATCACCATTTTCACATTTTCGCATTTAAACACCCTTGTTAGTGTTACCTTCAGACTAAAATTCAACGTCAAAAGGCGAATAATTTTTTTGTAAACTTAACGAGACAACTCTTATCTCAAGTTACTATTTTCATTGTTTCCGATCCTTATGATAGCTCAATGAGTATGATCTGAAATGCCAATCTAAATTTTTTTACACACGATTTAATCCAGAAAATATTATCTACACCATTTTCACGTTTTCGGAGTTAAACACCCTTGTTACTACTTGTTATCCAGAGGGTCTTGGTCTCGTAGACATAATTAAAATCTTTCATTCTTTCAAAGGAATTATAGTCATGGTTGAGACATAATGACATTATCTCACAGAATGCTCCCCCTATGACGACATCTGAGCTAAATACGTGGGCAACATGCAGAGAGTATTTATGCTCACTATATTTGAGGGTGAGAATACTGATAGAAATGTAGAATTTTTAATCAAAATCCATAGTAGGAGAGTGAATCTTCAAAAGCAAAACAACAACATATTTGGGAACGAGACTCAGAAAAATTCAAAGCCACTCTCTTTTTCCGACAATTTCTTCACTCCTTTAAATTATATTTTTTGATTTAAAATCCCATAAACTATTTTAATCTTGTGAACGTTATTAAAATATCTATCTATTTATCATACAATCATTTACGCGGGGTGGTGTCATCCCATCTCTCATTTCTATAAAGTAGAGAACGAAATCACAAAGAACTTTAACATCTAAAACGTTTCCTTATCCTTGGTACCATGTACTTCGGTGGGGCCCATATTTCCATTTTCGTGGCCGCGAAACTCTATTTTTCACAGGCAACCAGAATTGACTCCCTATCATGTACCACAAGGGCCCAGATGCGTTCCAAGAGATCCGGAACCGATCTGCACCGTTGACTGGTTCAACGTAGGGACAACTTTCAGAAAGAAAGACGAAACAAAATTCGATAATCCTACCCGCTTTCCAATATTCGCTGCATAAGCTTGACGACGCGTTGGATCGTGACGTGTCAACCACTGACTAATCATGACGGTAGATCCTCAAAGATTGCACTGGAACCGGTCCCACCACGCGCGTGGAAGTGGTGGCGGTCCCACCCAGGCCAAAAGAACAATATCTTGCATGACGGGTCCCACTCACTGTGTGGTGGGGGTCAACGTAGGAGGCTGCCTCTGGGTTTAAATTTGACGGGGCATATTTTTTATTGAAATTTTTTATTTATTTTAGTTGTATTGGATATAAGTTTTTATTTTTTTGTGAGATTATGAGTGGCGATTTAAAATGTAGAGTGAAAATATTTTAAATTTTATAAGTGGATTGTGGTTTAATGCTGAGGATGATGGTGTCAAAGGCGTTGCATAGCTATTTACCAAGATATAAATCTCAAAAAATATAAAAAAGGATGAAGGTCGGGATCGTGCCCTGAACGAATTTGATGGAATGGATACCCCTCAATCCTTGACACCTAAACGAAAGAAACACTATCTACACCTAATCTGAATATATATATATATATATATATATATATATATATATATATATAAGAAGAGAAGTGGATGAAATTCTTACATTATATTATTATTAATGTATTTAATAGTTTAAGAACTTACTTTTTAAGTGTTCATAAATAAAAGAAATGTCAAATACATTATCAAATGATAAAGAAGAATAAAATAGAAGAAAATTATATGTTTTTTCAATGAGAAATAATTCTACAGTTTGATTCATTTATACTGTTATTTGACAATATATTAGTTCACAGTTTAGAAATATAAATTGACATTCTTGAAATTATTAAGGTGTAAAAACTTTAATTTAAATATTCTCTTTCAAAATTGAAATGTCTCATTGATAAAATAAAAATAAACATTTTTGATCTTCATATTAAATAAAAGTTTTCATAGGCTCTCATATTAAACTAAACTCATCAGCTATTCATAAAAATTTGTAAGAAAAACAATGATATTTTTAATAATCTCTTAATAAACAAGATTATGAATACAAAATACTATAAAAATACAATATTTGGGAATGTATTTAATAACTTGACTATCATCAACTTTTTCTTATCAGATAAAATCAACCACCAAATCTAATCTTTATTTACAAAATTTATAATAAATGTAAAATCAAACATAAATATAAATCTTTATATTTATATAATATTTTTAAAATAATTTATATATTTTTAATATATTTTGAGAATTTATTTTTAAATTCTCTTTATTTTTATAACTCTCATATTATAAAAACTATAATTTAATTTTAAATAATATATTTAATTTTAAAATATTTTTACATTAACTTATTTTAATATAATACAATTCAAATTCGATACTACTAATAATATATAAGATTAAGAGAATGCAACTATCTAATATATAAATTAAAATGTATTTTAAAAAGGCAAAGAAAAATGAAATTATTAAATCGTTGAAATTATTAACATAATATATTTTATTTTAAAATATAGTTCCATTAACTTATTTTAATATAATACAATTCAAATTCGATACAATTAATAATATATAAGATTAAGAGAATGAAATATCTAATATATAAAATAAAATGCATTTCAAAAAGGTAAAGAAGAATGAAATAAAAGAAACTATTAAGTTGCTGAAATTATTAACAATTGGTCTTCCAAATGTTTAACAAAATTTGAATATAAATAGACTTAGACATAATAACTTACTTTACCGATATTTCTACATTTCATCCACAATTTTTAATTTATTATAAAAATATATAAATGAATTTAATTTTACAAGAAAATTATATATATTTTCTCAATAAGAAATAATTATATTAAAAAGGAATAAGTCTTGAAATTATCAAGCCACTGAAATTATTAACATAAATAAAGTTGAGCACAATCAACGCACTTGCACTTTATTGACACTTCCACATTTCATCAACTATATTTAATTTAATATTAAAATATATAAACTAATTTAATTGAAAAAATTATATAATAAATTTTTTAAAATCACATTTCAATATAATTAATTATTAAATAAAAAATATATATTTTAGAACAACAAATTTCCATTTTGTGATAAAACTTTTGATCGAAATTTCAGATCACATACCATTATTGTGGAAAAAACATAATATTAAATTAACAGAAAAAACAAAGCTTATATCACACATGTCAAATACGTTTAAAACCATTAACAATGGACAGAATTGGCGTCAAATTTCATCTATGGCGGCCAGTGAGGCCATCATAATCTATCAAGGACACCGTTAAAACAGTACTTTCTTTCAAAAAAATTATTGCTTGCCTTCTTTCCGAAAAATTATTGCTTCCCTGCTTCTTCTTCCTCTGAAACCAGTTCGCCATGTATTCGATCGCCCGAACCGCCACGCTGGCGTACTGTGTTCTTCCCGACAGGGCCGCCGCTCAGTTGAATTTGCACTGTAAATTACGGTCACATGGAGACAGGAGTCCTGGTGTCTCTGTGACATCCTTGGGCCTGGAAGTTAAGCAGGGTTTAGGGACGCCGTGGTGGGAGCAGAGAGCAAGCCGCAGCCGCAGGGGACCGATCGCTAATGTCGCGAAGGGAAAGGCTATCGGAGAAGTGGATGGCGTGAATTTGGTTGTGAAGAGAAAGGATATTGAAGTGTTGATCGCTGCAACAATGACGGTGCTGTTTGGGGTTGGCAATAAAGTGCTCTATAAACTGGCCCTGGTTCCTTTGAGAAAGTACCCTTTCTTTTTGGCGCAGTTTGCTACTTTCGGGTAATTCTTTTCCTTTCCTTTCCTTTTCTTCTTTTTCTTTTTTCACTCAGGATCCTCTTCCTTTTCTTCTTTTTATTTTTTCACTTAGGATCTTCTTCCTTTTCTTCTTTCACTCAGGATCCTCTTCCTTACTGATGATGGATCTCAGAGTGTTATCTCAAATGTCATTAAAAAACAACATGCTTATGTTTTTGGGAAGTTATTCTCCATATGTTATGGAATGTGTAAATACTATTTCACTACATTTTTGCATGCAAAGCTTGAAACAAAGGGATTGAGCTACTTTAAGATAAATAAACACACGTTTTTTTTACAAAAGTTGTTCTCCATTTGTTATGGAATGTGGAAATATTATTTCACTAGATTTTCTCAAGCTAAGAGCAGGGTCCCATGCTGTCGGATAGCTAATTATTTTCAAGGGGGGCTGCTGAGAAATTATAGGATAGTTTCATTTATAAGCAGTGCCATGTTTTTTAAAATTTTGTGCCGTATATGCTGCTGAGAAAAATTAGGAGTATTTTATTTAAAATAAGTTTGATTTTTTTTTTTTTTTTTGATTGGATACAAATGTAGAGTTGACAACCAAAAAAATAGGAGCAGCCATGCAAATCTTCAGCCCCCTACTGCTTCCCACCCCTCAAAAGCTTCTTCCGAAACAGTAGTTGTTCCTTATTTTAAGGTGCAAATATTTTGTAGGTAGTTTTTTAACTTTTGATGATGCATGGGACCGCAATACCCAAAATTATAGTGGCAGTAGCCCCTGGCATGGGACCCCTCTAGTTGCAGGTGGTCTCATGGAGGGGGTAACTGCAACTATTTCGTAGTTGCAGGTGGTCCCATGCAAGTATAAATCCATTGAACTACAAAAAATATAATCTTTTCCTGAAAAAATAGGAGTAGCTGCTACATAGGAAAAATATTTTTAGAGACAGGTAGCAGCTGGAGGCAAAGGAGAAAGATTTTTAGAGATCGGTAGCAACTGGGGGCAAGAAGTTGCAGCACTTGCAGAGAATTTTTAGGCACTTTAAAACCAATAAAAAGTGTTCTATAAATATAATTTTTAATTTGGTTTTACATTCAAACCTCCTATATTTCTTCTATGGGTGTAAATTTTGCAGTTTTTGAAATCCATAGGACTGTTTCACTGCATACCTACTCCTAAATAATCTCTGCAACACCTTCAACTATTTTTGCAATTGCAGTGCCATGAGACTAGGCTCTAAGCATGAAACAAAGGGATTGGGCTACTTTAAGATTAATAATCAAAGCTTGGAGAATTTATCATGAAACTTTTATCTAAGCAGACAAACTTCGATGGGTTGTGGATACCAATTTGGCCTAAATGATGTTAAAAGACGTTGTAGGGAAATGCTAATAACCCATTTCAAATTATAGTTCATTTTTTCCCTCAGAGAATTTATTATAAAAATTAACAATCTTATATCTATGTAGAAGATTTTTCTGGATATGATTGCTTATTGGTTTTAAATTCGGCATTTTGAGTCCTTTAGTGGACTCATCATCAGGAAAAGAAGCCTATGGTTGGGGAAGCTTAGAGAAACAGATTCATCTTAAATATGTCAAGATGAGTTAAATTGGTTGTCGGCCATAGATACATCTCTTTCTATCTACACAGATACACCTTAATAGGTCCTGCAAACCAACTTGGCCTAAAGGAATTTAAAATACAAGGTCATAGCTCAATGCTGGCAATCCATTTCAATGTAGATGTTTCTTTATTTGTTGAGGGGGTGTTTATTTTACCTTTGGAATAGCCGGTTAGTTAGGAGTGCCTTTGACAATCCCACAGTGGTTTTGATGTACTACATCTTTGGCTTATGACACTATTCATTTTTCCACCCTTGGAAAAGAGCACGAGTATGGGCAATGTAATGAAGAGCATAATCATAGTGAGTGAGAGGGCATGGATCAATTATTTTTTGAAGAATCATTATATCCTCAACCCCATAGAGCCAAGCTAGAAGATGCAAATGTTAATATGGGGGTCAAGAACATAAAACGTGAGATTAAAGATGCAACGCTGGTGCCTGCATCATTGAATAAAATGGACAAACATGTTAACATTGAGGAAGAAAAGAAGAAACAAAATGAAAGTGGCCCCTTCAGAAGAGATATAATTGAAGGAAACAACAATGCATAGGGCCAAGGACACCCTCTGAATGATAGCTGGGACTTTTGCAGCAAGGGGGATAGTTCTGATCGTCAACAATAGTTGGTAGAAGGGGAAACCCCCTCCATCTCCTCTGTGCCTTGGATGGAATCAACACCCCATAGTTGTAAATGAAGGCTTTTCCCCAACTTGACCCCCAACTAGGCCATAATGATTTTCACAAGAAATTCAATAGCAACAATGGCAGGAAAAGAGAAATATCTGAAGACACCAACTAACATTACGGATATAGAGATACTTCACATGCTGAAGAGGTCCAATGATTTAGAATTGAGGATAGGAGAAACTGATTTGAATAGACTACTTTTCACCAAATTCAAGATCTTGAAAATAGGCTTGGGATGGATATGCAGGGCTTCCAATAGTGAGCACAATCCTAGCTTCATTTCAGGCCTCAGTCACAACAATTACGACCCCAATTTAATTTTTCATGGATTGAACTGAGGAGGTTTGAGGCATAGTTACCAGATTCGGCCGCATCTGGCCGAAATCCGGAGCGTTCCGCATTTTTTGCGGGCTTCCGGATTAATAAATTCGGTTCGTCAGGGAGAAACAGTGGAAGTCAACAAAAAAATTTAGAAAATGTAAAATGTAAACTTATACTTTAAGTTATATTTTATTTATATACTTTCAGGGTGTTTGAGAGGGGTTTCGGACCGCTAGGAGCTATAATGCAAATTCTAGGTTTTGGAGGATCCTATCATATTTCAGAGTTAGTCAGATTCCAGGGTTTCAGGGTTTCAAACTTAGCCATATTTCAGGGTTTCAAGATTTCAAGGAGACATCATAGGAGGTATGAAGGCTGCATGAAGGGATGTATGCGTGATAGAATAGTATGAGAATATCTCTTGCAAAGTGCCACAAGCCGATCCCACCCCATTCCCAGTGCACCCCTTAAGGCATGCACTCTGTGAGATTCAAGTTTGAACTATGGACATTTTACTATCATTTAATGTAATTCAAGTTTGAAACTTATGCATTTCTCAATTTTGCAACTGTTAAATTAATATTCAATGTTTCATTCCTTACTAGATTAAAATATTATATATATATATATATATATATATATATATATATATATATATATTTTTTTTTTTTTTCCAAATCGGATTTTACCGGATTTTTCCGAACCTTTTCAAGAATTCCGCATTTCCGCATTTTTTTGGCCTCCCGAACGCATCCGGATTTCCGAACCTGGTAACTATGGTTTGAGGCAATGACGTAACGTCATGGATGAGCCAAATGGAGCAATACTTTTAATTTCACCCAAGTCCCTCAAAACGCTTGCTTCATTCCATCTTGAGCTAGATCCCAGTTGATGGTACCAATGGATAATCAAAATGAGGCAGCAAATAACAGCCTACTTACGGACAAAATTTGTGAGTGGTTTACGAGATCAATATGAAAATGTCTTGGTCAAGGACTATTTCAACTAACTAAGTTATGCCAGAAAAGATCAATTATGGAATGTACAAGTACATTGGATGCTTGCATGACCTGATTCACCAGGAGCTCAAATTCCAGCCGCCAAAACTCACGAATTAGACCCTATAATGGCTATGGAAATTGAGGCTACGCATCTAGCTAGTGGCAAGTTCTTTAAAGGATCTTCATTGGTCCCCCACAAGAAATAGGCATAACCATCAACACTATGCCTACAAAACATTCCAATCCCACACCACAACAATAGGCAGAGCGACAGGCTAAGGGTTAGTGCTTCCATTGCGATTGAAAATTGTCCAAGGATTAAGTGCACGGAGAAAAGCATCATGATAATCAATAACTTAGTGATTGATGAACCCCAAGGATGAGGAAAAAGAAGCTGATCTAAAATATTGTCAACAATAGTTGGTAGAAGGGGAAACCCCCTCCATCTCCTTTGTGCCTTCGATGGAGTCAACACTCCACAATCTCTTATGATTGAAGGATTCATTAAGAAGCAAAGGTGGCCATATTTTTTTTTTGATATCCTTGAAGGCAATACATGGAATCACTTAATTACATAGAATGTCAGCATCTCTACCCATATAGCGGATTTACCATGTTGAGTAAGCATACATCTAATTCAGTGAGCTCATTTGTCTAAGTAGCCATGAGTAAGGGGCATCCACGCCGTCAAAATCACCCAGGGCATGATCCTCGCATTAACTACTTGACTCTCCGTGTCGGGTATCTGGAGGGTTTTGTAACTTGGTGGATGGATATATGCAACCATCATCCTCACCAGTTGGACTACAACCCTTTCGATGTGGCCATATTTTTTTAATAGTGTGATCCACAATATATTTGATAGTAAGCTAACAACAAACCTGAATTGCAATGGCTCAATGTTCATTTGTTTTGCCTCGGAAGGGAAGATGTATACTCAAGGGTGTAAGAGTCCTCCAAATCAAGTGATTAGCTCCCATCGATAGGAGAATAACATTGGTCCTTTAAGTTAATGTGGAGCTCCAATCAATCCACATGAATTGTAGGATGTTCTTCAACATGGTGTATTCCAGGGTATCTTGAGGGGTTTGCCAACAATCATTGAAGAAGATCATGCTATTGAGTAGGTCTTGGAGGATGTGGACTCTGAATAGCTGAACAAAATCATGCTTAAAGTTATGTTTCCTATATTGTCATAAATGAATTGCTTGATGATTGCATGGCACACTTGTTTTTATAAAATTGGGTCTTTGCTTCAGATATCATCAGATCTACATTCAAGAAAATTTGATCAATACAACCTTTAGAATTTATGAAGACCATTATGAGTTTTCAGTGATGCCATTTGATCTTATTAATGCTTCTTCATTTCACAGTCTAATGAACCCAATTTTTAGGCCCTTTTTCAAGATTTTCATTAAATTTTTGTTTGTTGACATTCTGATTAACTTGGTTGGAGCATCTTCAGATGTGGGCAAGACCTTGCAGTTGCTTGAAGACATTCAACTTTATGCCAAGAACCCATTCTGTGCCTTAAAGTACAGGAAGTTGAGAATCTAGGTCACTGTCTCTTGTGAAGGAGTCAAATTGGTCTTATATTTGGGTTTTTATTTTAGTATCCTCCATGAAATCCTAGAGCTTGGGTACTCAGATAGAAATTCTTACACATTTGAACCCAAAGTCTTGTGCTCTCAAGTCTTAAAATCAAAATCAGAGGAAATCTTTTATGCTTTCTCTTGTTTTCTACCTTTTTATTTCTTGATTTTAATAGACATCTGAGTAGTGATTACTTACCTGCACTTGATGGTAATAAGCATAGTTCAAAAACTCGTACTCGGAGATTACTCGGCAGCCCAAAATTATGACTCGTATTCCTTTCTTGGGAGTTTCTTGGCAATTACTCGGCAACTTTATTGCTGCTTTAAAAAACATATACAGTCTTAAAATAAACTTAAATAACATGTAAAACATTGTTAAATGACATGAGAAATGAATGTAGAGAATGCATACGTATATTTTCTATTAACTTTCAACTAAAAAAGAGTACAAAATACAAAGTACAAACTACAATGCTCATAGAGTCACAGACTATAGTGACTAATATGAAATGTCTATCACGACTCCGAAGTTACACTCTGAAAACCTTAGCTCCACTGTCACAATGACTGAATTCACGAAGAAAAAATGCAGAAAACGGAATTTTTTTGGAATGATTTTTTTTATAATCTGGGCTTTTTGTTCTTTCACTGGACGACTCATGCTGATTAATTGGTGATTTTTGCTAAGTAATTGCAAATATTACTTGGCAAAAATTGCCTATTAATAGGCATAAACCATCTCGCGACTTTCTTGAAGATTTATTGTTTTTCTGTCAACTTGCAAGTAATTGTGATCAATCTCCGAGTTTTAGCGATTTTTGAATGTGGCTAATAAGCACCACAATACCATAATTTTAGAAGTTATTCTTTGCATGAGTTATTATTTCTGCAACACGTGATTATTAAGTAATTGATAGCTGTGAATGTAATGAGCATTTATTGATTCCAAGCCTCCTAATTTTTAAAAGATTTACAGTTTAGCATTTGTGATGGCATACAGGTATGTGGTGGTTTACTTTTCCATTTTATATCTCCGGTATAAGGCTGGTATTGTGACGGATGAAATGCTGGCCTTGCCTAAGTCTCGCTTTTTTGCCGTTGGTGCTCTAGAGGCCCTTGGGGTGGCTTTGGGAATGGCAGCAGGAAGTATGTCAGTAATGTCCAATCCACAACATTATTGTAATTTTGTGTGTCTTTTGTTGAATATTTTATTTCTGCAATCTCAAATATCTTATCTATCATGTGCAAAAATTGGTGGGTGACATGATTCTATTTACAACCTATGGAAGAATGTTTCTAGGAGTGTTTTTATTACTTTCGACTTTAGAACCTTCTATATAATCCTAATAGATGTTTTACATGTTTGTTCATTTGTCTGTCTAAGCTTGTTCAGGAGTATATAGGTTTGATAGCTTAGTGCCCTTTATATTAGAATCTGTTCCTGGAGTTGTGTGTGTATATATACATAAAGGTAACAACTCATGTTGCTAGAAAATGATTAGAATAGTCAGTTGTGTATCAGAAAAATATGAAAAATATACGTATATTTGGAAAAATTTCTTGAATCTACTTTAATTAGTAGTACCTCTGGCTCTAGGAAGATTGCAGGCATCATACGGAATTTGAACTGAGTAAAGTTTCATTAACAGTTTCCTTTTTTGTTCAAACAGCTATTCTTTCGGGGGCATGCATTCCAATATTGTCCCAGGTAATATGCAGCAATGTTTTTAAACATTACCATGTATTACTGAAATCAGTATTTAGAATAAGAATAACTTCTGATCAGGACTAAACTTATCCTCTGCTGCAAACATACCAGGAAAGTTACATGTTGTAACCTATTTAGCATGCCCTTATACTAGTAAAAATGGCATCGAAATAGATTTGGTTGGGTGAGGGAGATTCTAAATGATCAATACATCGACAAGGTTAACATGATTGATCATTGCATGATATGCATCTGCTTATATTTTATGATTCAATCGAGATTCATTTCAAGCACCATTTTAGATATTTTCACTGTTCATGGACATGGATGCATTAGATGATAATTAACCTTTGCTAATATATTTTTTTATATTTTGCAGACATTTTTGGTTTGGCAGTTGATCTTGTCATTCATTTTTTTAGGACGGCGCTACTCTGTGAATGAGATTTTTGGTTGCTTACTAATATCTATTGGTGTGATCATAACAGTTTCTAGGTATTTGTTTACTCCCTGCCCATTACAATTGTATGTAAGCCTTAGCAATCTAACAGTTCTTGAATATTTCATTTAATATTTTAGATCAATATAGCCTATGTTTTAGGAGAAATGGGAACAACCTGTATCAATGCGAGGATCAAAACTTTGGAAATATGTAGAACCATCAACTGTTCTTAAAGAAATATTCATGTGGTTTCTCAATTGATTAATCATTTTGATGTTCAAGAGTTGTAGATTCCGAAAGTGCGATAAGTGGTTGAGTGCTATTCATTGGAATATACATTCTAATTGGCATTCTTGATCCACTATAAATAATAATTTGGCTTGCTTAGTACAGAGGATAAATACATGTCAAATAAAAAAAGAAGAAAAAAAAGAATGTAAAGCGTTATAGAATATACAAATTCTTGTTCATGTCCATATATAATATGCACGATATAAGATTATAGATGATAGAGATTCATGTTTGTGACCTTTCTTCAATGCTTACTGGGTTAGCATCTATGATACTTGAACATTGACATAGCATGTAGTTATGCACATAGTGCATCATCATATGGCAAATTGACCTGTCTTTTCCATGCAGCGGAGCAGGTTCAGGTACATCATTACAGAAAGCAGGATTTTTCTGGCCACTTTTGATGATAGCCTCATTCCTGTTTCAAGCTGGAGATACAATTCTGAAGGTTATGACCATTCTAATTTCAATGATCTCAAACGACTATTTCTAAAATAAGGGTTTAAGAAAGCAATTCTAATTCTAGTATTTTCTCCTCGACAGGAAATTATTTTCCTGGATGCAGCCAAACAACTAAAGGTACCTATGCAAATAAACTTGACTTGGATATTGCCATCAAAAATTTATGCCAGTAAACATTAGTTTCTTCTTGCATCCCATGGAAATAAATTGACATGGCTGCAAAATAGATTAGTTTTTTTCTGTATGAAGCGTACATTTTGTTCTTAAACATTAATTGTCGTCACATGGTTTCATTTTTTCTGTCCTACTAACTCCAAGGCTGCATCCTTGTTGTAGGGTGGATCTGTGGACCTCTTTGTAATTAATTCTTTTGGATCAGGCTTCCAGGTAAACCTGTTCGAGAAGCATACATTCTTATGTCTAATGATGTATATTGTCGATATTTTTTATTCACAATGTAGGATTCTAGAAAAGGTACTTAAGCTATTTAATTGATTGCTATTCTTTTTCATTTTGGGTTAGGACTTGCTTCTTACTAAGAGCACTTCTTTTACAGCAAAGCTGACAGAATGGGTAACTTGACTGTTTATCATTCTACTATCTTCTTGCAGGCTTTGATTATTTTGCTGATGCTTCCGTTTCTATCAAGGTTATGGGGAGTTCCATTTAGCCAGCTTCCTAGCTACTTCAGAGACGGAGCAGCTTGTTTTGTAAATGCTGGATCTTTAGTAAAAGGTAAGCTACAACTTTTTTTCTAATTTGATTGGCAAAATGAAGGCTTCTATTGGGGCTCTCACCCTTTTTTAAATGAGAAGGAATTACATATCTTCAAAACATAGATAGAGAGAACAAGTGGACATATCCTTAATATTCAAATTCAAAAGTCCATTTTTGCTTTCTAACAAAAAGCAGAAAATACAACTATATGTGAGGAAGGAGGAGCGAGATAGAAAGGTGGTCATGCAAGGTAGCACATTGCCCAATTTCAAGGGACACCCAATATCACAATGTCCACTACGCAGGCACGAAGACTGACCTGAGCCAACACCAACCTCCCAGAACCACCTCCACCCCCAAGCCAGCCAAACAAAGGATTGTGAGCCTAAGCAACTGCTATGAAACAATAACCAGCAGGACCTGATCCGATCACCAAAAACCATAAGAACATCGCTTCGCAGCATTGTCCAAAGCAAGAACGCTCCCCACACCATGAATACCATGAAGCACTCATCAACAAAAAGACAAACCGAACATGGCACCTGCAACAAAAAACTAGAACAGAAAGGAGATCACATGTGGGAGGGAACTGATCCCCCAGACACACAACCCTCTGCCAAACCAATCCACCCCCGGGAGCCTTGCTTTTTCTCCCACCAGCTCCTTCACCATAGCCCAAACTAGATCCCTCCGCACACTTCTTATGTTGCGGGGGTCAAAGCTCCACTGACATCCATTTGATCCCCTTGAAGGGCCCCATAAAATTCGAGTGCCTCAAAATATATTTCGGAATGTTGTCCCTAGTCGCCAAAACAAAGTTGACTTGTGATCCCATATTGACACTCATGCCTAACTAGGTAAGCTATGATAGTGTTTGAGGGGGCTTGTGACAATTTCCATGATATGCGTAGGGCCTTTCCTTTCTCTGATCCATTCCTTAGCAGTAAGCCCCAGACTATTCATGGGTGTTTTCTAGGCCGGGAGCCCAAAGCTGGGGCTTTCAAACTCTGTTTGTCTACTGGAGGGTTAGGAATTACTTATCCATATTTTTCAAGGGACCTTCACTAATCATTAGAGGAGAACCATCACGAATTTGCTTTTGCAAAGCTCTGCACTGGTCTTTGCATGAAGCAACTTTTTCCCCCACTGCTTGAACTTTGTCCTCCCAACTGGGCCACCATCAGCCCTCACTGATCTGCAGTTCTTCTTTCTCTTGGGCATTGGCCTTCAGTCCGACAATTATTGGGCCAAGGCAGCAGGTGATGACAATTCCACCTCCCCATCAAGATTGAAAAGGTCCAAAACAGGATGAAATGCTAACCAAATTGCCTTATGATCTGCCAAAGTGGGTAGAATAGGAGGGAACAACATTTTCACCAGAAACCAAGTGTAACTGCAGCCAGTTTATAGAGAAAGTACTTGAAAATGGAGTCAAATGTGTGCTTCATACCAGGAATATTGTCCCAATCTCTCACCACTAGAACTTGATGAACAAAATCTTCGCCCATTCTCCTATCTGTCTCAAAGCACATATGCAACCGTTTTGATGGGACCACACCACCAAACACCACATGTGAATCTGAAGAACTAGCTTAGGCAGCCATGACAGCACCACAAAAAACTAGAGGATCAGAGCAGGAGAGCATACGGTAAAACCAACAAAAACACGAAAAATTGATGGCAATGTAAGGGGGATGGTGGAAAGGTAGTTAAATCAATTCACCATTCATTGCAAGAAACCCGATATATGTGCCAAGCCAAGGGCACTCCCTTTGGAAGTTACATTGCCATTCTTGCACATATTCTGGCATACCTAGCTATAATTGTTCTCCAAATAATCAAACAACAAAAAATGATTTGGTTCCTATTCGAACAAAAATTCACGTCCACTTTTTTTTTCCCTCATTGCTACAAGACAAATTACACTTCTTGAACACCCAAACCCACTATGTCTTGAACATTGCCAATCTATACGAAGAGAGCCTTCTATCTTCGAGAAACTCCAAGATCCACTATTGCATTCACAAGGAGGTTTGCCGATCGGTTAGCTTCCCGAAAACAATGGGAGAAAGAGATTTGCTTGAAGAGAAGCTTTAAGTCTTGATTCGGGAGGAGAATGTAATTAAGCTTCCAATTGGGGGTGCTTCCTTTGGTCTTCGCATTGATGACCAATGTCAAGTCACCTTATGCTTCTAGCTTATCGACCTTGTGAGCTCTAGCCAATTGGGGCAAGCTATAGCTCGTGCTAGGTAATTTTTTTTAATATTGCATTAATGTTTACAAAAATCTATACATCCAAGGATGCAACCATAGTATAACTAGCCAAAGAGGCCTCAAAACAACATTACAAGTAGAAATATATATGAAACATTAATACAATATAAAAAAGCCACACCAATGTGGCACCAACAAAACAAAAGCAGCAACAGAAACAAAAAGAGAAACCACCAGGGGACAGTCCTTAACAAGGACAACCAACCATAAACCTAATCAGAACCAAGATCATCCAGAAACCTGCTCACTGATCCACCACAGTCATCAACAGGGCCCTGTTATATTTTTCTTCTACAATAGGTCCTTGCTGAGTAAAGTTCATTGGCGGAGGCAAACTGTCAACATTCTCCAACAGCTTCTTCATATTAGACTGTCACATAACTAACCCAATCCTCAATGTCACCCAGATTACCCTTCTCGATCACCTTTTCAAGCTTCAATGCATTCTCATTCACAAATTCCTCAATAATTTTCCCATACTCAATGTTCAAAGCACCCCCAAGTGTAGGCAGGTCACTCCCACTAGTTTCTTCATCATGCAAAAAAGTATCAATATCAAGGCCAATACTTTCCTCAACAGCTAAGACATCACAGTTGGAGCCATCCGGAATAGCCTTAGAGTTATGCTCCCATAAAGCTGCTAGCATGTCACTATCTTCTATCCCAGGGTTCTGTCCCATTTTTATTCAAGTCCAACGAGCCGACCCAACTAGGAACAAGATCAACCACTTGCTTGAAATAGGCTTCCTTCATGACATCCCAGTGAAATTCAGAAATTTGGACCTAAACAGCTGTGTCATGACTGATTCTCCAGTCAGGAGGATGGGTCATTCTTGGATAGCCACCAATATCGAATGAATAATTGGAGATCATCATTCCAGTCCTTAAGATTTTTTCAAGCCGAGCTCGCGGAATTTTGAGTTGAAGATATATCTGCAAAGAAACAAATCTAGAGGTAACTTCAACATTGAAGTTAGTGCTCAAGCACCCTAGCTTTATCTTGAAAAACTTCCAGATTTATTTGCTTCCAATTGAACCGAAGGACTTCAATAGAGAAAACCAACCAATACTTATGGAAAAATAAATGAACTTTCTTTTTAGCACAAACATAACCAAAGGCAATATTGACCCATATAATATCACAGCCAAACAAAGAACACCAACTTTTAAGGCAATAGCTCCAAATATTAGCAGCAAACGTGCATTTAAAAAAAACATGCTCAATAGTTTCCATATCACCACAACCCAGACAGAAGGGTTAACAAATGCTAGACTTTGCATTAACAAACCCAACAACTAACTTATTATGCAACAACCACCATCTGAAACATGATTTTTTAGGTTCAAGACAAGAGGCCCAAATCACATGAAATCTAAACATCTAGCTATAAAGGGGATCACAGACATGCCAAAGATGGTTAAGGCTAAGATAAGGACTTTTGGAGAAAGCAAGCTTGTTATATAGCATCTTCATGGTGAATTCATTAAGAGGCAGGGTGTTAATCCATTTAATGTTATCCCAAAACTCATCTTCCTCATCAAACGCATAGACAAATTTCGCAGACTGAAGAGCCTTAGAGAGTAGGGTGTATGTCCTTCGCAGAGGAAGGAATTTGAAACCTACTCTTAATTTCAATTCATGAAGCCCGGCCATTCTGAGAAAAGAGGTCCCTAAAGCTCTTTAGACCCTTAGAGAACCAAATAAAGGAAAAACATCCCATGGTCAAAGCAAGAGGCCATCTGTTGATGGTAAGGTTCCACCATATGGACCTATAACCCTAACACCTGCCACTAATCACAAGACGCACAACAACCAAATGTTGTACTATTTCCCAAGTCTTCCAAATTGAGCAAAATATAGGAGACCCTACAACCTTAACATAGAAAGAACTAGATAAGAGATGAGATATGCAACCCTTTCCAATTTGATTTTCCTTTGGGGAACCCTCTCACAATATTGTGCCTTATCAACACTTTCCAAGGTTCACCCCCTTTAAAAGCTCTGATAATCCATTTGACAGTAAGGGTATACCTTGGAGTCTCAAGTCTTTTAGCCCTAGCCCCCATGCTTCATTGATATAAGTCTTGTCTTTGGTAAATCACAAGAAATCACAATTGAGATTTTGCTTTCAATGATGGAAAATGAGGATGGTAGTGTCCAACTATTACATCATATTATAATAGATGCTAATAGTCATCTTGAGTTATGACATTTGATATATTAAAAATACACAATCCTATCATCTTACTACATGAAGATCCAACAAAGATAATAGAAGGTTGTTAACTAGTGATGAGATAGCTATGTTGAATGACACGGAAGTAGGTGTCCCATTTCCTATTCTTCTGATGATAAATGCAGAGAGTATGGAATAAATTGCGATTAACAACCTCAGTTTGGCCATGAGTCTGTGGATGGAATGAAGTTGGGAAGTGTAACTGACAACCCAAAAGTTTCCAATCGCCAAAAGTGACTCAAGAAGCATGAGTCATGATTTGAAATGATAGTTGGCAGTAGCCTGCAATTGCTCCAAACATGCTCGGACGACAAATCAGCAGCTTGTGGAGCATCAATGGCCTTGGAGCACAACATAAAGATAACCATTTTGGAAAACTGACAGAAAACTATAAAGATTCAGTCATGTTGGCACTGAGTGGGAATATGGCTAATGAAGTCCACGGAAATGGATTCCCATGGTTGAGAAGGTTTACGCTAACCACAAAGAGGGCACTGACGTATGAAATCTTCAACTGTCTTTCACATAGAAGGCCAAGAAAAGTACCGTCGAATGCTCTGCAAGGTCTTCTATATGCCAAAATGTCTACCATATGAGGATGAGCGAGCTTCTTTTAGGAAAAGTTAGTGAGACAGGCCTGTGGGAACACAAAGCTGATTGAACTTATACAACAATATATACCGTAAACTATAGTCAAGAAAAGGTGTCTGGTTTACCACTGTTGGATGTTGTAAAGCTTTAACAATTGGACCAAACTGAGTATTTGTGGAGTAGAGAGCTTTCCGCTCATCATAGGCTGCATAACGAGTATCTAAAATGCTAAGTACCTGAGAAGGATGACTAAGAAGATCCACAGCTTTGTTGGTGATGCCCATCTTATACTTTATCACCAAATGATTTGCTGAATGTAAGATGCCCACTTCAAATGCTGATTTTCTTGAATATTATACTGAGATTTTAAGTGCGAAAGTGGCTGGTGATCAGTATGCGGAATTACCTTCTTACCAAGAAGATAATAATTGGCTCTTTGTTGGTGATGTCCCTCTTATGCTTTATTACCAAATGATATTGTTGGATGTAAGATGCCACTTCAAATGCCGATGTTTCTGAATATTATGCTGAGACTTCAAGTACTAAAGTAGTTGGTGATCAATATGCAGAATTACCTCCTTACCGAGAAGATAATGGTGCCACTGCTTCGGCGCTTGGACCAGGGCATGGAAATACTTCTTGTAGGTGCTATAATTGAGCTTGGCTTGTGGTAATGCTTCAAAATGATAAACCACAGAATGTCCCCCTTGCTTAAATATTGTGCCTATGGCATACTGGGAAGCGTTGGTCTCCAGCTCAAATCATTTTTGCAATTCAGGGAGAGAGCACTGGAGTAGAGAAAATATTCCTTTTCAAATGACACAACACACGATTAGTCTATGAGTTCCAACTAAGATCCTTTTGACTAGTAAGCTAATGAAGAGGATGGACAATGTGCAATTAATTATGAATGAACTTTCTATAGAAGTTTATTCCCCCTAGAAAACTCTTCAAATTTGAATGCTAGGTGGATTGGGCCACTCCAAAAGGACCTTTAGTGTATGTAGATCTGCATGTACGCCATGCTTGTTAATGAGTAACCCCAAATACTTAATTTGAGGTTTGACCAAAGGAGGACTTCATCTTTGCATGGAGATGCTGTGCGTAAAGATCCAAAATTGTCTGCACTTTGACCAAGTGGTTGTCCCACGACTTATTGTAGACCAGGATGTCATCTAGATAGATGATAAAATTTTTGCCAAGATGTGGTCGGAAAACATCATTGATGGTGCAGGTGCATTTGGTGAGGCCAAAAGGCATTGCCAATCACTTGTCGAGTCCAAAATAGGTCTTGAAATCTGTCTTCCAAACATCACAGGGTTCCATGTGGACTTGGTGATATCTAGAAGTCAAATACAACTTAGTAAAGTACTTCGCAACCTAAAGCTGGTCGAAAAGATCATCAATCCTAGGAAGTGGTAGCAATTCTTCACAATGATTTTATTGGGAGCACGATTATCTGTGACTATCTGCCACTTGTTATGTTCCTCCATTGGCATGATGAGAAGAGATCCACAAGGAGAAGTGCTGGGTTGGAACTTGAGCCTCTGCTTGATTTGGCACTTTATCTCTGCACACTCAATGCGTGTAGTGGGGTTAATTGGACAGTTGAGAACCAGCCACAAGCTCAATAGATGTTGAATGGTCCTCAAAGGAGGAATCCCTTTAGGCTTGTAAAAAACATTAGAATATGCATTTTGGCATGAGTCTGATGTAATTACACCAACTTACAGGGTCTTGACCCCGGTTAGAGCTGACATGAACACAAAGGAAAGCACACCATGTACTTTATTATATTAATTGCTCAACATTCACCAATTAAAAGTAAGGGTACCAGATTTCACACATCCACATACAAAAAAACACTTATACACTAGTATTTCCCACTCAACATTCTCATTTTTCTTTATACCTGGTTATTACATTCCGCCATATGTTCTTTCTCACTACTTTGTGCTCACTTCTCTATGTTCTCTTCTCATATGGTAAAAGAGTGACACTGCTCTGTTATGACGATTTGCCATCACAAGTGATGTTGCAGTACGTTTGGGGCTTCTGCGGTGTTATGAGGATGCATAACTAACCCTGATGAAGAGTCATGCCAACAATGCATCAACAAAAGATTTGATTGCTTTAGGTGGAAGCTTGTGAACATTATCTTCCTTTGCTTCCCAAACGATACAAGGAGTAAGAGACTAATGCAGATTGGCTTGTTTAATTGTTGGCCTTGTGGAGAGCAAAGGACCAACATAAAAAGTGAGTTCATAGACGTACAATCTTGTGCAGGCGGTAGGTCTTGTGGAAATCATCAAAGACAACTTTGCTCCAAGAATCAAACTGCAACAATCAAAGGGAGTGACATCACAATCAACTGAACCGTGAAATTGCTCAATGGAAAATGTGTCAGATCATTTGCTTGACACAAGTGTGGAATGTCCTTCTTTTACCCATCCTAAGTGGTTTTGGAAATGCACCGTAGTTGGCAACTAAGATTGTCTACCAAGTTTTTTGAAATCAAATTCTTTTGGCTGCCATTGTTAAGGCTTAGTTGTACCAATTTGTTCTTGATATGATAGTTATTAGTGAAAATAACTTCCCTAGTGTTGACAGAATGAGAATGAGCTCAGGTATTAGAAGTGTTGGGATAAATTACCTAAATTTCAGAATATTCCTATTGTGAAGCCTCCTCAACAAGAATGATTTGACATGACATTCACTGGTAGGATGTGCCATGTGCTTGTGGTAGACACTATACTTCTTTCCAATGCCAGATAAAGAATTGGAACCCTTAATGGATCCATTTGGTGAATGGTACCCATTCTTTAATGATGAGCGGGCAGTATCAGGTGAGCTGGCAGGGGCAGAAGATGAAGAATAGCTCTTTTCTCTGAAAAGAAAAAGATTGATTTGGCTTTGGCAGTCCCTTTTGTTGCTCATCTTCCACTTTAAAGCTAGCTGGAAAGCTTGCTCTAAGAAAGTGATAGTTAAGTGCTCTAAGTCCTGCCGGAGATGAGAAAACAAATCTGAGACAGATTTGATGCGAAGGACCTCATCAATGCAGTGCCTGTAGTTTAATAGATTAAACCACTCATGTATTGCTGGACTGATTGGCCAGATGTCTAGCAAAGATGGAACCATCCTGCCAATAGTTCTTATTTTTAACTGAAGGCGTAAAATCGCACCTGAATAGTCACTTCGAAATATGTCCAAATTTGTGGTTGCTCTGTCACCTTTAGAAGCTGAATGTGAGACTGCCACGAGTTGATAGTGATTTGTTGACAATGTCTAAACTCCTAATCTATTTATTTGTTTTTGATATTTGTTAATCTAATTCTCGTTTCTGAACTCTCTCTCTACTATCACATAACCTTCATTGTTCTAGGGGTTTGACATGCAATGATGCTGTAACAATCTAAAAATAAGGAAGGAAAAACAAAACCTTTTTCTTAAAGTATTTTGAAACCCAAATTTTCTACCTATCAAATTTTTATGCTAGGTGTAAAAAAATTCTCTTTTCAAGATCTTCAGGGGTATTGCTCTCCTTTGCTTCAGTACGTTCTCTGCAATTTGGTCATTAATTCTCTTCTGCAAATAACATAGTGTGTCTCTACGTAAGGACAGTTTCATGGCTATGGCCTTCCTCTCTCTATTCATGGGTTGTGTATGTGATGCAGTTGTTTGTTTCTTTTACCTTCATCTTGGCCTTCCCACTGTCTTTGGCTTTGATACCATGATCTGTAATTTGTTGGCAGATTAAAAAGTGATATGTAATAATATTCAAATCCACAGATGTATAAAGTTTCAGTGAAACTTTCCTAATGGTTTATAAACCTGGACATACATAAGTAGATAACCATATGCCTACAATCAGGCTATACTACAAACAGCCATCATTATTTTGTTCTATTTTTCTCAACGTTATGTACTTCTTTTGCTTTTATAGCAAGCTGTATGTCGTTTTCTTTCTTGTTTTTCCTTGGAAGCTGTACATGGGGTGGTGGGTACGTTGCTAAAGACCCTGGTTTAGTATTTTGGTTAAGGACTCATATCCACGAGTATGGAGTAATGAATCTCATGAATTTCTTTCCACATTGAGCTATTAATTTGATTCTGATATATATTCTCAACATACGATCAGGATGTGAAGGAGCTCCTTTGTTGCCGTTGCTTTTCATTTTAATTAACATGGGATTCAATATTTCTTTGTTGCATCTTCTCAAGATTTCTTCTGCAGTGGTCTCTTCTCTTGCTGCAACATTTTCAGGTACCTCAACCCAAAATTCTCTTTTGCATCCTGGGTTCTTACAAAATATTTTGTTTGACACTTCTTGTTGGGTTGCTAGATTTTGACGGGACAACATTTTTTCTTTTTGCAGTTCCAATTTCAATTTATATGTTTACACTTCCACTCCCTTATATTGGGGTGGAGTCTAGTCTACCTCCAGGATTCCTTATGGGTGCAGCTGTTCTTGTAATTGGATTGTTTGTATATAGCTTGCCTAATCGTACCAGGGAGGCCACCTAAGCAAAATAATGCAAATTTGGTGACCTTTGGTCCATTTTATCAAATTGTAATGCTTCATTCACCATCTTGTTGAATGCAAGCACTGTTGGGAAGTTTAAGAGTTTCGGTGACTCAGAGTTGTGCCTCCGGAAACTACTTGTCAGTTTCAATAAAGAAGAGAAGAAGATTATTGGCACAATTTTTACAGGGTTACGTAGAAATTTCGGAAAGCTATCATGCAGAGGAGGTCCAAATTCTCAGCAAATGTTTGGGTGATGCAAGTACCATTTTAATTTCATTTAATATTTGTTGCAAGTATTTATATTTAGTGATGGATGGAAAGTACTTTTTAGAAATAGAGGAATTAAGACCTTTCATTTCTTTTATGCTAGTCTATAATTTTTTTTTATCATCAATTGTGTCTCTTTGAGTTTTTATGTGGATAGCCGATAGAGGTTGTGGAATCGTGAAATATTAACAATTAATGGCGGAGCTTAAATTTGATGTCCATTTGACCATCACAAGATAAATTTGACATCCATTTGATCATCATATGAGGGTTTTTGCTTCTTGCTTAGAGAAGATAATCGAAAAATTATAATATCTTGCACATATGGAGTTTAGACTATTTTTCTATCCAGAGATTTTTTTTAGCCTGACATAATGGTGCAGCTAGATTGAGGTCATATGTTACCAATCAATGAAAAATTTGCAAGAAAGTAATTGAGTCATTAATCAATGTGGTATGTGACAAATCCATGATAGGTACCTCAAGATTGATATCTCTTTGGTGTCTTTTATATAGATTTATTTAAGATATATGCATTAGTTTAAATCAAATGATAGGTTTTTTAATTTAAGTTTCAACCTTAAATTTGACTTCCATTCGACCATCACATGGGATTTTTTTTCTTCTCGCTGAGAGAACTTGATCAAAAAATTGTAAAAACTTGGGCATATACTAGAGTTTGGAGCCCTTATTTTGCCTGGGAAGATTTTTTTCTACCCTGACATATTGGTGCAACTAGATTGAGGTCATCTATTACCAATCAATAGGAAATTTGCAGAGAAGGTAATGGAGTCATTAGTCAATGTGGTATGTGACAAATCCAAGATAAGCACCTCAAGATTGATATCTCTTGGCGTTTTTTGTTTCTAGCCCGAGATAGTGGTGCAACTAGATCGATGGCATCTGTTATATCAATTAGTGGGAAATATGTAGAGAAGGTAATGGAGTCATTAATCAATATGGTATTTGACAAATTCAAGATAGGTGGCTCAAGATTTATAGCTCTTGGTGTTTTTCAGATAGATGTATTTAAGATATATGAACTACTTCAAATCAAATAGTAGTTTTTTTAAAAGTTTGGTCTCCCACCTGAAAAACCCATTTACAAAAAAAGCTTTGAGAAAACAAAATAGTTTCATTAAATTCAAACAACTTATGTTTCAAATTACCATTTCAAAACCTTCAAATTACTACTGCGTATGACAACAATCTTCCTTGGACCTACCCAAAACAGAGTTTTATAGCATATTCCAAAACATTCATCTTCACTTCAGTATATAGTTTGAGCATTTAGCCTTGATGGCTAGGAAAAGATTCTTTCAAGGATTTCTAACAAAATTCAATCTCTTGTTTATCTATCCCTTTCATAGGATTATGAAAGGTACTATCATTAGTCCTTGATTTGTTAAAAAAGCCATCTTTCACCTTAAATATGAAACTCCATCCAAGGTGACTCTAAAAATTTCGTTCCCTAATAGGAGGCAATAAGATTCTTGAACAAGTTGGTATATAGAGCACAATTGATAAATGTTGCTTACATACAAACTAGGTCAAACCGTTCAAAGCTTATAGCCAAAATATTTCATCCTTACTGGTAGATACAACATTGAAATCACCAAAAACCGATATTGGGGACATCAAGGTCAGAATTGAAAGATTGTGTTATGCCAAACCTATATTTAGGGCTGATATGAGTGAACCAAATATACAAAATGGGCATTGCCCTTCATGGGGCCAACAAGGAACTTAACGAATTTAGACATTACTACCAACTTCAAACTCAAAAACACTTTTGGCTTGCCTAATCATAACAAAATTACATTGTCTTTGAGGGCCTCAAAATCCATAACTCATTAACCCCTATTCTATGCCAAAGTCCAAAAGAGTAGAGAACACAAAATTCGTCACCTTAGTCACCCTAGTCACCCTCACACCCTAGTCACCCTTAGAGCCAATTGATCAAACAAAGACCCATTATCTCTATTAAACAATATGCGCAATGCTTCCCAATTTTGTTTTCTTGCCTGTCTTAGAGGCCATTGGTTTATTGGCTTTTGTGGTAGCAGTGTGTGAAGCTAACAACGTCAATAGTAAATTAAGCGTTGATTCTAGGACTTAGGATAGGTGCCAATTCAATTATTCCATGTTTTCATAGACATAATAACAAGGAGTTCTATTTCCAGAGTGTTGAAGTTCTTAGCTAATGCCTTGTTGAGACCTTGTAGGAGGGCATAAGCTTCAACCATGCTATTGGTCACATTGTGCAAGTGTTTTGTGTAAGCCCAAACTAAATTTACATTAGTTCCATACTAGGGTTCCTACACCAACTCGAAATTCCATTGAAGTTTAACTCGACGGGCCCTAGCTTGGGCGAAGCCTTTTTGCTTCTTATTGTTTTTTTCTTAGGAACATTGCCCTCTTAGAATAGAGATGTCGGTGCCAATGCCATCTATATTGTTTTGGTACATTTTTTTATATATAGGGGTTTGATATATTGTAATATTCTATTAAGAACATATGACCTTTTTTTGGTGTGTGGGCCATATTTCTAAAATGGGGCACCATGCTATTAGGAAGGGCTTAGTGATGTAGTACATAAAGGGGTAAGCTGCCCCATGATGTATAAAGCCCACACTTTTATAAGAGGTCTAAGAATGGGTTGATATAGAGCGTAGACAAAAAGCATCCATGTGTTTTGCCATTGTATCCTTGTGCTTGACGATATAATGAATATCCTTGTTCTATGCACATCGTTGATGATCGCTGTCATATTTTCTTAAAGGACTTTTGTATCTAAAATGTTATGTTGATTTCATTCAATGTCCAGTTAAATGCAAACAATGTTGGAAGTTTAAGAGTTGATGGCTCAAATTTGTGCTTTTAGAAACTTATAGTCAATTTGAATAAAGAAGAGAAGAAGATTATTGGCACAATTTTTATAGGGGTATGTAGCACTTTTGGAAAGCTATCATACAAAAGAGGTCCAAATTTTTGCTGTTGAGTGATGCAAGTATTTCTTCAATTTTATTAAATATTTGTTGCAAGTTTTTATAAATATTTTAGTGATGGATGGATTTTTTTTTAAGAGATAGAGGAATTAAGGCCTTTCATTTATTTTATGCTAATCTATAAAAGTTATTTATTATCATTTGCATCTCTTGGCAAGCCATTGTTATTATGTAGATAGGCTTAGCCCTACATAGGGAGCTGATGGTGGTGGTGGACTATAGTGTTCGCGATATGTTAAAAATGAATGGCCGACCTTAAAATTGACTTACATTTCATTGTCACCATGTAGTTTTAACCGTAAATTTGACATCCATTTGATTGTCATATGGGAGTTTTTTTCTTTGCTTAGAGAAGTTGATCAAAAAATTATGATATCTTGGGCATACAATGGACTTTGGAGCTCCCCTTTTTCGCCCATAAAGATCTTTTTTGTCCCTATATAGTGGTGCAACTAGATTGAGGTCATATGCCACTAATCCAGTGGAAAATTTGTAGAGAAGGTAATAAAGTCATCGTGGTATGTGACAAATCAAAGATAGGGCCCTCAAGATTGATATATCTTGTTTTTGTAGATAAATTTATTTAAGATATATATAATTGTTTAAATCATATGATATATTTTTTTAATTTAAGTTTTGACCTTAGATTTGATTCCCATTTGATCATCACATGGGAGTTTTTCCTTCTCACTTACAAAAGTCGATTGAAAAATCATTATATCTTGGCAATAGGGTGGAGTTTGGAGCCACTCTTTTTTCTTGGATTTTTTTCCTACCCAAAGATAGTGGTGTAGCTAGATCGAGACTATTGAGGCTATCTGTTACTAATTAGCAGGGAATTTGGGGAGAAGGTAATGAAGTCATTAATCAATGTGGTATGTGACTAATCCAAAATATGTGACTCAAGAATGATATCTTGACAATTTTTATTTCTAGCCCAACATAATGGTGCAACTAGATTGATGCCATATGCTACCAATTAATAGGAAATTTGCGGAGAATGTAATGGAATTATTAATCAATGTGGTATGTGACAAATCAAAGATCGACAATTGAAGATTGATATCTCTTGTTTTTTAGATAGATGTATTTAGAATATATGCACTAGTTTAAATCAAATGGTAGCATTTTTTAACTTCAAACTCTCACCCTAAAAACTCATTTACACAAATACATTATCATAAAATAAAGTATTTTTATTAAATTCAATCAACTTATGTGTCAAAATACCTCTCAAAACCTTCAAACTACTACTACATATGAGAACAATTATTACCTTGGACCTACCCAAAACAAAGTTTTACAACATTATTCCAAAACATTCATCTTCTCTTCAATATATAGTTCTTGCATTTATAGCCTTGATGGCTAGGAAAAGATTCATTCAAGGAGATCTAACAAAATCGAATCTTTTTTTTCTCTATCCCTTTCACAAGATTACGAAAGGTACTATCATCAATCCATTCCCTGTATAGAAACCCATATTTCACCTTGAATTTGAAACTCCATCCAAGGTGACTCCAAACATTTCATTCCCTAATAAGAAGAATTAAGATTCTTGAACGAGTTAGTTTATAGAGCATAATCAATATATATATTCCCTACATACAAATTAGGTCAAACTATTAAGAGCTTATAGTCAAAATATATTGTCCTTGCCAATGAATACAATATTGAAATCACCAAAAACCAATATTGGGGACATCATGGTCAGAATTGGAAGATCATGTAATGTCAAACCTATACTCAGGTTTTATGTGAGTAAACCAAGTACACAAAATGGTCATTGCCCTTAATGAGTCCATCAAGAAGCTTAACTAAATTAGCCATTACTTCTAGCTTCAAACTCAAAAACACTTTTGGCCAAGCCAATCATGATATAATTAAGTTGTCTTTGAAGGCCTAAAAATTTAGAACTCATTAACCCCTATTTTATACCAAAATCCAAAAGAGTAGATGACACAAAATTCATCAACCAAGAGAACTACTTCAAGTATTGGAACCCAATTTGCTAGCCTTGTCATTATTGGAGCCAATCAAATAAAGAAAGACCCTTTATCTCTCTTAATGAACATGCTCAATGCTTCCCAATTTAATGGCTTATTGGCTTTGTTGTAGCAGTGTGTGAATATAGTAGAGTCAAAAGTAAACAAAGCTAATTCTAAGATTTTTTCTAGGTGCCAATTCAATTATTCCTTTTTTCATGGACAAAATAACCACTATGGAGTTCTTCTATCTCTAGAGTGTTGATTCTTAGTTAATGCCTAATTTAGACCTTGTAGGTGGGCATAAGCTTCAACAATGTTATTGTTTACCTAGTGTGACTGCTTCATTTAAGCTCAAACTAAATTTGCATTAGTCCCAGACAAGGGCTTCTACACCAACTAAAAACACCACCAAAGTTTTGTAGACATCCAATTCCTAACACCATTGTGTTGAAATTGTCAATCTTACTCGAAATTTTGTGAAATCACACAAAGTTGGGCCAAAATCACTTAAACGCGTTAAATGGTTCAAGCTTGTCGTATACAAGTGTTGATTTAGGCTATAATGTATGCAATGCATTTTATGTGATTATTAACTTTTCTAAAATCATTTTGAGTTAAAATGGCAAATACACAATTTAACGCTCTGAATCACTAAAATCTTCTAATTTGGAGGCACACAACATGTGCATATGTTATTTCATGTCAACATTGTTCTAAATGAGGTATTGGTCCGTACATAATTGACACATTCTTCTAATTATATTCTAGTCAAATTATGACTCAGTAATATGACATTTCAATCACTTTGATTAAAATATGCAACTAATTTTCAAAGAATTGCATCAAAATTAATTAATCTCACTTAGGTAAATTAATTCAAATCAAAAGCTTAAGTAGAAAATCCATGGAAGTTATTGAATATCTATTAATTGGAAATTGATTTCTAATAACTGCATTATCATGAGACATCATTTGTCGGGTGGCATCCATAAGCCATAAATGAAATAAATATCAAGTTTAAGGCCTCTCATGCCTCTTTAATGCCCCTTTCTTTCAAATATTTATGAGGATATTTATGATTTGAGCCTCCAAAATTGAATTAATTCTTGGCCACACATATTGATCTCAAGATAGATGATCATGGTTCATTCTGATCATTTCCAAAAATTCATAAATAAGAGGCCTCTCACTCATCTTTTTAAGCTCTTTTGGTATAAACTTATTATACAAAAATCTCTCCACAAGTCATCTGTGTAGTGTTATTATGCTTAATTTGTTATAGGATAGCTTCATTATAGGCATACATTTGATTAAATATCATGAGCCTAGTTTCATTGGTGCACTTGATATGATGGAGGAGCAATCCACTCATCATTGACAAAGACTTGAGCACCAAATCAAGGGGAAAATCACGTTTTAAATCACATTTGGAGGTGGGATGCTCTTGGGAAGGTTTATTGGTATATTTCTTCTTTCAATAGCTCTTAATTGTCATTTTCAAACTCCGTTGAAGGAGTTGGCTTAGATAGTTATGTTCTTTATGCATTTCTTGAGTTTTCTTGACTAATGCTTGATCTAACTCACTTTGGATTCCATCTCTACATCTTGGCACGTCCAATGGGGCAACACATCCCATACAAGTAAGGAGACTCATTTGACACTCTTAGATTTTCTAAAAAATGCTTAAGAATCTCTAAAAAATCAATTTTGTCATTATTATTTTCATGTTTTTGTGCTTTTGTTGACACATAGTTTACATAGTGACTGGTATCGGTTTACCCTAACCAACATTGATCCTGTCTTAACTGACATCAGTCCTTGTGCAGGGCAAAAAATGACAAAAAAACTTAGTTTTTAAGTTTCTTTAAAAGTTGAAGGTTGATATTTGTGATTTTAGAACTTACATGCTACTGTCTAATCATGTTGTTGTAGGATCTAGAGGGTTTTTGGAGTTTTTATACTAATTTGGGCTAACAAATATTTTTTTTGAAAAAATGTGTTTTTGCCTATGAGTTCACAGGTAATCAACATCGGTTTTATCAATCGGCATCAGTTTTGTTATAACTGAAAATGGTTTTATTGTAACCAACATCAGTCATTGTTGATCGACATCGATCTTTGTGTAACAAAAATAGAGAAACTCGAGAGCAAATTTTTCGATCTTGCTTTTCTCATTGATATTTGTGCTTCAAAGTAGTCATAAACCCTCTAAAAATTGCAGGTCACATGCTGGGGGAAAGCACAAGTTTGAAATTGATTAAGTCTTGAACTTTTCATTTGGTTCTTAAAACAAATTTAGAGGTTTTACACTTAGTTTGTTTTGAGAAAGTTTTTACAGATTTGCAATTAAGGCCAAGGGGCCAAAAATTTCACAGACACTTCCATTTGGTGCATTAAAGTAAACAATTATTTGTTTTATGCTAGATCTTTTATACTTGTTTATTTTTCACAAAATGAAGGATGCATAGATTCTCTCCCCACGTCACCTTTAGGAAACTTGGGTGACCAAGAGTGCTCTTTCTTTGCAAATTGTGCCTTATCCAAGGCGTGAAAATAATGTTGTTAAGGCTCTCCCCAAATATGTATGGTTTGGGTGATCTAAACACAACCTTAAAGTCTTTTCACTTTGTCATTTATTTTTTATGTAATTTGGCTTGTGAGCAGGATTTCATCTCCTCCTCATGGGTTCTCTAGGGAAGCGTTGACCCGAGAATTCATCTCTCGGCATCATTTCAAACCCACTCCATGGTGGGATATACAAATCAAGGGTAACCTGTTAGAACATTTGTTTGAGCAGTTAAGCAAACTTTGTTAGTGGTACTCCAATTCAAATCGTAAGGGTATTTCAGACATCGTACTACACTGAACAAGTGACAAAAGTAGTGGTTGTGAAAATCACAAGACCATTTCACAAGTCAATTAACATGGATCCAATTGACGTGAGACATCTCTAGTATTAGCCACACTTGGAACCATCTACATACGCACTAAAATTTAGTTTTAGAACAACCCCACTTGTTGTGGACATATTGTTGATGCAGGATGAATAGCTCAAAGTTCCATGTTACCATACAATCTCTTGGGATAAGGGGAGGTGTAAAAACCCTACTACTTTATGCATTTTATTTTTAGATCAACATTTAAAATCCTCTCAAGAACACATATATATATAGACATAATTCAACGATATGAAACAACCTTGTTAGTTTTAGGACTTTCGACATTATACTTAGTTGTATTTTATCACTTTTCCTTTACTTTCTTGGTCTTTTTGAGTATAAAACTTGTTTGTAAACCAAAACACATCAACCAATCACTTTTGTTATCCATCATTTTATTTGAACAAGGAGGCGTTATACTAACCAAATCAAAATCATCTTTTGCCTTGTTCAAATTCTCATTTGAAACATTGTGTTTGTCTTATCTAAACAACGTTGTTATGTTGCCCATTTGAGTCTAAACCATTATTGAAAAAATCTTTAAGTCCTTCATTTTTAACTCAAATTCGAAATCTCACCTTTCTAAGTTCTAGGCTAAGGTGTTAATCAGTTTGTCGTTTGCACTTGATTTGAGTTAACTTGGGTATGATTTCCCGTTTGGGTTGAAGGCTATTATATAGACTCATCATCATCATTTTGATCATTGTGAACTTAGGTTATCTTGCATATCACTCATGCTTTAAGTTATAGAACTAGTTTTGCTTCTTATTACCATGTGGCGGTGTTGTGTTACACATTTGGTTTTAGTTTTATATTTAGGATTTCTTGTGTGTTTTCACATCTTGAGTTTTTTAGTTCGCATTTTTACCTTTCTCATCACAAAAACTCTCTTCTAATTTTTTAGTCACAAATCGTTGAAGTTGTACCTAGTTTTATGATATTGACGTATCTTTAAACATAAGTTTGTTGTGCTTATTGCTCTTTGAGTTTCAAAGTTATCATACCCTCTTTCAATTTGACAATTTCAACCCACCAAAGTTGAGTAATTTCATACCCATTTCTTCTAATTATGTGGTATTACACCACTTCTTTTTATTATAATTTCATTTTGCCTTGTCACTTGTTTGAAGAAAATCAAAACACACCTTGTTAATGTTTAAAAAACACATTCCAAATCTTAGCAAATGTAGAAAACAAACTTCTAAACATGACATAAAGGTATACTTGTAGTGGGGTCTCTTACGACCCTAGCTATGAGGAAGAACACTTGGGCATGAGCACTTCATCGTGTTTGAGGATATCACCCTCTTTGGGCCTAGCCTTTGAAAACTAATCCAATCCATGCTGATTTTCATATGTTAGCCCCATCTATTCCCTTCGATTTGCATGCCATTCTTGAAGGTTACCATTTTTGGTTATCCTCCTTTGATTTGCATGTTGTGTGCGAAGGTTGCCATTTTAGGTTATCCTTCTCTTTTAGCTTGCATGAGCAACCAAACTCTGCAACACTCGAAGGTTACCAATTTAGGTCCTCTTCCTTTAGTTTGTGCAAGCAATCAATATCCACAACACCTCATCATTACCATTCTAGGCCCATCGCTGGTTTTTAATGAACCTATTGTTGAAGAATGTCAATTTGACAAACCAATCTTTGTTGATATTTTTTTTGACAGTCTAATTTTTAGACATCCCATTATTGAACCACAAACCATTATTCATCCAATGCCAACTTTTACTCACTTTAGAAAATCCATGCTGATTTTTTATCCTCAATAAAGTCAACCATTGCCTCTTCAAGAGCCATCTTGTGAGGACCAAAATGTGTTCATATTTTACAACCAATTGTAAATCAAGACTGCAATGTTATTGTTGAAATACCTATTTGTGGTGAGTCAACTTCTGATGAATCACCTTATGATCATTTAACTATTGTCGAGGAGTCTCACTCTAATGATCCAGTCTTTGTTGAGTAACTTCTTAATGATTATAACCGTCTTTGGAAAAATCATTACCTCAACCATTGTCCTATTTTTAAAGAACCCCATCCCTTTGATAAGCTAGTCTCTACAGATTTATCTCTTGAGCTTTCCCCCTTATTGAGGAGTCTCATTTTGACAGGGCAGTTTCTGTCGAGTCATCCCTTGAGTGGTTCCCTCTCTTTTAATTGCTTCACTTAGAAGAGCCAGTCTATGTTGAACCCTTCCTAGATGAATCAATTTTTATGGAGCCCATTATGCCATCACAGGCCTTTATTTATTTAAAATTTAGCATTAAAAAAAACATTATTATAGAAATATCCACATCAGATGAAGAATCAACATTGAAGTTAGGTTCTCTTTATGAACTGACATCAAATTTAGTATCAGAAGCAGAATCACTATCAGTCTCAACATCAGATTTAGAGTCCCTTGACTCAGACTCAGCTTCAGAATTAGATTATAGTCATGGTTGTTACAGCATTAGTTACACTTGCCCTGTGGATCAATTTGAATATATTTGGGATCCTTATATAATTTTTGAGAATGATTACTTCAGCATCAACATAAGTTCTCCTAGTATCTTCTACGAGGATCATGTTACCTTTCATCATTCCATTACCACCATCTAACATATCCATTATATTAACATTCCACCTCCCACAAGCATTGATTGGGACCGATAGTATCACACTTTGTTGAACTGCATCCATGGCAACGTATTGGGTGTAGAATATCAGGGGGACCAAGACTACATTCATGTAGAAGAACAATCTCCTAGTGAAACCTTTTCAAAGGTGCTAGGGGATGATCAAAGTTCAAACTCAACATCTTTTAGTGAAACCTTATCGAAGGTGCTATGGGACAATTAAGACAAATTCATTGGTGAAAACCTCTTCGAGGCACCAATAGTTGAACACAACAGTTCTTCACTGATTGATGAAGATATTATCAAATATCAAATAAATATGATGTCTTATCTACAACATAATCAGATGGTAGCTACTCTCAAGACTAAATAATAGAAAATTTTGGTGGTCCTATCAAGAGCATCTTCAAAAAATTTAAGCCCCACCACAACCAAAATTGTGTCGAATCTGGAATCAAAAACATCGTGTGTGCTTGAAAATCTTGAGCTTCATTTGTTACCCAACCATTATACATTCCATTATAATCCACATTTTTATTACTAACTTATACCATTTATCTTGCGCCTAACATTATTTATCATTTTTTGTTGCACTTTCCTTTGTAGAGGCTACAAAGATATCTTGTCTCGATGTTCGAAGAAAGCATAATCAATGACTAACAAGGATCACAAAAACATTTTTGACATCCAAATCTGTTGCATGTTCTTGATAGAGCAACTATTCAGATGAAGTGTTAGTTAGCATTTTTTATGATTATCCTAGCTGTCTCACATGTTGACTAAGATGTGCATCTCCATGTTTGCAGGAGTAGTGGAACCATTTTTTATTTTTTTTCCCTTTCCATTTCTTGTGCCTCCTCTCTTGGGGCCAACCCTATATACCATTTCATTTTTAGTCATCTTATACCATTGTGTCCCATTTATCACATTGTTTGAACTACATTGACTTGAGGTCCTTCGGGACTATGTAGGCAATGCTCAATTTATATTAAGGTTAGTTCGGTCATTCAGTCACGCTTTTACCATTTTGTGAGCAATTTTTAAGTTTGAACACTCTCACCATTTTATAAGCAATCATTGCTTAGGGGCAACCCCTTTTACCATTATATCTAATTGCCTTTCGATCATGTTTTTATACCATTTTATTAAACCATGTCTTTACTATTGACCAAAGCATATTTTTAGTCATCCCACCCAACCTGTTTTGATCATTGGTTCCTTTGGTTCTTCACGCACTTTTCGTGAGGGGATTCTGATATAGTTTCAGTAGTTTTTAGAATTCTATGTTTAAATGACAGTCTATGGAAGTAGTGTAACAGTTGATCTGGCAAGTTATATTTTATTTACATTTTATCTGGTACCGTTGATTATAACTGCCTATGGGTAAATCAATATTCTATTTGGTACTGCTAATTATAATCATCTTTGGGTAAATCGATATTATGATGTTGTTTCCTAATTATAATTGCCTATAGGTAAATTAGGAGCAACACATTTTTATGATGCATTTCTTTGCCATTACTATTTTCATTTGCCCATCCATTTGCCTAAATTTGAGAGCTTGTTGTCATCGGGTCGAATCTCACTACCTTTTGTGTTGGCAGAACTACTGTGTCTTTAGGTCCTAATGGGACTATGTAGGCCATGCTCAATTCATGTTGAGGTCAACTCAGTACCTCTTTTCTCTCATTCTCACCGATTTATAAGCATGGGTTGTTGCATCTAGCTTTAGCTGTTAATTGGAACTTCTACTCTTGGATGTGCATCTCCTTGATTAGTTGGTTTCCTCTTCCATTGTTTATATCCATGATCCTCATTGCAGTCAGTTTAGTTGTTGTTTGAATGCTTGTACAAGTGCATCTCTTCTATTAAATAGTTCCCTAGGCTTTTTTTAATATTTATTTTATGTCACTTATCCCAAAAACACAAAACATTAGAAAACTAATTGACAAAAGCAAACAAAAACATTATCTTGTACTTTTGTTTATCTTGATCTCACGCTCTTGTCATTTTATAAGTACTCATTTAAACGCTCTCACCATTTTACGAGCCCATTTTACTCTACAACATCTATCATGTTTTCTTATCATCAATTTTATTCTATCTCATTTCTTAGGAGAACTACATTTGGCTTGAAGTTCATGTTAGATCTTACGTCCATGAAACTATGTAGGCGACATCCACTTGTATCATACATCTGGAGTTAGCTTGGCCACCCCATTCTTTTTCTTCTTTTTCACCCCATTTTGTTCTGTGTTATTTCCCTATCACTTAGAGGCAACTTTGTGTTCTTTGTTCTTGTTACGATGTTGAAAAAAGTAACGCCTCTACTACACGTGCACAAACAATTATTTTTTGCTCGCACTAACATTGTGACTAACCATTCCTTGTGTGTGTTTATTTGATTGATGTTTTGTTGTGGTTCATTTTCTCTCCATTTATTCTATTTTGTTTATTTTGTTATTTTTTGTTCCTTTGTTGTTTCTTCTTGTTTATTTTTGGTCTTATGAGTTACTATTTTGTCTTGTTTTTTTAATTTTTCAAGTATTTCTTGAGAATTTCACATGGATCTTATTTATATTTTTCTCTCATGTTATTTATTAAGTTGTTCTTGCTCTACTTTTGTACATTCTTGTTCCTACTTAAATCTTGATGGTCCATATCTTGATTTAAGTTAGGTTACATATATGTCTTATTTTTCTTTGTTTTTATTTTTATTTAAATGTAAATAGTTGTAAATCTCGTCTTGATAGTTCTTATCATTATCCTTAGTTATAAATATTCATGTTTGAATTGGTTCATCACAATTGAAATACACTGTCATTATAGGTTACTCATACTTATGATACATAATTTTATTTTGCTATAGTAAGCACCAAGTGCTTTGAATTTCAAGTCAGAAATTCAATGAAACTTCAAAGATGAGCTCTCAATGCACCAATGAAATTTAACATCAATGGATTATGCATTAGACTCTTTGCAAGATGTGTATTTCTTGGCATATATCAGGAGTCTAATCGAACAGTGGTCTGTTTTTCTTCTATTTTCTTCATTCCTCATTATATTTTCTCTCATTTTTGGGTGAATTACATTGGCTTGAGGTCCATTTGGACTATGTAGATAGTGCTTGGATACTTGACATATCTCGGATTAGCTCAGCCACCTTTATTCTTTTATTCATCACTTTATGCATCCTTGCATGTTTGGGTTTTTGTGGCTTCTTCAGTTATTAGACCCTCGCATCTCTATTTGCACCCACCCATATTTAATCTATGCAATAGGTTATATCCTTGAGCTATGCTTGCCAATTTTACCTATTGGGGCATAACATTTAGACCCATCACCGAATCAAATCATCTCTACTGGGTCAAAACTAACTATCAATGATCAAAATCAGTCCTACTAGAGCGCAATTGTTTATCAACCAATTAAATCCACTCTACTAGGGCACCCTATTATTTCTTTTCTCTGGAAAAACACTCTCTTATTTCTTCTAATTTCAAGATTTGTAGCTTTTACCTTCGTTCTAACAGATTTTAAAGTATGCAACTTATCTTTGGATGGATCATTCCCTAAGCACACAACATTCACCCTCTTGTGGGTGTGTTCAAAGTGTGTCACTTATATTTTTAGATTGTATCCTTCCTACTCCCCCCCGCCTTGGGGCCTATTATATTCTATTATATTTCAATCATTGGGAATCAATGTGTGCAAGCATTAGCTCATATGGATTTAATCTCATCCATGGGTTAATTTCACTCTCTCTCTTTTCGAGAGTCTATCCTTATTTTTCATCCTCGTATGTCCTCTCAAGGGGGAATCTTGGGTTATTTCCTTCCAAATTCTTATTGACAATTATTTTCTTTAAAAATATGTTTCTTTGTGTGAATGTCTTGCCACACCTTTTTAAACAAGATCAAAATTTAGACATCTAATTCCTAACACCATTGTGTTGAAATTGTCAATGTTACTTGAAATTTTATGAAAATGCATAAATTTGGGCCAAAATAACTTAAACGTGCTAAATGGTTTGATCTTGTCATATATAAGTGCCGATTTAGGCTAATGTATCCTTGAATGGGACAATGCATTTTATTTTATTATTAACTTTTTTAAATCATTTTGAATCAAAATGATGAAAATGTAATTGGACACTCTTAACCACTAAATTTTTCTAATTGAGAGGCACACGACATGTGCATGTATTTTTTCATGTTGATAATGTCTCAAATGGGGTATTGGTCGGTATGCAACTAACACCTTATTCTAATTATACTCCAGTCAAATTATGACCCAATAATATGCCATTTTGACCAGTTTGATTAAAATGTGCAACCAATTTCCAAAGAATTGCATCAAAATTAATTAATCTCACTTAAACAAATTAATCCAAATCATAATTTTAAGTGGAAAATACATGGAAGTTATTGAAGATCTATTAATGTTAAATTGATTTCTAATATCTGCATCATCCGATGACATCATTTTTGGGGTGGCATCCTGTTGGCTTAAAAGTTTATCAGGATGACAAATTGGTGACTTTGAGTCAGTAGTGTGGGAACTGAGTTCTTACGTTAATCAGCAATGTAAGACAAATCCCCTCTCTTATTAGCAGACAAAGCTACCTTTATTAAAAACCAAAAAACATCCATGGGAAAAGCTATTCACAACTAGTTACAGCAAAAATGTTTACTATTAGGGGGTTCATACTTTTAACCTTAAAATATGTAAAGGAGGTAGAAAGGAAATGAGGAGAAAGGAGGGAATAATGGAAAGAAAAGATGAATAGAGAAATGAAAGAAATAAGGGAGGACAAGGTTGTTATAGTCAGTTAAATGCAGAAACTACCATGATAACCCTGAGAAAAAATGAAAGACAACTATGGGTAGCTAAATGCAAAAACTTACCAAAATAGTCCAAGAAGAGTAAAACATAGTGTGCATGGAAACCTCTCTCATTCAATGGGTGGTAAAGACATAATTACACCCTTAGGAGTGCAAAACGTACACTAAGATAATTTTCTAATACTGATAGCAGACCAAAGACAACCATCCCATATTGACCATAAAAGACAATTAAAATATTGCTTAAATCCCACCAAAATTTCACATTCATAGAAACAACACAAGAAGATTTTAAAATAAATACTTAATGTGAAATTCCCATTGTCTAACAATTTGGCAGTGATTATGAAAACAATTTGAAAGTAAAGATACAAAGATAGGTGAATCATACACAAAGTTATATCTCATGAAAAAATTCTTAACACAAAGTCTACAAAATTTCTTTGTTCTGATCTTTATTGAATCGAAAATACAATCTCGTCTTTCAAAAGTTTCTGCAGAATTTCATTGCCAAAAAGCCCTCCTTTACAATGAGCTTTACATTCATATTTATAGCATGGGGAGGTGGTTATGATGTGTAACCACCTTTTTTGTGTTTTTGAAGGTGCAAAAGTGATTTTATAAAAATGCAACACTTAAGTGGTGCAAAAGTGCATTAGTGAAATTGCACCATGTGCAAAAATCAATTTACAAAATTGTACCACTTGAATGGTGCAAAAATACGTTGGTGCTTTTGTACCACGTGAAATGTGCAAATCAAAATTGCATGATTTGCATTATAAACCAAGTACTATATTTATTTGGCATTTCAATTGTTTCTCTCACATTTCATTATGAAAACCTTTGCTCCAGATATTGGTACCAACTTGAGGTTTTTTTTCTCCTTGTCAAAGACACCCATGAGATAATTATAGGATTTCCATGCAATACCTTCTCCATATTTTAAAAAATGACTTAAAAGCCATCAATCTGATCTTTATCCTTGAAAAGTATTCATGTATTCAATAGATGTAAGATACTAAAAAAGGCCATCGAAAATACTTTTGATCAGTTATCTATGCCAAGATAGACACATACACCAAATAGCATCTAGATAGTTTATCTATGCTATGAGTTGATTGAGAAATAGCATCTAGATAGGTTGTATCTAAATTTTGAGATTGTACACATGGTTAAATTGTCTTATGCTATTGGATCACTGTTGGTCCTATTGATGAAATTGATAGTTGTAGTCACAACAATATTCGTGCTGCCAGAGCTGTTAGGTAATTTTGAAGTGTTAATTATTTCTCTGGGATAACTTTGTTAATGTCAATGCTTTAAGAATTAATAACTTGAGAACTCATTACAGACTATACTCAATCAACCCATTGAGTGGGAACCCATTACATAAGCTTGTTATTTCATGAGACAATTTCAAGTAACCTTGATTGGGATAATTCAGAAGAAAAGTTGGTGCTTGCCATGATTAAGTCATTGGATCTCTTGTCTATCTATTTGGTTCCTTCAAAATGTAATTCAATAGTTGGTTCCTTCAAAAGTTGCCTTTATAACAAACCTTCCATTGCTGTCAATTTTTTGGTCGTAACCTATCTCTTCTTCTACCTACCAACTGCATTTGTATTTATGGAGAATAGTGTAAAATTTTAGATGCCTGTAGGAAACATGTGAGCCATCTAACCCAATGACTCAATGAAATTTGAACCCATCTAGATGTGCACAAAGTGTTTGACAAAATGACTCAAAGAAATGTCGATGCCTGCTCAGCTTGAACCTCAGCTTATTTCACTTGGTCTCTATTGAGAGGATACGGGCAAGGTTGTGGAGATTGTTGACGCAGAAGATTGCACCCGGGACAAGGAGGTCAAACTCCCTGCCTTCTCCTCACAACATGGAAACTCCCCTCTCACCTGTGGGACCGGTGAATCTAGAGGGGAGAGTCTCTAGATAAGGGCTAGCTCCCTTTGATGCATCGTGTTTGTTTCAGGCAGTGCAAAATACAGATATATAGATATAATAAAGGGGGGGATGAAAAGGGAGAGAGATGCAGGAAAAAAAACCTACTCTAAAAGAGGTGATGCACCAAAATAAAGGTTGACTTTCACACATCCACTCTCAAAATCAGACAAATGCATACATACACTACGCACTTGGCAGAAGGACCAGGCTGCTAAAACTAGCAGGGAGGCTTTCATGAAGGCACAAGAGATAGAAAATCACTAGGTGCTGTGGAATGCACACTGTAAGTAACTCCTATTTGTTCTGGTCTTTTCAAATGTCAGCTCTTCTCTTTTTAGCTGCAACAATGGCGCCTTGTAGACAACAGGTCTGCTGGTGTTGAACTTGTGAGAGCATCAAAAGATAATGACTAGACACAAGCAAACATTCAACGCATACACAGAAATATCTATCCAAATGGAGGTAAAAAACTGTATTTGTATTGATCCAGGTGAAATTTTGCAGAGCTGCGCCCTTTACAAATGTGGAAATCTCTTAGAAATGAACAAGTTCACAACATATATAGAAAAGCAACAAGGAGACTCATTGGCGCTTTCCTATCAAGTGGGCATGTCACATCCCATTGAAAAGAAGAAAACACTATTGGTGCATCATCCTTCTAGAAGAGGCCTACTGGAACCATGCTTTCTACTTGTCTCTTCTTTGTTTTGTCTTATCTAGCTTGTTCGGCCCCTGGGGCGAGTTTTCTAGCAGCCCGCTTACTTTTAAGCTCCTTATTGGTTAGCATTCTCTTGCTTTTAAAACAAATTGTTATCCTCTATTTTACTGAACTTAATGTCCACGTAGGATGTCCTCGTCCCTGCTGGCTTTTTTGCGGCCTGCTAACTTCTTCGCGGCACCCTTCCCCCTGTTAGCTTGATAGCTTGCGTGGACTGCTAACACGGACTGCTGACGAGCCTTCGTTTGTTTCATGGACTACTTTAACTCCTCAGACTGCTCCCTGGCTTTCAATGTCTCTGCAGATGTTTTGTTTGGGCTCTCGCGGCTTTGGCTTGTGTTCCCTGTGGGCTTTGTGTCTGTGGACATTTCCCGCGGACAAAAAGTCTGCAAAAATTTTGCCTTTGCCTTTTGTTTTGTATATCCCGCGGACTTTTGTCTGCGGATGTTTTCTTGCAGACAAAAAGTCTGTAGAAATTCATTCGCATTTTACCTTTATATTTAAACCATGCCGAATTCCCTTTGCCTTTGTTTATAAGTGACTCGGCCCTTTGCTTTTGCCTTTGGTGTATGCGGCCAGAATTTCTTCGAGACTTAGTCTATTTGAGCGACATTGAACTTTGAACCCAACTGAACTTACCTGATCCTTTTCATTTGAAGTGCCGCCCCCCCACTAGGTGTTTGAACTTTAAGTCTTGAACCAAATGATTGAACCAATCGTTGAACTAAGGTGCCCGAACCGAGATGAACCAGGCAGAACCAATGAACCAGGCCTGAACTTGAAGAAGATAAAATAAAAGTTGATAAACCTAATAGTTGAACCAAATGATAGAAACAAAACAGAGAACCACTAGCATGAACTATGCAACTTGGAAAGGATGCTTTTCGAATAACAAGGGAGGAAAGTGACCAAAATTTTGCCTATGGGCAAAATTGGTCAACAGATGGCGACTCACAGGGGAAGCATGCCTACCATGCTTAGAACCTAGTTGCCTTGTAGTCCATTGGGTGCAGAGTCAGATTGCAACTATGAAAGAGTTAGCAACAGCCCCGAAAGATCTAAGAATCAAATATGAAGCTTTTAACCCACACACAAAGGGAAACACACAAGGCTAAAAAACACTATTTGTGAAATCTGCACTTAGGGAAAGTAGGAAAAGAAACTGAAAGCAAACTATTATATACAACTAACCACGAATAACTGCCTCCCTCCTGGATCAAAGGGAAAACTTCTTAAGTCCCCTTCCTAGAAAGAAGACTTATGGTGGCAGGCAAGTAGCTGAATGAAAAGGAGATTTGGTGACTTGCTCCTCTTGCCGGTCACCTGGTTTGGCTGGAATCCGAGTGGATTAGATTCAAACATGCCTCTGATGTATATGTATTCTGCTTGTCCTTGGAAGCCTGTTAAATGCTGGTTCTTCATATTGGTGCTCTTCACCAAGAAATCTATAGTTGTTGGCTTATCACCATAAGCCTTTTGATCTGCACATTCCTTCTGCAACGTATCATGGTCTAATTTGTTTCCTTCTGCCTCGTTGAAAATCCTATCAAACTCGTCCTCTGCTTCCTCTTGGCCTTCTTGAAGAAGGTTGACTGTAGTGATGTCTGAAATGGACTCACAAAATAATTGCTCATCCCACAGAACATCACCTCTCTGTTCAAAATTCTCTTCTTCAAAGCACTCCTCCAAGAAGATAGACCTCTCCTTTTTCTCTTCAAAGATTAGGACCTCTAGATTTTCAAAAATATCCTCCTGGTCCTCTTTCTCAGGCTCTTCAATGTAGTTATCCTCATCAAAACAACAAAGAAGTTCATCAAACAGAGGGGAAGAGAGCTTACCATGCATTTGTCCCTCTGCGTATTGCTGGAACATCTGCATATATGCAAGACCTGTATCTTCTCCATTACTGATAAGGTCTTCACAAGGAGCATCAATGATGATTCCAACTTCGTTTTTGCTCATGACAGCCTCTTGAAGGACTGTTGATTGGATCTTTTGCTCCTCACTTGCCTCTTGCAATATAGGTTCTTCCTTGAGAAGGGGCAAAGTGGCGAAAACATGTGGAAGAGGAGGCAGTCCTTGAGCTAGAATCGAATGATTCTCCTCTTTCCACTTGATCAACGCTTCATCAATATCAGGTACGGCCTGATACTTCTCTTGGAAATGTGTAGGTGGGGTGTGTTCAGACATGGAATGTGCTGTTTGGTCTGAGCCGTCTATTACATATTGGCTGAGGAATTTCTCTCTAGACTCCAACTCTACTATTCTCTTGGCCAGATCTTCTTGGAAAAGCCTTTCCTGGAGGTCTCCAGCATTATCATTAGTAGGAACAACCTCAGCATCTTCAAGGCTTTGAAAAAAAACTTGCTCTTCTTCTTCCTTCTTGTTGTCCCATGATTCCACTATTTCCCCCAATGCAGGATCTCTGAATTAGAATTATGCTCCTACGAACAGGGAGCAACTTTGTTTTCCACAAGGTCCTGAGGCTCCTCCGCAAGGTCTGGAAGTTTTAACTCTCTTTCAAGGAGCAGCTTCATCCTGGCCTCTAAATCCTCAATTTGTTTGGCTAGGTTGTCCTGAAAGAGTATTTCTTGGAGGTCACCAACGTGATCCTCTTCAAAGCTCTAAGCTGGTCCTTGGCATTCCTTTCTCCAACTCAGAATTTGCACATCATGCTAGAAAACTTGGGGAGGCTGAGGAATGCAAGGAAAACACTGTTGGTGCATTGGAGGAGGGACGTGCTGGTTGGTGGTACTATTCTGAATGGGAGATTCATAGTATGAGGAATTTAGAAGATTCATCTCCATGGGAGGCTGTTCTGATGTCTTCTAATGTTGGAAAGCTAGGCGCACGGGATTGGGAGCAGCTGTATTGGATGAGCTGGAATGAGCAAGTGTAATCTGATAAAATGGACTTGGTGCAAAAGAGGGGGCCTTTTTCAGATGAGGAAGGGGCACCCAAGGCTGACTGCCTTGGATAGATGGATTTCTCCATTTTGTTACCTCCTCCTCCATGGATTGCAAGGCCTGTGCTTGCCTAAACAAACACTCTTCTTTATACATCAGCTCCTGCTGATATTTGTACTGCTCTTCCAGCCTATCGATTTCCATTGTCTGCCTCTCAAATTCCAGTGCCATTTCTCTTATCATTACAGGGCAACTAAGAGAGTCGCTTGAAGGGATTGCATGAATATCTGGAGCCTGATCATATTCACATGAAGGAAAACAAGACCCATGATTTTGTGCAAAAGAAGTATACATACAAGACGTGATTTTTGAAGGCACCAGGCTGCTTAACCAACATATTTAACTCAAAGTCGCCAGATGCTGAAGGTACTTGATTTGCTGTAATAGGACTAGCATCAATCCTAATACTTACTGCATTGTCAAACTGTGTGTCCCATCGGGCGTGCCAGAATTGTTGACGCAGAAGATTGCACCTGAGACAAGGAGGTCAAACTCCCTGCCTTCTCCTCGCAACATGGAAACTCCCCTCTCACCTGTGGGACCGACAAAGCTAGAGGGGAGAGTCTCTAGATAAGGGCTAGCTCCCTTTGATGCATTGTGTTTGTTTCAGGCAGTGTAACATACAGATATATAGATATAATAAAGGGGGGGATGAAAAGGGAGAGAGATGCAAGAAAAACAAACCTACTCTAAAAGAGGTGATGCACCAAAATAAAGGTTGACCTTCACACATCCACTCTCAGAATCAGACAAATGCATACATACACTATGCACTTGGCAGAAGGACCAGGCTGCTAAAACTGGCAGGGAGGCTTTCATGAAGGAACATGAGATAGAAAATCACTGAGGCACTGTGGAATGCACACTGTAAGTAACTCTTGTCTGTTTCAGTCTTTTCAAATGTCAGCTCTTCTCCTTTCAGCTGCAACAATGGCGCCTTGTAGATAGTAGGTCTGCTGGTGTTGATCCTGTGAGAGCATCAAAAGATAATGACTGGACACAAGCAAACATTCAATGCATACACGAAAATGTCTATCTAAATGGAGGTAAAAAACTATATTTGTATTGATCTAGGTGAAATTTTGCAGAGCTGCGCCCTTTACAAATATGGAAGATCTCTTAGAAATGAACAAGTTCGTAACATATATAGAAAAGCAACAAGGAGACTCATTGGCGCTTTCCTTGCAAGTGGGCATGTCACGTCCCATTGGGAAGAAGAAAAACACTGTTGGTGTGCCATCCTTCTAGAAGAGGCCTGCTGGAACCATGCTTTCTACTTGTCTCTTCTTTGTTTTGTCTTATCTGGCTTGTTCGGCCCCTAAGGTGAGTTTTCTAGCAGACCACTTACTTTTGAGCTCCTATTTGGTTAGCATTCTCTTGCTTTTAAAATAAACCGTTATCCTCTATTTCGCTAAACTTGACGTCCACGTAGGACGTCCTCATCCTTGTTGGCTTCTCTGCGGCCTGCTAACTTCTTCGCGGCACCCTTCCCCCTGTTAGCTTGACGGCTTGCATGGACTGCTGATGCGGACTGCTGATGGGCCTTCATTTGTTTCATGGACTGCTTTAACTCCTCAGACTACTCCCCGGCTTTCAATGTCTCTGCAGACGTTTTGTTTGGGCTCCCGCGGCTTTGGCTTGTGTTCCCCGCGGGCTTTGTGTCTGCGGACATTTCCTGCGGACAAAAAGTCTGCAAATATTTTGTCTTTGCCTTTTGTTTTGTATATCCCATAGACTTTTGTCCGTGGATGTTTTCCCGCGGACAAAAAGTCCTCAAAAATTCATTCACATTTTACCTTTATTTTAAACCATGCCGAATTCCCTTTGCCTTTGTTTATAAGCGACCTGGCCCTTTGCTTTTGCCTTTGGTGTATGCGGCCCGAATTTCTTTGGGACTTAGTCTATTTGAGCGACATTGAACTTTGAACCCAACTGAACTTACCTGATCCTTTTCATTTGAAGTGCCGGCCCCCCCACTAGGCGTTTGAACTTTAAGTCTTGAACCAAATGACTGAACCAATCGTTGAACTGAGGTGCTCGAACCGAGATGAACCAGGCCGAATCAATGAACCAGGCCCAAACTTGAAGAAGATAAAATAAAAGCTGATAAACCTAATAGTTGAACCAAATTACAGAAACAAAACGAAGAACCACTGGCATGAACTATGCAACTTGGAAAGGATGCTTTTCGAATAACAAGGGAGGAAGGTGACCAAAATTTTGCCTGTGGGCAAAATTGGTCAACATAGATGATTTACAGTTGTCAATTGCATTTGTATCTTTTTTATTTTAATAACAATCTTTAATCGTATGAATTATTGGTGCATACCATCCAACTCGACCCTCAATACCATAACCTATTATATATAAGCTAATGCTCTACTTAAATCCTTTTAAAATATTTGAACTTGAATTACCAAATCTTGTCGAGCAACACTCAACTTTTGGGCATCAAAATGTAATTGCTTAACCTCAACCTTCAAGCACTTGATTGCACATAACTATTTTTCTGTAGACACTTTTTTTGTATCTGAATGACAACTATAAGCCTTTTTATTGACCACCTGTAAATTACACAAATTGGCACAAATTTTGGAATGCACACAATTTTTTGACAAAATGTTTCATCAAAATTCTACTCAATTCACCACTGCCGTCAACACACATGGCATGTGAATTATTTAACAAAATATGCGAAAGAATTTTTGTCCATTTTGGAGACCATCGACCAATTCAATTCCTTTGGGTACTATCATATCACTTGTGTAGTTGTTTAGTAATTGTTTTCAATATTTCCATAGCATTCCTCTTTTTTGAAAATATGAATTTGGCTTTATACTGATCATGAATTGCCATTTTAACTGAGGGATCCCATTCGTTCAAGCTTTCAACCTTTCCTATAATCTGGTGCCTGCATTCTCATGTCAATGTGTAGTTTAATTACTTACACCTTCGCTTGACTTCCATTCTAACAATATCATGTAAGCATAACATTATAAGAAACCATGTCTCTTTCAAGCATCTTGTCAAACAGATTGCATGCAACCTTCATATTCCCACACTTGGCATATATGTCCATCAATGCACTTATAGAAAACACCTGACAAAACTTCACTTTCCATTATGCTTATAGATGTCCATATTCCATTCCAAAGCTTTTATTTTAAAATAGGCTGAGAGTATGCTAGTGAAGCTGAAGTGATAAGGTTGGGCACCCATTCATTGCATTGTGATGAAACATTATCAAAGCTTGGCGAGGTCAACCTTGTCTTCTATAATTTGTAATCATCACATTCTACAAGAAGTTATCTTATTGTGTCATTTCTTCAAATACTTCACGAGCATCTGTGAAACCATCACACTTGATACACATTTTGAACATGAAACTTTTGAGAAGACTAAGTTTCACTTGCACGGCTAGGGGAAAAATTCACAGCAGTTGCATGAGAGTGAAAAATTCACAAAAATTGCAAATTATAGGGCCAAGAAAGTGGAAAGTTTATTTGCATAGCTAGGTAAAACTAAAAAAGTTTTTATAATTTGCACAGGACTCGAAATTTTTTTCGCAACTTGCACCAAAAATATTTTTTGCAATTTGCACCGAAAACGATTTTGCACTTTGCACGAGTTGTGAAAAAGGAAAAAATGTTTTTGCAACTCACAAAAAGCAAAAATGTTTTAGCAAATTACCAAAAAATCTAGCAATCTTTTGAACAGAGAGTTCAAACGGGCTTAAAAACATATTGGGATAAAAATGGAAAAGGCCGTAAATTTTATTTTTTGATTTTTTAACAAAAATTTTGGCATTTTTGGGCAAAATTCAAAATTTAAGCCATTTTTAATTCAATTTTTAAAATTTGAAATTTTCATCATCTTTTTACCATTTTCAAAAATCGTGAAAACACATCCATAGTCCATAGGTGCAACAAATATCAGCTTTAAGGCCTCCCATGCCTCTTTAATGTCCCTTCCTTCCAAATATTTATGAGGGTATTTATAATTTGAGCCTACAAAATTGAATGGATTCTTGGCCACACAACTTGATCTTAAGATGGATGATCATGGTTCATTCTGATTATTTCCAGAAATCTATAAATAAGAGGCCTCTCACTCATCTTTTTAAGCTCTTTTGGTTTAAACTTATTATGCAGTATTCTCTCCACAAGTAATCTTTGTGTAGTGTTATTATGCTTAATTTTCAATAGGATAGCTTCACTATAGGCATACATTTGATCAAATATCATGAGCCTCATTTTATTGGTGCACTTGATATGATGGAGGAGCAAGCCACTCATCATTGACAAAGACTTGAGCACCAAATCAAGGGAAAAATCATGTTTTGATCTATATTTGGAGGTGGGATGCTCTTGGGAAGGTTTGTTGGTATATTTATTTTTTCCATAGCTCTTAATTATCATTTACAAATCCCATTGAAGGAGTTGGCTTAGTTAGTTATGTTCTTTATGGATTTATTGAGTTTTCTTGACTAATGCTTGATCTAACTCACTTTGGATTCCATCTCTACAAGCTTAACTCAACAAACTCTAGCTTGGGGGAAGCCATTTAGTTTATTGTCATTTTTTTCTTAAGAACATGACCCCATTTTAATAGATATGCTAGTAAACATTGCCATCTATATTGTTTGGTACATGTTTTATATACATGGGTGTGATCTTAACATTTTATTAAGAGCATATGATTTTTTTTGGTATGTGGGCCATATTCCTAAAATTAAGTGTCATATTATTAAGTAGGGCTTAGTGATTTAGTATGCAAAGGGGCATATGAGTATATCTAACTTCCACATGATGCATAAAGCCCACACTTTTATGAGAGGCCTTAGAATGAGCTGTTATAGAGAGAAGACAAAAACCATCTTTTTATTTTTCCATTGCATCCCTATGTTTGAGGATATAATGAAGATCCTTATTTTGTGCACATTGCTAATGACTATTGTTTCCATATTTTCTTAAAGTATACTTATATAAAAAATATTATGTTGATTTCATCTTTGCTTCTAAAATTAGGTTGCAACTATTTGAGTTTTGAGGGTCCAAGTAATTGATTGTGCCCCTCAAGTGAGCAACTCCTTTGGATCTAATATGTCGATTCAAGGTGGTGTGTCCTTGTTGGCCTAAAGGTCTCAATTGTGCAATGCCAAATTAAGATAACATTTTAATTCCATTTTTAGGGCCTTGAATAATATAGATGACTATGAAATGTATTTTAACCCCACACAAACTAATATATATGCATGGATAGATACAAATATTTTAGAGTTTTATAAAAAGGAGGTGCCTACCAAGGTAAACCTTGAGTTTTAGAGAGACAAATACATATATGATTGCCTCTACAAAGTGTTCTTCTCAAAGTTGCCTAGCCATACCAAGAATTGGAATGGACTCCTCAAAATATTGAGTTTCTTAAAAAACAAGACAATGTTTAGATGTGTGTGGTATATACCTTTGTAAAGGGAGTGATATAAATATACATTTTGGAATTTGCAATGACTACTTATACATTCATGGATGAAGTGTTGACACATTTATTCACCCTACCAAGAAATTAGTTTATGAGAGAGTTCACGTTGTTGATCAAAATGTTTCTTGTTGATTAAAAGGTTGAGTGACTTGGAAGGGAGTAGTCATACAAATGAGGCCCAGGTAGGTTAGGAAGTTGGGTGTAACAAAATATGAATATGGTCTAGATTTAAGGGGAGAGAGTGATGGAGGAGGTAGTTACTAGAATGAAACACCAACAAAGTTATGCCTAATAACATGAAGATGATTTAACCATAGTAGGGGGTGTGACAAGACCCAAATAGGTAGTGGATGTAGGGAGCACATCCAAGTGGATAGAGTGGATTAGGAGAACTCGACAAAGAATTACGGTAGGAGTGATGAAGATTGAAAAGGTAAATTGTTAGGTCATACAAAGAATGGTGATATGGTATGGGTTCCATCAATGGTTCCTAAGAATATAAATGTGACTAGATTTTGAGCAGATGAGCCCATTTCCTCCCCATGCTTGAGCCTCTTGTGAGATTTAAATGCTTGAGGAGATTATTGAGTAACTTAGAAGAGATGTGACATATGGTAGAGTAATTAATAATTTTAGAGCAATCAGAGAATGATATAATGAATTTAATGTCATTGAATTTATTTAATATAGGGTAAGATAGTTAGAAGAGTTACCCAATTTTACATTTAAGCATAATCAAACATTATAAGCATTTATTAATAACATTGAGTGTCCTATGAGTGGCACGAAGGCAACAAACATGGTTAAAAATGGCTGATAGTAGGTTTAACAATCCTCCCCTTTGAAGGAAGGGTGCCAATGCCATAGTACTGGGGGTAATTCCCTAGTTGGCAACAACTCCTTGGGGGTGGAGATGGTGGTTTAGGTGGTGGCACAATAGGGGTTGGAGGCCATCCTCTACGATGTGACAACACTGAAGGTGGTGGATTTGGTGTAACTAGAGTGGTTCAAAATGACCAATTTATACAATAATTAATGAGCCATCACAGTTGTCAATCAAACCTCTTAGTGGAATTGAGGACGTCATGCGCCATTGGCAGGCATGTGAAATTACCTAGGGCACTAAGAATGTTAGATATCATATGAAGAAAATTCAGATATTTGTAGCCACATTGAGTGGGCATGTGCATGATTGGTATGTGTAATTTAATCCTATGGGAGTGCACACAAACTTGGATGAGGTAAAGAGAGGGTTCTTAGATGAATTAAAATGTCTAGTGCTAGAGCATCTTGAAGAAAATCCAATAATCCCTTAGTGCGTTGATCTAGTCCTATAATCATAGGTTTAAAGAGCTCTTTGCAAAATTATCCTACAACTTGGATCCATTGTTACGCGAGAATGGCTCATTGGGGGCCTCACCAATCACCTTTAGTGTGATGTTGTTCATCCGATATTTTCTACTTAGAATGAAGCTTTAAAGGTAACACTTAGACTGAAATCACAAATTGGGGAAGTAGCTACCAAGTTAGGAAAACTTATGAATACTTTGTAGGCATGAAAGAAGCATTGATTATGGTACCAAAAAGAGGGGCATACATGGTTATATTTTTCCCTTTCTAGGACATGCATGGTCGTGATCGTGTCTTATTGAGGCCTATTAACCATACCCCACTGTGCAATTTTACATGATTTCCACAACAACTCTTTTTGTTCATTTTCATAGAAAATGAAGGGAGTCACATTAAACTATTGGTGTCAAGTATGTGAATCTACTACACATGATACCTTTGAGTGTTGTGTAGTTAATGATTTATGCAAGTAGCATGAAAATGACATCTTAAAAACTTTGATGGGACAACATGTGAACCCAATGTGAAGAGGTGCACACAAATGTTGTGAAGGATTTGGTTGGGAATGAGGAGGTTATAGTGGTGTATGCATAGCTGTGAAGAAGTGGGACATTACAATGAGAGGTGTATAAAGTTCCTAAGATGTGACCTTTGTGAGGATAACATAAGACAAAGGGATGCCCTGAGTTATTGGAGAAATAAAAATATCAACAAAAGGACATTAACATGATTTAGGGCAAACTATAGACCGAGGTCTAGGGCCAATATGAGCATTTATGCCTACTGCATGTTTTGTTACATAATGGAATGCATACTGGTGTTGATGTAGGGAACAATAAGACCATTTCCAATCGTGTGATGCCATAAACATACCATGGAAAGGGGTTGGATACTGATAAGCAATGACAAGTCTATGAGGAAGTTGTGCATATTATTTATGAGGCATAGGCCCACATCATTGTTGAACAAATTTGGGATGCACACAACACAAAAAGATGATCCAAAGATTGATTATGCCATTCTCAAGGTGTTAGATGAGGTAGGTGTTCTATCTAAGCTAAATATATGGTTAGATTCCTTAGTTTAGTTGTTGACATCACCAAATGTATAGAAACCACAATAATTGATAAGAACCAAGCCTTTGAGGTGTGATGTTAAAATTCTGTTTGATGTTTTTATGAATGACTATGATGTTAAGGATGTGATTATGGACATAGTTTTGAGGTCAATGTGTCAAAAAAGGAGGCATGGATGGCCATGGGGAACCTTCCCTTGAAGCCACCCCCACATGTTTTATTTATGGTTAACAAGATTTGAGAGAAACCATTAGGACCTTTTCCTAATGTGGAAATAAACTTCATGGGAGTTAAGCTCCACATAGACATTGAATTACTAGATAAGGTTGAGGTAGATAACTATCTAAATTTACTTGAAAGATCATTTTGTTTTTAACCAAGAGTTGATGTTTGATTCAAGTACTAGAAAAATGAGATTTGAGAATGATGTGAAACACATAATAATACCCTTGGATGCCTCTAAAGGCCCCACCTATGTGGAATCATTAGATATCATGGCAGAAGATACTGATGATATTTGTAGGGTGATGACGTAGAGGATGGATTACATCGATCCCACCCATGATGGTATTCTAAGTTAGGGTAGTGCAAGTCATTTAGACTTCAAAATTTTCTTAAAACAATGGATCATTGGGGACCATGATTTTTTAAAGAGGTGTGTAACATTGCAATATGGTGCCAAGGAAGGTAGTGCAAGGAACGCGACCATAAAGATATTTAAGAATAAGTGATTGTGTTGCCTCATTTCAAGAAAGTCCCCATAGGATATACTAAGAAACTTGCAAGGCAACTAATATTATGGAGCATGCCAAAGAAAGGGGATCCCACAACGATTAGATGGGTCCCAAAGTGATATGCAATGAAGGGGCTTTACCAGATCAACTACGGGAGGCTTACCAATCTCCCTCGCTACGAGGGCTTAAGTATTGCCCACACATTTTGTAGTTAGTTTGAGGTATGTGTGCCACGCAAGGAGGAAATAATTTTTTGTCTCACTTTTTGGTTTCGTGTTACATTAGTTAGGTGGTGGGATACTCACAAAGAAAACTTGTAGAGTTAGGATAAGGTTAGAGAATCTCTTTTGGCCCAGGTCCATTAGGATAATAGTCATGGGAAGATCCTACCATATACTAGTGTTGACACTTCACAAGAGAATATTTTACTATGATAAGATGTGTGTGAGCAATGCTCTAGATTATGGATTTGATACTCTCAGGTCATATTTTCTATGGTACCCTAGAGAGTTGGCTGCACACATGGTATATACAACAAAAATTATGCTGAGCAACTATAAGCTATGATAGACTAAAATAATAATTTTATAGGATGTTTATTTTTTGAGGCAACAAGGATTCAATACATTGGGGCTTAAGAATTATGCATGAGATGATGTTTGTAAAGAATGGCCATCTTGAAGATTGCATGTGTGCGATGTATGAAGAATATTTTGGGTTAGGATTGTTTTTTTATAGAAGAAGGCAAGGAGTAACACAAGGTATGGGGCAAGGCCATCATACCAAAACTACTTAAATTTTATATAAACCAATGTACTCAATTCCATGTTATGTCTAATTAGTTTGTGGCCACCCAATGTCATTCTTTAAAGGTTGTGAAGGAGGAATATAGAGGGCCCAATGATTTTCTCATTTTGAATGTTGAAATAGAAAGTGAATAAAGTGTGAAAGAAAAGAAAGATGCTTCCTTGCAGGATCAATTGTAATAGTCATTTAAGGCCAAAGAATTTAATATTAGTATCAAGGAAGAACCATAGATTGTGACCATTGGGGACTACTGGTTAGATGTGGAGTTATCCAAAATGGTATATCTCTTGAAGGAATATGAAGACATATTTCATTTGGGATATCATGAGATGAAGGATTTACACTCCTTGGGTAAAATGAAAATTCTATTGAAGCCAAGGGCCAAGACAAAAAAAATATGGCCTTGCAAGCTTAATCCCAACTTTAGGGCCAAGTTCAAGGAGGAAATTGATTAAATGTTGTAGGGATAGGTGATATTTCTTGTGGATGAATCTGAATTGGTTAACTCTATAATGACCTCTATCATGCCAGATCTTTTCCAAGATGATGTCATTCCTTATGCACTTGCATAAGCTTGCATATGTTTTATATTTATTTAATTAAGTGCTTATACTTATGATCATAGGAATAATCTAATTTCATATTTCAGCTTTAAAAATACTTATTTTCCACTACTTCTATAATGATATTATCTTCTCATCATTAGGTAAGATAATTTCATCAATCATTTTGATTTATTCTATTTCTCAAACATTTTCTTGTTCTCATCTTATTTTATTTGCCATCAACTCTTTTCACGATAGACATATTTTAGTTTCAGTTGGTATCTCTTCATGCTACCAATGTTTTAACCTCAAATCAAACTATGGGAAACATTAAGCAAATTGAGAATATCAAATGGCAGGTTGTTTTACATCATTTATAGGTTTTATTTCAATAGAGTCATCGATATTTGTATTTAAAATGGGAAAATTCTCTTCAGATTTTAGAAATTAAGTGCATTGCTAGATCCCAAATAGAGTTGCCAAAAACTTTTTGCAAAAAATTATGTCGATGTTTTTTTTGTTTATTTTATTGACTTGCTCGATTAGTTATGGCAAGATTTTTGCAACGTTGGAGAGATGGTTTTCCTTAGTGTTTTAAAGGGGAAAATCTCTCATAAGATACGAAATTTTTAGGGGCCTTTAATCGGAAAATGCAAAAAAGAAAGAAAAAGGGGAAAAGGGAAAAACTTAAAAATTGAGGAGGATGGAGGTGAAGGTGAGAAACCCATGATGGAATAAACACAAAAGACCATATGAATAACTTCGATCTAGATAAAATGAATGGAAATTATTTCTCTCAAAGAAACAAAAATAGGAGCAGTAGGTGCAATGTGAACAAAAAGGTTTGGCTGGAAGCACAAAATCTCCATAAAATAAAGATTGGGTGCATTTGGTACAAAGCCCATCCATAAGGGTTTTAACACAAAGTTTGTAAAAACTGTGAGTTGCACACAACCACGACACACACACACACACACACATTATTGGTAAAGGGTATGTTTTTTGTGAACTAAAAACCCATACATTAGACATGGATCAAGTAGACATGGCCAGACATGCCCAAATTTACTATATAAGGGTTTGGGATAAACCAAGGTGAATCAAGACAATGATGCATAACATCGATATTATTAGCCTAGCGCTACGCCTCATAACTTGCATTCACACCAATTTGGATACATCCTCACCCTTGAAAAATATATAATTTTAATGGCTTATCTATCTAAGAAAAAATAGGAATTCCATAAAAATAAATAAATAAAAACCCTCAAATCTAGATAATGATATCAAGAATTTGCTTCTACTCCATTAATTTTTTTTAAAAAGTACTTTTAAAAAACACAAATTTTTAGATAGTTCTTCCCCAAGACTGAAAGAAATAAGAACCCTTTAATAATATAGAATTATGTCTTTTGTACAAAATTTTTACCAATAAAATAAGTTGAAAAGACATCCTTTGCACCAACTCAACCTAGAGCTTATAATTAGAGTTTACTCATTTTTGCATTTTATTATTCGGGCATTTTACAAAATCAAATGCAAATGTGACTTTAAATTTAATAAAACTAACTAATTATAAAAAGAATTAATTTAACCAATGACTCCAAATACATAGCTTGATTTTTATGCTCTTTCTTGACACTCTTCTTTGATGCTTTTTCTTAACAGTCTTTTATGACTTTAAATAAAAATTAACTAATTATAATATAACTACTATAATTTAATGTTATCATCATTCAATTTTTATATTAGGGACACAAACGACATCTTTGAAAATTATTTCATGCAGATTTACATGTAGTCTTGTCCTGTCCATTGAGTTGTAGAGTCAAATAGAGCATTATAGAATAGAGAATAATTTTATCAATGAAAATAAACCTGAATTTAATATTGAAAATTTGATGACAAAATTTCACTAAAAAAAATATGTAATGTTTGTTAGAGTATTTAGTTAAGCTTGATTAAGACTAATCTTGTGTGCACATGTTCTTAGTGCATGGTGGGCCCTTGTCATCTTTCGATGGGGGACAATGGCCTCTCCACTCACTCCCAGTGGGAAACAATGGCCAACCCACTCACTTAGTGGGAGGGTCACTTGCTTTTCCTCCACTCACCTCTTAATCCTATAAATGAAGCACTTCTATAGTGCATTTATAAGGTGAGAGGGAAGGACAAATCATTGTAATCTATTGTGTGATTAATAGATAGTTCATATCTTTATGTGAAATGCAGTAGCATCATGGCTGTGGTAATGAGATCTTGGAGAGATCGTGGTTGAAGAGATTTGTTAACTCTTTCATGATATTAAATTAGTCTCCAAGAAGCCATTACTCAATGTACTTCATTGCTTAGGGATTTGTCTCTTTATCTTTGTGCAAGTCTTGTTTAGCCTTTGGTATTAGTCTAGCAAGTTATGTGTTAGAAGGTCACAACACTTATGTGTATACATTGAGGGTTTGCTTTGTATTACATGCCTCTAATCAGATTTACATAGTTTAGAGGAGATTATAAATATTATAAGGAGTGATTATAAGATCTCTAGAATGCGCTTGATTATATAAATGAAAAGGCCAAGGCCAAAAAGTAGATGTCTGATGCCCATCTGATTATGTCCTTCCACTAGCACTCTCATTGCTTATGGAGTCTTTTCTCCCTCTTGTAGGACATAGATTAATAGTCCTAAGAGAGTTTACTCCTCGAGAGTAGGTTATAGTCAAAATCTTTCCTTGTTAGACTACATAACTATTTTACCTGCATGCTCCAACCGCTATAAGAGCTAAAGGTTGGCTATTTATGTCTAGATGATTCTAAAAGATGAATAGAACCTTAGGTTGCACCACTCCATGTAGATATATCCATCTAGTGACTATGTCCTCTTGCACACTAGTATGGTGGGTTTACTCCTCATTGAGCTGTGAGGACTTGGCTCACTATCCACCTCTCCCCTCCATTGACAAATAGTTTCACTGTGCTCCAAGCATCAGCCATGGATAGCTTCAGATTTATAAAAATGAACAAGGTGAATGATTCTACTATCTTCAACAATTCCCAAAATCCTCCTCACCTCTTGCAGAGACTACACAGTGGCACTGTCACTACTACCTGCTGTCTTCCTTGGCTCACCTGAATCATTGGTCAAACATTCTAGCCTTGCTACCCAACCATTATCCTCCACCTAGTTCTCACCATTTTCTTCCTTTCAAAATTGCCATCCTCCTCTATGCCTAATTTCCATGTGGACTGCCAACTATCTCTCTTATCATCCTTCATTAAAATCTACTCACCGATTAAAGTTTCTTTTGCTATGTGGGTCTTTTTTATTAAAGACGGGGACACTTTTAAAAGGGGGGTTTAAAATTTTGTTGAGTGGAAGGCATTTTGATACCTATTGATTCTCAACTTTAAAAAGTGGGTATTTTCTAAGTAAAGTGGGGGATGCTTTATAGTGGGTTTGGTATTAGTGGAGTTGGCTCTTTCTTTTCGAAGAGGGGCCATTTCAAAGTGGAAAGCAATATTTTAGTGGAGGTCCTATTAAATTTTAGTTAGTGGTGGAACATATCAATGAGGGAGGGGCCATAAATTTTATGTGGTAGTTAAATGTATGGTGGTGGACATCATTTTAAGTGGGCAAACAACTTTAAGTGAGGAACCAATTCTCCACTTAGTAGTGTATTTTTTAAATGCAGAGGTGTTGTCATTTGGAGATCTCATAGAGACACTTTTTTTTTGTTTTTTTTTTAAAACAATGTTGTAATCATTTGCATATCTATTTTTTCCAATCTTGAGTGTCAAAGATCGAAGGGTAAGGCCCGATTCGGCATGTGACCAAACCCCCTCATAAGCAAACAATTCTCCTTTTTTCCTTCATGGCTTGCATTGTACTACTTATGTCACTATTGTAATTTACACTATCTTGGAAGAATTTTTGGCTGAGTCTAACGTCCTTTTGCATGTGCTTTGTAATTATTTGTAACCACTTGTGCCACTTATTGATCTAATTTACGAATGCATTTTCGGTGGTAACCAATGTCTAGATGCTTGAGCTTACTACTCCCACCTTTTGATGTTGTTAATGTTTGAACTCTCTTCCTAGTAGTTGTGTTTTGGAGTATTTTTTAGTGGTGGCCTTCTTTGACAAATTGACAGTCTTTGTTCTTTAGGATCTATTTGGTTGCATCCAATGTCAGTTTGTTCCTTTTTACTAGTTTGTTTTATTGTAGTCATATTACGTTATAAATTGCCATGGGGGGTTTGTTGATTCAACTTTGTATACCGTCACGCATTTGTGTGTTTTATTCTAGGCACCTTTTTCACTTCTTCAGTTGCATGACTATCCCATCACCACTAGGGACATCCTCTTGAAAAATTTTATATTTATATATGTTTGTTGTCAGTCTACTTCAGTGGAGCTTATTCTACTTTTGAAGAGTAGCTGTTTTGGTGCAACCCAGTGTCAAAATTTTAGTGTTTTTCATGTAGTAGGATGAACCTAAACTGTATTCTATGGATGCATTTTTGGAAGAATTTGACATCCTACAAATTATCTCCATCAAGGACTCTTTCTTAGTGTCTTACCTTATTCTATGGAGACACTTGTACTTTCACTCTGGCTTAAAATACCTAAGCTTACAATTGTCAACATTGATCAACTTGACACACATATATATACTACCTTGCATTTTATTGTTGTAGACTTTGTCTCCACTCCTATACAAGCATCTTCATCCACCATTCCTATTTGTTTGGGGTGGATCTCCAATCAATTCTTAATGGCATTGGAAGCACTATTGGAAATAAATTTACTAACATAGTTCCTCTATTCTTTAGCTTCATTACCTGCATCTACTACTTTTTATGCCCCTTAGTTGTTTTGAGCTCCTTGTTTAGCAGTCATGTGTTTTTGTGCACTTATCACCTTTTTTAAGTGTTTTCTAGATCCCTCCTTCTAAATGGGTATCTTATTCAAGCACTTTGTTTACTAGAACCCATATGAGGACTATTATGTCTCAGTGACATTCTTAGTGACATTTTGTAGTGACATCAGTGTGGCATCTCCACCAATATTTGTGCTCACTTTTAATCATTTTTAGTCCACTTATTTCAAGACTTTCATTACCTTCTTCTCCCAGTTTAGCATTGAGGGAGGGTGTTTCAAGTAATGCTTCTTTAGGTTCATCATTCTACCCAATATTTTAGAGCGTAGTGTTTATTTTCAATGATCCTCATATTCATCACCATTCCTACTTTGACTTGGCAGTTATAGCGACTCGACATCCATGCACTTTAGCAAGATGAAATGGCTTCCATATGAATATTTGACTTCATACTGCATATTATTTTGTACATGGTTACCTTATCAAGCCTAGTAACTGGGTCCCATTTGTGTTTTTTATTCACTCCCTAATATTTACTTAAGGGAGGGTGTTAGAGTAGTCTAGTTAATCTCGATTAGGGTTTGATTAAGACTAATATTGTGTGCACATGTTTTTAATGCATGATGGGCCCTTATCATCCCTTAGTGGTGTATAATGGCCTCTCCACTCAGTCCCAGTCAGGGACAATAGCCAACCCACTCACCTACTGGAAGGGCCACCTGCTTGTACTCCACTCACTATTAATCCTATAAATGATGCACTTCTATAGTGCATTTATAATGTGAGAGGGAAGGATAAATCATTGTAATCTATTGTGTGATTAATAAATAGTTTATATCTTTGTGTGCAATGTAGTAGCATCATGGCTATAGTAATGGACTCTTAGAGAGATCTTGTTTGAAGAGATTTGTTAACTCTTTCAATGCTTTCAATGATTACATGTTTTAATAATGGTATAAATATCATGGTCATATATGAGACGTTCTTTATTAGCGTAGTGAAGGTTTCACTGTGGCAAAAAATTGGGTGATCACGCTGATTGAACACTAGTCCAAGTGCATAATTATATGCATGTCTCTATCTCAAATGGTTGTTGAAGATAAACTCATGCAAATTCTAGCTCAAAATAGAGTTTGAATTTTAGTTTTTTGTATTCTTTTTATTTTGTGGTTGGCTAAATGAATCTTGCTTTGTCACAACCTTTGGTAATTCAGTTTAAAATCCAAGTCACACTAGGAAAACCAAGTACAATTCTCATAGATAAATTTTCTAATCCCAAGAAGTTGTTAATATTTATGAGATTATTTGATGTAGGCCATTCCTATATGCCCTAAAATTGTTCACATGCACCTGAACTCCATTTACATCTAAAATGTATCCAATATAATGTATCTTCCACATGGAAAATGAACATTATCCATGTTATCATACAACTCATGTGGCTACAAAGTGTGGGACACTTGTTCAATGTGATGCAAATGTTCATCTTATGTTTTTCTAAAGATTAGGATGTCATCAAGTTATAATAAAAATAATAATGTAGTGAAAATCCTAAGGATGTAATTCATCATTTGCATGAATGTTTTTGGTGCATTAGTTAATATGAAATGCATAACCAACCACTCAAACAAACCTTCATTTATTTTTAAAGTTGTTTTCTATATTTTTATAGGTTTAATTAGATTCTAATTATACTTAGTCTTTGTTGCCAATGTGTTGTATATTTTTTATGATTTACACTCTACTAGACTGTATATTGGCATGTATTTTGGTGGTTTTAACCAATATTTTATATGGCTTGCAATTTTGGCACCCATGGTATTGTAATACCATTTTAAATAGTTATTGATGTGCCTATATATACTCGCACATACAATAGGGAAAAAACATAATTGAAAAGTACATTATTTTATTGTAAGATGGTTAAGTTAGTATAAAAGTAAATGAGGGTATTGTGTTAGATTTTTTATCAAAAGGTTTTCTCAGTAAAATATTATGTATTGTGTAATATTACGTGTATGCCATTTTTATTATTTTATTAGTTGAAGGATTCTATTCATATTGATTCTTTTATTTTAGTTTATAGGGTCTATTTTTATCATCATTTGGTATCAGAGTTAGGTCTTAGCTTTGTGTGAAGTTTTAGGATTTATTTAACTTGTGATAGATTTTTGTTTGAGTGGGAGCTCTATGTGTGAGAATGTTTTCGAGTAAATAAGAGCGATGAGAAACACAAAAATTAAGATTGAAAAATTCAATGTTCAATATTTTGAGTTGTGGAAGCTCAAGATGGAATTTATTATTGTGGAGAGATATTAGTGGGTTTTTGTATCATGAGTACAACATGTGAGTATGAAGTTACAAGATTGAGAAAAGATTGATAGGAAGGTAAATAGTTAAATAATATTGTGTTTGTTAGATTCAAATTGTCTCGATGGAGAAAAATTTAAAAGATATATGGGAGAAGATGGGGAGTTTGTATCAGACAAAGTCTTTAGTGAACAAACCATTTATTCAAAAGACGTATTCATTGAAAATGAATGATGGTGACTATGTAGTTGAACATCTGAATGCTTTCGATAATGTGGTAAGTCAATTAATTTCATTGAAATTAAAATAGATGAAGAATAAAAATGTATAACTTTCTTTTATTCTCTACGTGACTCTTAAGATAATTTAGTTTATGAAAATAACTACTAGTGCATTGACATTAAAAATTGAGGATATAGTGGGAGACTTATTATCATTATAAATGAGGTAAAAATTCGATGAAAATGATCAAACAAATGATGTCTTGTTTGTAAGCGGTCATTGCCTAGAAAGAACTAAAATAAATTTGAGATAGTCAAAGTCTAGAGGTAAATATAAGACTATAACAAAAGATAAGATAAAATGCTAAAACTATGATAAAACAAGGAATTTTAAAAAATACTGCATATCTAAATTTTTTTAAAAGGGTAAGTCATCTGACAATTCTCAATCTGCAGAAACAAATACCTCTAGTGAAGACTCAAAGGATTTATTTTTGGCAACTTTTCAACTTGCATGCATATGATGGTGCATGGTTGATTGAATCTGGGGCATATTTTAATATGACCCCTTACAGGGAGTGGTTATGTGAAAATAAAAATATCAACAGACGTAATGTCTTCTTAGGAGACAACTCAACCTATAAGATTATATAAGTCGAGGGATAGTCAAATTGAGGTTTAAATATAGAAGGGTTAAAATTCTCCCTAATATTATGCACATTCTAGGTTTAACTAAAAACCTAATATATGTAAGTAAGATGAATGATGCAAATATGCATATAGTATTTAATAAAGACATTTCCAATATGGTTTGTGGAGCAATAATACTATAAAAAGGAGCTTGTACAAGAATTTTATTCAAGCTTGAGACAAGCACTATGGGTGATGAGTATAGTGGCTATGTGGTTCTTGAGATGAAAAATATTTTAGATTAGGATCTTAAATCCTTAAAAAATAATATAATATTGTAACATTAGAGGATGTGATACATTAGATAGAAAGGCCTATAAACAATAAAATCTAAAGGTATCGCTGAATTAATTTTTAATTATCTTTTAGACTTTGATTTTTGTGAGTATTGTGTGTTTGGTAAGCAAACTCGAGTGAAGTTTCTCAGTATTATTATAATATTAAAAGAGATTTTACATTTAGTGCATAGTGATGTGTTTGGACATGTGAAGGTTCCATCTCCAAAAAATATTTGTATTATATTTATTTTATAGATGAATATTCGATAAAAACTTAGGTTTATTGTATCAAGGCTAAATCTTAGGTTTTCAATAAGTTGAAAGAGTTTAAGGATCTTGTTAAAACCTTGAAAAAGAATAATTTTAAGGTCTTGAGGAGTGACAATGGTGGGTAATGATGAGGGTTGTCAATCCTCTTCATTTAATAATGTCAATTTAGGGTTGGTGTCCGAAAGCAATATGCAATATGAGAAAGAAATCTCTGGCAAACGGTCCCTTCTACCACACTCCACACTTGCAGAAATTAAAAAGCACTCTTGCAAAAATTAAATCACACTTACAGGAAAGTAAATTATTGAATTGAAAAAAATTGATAAACACATAAAATACCTACAGATTCACAACAAACTGTAAAAAAAATAGTTACAAACACAAATGAATAAAATAACAATTAACAAAAAAATGATAATTATAAAATAAAGAAATAAATAAAAATATATTGATCCATATTCTTTGGAATGAGTGGCTAGTTCATTCTTTACAAGAGGATTTATTTAAAACACAAGCTTTAGAATAAACTACTTAGATTGATGTAGAGAAAAATACATTGATTGATTACATTTAGATGTGTGAGGTTCCATTTATAATCTCATGCTTCTAACCAACACCTACTTTAAGAGTAACAACGTAGATATTCTAGCATATCTCAATCTCCACAAAATATAGAGAGATATTTATTATAAGAAGACAACATAATCTCAATCTCCATAGAATACAGAAGAGCTATTTATTGGAATGAAAGTATACAATTTTATATTTAGATACAATCTATAAATGAAAAGTCTATATATAGAAAGACTCTAAATAGAATAAATAGAAAACATTCTTATGATAGTTGGAAATGATCTTGGTAATCCAATAATAATTAGAATACTTTAAAATATTTTTTAAATGAGTTTGTGGCAGTTTTGTGGTAGTCTGTAGCAAGTCTGTCAAAGTCTGTAGCTCGCTTATAGAAGACCATAACTCGCTTGCAGAAGTCCGTAACTATAGACTAGATGAATCTATAGCTACTGAGTGAATCCATAGTTGTAAACTAGATGAGTCCGTCGCTGTAGACTAGGTGAGTCCATAGCCAGTTTGTAGCTTGGCCAAAATGCTAGATCTTCTTTGAAAACTATTGTAGAAGACTTTGAAACTACTCCAACATTGTTATTGAAATGATTAATTTTCACACTCCATTTTTTCTAGTTTACTATGGACCGCATATGCATTTATTGACATCTTAATAATTATTAAAAATAGCTAACAAAGAGATAATAATAAATTATAAAAAAATAATCATGATATATACTTCTATTTTATTCTAAATAAACTATAAGTTCAAAAACTATATTTAGTTCTACTTCTTATGCAAGAAAAAAAATATTAATTCATGAATATAATGAGTCAATTGTGAGGCTCATCATCTCCCCCACACCTAATCTCATGCATGTCCTCATGCATGCCACTATCTTTATCTGAAAAATCTTCTTGAGATACATATGCATGAGTTAGATTCATTTTCTCATATTTCAAATAGGTTTCATTCTTCAAAGATAGGTTCGTGTGTAGAGGTTTTCCTACTATCCTTAGTTTTTCTATGGCACAAGTTCTTATGTAGAATTCTCATGCTGCTCTCTCATTTAAAAAAAAAATGAGAGTAGGTTTTTGTGTTGAGAATTCTCATATATATTTTTTAAATGAGAGCAGGTTCTTGTGTTGAGAATCTCCTGTTGTGCCTATATAGATTTGTTTTGACTATAAAACAACTTTTGACATAATGACAAAATATGAAGTAAATCTTATTATTTGAAATTTTTACAAAATAGTTTTAAAAACTATGTCTTTATTAAGGTCAAAATATATTTTTATCAATGTAATTCTTTATTGTCTTAAGGCTATTCTCCCCTACACTTGATGTCATGCATGTCTTCATTAATTGTCAAAGGAATGAAGTATGAGAAGATTACATAGATCAGATGGGAGCTTATTTTCCTTCTTCTCCATACCAAATTTTTTGTAAAGAATGAAAAAATGAATCTTTATGTAATAACAAAACTTATAAGTAAATTTAAATATAAAATAATAAATTAAGATACCTTTGCATAACTTTAGTCTATGTTGCATCTTCCATGGTAACCAGAGTAAAAAATGTTGAGAACAATGTTGAAAAAATTGCAATCCTACTATACTGAGAAATATAAGAGTACAAAAGTAACCTTGTAATTTATTTTTAGAGTGGAAAAACCACCTAAATTACTCTATTTAACTTTTTTTTGGTTTGTCCTTAACTAACCTTAAACTGGTTTTTTAATCAAGACTCTTGTTTCAGAACTTGGTTTCCCAGCAAGTTGGTTTTAAACCAAGACCTCCAACAATGCTTGAGGCTTTTCATTGTTGATTTTTTTAATACTTTTCTGAAAATTAATGACATAGAAAATGTTATCCATAAACTATATGCATCCTCATACTACTTTCAAATTCATCATTGATTTTTTTTCATGTTAACATTTCTTCATCATTGATCTATATAGTGATGACCAATAACTGGTTATAGATATTTGATGATTTTACTGCTTTACTTTGTTAAGGGTGACTCAGGATAAGGTGCCAACTGCTTGATGAAGTCATGGACATAAATTTATCCATTATAATATCTAGAATGACTCTTTGTTATGAGATTATTCTATAAAATACAAAAAAAATAAAACTGTTCCATACAAGTATATTATGAACAGTATCAAAGAATTATAAATGTCAAAAATAGGAATATTAAGAGGAACATTCAAATATAAATGAATTAATATATGTTAGCCTACTTGAGATTGATTGATGGTTCAGGAATTAATATTATTTAGAAGTAAATTTGATAACAGAAAAATAAGAACTCTTTCAGAAAAGTTCTCTTATTATGCAAGTGAATGTGGTTTCAACTAACTCTTGAATATGGATGAAAAAAGATGTAATGAAATGCCATCAATTATTTTTATTTATGAATTGTGTAGAGCATATTAACTGTTATTTGTACAAAGAAGATAAAGCTATATTTATAAGTAATTTATGCAAACTTATTAAAATTTTAGCAACTGAAAAACATACCTAGATAATTAAATTTTAGAGACATTAAATTGTAGATATATTTTACATGGCTTCTCTTACAATTGAAAACTTTGTGTTATTCATCAACTTGGTTTGGATATTCATCATGTTCAACAAGCTCTTCACTATTATATTATTATTTTATTGGAAAATAAGAAAGCAGGGGTCTGGGGTTGGAAGACCCTAATGGGGTTAAGGGGCAACGTCCCTTGTGTACTCCTTGTCACGATACAAGGTGGCATTGAGGGGTAAAGCTCCTCAAAACCAAGCTCAATTTACCACTTTTGTAACCATAAATTTGCTTATTGTTGAAGATCTTTGGATGATTTCATATTCTTTTAGAAATCTTGATGAAAATATGTTACTTTTGTTATTTTTCAGTATCTACATCACTCAGAATTGGTTAGATACTTGACCCCATATCACTATATGAAAATTTAGTGTTCTAACTTGCATGTTGATCTTGCTCAAAATGTATCGCATTTTATTTTTATTTTTTTAAAAACTATTATCTTTTTTTTAAATGTTTATTGGTAGGAAAATGCCAAATAAAAAATTAAAACAGAATATAAGAAAACATACCTGAAATACTATCAGAAAACCACAACTCTTTATGTTTTGTCAAAAATTTGGCATGCTCAATATTAAGATATGAGCTCCTTTCAGCATGAAAAATTAAGAAATTAGTGGCATAAAATTTTCATCATTTTCTTATGTTATTGGAAAAGAAAGAAGTGGGGTATGGGGAAGACAACCCCCAACGAGGTCAAAAAAGATTTGATTACCCTTTTTTGTTCATAAAATCTTTTAATCATTGAAGAAAAAGATTAAATTTGTTTCTATTTTTAAAACTATTTGAAAATCATTAATTTTTTTTGTCAATAGACGTCAAAGTAAGGATTAATTGCATGGTTAAAAATAGTGCATTAAATTCGATATTCCACATGCTTATCAAAAATTGACTTGTGCAATTTTTATCTTGTTGGAAACTTTTTATTATTATTATTATTATTTTTTCAAAATTTAGATCAAATGGAAAACAACAAACAGTAAAGATACAACATATAGAATACATTTTCAAACTATGCAAAATCATACTTTTCACATGCATGTAGGCATGAGACATGATCTATGAGGATCTTGTTTAAAATAGATAGAGATTAATTTAGTATAGATGTTCATGTATTTCGTAGCAACATACATTTCTTTCAGAGTCAATCACGTGATTCGTTACAAGTAGTTGTTTGGAAAGACACAGTAACATGTTTCATCACCACATATTGTTGATCCAACTAATTTACAAAGATAGATTATCCCTCAAATATGCATGTTAGATACATGAGCATTTATTCCATATTTCTATTTTTTTAGAAACTCATATGATCGAGTTAAAAAAAAACTTAGACTTCATCATCTATACAAATTAATTTTAAGATACGTAAAACTAAATAAACAACATGCATTAAGACTGGTTTACTTAAATTTTATGAGTCTCTGGGGTTGTAAACTATTCTCAGAAAACATTGGTGCTTTACACACAAGTAAAATCTATTTCTAGTTCCTATCAGACATCATTCCTATAGTTTAAAAAGAATCTAAAAAACTTCGGCACAAACTTAATAGTCAATCTAATAGAAATTGAAAATTTTAAATTTTTCAATAAGAGCAACAACCTTAATAATCGCATGTGCTAAGATAATAGCGATAATAAAATAAATGATAATGTAAGACTTACTTTTAATGTTGGGTTGTGGTTATTTTCCCCATGCAATATCTAGAGCAATGACGTGATGCCAAATCCATCACATGGCCCATTCTAATAATTATGTGATGTTTTCATTTCACATTACCTATCTCGTAAACCAATTATGCCTTTTTTCAAAAAAAAATGCTCTCTTCTTTTCGATAGAATATACTTCTGTCATGATTTAGTTGCATGCAATTTTTATTATTATTTTGAACTTGTCAAATCTGTTTGATACACATGAAATCTATCCAAAATAACTAACTTTATGCATGGTGATATGTTTGCATGCAATTATTTTTTGAAAGACTTGATTTGTGTAATACCCTGTCCTGACTCAGTAATGCCTCCTCATTGTCACAGTGTGATTATGACTCCAATATGTCATGATGTGTCTTTGCATAGGTTGTTGGGATGACATGCTTGATGAATGTATGTGTTTTAGCCTTCTTGGTTCTCGATAGGTAAGTTACATGGAAGGGAACTTTATTGATGCCAAGATAATGGCAAAATATCTTCCATATGGATGGTATGGTGGAATCACTTTGTAAGACATAATCATTTGTAATGGTTGAAGCCAAGATCGACTTAGGGTCTCAAATAGAAATGTAATTTTGCCTTTCAGTGGGTTAGGACATTGAGATTGTTTGCTTACGCTATATCCAGAATAGAATCTAAAAATGGAAGGTACCTCTCATTATGCTTGTCGTTAGACTTTTACTTGTTGTTGAGGTTGAGATTGATTGTTTTTGCAAAATTTTACTTGTTGTTAGGAGGTTCTATATTAGAACTGCTTACAAGTATGTATCATGTGATGAATTTAGTAAAATTACACTGTTATATGAGGAACATCTAATTTTAGTGTTGGAATAAAGTTGTTGATCACATGAGTAGTAACAGTCACATTATATGATTCAATTTTACATCAATAAATCATATACTTAACCCTATATTTCATAAAAATAATCTTTTGTTCCTAATGTTTCAAACTTTTAGAATCTCTGAACGACATGAGATCCCAACTAAGAGTTATATTTAAGATTTATTTATTTATTTTTTTGCTGCTATATCTTAGTGTGTGGAAGTATGGTAATGACATTCACATATTAAACCTTTAGTTAGAGAACACCTTTAACTATTCTTTGATCTCTTTATGTACTCAAATAATTAGTATAAATTGAATTGTAAATTAAGGAAAGTTCTACTCTGGGATGTTATAATAATTGTGAGATTAATTTGTATATACAGGAAATGAGACAACTCTAAAGTATTAAGAAATAAAATGGGCAAATGTTAATGAGGTGTTAATGTAATACCATTCCAATATGCTAATAATGAAACTAGGTTCCATTTTCTTTACTACCGTACCATTGGTTCTGGAATTGTTTTTATTACTCATTACTTCTGTTATTTTAAGAAGAGCTATTTGTGAGTACAAGATCATTCAAGATCCACAATTTATGATGGACAGTCTTTTCCATTAAATGAAGGATTGTGAGTTATGTAAATGCGTAGTGATTAGAGAGAGGGTAGTGGGCGTCAGGGTCTAGTTGAAATGTCATCTTGATATTTATTTCTGCTAGAGGGAGAGGAATTGGCACTCCAAGTGGAGTAGAACAACGAACAAGTGTGACATTTAATATGACTTAAAGCAAGATGAACAAGGACGAAGGAATAAGATTGCCATTTTATTTTCAGGGAAGTTGAAATCTAATATTTTCCTTCCTGTAATGTTATTCTAGCAACTGGAACTGATTAGTTCAGACATATAAATAAAATGAGTATGGCTATTGTATTACTGTTGAAGTAGAAAAGGAATTCTACCATTGAAATGTGTGTGATAATGGTATTACGCCAGAACAAAATCCCTAATATTGTATCTGATAAGTATAGGAACTGTGTGACAGTTAAATACTTCATTTTATTTTGGCTAGGGGGGCATAAAGGAGTCATTAGCATTTTTCCATTATCTAATTTATCTGAGATTTAGGACATTGTTTTTAAAATTTATTCTGATAAAAAGAGATTTTTTTTATTCCTCTTGGAACTGGACTCTGAGTTTGAGTCAGTTTTGGCATTAGACGCCACCACTATGAACACCAAACTACGTTGGCATCAGCCTCCAATTCAGGTGCAAAAGGTTTGGTTCTGAACCAAATCCATCTGCGTTACACGAAGGTTAAAGGTTAATCTAAACAATTGTCTTTCCTTGAAACATGGCTTGAATCATTAACAAAGCAGTCTTTTGTGCCATACTATTTTTCCATCTCCTTCGAATAGACACAGGTGTTACTGTTTACATCTTGGTGTGCCATAGTAACATGGCAGACCCTTTTTAGAGTGGTACGTTGAAACCAGATTCATTTTTCCTTTTATCTAGCAAAATTAGTTTTGTGTCAGTGGCGCCAAATCATTTATGAGAATATCTATTATGATAATTTCACTTTTTATTTGATTTGAGAATCTGGTAAGAGTTTTTACCATGGAGAATGATCTGGAGACCTCAGTTTTAATGGTTAACCACTCTTGCTTCCTAGATAAAGGTTGTTGGCTATCGAGAAAATTGTGATATTATGAAATATTAAATCATTACAGGCATTGTTATTTATTTATCTAGAATGAAGAGTCTTAGATTAATATATATTATAGGAATTTTTACCTTCCTCGATTTGGTTTACGCTATCAAAAAATATTAACAAAAATTGGGATTTATGATCCCCCACCCCTATTGATAAGAGTTTAATGGCTTAATTAAGAGAATGATTAGTTATTTTATTTTACGTTTCCTAAAATTTTGCAATCTCAATGTAGTCACGGATATAATTTAATGCTTGCAAGATATGAGAAGATTTGTTTTTATATTTATATATAATTATATAAATTTTACATTATCATCAGTATTCTTTTGATTTAGAGTAATGACGTTATCTTCAGGTATGAGCGTAAACACAGTACTTAAGATTATAAATTGATAGTAAAAAAAACATTTGTTCATTTTAAATCAAGGTTTATAGAATTATAGTAGGACAATATAAATACCTCATGGAAATAGTATCTTGATTAATATGTTTTATTTTGTTTGAATAATTTGTTGGATGGTAAATTAATAGGGTTCATTTGTCAGCTTACGCTGACGCACTTGTGGATTGTATAAGTTTCGTGGGAGATAAGATCGAATGAATAAATTGTATATTGAGTTAGTATGATATTCAAAAATGTTAGATTACGAAGACTAATTATTCGTATCATATTTTAAGTAGAATGAAATGTATTATCTCTTTTGATAATGAACAATATTATGTTTATTACTTGTCGAAAAACATATATCTATTTTGAAATTTACTCAAATAATTTATAATTACTTTTCCTAATTTAATTTCGAATACATTAATATCTTTAACTTTGTAAGTTTGGTAATTAAGATTGAGCCTAGTTAACCACTCTATATTGAAAGCTTCATGGACTAACATAAGTTGTTTGAGAAAATTAATTTACCCGTGAATCAATCATCCCTTAGAGAAATGATGCAATTGTGTGATAAGAATAAGTATCGAGACATCTTGAAGTAAATTTAGTCTAATAATTATTTGAGCTAGATGAATAAATGAATTGGTGAAATAATCACACTTTATAAAACTGTGTAATTATTTATAGTATGGTGTTATAATCTTAAAAAATTGGTTTGAATAAAAGTCTTGTTTTGAATTAAGTAAAAGTTATTACGAAGCAATGTAATGAGTAAGACTTTAAAATGAATTAGTAAGTCAATCCTCTTCAAAAGCTATTGGAATTATTGTGAATTTAGCTTATGAAAGTCAAGTAATCCCCCTACCAATTTAAACTTAGAATTAGACTTATTCATGTTTTGTTGAACTTAGACCTAAAAAGTTGCCTTGATGGTGGCTTGGGTAGTGTTAATAAATAATAACATTAATCATCTCTAGATTTAATAAATTTAGAAAATCTAAATTTAATAATGCAAATGGGTAATTTTTACTTGATCAAGTCTAATAAATTCATTCTAGAATCCACTTTTTAAAAATAATAAACCTTGTTTAAATTGAAACATCATCTTGGAACCAATTCTCGTCGGAGATGATAATTATCAAGTGAATTCAATACAATTTTATTTTCTTTTAGAGCCTTGACAATGATGTGCCTCCGAAAAGTTGTTGTGCAAAAATTTCCATTGAGTCTGGATTTTCATCTGCAAAGTCGTTTTAAATTGGAGTTGGTAAAGTTAGTTATAAGAGTCTTTAAGTTAAACTAGAGGTTTATATTGATTTAGTTTACTTTTAAATTTATACAAAACCTTTGTTTTAATAACTTAGAATGTTTGTTTCTATTTTTTTGGTGGACCTTTTTTGAATCTAATTTATTCAAGAAATTTGCTTGCAAAACAAAATTCTACGTTAAATCCCTTTTGAAACGTTGAGTCTTTTTAGTGTTTAAATCATCAGAGTTCATTTCTTTAAGTTCATAATGCTAGCCTATAGAATAACTTTTTGAAACACTTTTTACCTTGGGGTGGTATTTTTACCATGGCATTTTTTCTAGCCATTTAATGAAATTTGGATTTGTCGGCAAAGTGAGCTTGGCAACTCTGCATGCATCAAAGTTGGATAATTCCACTTCAGCGTAGATGGTTAACCTTTATTTGTGTACTATCGGGTAGTATGGTGTTTAGAATAGAGGTTGGATAATTTAAGAGGTTGTTTGTTTATGTAGTTTTATTACATGCATTAGTTTGGATGTGGCAAAGATGAACTATTTGCTTGTGTGAAATTAGAGCTGCTCAAAACAAAATTAGTAGTACTTTACGAGTTTTAGTTAGGTAAATTTTTGGGCATTACAATTTATGTATAATATCTGCATGATTCTCTCAAAAAACTATGTCAGTTGTGAAAAGAATAAATATAGAAGAAAGATAATTAAAACCATTTTCACATGATCATGCATAACAATTATTTCTATGAGCCATACCAGATTCAAAATGAAGTCAGAACTACCTCAAAAAATCATAGGTGTCTTGGGTTGGAGCAACAATTTTTTTTTAACATGTCAGACATAATTTTGTAGTTTTAACCTCTCAAAACATAATGTCTTGATCAACTATTGTTACATTAGTAATTATTAAAAATAAACTATGCCTACCTAGAGTTTGAATACCCAACATTATTTCAACTTGGATGCCTTATTTTATCAACTGAATTGCAGACCATTTTTGTTAATTCAGCAGAGATCAACAACATAATTTTTTCTTCTTTCTTTTAAAAAATTGAGCAGTTGTCGATGTCTGATTATTTTAATACGATCTCCTTGTGACTTCATCCATCTCTTTGTAATTTTAGCTATCTTAGATTTTCATTCTCAATCTACAACAATCGCTAAATTTTCTTTCATGATGTTAGCAGTTATATTTATTTGACACGACAATGTTAGTAAGTTTTATTTATTTTTTAGACTATTTTTTTAATTACAAAAAAATTAATTTTATTATTTGTTTGCAGAAAAATAAATTTTAATCTATTTTTAGGAAATTAAACTCTAAAATAACTGTCAATTAAGTATCTCCTATCATATAATTTTCAAAGAGACATTCCCTCTCATTAGGAATTTTGTTTATCTACTGTCGCTAGACAATTCTCTTAAATTTTTTTGAATCTACTAATAACACCATGTTCTAGACAATGGTGCCAAAAATGATGAGGGTCGTCAATCCCTTCATTTAATAATGTCAATCTAAGGTTGGTGTTCGAAGACAATATGCAATAAGATAATTTTTTTTGACAAACAGTCTTTTTTACTGCACTCTATATTTGTAAAAATTGAAAAGTATTTTTACATAAATTAAATCACACATGCATGAAATTGAATCACACTTATAGGAAAGTAAATTGTTAAATTGAAAAGAATGATAAACACATAAAACACTTGCAGGTTCACAACAAACTGTAAAAATAAATAATTAGACACATGAATAAAATAATAATTTATAATAAAATAATATTTACAGAATAAAAAATAAAATAAAAATAAATTGATCCATTTTCTTTGGAATGAGTGCCCAGTTTATTCTTTGGAAGATGATTTATTCAAAACACAAGCTTTAGAATAAATTACTCGAAATGATGAAGAAAAAAGTATATTGATTGATCACATTCAGAGGTGCGAGGTTGCATTTATAATCTCATATTTTCAACGAACAATTAATTGAAGAGTAACTGTGAACTAGAAATTTGACTAAGAGGAGATTAGTATGGTGTTAGTGAATGAAACCAAATTAAAAACACACTAAACTAACATCTTCATGTCTAGTTACTAGGGTGAGATTAGTAACAAAAATAAATAATAAACACAACTAAAAAGTAAAAAAATAAGAATTATTTCACCTTATTTGGATGCTTCAAATGCCTTTGTAGTAGTGGCTTGCTCGGTTTTGTGTTGATGAAGTCTTTAGCAATGGAAGCTTGGCTACTTCCATATCTCCTTGGTATCTATCGCTTTGGCTTGGCTTAGCTTGGAATTAATTTGGCATGGGAACATTAGTTTGCATGAAGCTTTTGGAATCAATCTTGCATTATAACTTTGCATAAATTAAGCTTCAAAATGATGTTTATGGCCTCTATATATATATATATTTTTAAGAATGACTAGAATCAACCATGACCGTCAATCTCAAGATTGAGATGTGTGGTCATGGATTAATTTAATTATACAATTAAAATCTATAATTATTCTCATCGTGATTTTAGAAGAAGGGACATTAATGAGGCATGGGGGGTAATAAAGAGGCATGAGAAATTCATAATCTTAATATTTATGACATTTATGACATATGGATGTCTTTTCGAAAAATGAGGTCACCTGATGATGTAGATATTCAATATTTATTTCTAAAAACAAGTTTTCAATAAGTTTTCATGGAATTATTAATTAATATTTGATTTATATTAATTAGCTCTTAAGCATGATTAAGTACTTTGTACACAAATTACTTAAATTGATCAGAATCTTTTGTTATTGGTCCAAAATTTGATTGGATTAGAATTGGAAGGCAATGTCAGATACGTTGGATCCATTGTCCCATTTAAGATGTTAACACCAAATATGAAAAACATGTATCTCATACAAAAAAATTGATAGAAAGGAGCAATTTAGAGCATCCAGGTGCAAAATTAACATTTTGATTTGAAATGATCTAATCAAAGTTAGCTGGTCTATAAATTGTATTGTCCCATTTAATGATACTCTAGTCAAAATTGGCACTTGAATATATCAATTTCAACTCATTTAATGTGCTTTAGTGTTTTTAGGCCAAATTATGTGCTTCAGTGAAAATTGGTCAAAAGCTTGATTGGAGGTTATCAATGGTCGAATTTAGGTGTCTACAGTTTGTCTTTGTTTGGGAAGACGTTGCAAGCTATAAGCATATTAACGTCTTCTCAAAAAATTAAATTTTTTTATATGTCTACAACTGCAATGATGATAAACTAACTATATGATGGTTTACCTCTTCAAGGGAACAGTTCGCACAAGTAGGTTGGAAAATGGTCCCTCGATAAGAAGCGAAACGAGGGGCAAAAACAAAAAAAGATAATAAGATAAAAATGCTGATTTTGAAAAAGTAGTCAAAATCACTAAGAATGTAAGTAGAACAGTATACAATGGTTTACTCAAAGATGGTTGTAAGCATTGTACCTCGATAGTTGCAACATGGTATGATAACACAATGATTTATCGAAATGTGGTTATAATCATTGAGAAGATGGAGCTACCCCAGTTAGGACAAACACACAAGATAACAATGTGCCCCTTTATGAACAAAAAAAGTAAAATGGTGAGAACATAATGATTTGTTTAAAGATAGTTATAATCATTGAAAAATGTAGGTGGGGCAATGTACAATGATTTGTCCATAGGTAGTTATAACCATTGGATCTCGATTATGACAAACATTATAAACTTGGTCGAAGATGATGATAACTTAACATAGAGGGTAATGATGAATTGAAACAACCTACTAGTAGGGAGATGTTCATCCGAACTATTAAATGTTGAAATTCTTTCATAGTTAATTACTCTATTTGAGATATGATTCAGATTGAATCAAGATGTTAGTGTTGAAGAGATGTTGATGTCGTCATTACTGAATAAACTTCTTGAAACTAAGGTTTGTTGTAGCACATGTTGGTAAACATCATGGTATAATATCATGAAGACTTGGTCTAAATATGCATAAAGATTGACTCCCATAATCCAATACTCAATAAAAAATAATGCACCAATGACATAAACCATGATGATAATGTAAGCATATGAATATGGATAGATTTAAGTGTAAGTGTGGGTAAGGAATCACCCAATGAACACATAAACTGAATCAAGGTAACAGTGTTGAAAGCAAACAAACATGCACACAAACAAAACAATAAAGAAACACTCAATAGAAATTACACAAATATTGCCCCGAGAAAATAGGTGACAACTTAATAAATGAACAAAATAAGGGAATAGAAGGAAAGAATGGAGGTGATTGAGCTATCTCCGTATGCATTAGGCAAGTGGATGTTACTTATATAGTTCGATGGAGGTAATATCCAACAAGAACTTCAGGTCAAATGTAGTTCTCTCAAGGAATGGAAAGAATGCGATAACTAATGAAAACAAATAGAATAGATGTGATAGAAGAAAATGAATGGTCTTAAAAAATGACAAGTGCATGAGAGAAAATGTCAAAAAGGTCAAAAAGGATGGGAAAACTAAGTGATAAGTGGTTTTCATACAACTTAGTAAGGGTTTCTAGAATCTTTAAGGCAAAGAAGTGGTCAAATGTTTTTGATTTTTTTTAACGATTTTATAAATATTTTTGTAATTTTAGAAGTATCTTAACTCAATAAAGAATGATGAGACACTAAAAATTTTAATCTCACAAAATAGTGAGAGTGTTCAAACTTAGGTTGCACACAAAATGCTGAGAGTGTTCAAATTTAGGTTGCCCATATAATGGTGAGAGCATTCAAACTTAGGTTTCTCATAAAATGGTGAGAGCGTGGTGGAAAGGGTGATTGCGCTGACCTCAACAAGTATCAAGTGTTGCCTACATAGTCTCAGAGTAAGACCTCAAGTCACTGTGGATCCACCTTACAATGAAAGAATTCGACTAATGTAGCAGTCAATTTAAATCACACATGCATGAAATTGAATCACACTTGTAGGAAAGTAAATTGTTAAATTGAAAAGAATGATAAACACATAAAACCCCTGCAGGTTCACAACAAACTACAAAAATAAATAGTTAGACACATGAATAAAATAACAATTTACAATAAAATAATAATTACAGAATAAATAAATAAATACAAAAACATTGATCCATTTTCTTTGGAATGAGTGGCCAGTTAATTCTTTGGAAGATGATTTATTCAAAACACAAGCTCTAAAATAAATTACTCAAAATGATGAAGAAAAAAGTATATCGATTGATTACATTCAGAGGTTGGAAGTTGCATTTATAATCTCATGTTTCCAATGATTAACTAATTGAAGAGTAACTGTGAACTAGAAATTTGACTAAGAGGAGATTAGTATGGTGTTAGTGAATGAAACCAAATTAAAAACACACTAAACTAACATCTTCATGTCTAGTTACCAGGGTGAGCTTAGTAACAAAAATAAATAAGAAACACAACTAAAAAGTAAAAAAACAAAACTTCTTTCACTTTTTTTGGATGCTCCAAATGCCTTTGTAGTAGTGGCTTGTTTGGTTTTGTGTTGATGAAGTCCTTGGCAATGGAAGCTTGGCTACCTCCATCTCTCCTTGGTACCTATGGCTTTGGCTTGGCTTAGCTTGAAATTAATTTGGCATGGTAACACTAGTTTGCATGAAGCTTTTAGAATCAATCTTGCATTATAACTTTGCACAAATTAAGCTTCAAAATGATGTTCATGACCCTTTTATTATATGTTTTTAAGAATGGCTAGAATCAACCATGACCATCCATCTCAAGATTGAGATGTGTGGTCATGGATTAATTTAATTATGCAATTAAAATCTATAATTATCCTCATCATGATTTTGGAAGAAGGGACATTAATGAGGCATTGGAGGTAATAAAGAGGCATGAGAAATACATAATCCTAATATTTATGACATATGGATGTCTTCCCAAAAAATGAGGTCCCCTGATGATGTAGATATTCAATATTTATTTTTAAAAACAAGTTTTCAATAAGTTTTCATAGAATTATTAATTAAGCTTTAATTTAGATTAATTAGCTTTTACGCATGATTAAGCACTTTGTACACAAATTACTTAAATTAATTAGAATGTTTTGTAATTGGTCCAAAATTTGATTAGATTAGAATTGGAAGTCAATGTCAGATACGTTGGATCCATTATCCCATTCAGGATGTTAACACCAAATATGAAAAACACGCATCTCATACAAGAAATTTGATAGAAAAGAGCAATCTAGAGCATCCAAGTGCAAAATTGATATTTTGATTCGAAATGATCTGATCAAAGTTAGTTGGTCCATAAATTATATTGTCTCATTTAATGATACTCTGGTCAAAATTAGCACTTGAATATATCAATTTTAACTCATTTAATGTGCTTTAGTGTTTTTATGTCAAATTGTGTGCTTTAGTGAAAATTGGTCAAAAGTTTGGTTGGAGGTTATCGGTGGCCAGATTTAGGTGTCTATAGTTTGCCCTTGTTTGGGAAGACATTGCAAGTTATAAGCGCATTAACGTCTTCTCAAAAAATTAAAAAGTTCTATATGTCTACAATTGCAATGATGATAAACTAACTGTATGATGGTTTGCCTCTTCGAGGGAACGGTTGACACAAGTAGGTCGGCAAATGGTCCCTCAATAAGAAGTGAAACGAGGGGCCAAAAAAAAGATAATAAGATGAAAACGTTGATTTTGAAAAAGTAGTCAAAATCATTAAGAATGTAAGTAGAACAGTGTACAATGGTTTACCCAAAAATGGTTATAAGCATTGTACCTCGATAGTGGTAACGTGGTATGATAACACAATAATTTATCGAAAGGTGGTTATAATCATTGAGAAGATGGAGCTACCCCAATTAAGACAAACAAACAAGATAACAATGTGCCCCTATATAAACATAAAAATTAAAATGGTAAAAACATAATGATTTGTTTAAAGAAGGTTATAATCATTGAGAAATATAGGTGGGATAGTGTACAATGATTTTCCCATAGGTAGTTATACCCATTGGATCTCGATTATGAAAAACATGATAAACTTGGTCGAAGAAGATGATAACTTAACACAAAGGGTAATGATGAATTGAAACAACCTACTAGTAGGGAGATGCTCGTTCGAACTAATAAATGTTGAAATTTTTTCATGGTTAATGACTCTGTTTGAGATATGATTTAGATTGAATCAAGATGTCAGTGTCAAAGAGATGTTGATGTCGTCATTGTTGAATAGACTTCTTGAAACTGAAGTTTTTTATATCACATGTCGGTAAACATCATAGTATAATATCATGAAGACTTGGTCGAAATATGCATAAAGATTGACTCCCATAATCCAATACTCAATAAAAAACAATGCACCAATGATATAAACCATGATGACAATGTAAGCATATAAATATGGATAGATTTAAGTGTAAGTGTGGATAAGGAATCAACCAATGAACACATATAAACTGAATCAAGGCAACAGTGTTGAAAGCAAACAAATATGCACACAAAAAAAATAATAAAGAAACACTCAATAAAAATTACACAAACATTGCCCCTAGAAAATAGGTAACAACTTAATAAATGAATAAAATAGGGGAATAAAAGAAAAGAATGGATGTGATCGAGCTATCTCCATATGCATTAGGCAAGTGGACATTTCCTACATAGTTCCATAGAGATAATATCCAACAAAAATTTTAGGTCAAATGTAGTTCTCTCAAGGAATGCAAATAATGCGATAACTGATGAAAACAAATAGAATAGATGTGATAGAAGAGAAGGAATGGTCTTAAAAAATGACAAGTGCGTGAGAAAAAAGGTCAAAAAGGTTGAAAAGGATGGGAAAACTAAGTGATAAGTGGTTTTCATACAACTTAGTAAGGGTTTCTAGAATCTTTAAGGCAAATAAGTGGTCAAATGTTTTTGGTTGTTTCTAACGATTTTACAAATATTTTTGTAATTTTGGAAGTATCTTAACTCGATCAAGAATGATGAGATGCTAAAAAGTTCAAGCTCACAAAATAGGGAAAGCGTTCAAACTTAGGTTGCACACAAAATGCTGAGAGTACTCAAATTTAGGTTGCTCACATAATGGCGAGAGAATTTAAACTTATGTTGCTCGTAAAATGGTGAGAGTGTGGTGGAAAGGGTGATTGAGATGAACTCAAAAAGTATCGAGTGTTGCCTACATAGTCCCAGAGTAAGACCTCAAGTCACTGTAGTTCCACCTTACAATGAAAAAATTTGACTAATGTAGCAGTTAATTTAATTAAAACAGGGATAAGGGTAAAAAGGCATAGTATGGCATAATAAGTGATAAGTTGGTACGTCAAGACTTAATAAACAAATATTTCTCTTAGTTTTCCCATAAGCGGTTATAACTAAGAAACAACATCATAGATCAATGGTACTAATTTGCCCAAATATGGTTATAATTAGTCACAAGATTGATGATAATAAAAGAATAAAAAATGAAGGATGCAATTGTGAAAACTTCTATCATACTACTCTAAAATATGATCTCTATCTGAAGTACTTGAAACAACTGATAAAATTGATCAGATTCTTTGATGCTAAAAATGCATAACGAATGGCAAAAACTAAGGTCAAACAGGGTAGGCTTTAGAACACATCTGACCAATAGAATGGAATAGTAAAATGGATAAGGCTAAGAGGACATATAAGAATGATATCTTTGTAAAGAAGAATAGTGATAAAATGACACCACTGAAATAGTCTTTACAGATAATACACCTTAGCATTTAAACATAGTATCACTTGAGGTGAATAATATTCATTGGCTCAGGTAGTTCATCTCCATCTGATGTGGTAAGCATGTATGACCATGATCTATATTCTATAGTAATGATGAAAGAACCTATCTAATTTGGTTTGAATTTATCTTTATGCTTCTTCTCAGTTGTGGTATTATTTTGGTTTTCTTTAAGAACAAGATCATCAAATTCAAATTTTCTATATTTGACATGTCGATTATAGTGGCCTTTGAGTCAGTTTTGATATACATGAAGATTGTTGAGCGCAATTGTGCATTTTTCATCAAGTGGGCTTATTTCTTGTAGGTGAGCTACTCGATAGTCATTATCATCTAGAACATGTTTGAAAGATATACATAGTGAAGGTAATTCGATCGTAATAGGAAGGATGGATTCAGTACCATAAACAAGTATGGAGTGGCTCCTGTAGGAGTATGATGATTGTTGCGGTATGCCCAAAGGGCAAAAAATATCTGCAAGTGCCAATCATGATTGGCATCATTGATAATCTTTTTGAGAATATTGACAATGGTTTTATTTGATGCTTCGGCCTGGCCATTACCTTGAGGGTAATATGTTGTAAAAAAAATATTGTGTGATGTTATATTTCGTACATCACTGGTCTACATCTTTATTCCTGAATGATCTTCCATTATCAGATATAATGGTAGAGGGAATACCATAACGAAAAATGAGATGGTTGAAGATAAATTTGGAAATTTGCTTTTCAGTCACGTAAGTGCGGGGTATAGCTTCAACCCACTTAGTAAAATACTCAATAACAGTAAGGATATGTTTATGGCCGGCAGATGAAGTGGGGTTGATCATCCCAATGAGGTCAAGTATTCATATAGAAAATGGCCATGATGTCAAAATTAGTTTCAGAGCTTGTGTTGGGGCATGAATCAGATTAGCATGTCATTAACATTTATCACACTTCTTTACATATGCAGCTACATATGTGTCCATCGTAGGCCAATAATAACTAATATGCAAGGGCTTTTTGGATAGGGCTGCCCCATTAGAATGAGCTTCACATACTCCTTCATAAACTTATCTTAACGCTAGTGTAGACTTTATCAAAGTTAAATAAAGAAGAGTTCCATCAAAATTATGATAGTAAAGGGTGGATCCAAGTAGAGTATAACAAGTGGAATGATGAATAAAAGCTTTGGTTTTATTTTGAGATAGGTTAGGTGGTAGAAATTGGTCATGAAGGTAGTTGTAAAGGTCTAAGTACTAGATATAATTAAGATCAATACTATCACAAATCATTGCAACGATTGAAGGTTCATTAGTTGGTACAAACAAATTCTCAACAAAGCACTGATATTCTCTAGCTTTGTCTATTTGTTGAATCAGAGAGTCGCTAGTAGCCATGGCATCTGCAGTTCTATTACTAGCCTTTGGTATATACTCAAATTGGATATTTGTAATTTATTGCTTTAGTGTATCAACCATAGCCTTATATAGAACTAACTTCTTTGGTATATACTCAAATTGGATATTTGTAATTTATTGCTTTAGTGTATCAACCATAGCCTTATATAGAACTAACTTGTCATATTTGGTCTGAAAATGGTCTATATCCTAATTGATGATTAATTAAGAACCACCATGAACCTTTAAATGAGATATATTCCATTGTACTACCTGTTGAAGTCTTGTGATAGGTGCTTCATACTTAACCATGTTGTTTGTACAAGGAAAACTGATTCTAAATGATTTAGAGATTATATCCCTCTGTGGTGTAATAAATAATACGATCAAAATACATGTGCATTAAATGAACCATAAAAATACATCTTCCAATGCTACTCTTCAAGAGGTGTGTCAATGATGATCATTATGGATTCATCAGGAAAATGAAATGTGAATGGTTTTGTATCTGTAAGAGGTGCTTTAGTAAGTTGATCTACAAGAATTTGTCCTTTGATTGCCTTCTGATTGACATACTCTATGTCAAATTCACTAAGAAACATGATCTATTTGGCCATTCTACCTTGTAAAGTTATTTTTGATAGTAGATACTTGAGTGGATCTAATTTTTAAATGACCATGGTCTGATTATTCAACATGTAATGGAATAGTTTTTGAACTACAAAGATCATAGTCAGACAAGCTTTTTCAATAGGTACATAGTTATGTTTATATGCGACCAATGTATGGCTTAGGTAGTATACAACATGCTCTTTTTCATTGTCATCATGTTGAGCCAATAGTGCCCCCAGAGCATTGTCAGTAGCGGATAGGTATAACAAGAATGACTTTCCCAACATAGGAGGTAATAAAATAGGGGGATTAGCTAAATAGTCCTTGAGTTGTTGAAAAATTGTTTGGCAGTGATCATCTCAGTGAAATGCAACTTCCTTTTTTAGAAGATGTGTAAATAGATGACACTTGTCTGCTAACTTAGAGATGAAGTGTCAGATTGATTGGATCTTACCTTGCAAACTATGGTGTTGCTTCGAATTAGTTAGTGACAACATCTCAGTTATAGGATGAACTTTGGCTAGATGGACTTCAATGCCCCTACGAGACACGATGAATCCAAGTAACTTCCCTGAGGTTACTCCAAATACATTTTTTTAGATTGAGTTTGACTTTATACTCCTACAATCTTTTAAATATCCTACGTAGCATTGCTGGATGGTTGGCCCCGATTTTGGATTTTTTTAATATGTCATCGATATAGTCTTCAATAATATCATGCATCATATCATGAAATATGATAGTCATGGCCCTTTGATATGTAGCTCCAACATTCTTAAGACTAAATGGCATTATCTAATAACAAAATGTTCTCCATAGAATGGTAAACGCTATTTTATATTAGTCTTCTAGTGTTATTTTGATTTGGTTGTATCCTGAAAAGCCATCCATGAGTGAAAGCATTTCATATCCTACCGTGGAGTCGATGATCATGTCAATATTAGGCAATAAAAATTCATCCTTAAGATAAGCTTTGTTTATGTCTCAAAAATTAGTATAGATTCTATTTTTTTCAAGCTTTTTGTTAATAGGTACAACATTAGATATCCATTTTGAGTAGTCAATGGACCAAACACATCCTACTTCTAAGAGTTTTTTTAACTTTCTTTACCAAGACAACAATGTGACGATGCATCTTACACAGCTTTTGTTTCATCAATTTGGCATCAAGATTGACCACAAGGTGGTGTAGAACTAAGGTGGGGCTCAAACCTGGCATGTTAGAATAAGTCCATGCAAATATATCTACAAATTCTCTTAATAGAGCTGTAAAGACTTCACGTTCCTCCTCAGTGAGGGACATGCTTAATTTTATCCATTTTGGGTTTGATGAAGTCATGATGTTTACCTCTATTGTATCTTTAACTACAAGGGTTGACCCATCTTTTAGGATAATAGGCAAAGACTTGAACTGTTGGACTATATCAAGGTCCTCTATTAGGATTTGCTCTTCAACATCTCCTAGGCATGATGAATCTGAGTCCCATAATGGGAGATCTAGTCATGAGACAAAAATAGTCAATTTTTTTTGAAGAATTTTATCAAATACTTGTTGTTACTCAAAACTGAACTCGAATCCACAAGCAAGTTCATTGTTGGTGGTCTCTTAATCTAAATTCGAAGAAGAATGAACATCTCTATCTAATAGTGCTTGAAAGAGGTTTTCACCACTAGACTAGCCTTTATTTTTATTTTTTTCTGGTTATAAACTACCTCAAAGAAGTTTTCACTTGGTGATCTCAATGTTTTACTTATTTGTTTTTGGCTAAGGGTGTTCACCCGTTCTCCAAAATAGGCTTCAAGATCCAATGTGATTGAGAATTTTGATTTGTGATCTCCCAATGAAATGTTGTTTCTAAGACCTAAAAAGTCACATAATGCCTCATCATTTTGAAACTCATCAATCGATAAAGTGGATTTTTGCTGGTCCCAATCTATCAGTTGGGGATAGTATAACGGTAATGGGTTATGATGAATGACTAGGGTAAGGGTAAAAATGGCATTGGTATCAAATATGTTAGTCTCAGCTAAATCATCAAAGGTGAGGTTGTGATTGGACTCTGCTTTGATGTCAGCATCATCCTCATTAGGCGTTGGTGATAGAATTTGAATAAGATATGTGGGGTCACCATTAGGCTGTTTAAATCCAAGTCCATAAAGTCTTTCATACTTAGTCATGAAAATTGGTTCGATGATTTCTTATTGATTTGGTCTGAGGCCTCTTCCTTCATAATTATGATGCTCCATGATCTTATTGGGAATAGGATACTTTGCACTTTTCTAACAATTAGCTTGGTCGTCATTGTATAACCATGATTCATCCCTTTTAAGAGGGTTAGGTTCTAGGTCAGATGCTGGTACAAATATGACAGGTCCCTTATCTTTGTTTTTTCATTACTAATGCATATGTGGGGTGACTTTAGGTCACCCAAAGGTTTTCAAATTCTAAAGAAGATTGGAAATATGAAATATATCATGGGTCACATACTCTCCTGGTCCATTATCTGAAATGGTGAAATGATTAGAATCTTCAGGAGATGATATGTGGGAAGGAGAATCCAAGGTATTAGGATCTATGCAATTATCTTGTGACAGATCAATAAGTATGGCCTTTCCTTTATCTTATTTTGAACTTGGATTCATGTTGTATTGGTAATTATAACTTTGAAACTCAGCCTCAAGATGTTTGCAATGTTCGTATGGGTGTAAATCTCTTAGAATATTCACTTCCATCTTTGAGTGGAAAAACTTGATACATTGATGCAGCATTGATGGGACTCCATGAATCTCATGTAACCAAGGCCTACCTAAAAGCATATTATATGATAACTTAAGATCAAGGACGTGGTAAAGTGTATCATGGGTCAAAGGCACAATGATAACTGACAAACTAATGGTGCCTTGTGATTCTTTTTCTTGATTATCATAGGCTTTAATGGCTATCATTTTTGGTTGGAGATCTACCATTGTGTACCCAAAAATCTTAAGGCTTTAGAGACACTATGTTGAGGCCTGATCCATTGTCTAAGAGGATATGTTTTATTTTATACCACTTTATATAAAATTTTCTGTACAATGTGTTATTATGGAGCGGGTTAAGGGAAGACATCACTTTGATTGAATGTGATTTGTTGGACTGGAGCTAGGTGTCCAACCAAAGCTTGAAATTTATGAGGGGATATGTCACTAGCAATAGTGGATTGGGTTAAAAACTCATTCAAGATGTTCTTATAGATTAATGATGTTGGCAGCAAATTTAAAATAGAAATTTGTGCTAGTGTCTTCTATAATTGTTCCACAATATCAAACTTCTTATCTTGGTTAGTATTAATGGTTTATTTCGACGCTGAATGATTGGTTGAGTAATAGGAAAAGTGGTAGATGGTTTTGGGCTTGAGATAGTAATCTTCGACCTCCAAGTTGTGATTGCATGATCAAGATTAGATATTGGACCATGATTGCTAATAAAGTTGGTAATGGTGTGGGGTTAGATAAAACAAGTCTTAGTTGTTGGTGTACTTGTATGTGGTCAAGTGACAAGGATGAGTTATCAATATAAGGTCTAAAAGTGGAAGTCTGATTTTGTTGGCTTGCTTGTATGCAATCCCAGGTCAAAAAAAGATTATCCATGTAATTTTACTGAGTGTTATTATTTAACAATGGTCTAGATTGGTGAACGCTTGGTCTAGGATTAATGAAGATGGTGTTAATGATACCCCCTGTAATATGACCTACAATCTTATTGTAGTCATGTACAATTTCATGGTAGGTTTGTTTGTTGTTACCATTTTGAATTTAGTTTTATCCATTGTTCTATCATTGTGGGTTCTATTGTTGATTTTGTTGATTCTATTGGTTCTGTTAGTTTGACCTTTGATTTTGATACTGTTGATTTTGTTATTGCACTGGTCGATGTTGTTATTGTTACTAATTATTATGTCAGGAAAAGGGGTTTTGATAAATCTTGAGAGTTTGATTGGAAGTGGAAGCACCATTATCCATGTTATCTCTCCATTCTTCAACATATTTTCAATCAAATGCTTGATTTGAACACATCTTCATAGATTATGCCTATTAACCCGATGATATTCATAGAATTCATTTTCCTAGTACTAATTAGGATACAAAATGCCTTGCAAATAATGCTTTGGTATAGGTCAACTAATTAGATTAGTGGTACAAGTTTGTGAAATATAGATTCAATAGACTCTCCTAGGTCACTAAAGACATGACGTGTAGGCATAGTTCCCTTTGGAGGAGGGCTTTGCAATGGTAAAGGCTACTATATTTATTGCATAGATCTTGGTTATTATGCTTGAAACATTGGTTAGAGAGGTTGTTGACCAGGAGTAAGCTAAAAAGGTGGTGTGGATGATGTTTTCACTATTTGGACACGACGTGATTTAGTTACTCCATTTTTCATAATATTCTTATTGCAGTTGAATTGCTTCAGTCTTTCTTGGTTATTGATCTGTGTCGGTTGTGATGCTTATGCTTGAATGGGATGTTGATTTTGACCATTTCCTTGATTGGTTCTTTGATTTTTATTAGTGGAATTAAGTTTGATGACTCCTTTATTGATGAGTGCTTGCTTGATCAACAAACCTTTATCAATTTTTAGGTTGTGGAGCTAAAAGCTTCACCAGGATGCAAACAGGAGGAGTTACAGAGGTTGCAGAATGAGTTGTAAGGTGACCGACATTAGTCTAATCAACCGACGTCAGTCAGATAGCAGTGAAGAAGCAACTGACATCGTTTACCAATTGGTTGACATCAGTCAGGGAGGAGCTGACGTCGGCAGCTTGTGCGTGAACATGCAGTTTGCATGTTGATTCTAGAGAGTCTATTTTTAGACTATTAGTTTGCATGTTAAAGGCTAGTTATAGTCTTGAGTTGCGCATCTAATTATTGTAATTAAGATAGTCTAATTATTGTATGCATGAGATCTATATAATAGACTCATGGGTTGTATTGTAAACTAGTGCTAGAGAGTAAGAGAGCAAAATAAGCTCCTTCAGAGAGAGGAGAGCAGTGGTGTGTTCCTCCTAGTGCCACAGTATCAAGTGTGGGTGCTGGATTGGAGAATTAGAAGGGTTTTTTGTATATGTATGATCTTGGTCAGCAGGTGTGCATGGCTTCTTTTGGAGATCTACAATGGTGAGTAAGGTCTGGTGATTTGCAGGTGACAGCAGAGAGCAGGAGATCTACTTGGAGTATGGTTGTGTACTTGGTGTACTGACAGCATTGTTTTTGACTGGTGGAGGTGAACATCAATTCTATATTGGAGTTGATTTTTGTGACTGTGAGAGAGAGAGGGAAGAAGGTCTTGAGGTGTGGCGAGCCTTTGAGGTAGAAGAAGAAGTGGCATCTTATTTATTGTATTTTCTTCTGAGTGATTATTAATACAATTGTGTAATGTCTCTCATATTCATGTGTTGTTTCATATTTCTAGTTACTTGTTACTTCTGGTTAAATTATGTGTTTAGTTGCTAATACAAGAGGTAATCATATGTGCTCTAATTGAGGATCAAGATCCTGACAGTTGGTATCAGAGCTTTTGGTTGGGTTACTAACAGGTGGTTTCAGATCTGGTTAGTGTTTGTTGATTACAGGTCACTCACAGGGGTTTCAAATTGAGTGGGAGTATAGCAATGGCAGAAGAAAGTAAGCTATGAATGGAGAAATTGAATAGCACAAATGGTCTAATTGATGGAAAGAAAGAGCAGGGAAAAGGAGATTGTTGGTCGGTAGAAGATCAACGTGTAGAAGCAGATGTTGCAGGTGATGTTGCACAGGTTGCTCTGGATAAAGTAGAATCTTGGTCTACAGATTCTTTTGCCTCTTTCCATGCAGCCTGAAATAGAGCATATTTTCATGGGTATGTCTTTGGAGACTTTGGAGAGATTTATTTAGGGGTTGGTGAGCCTTGTCAGATTATTGACGAAGGGGAAGTGAAGCTGAAATTGCAGATGGATAACACACAGGGGTTGAAGGAGGTCATGCAGGTACCAGTCTTGGAGATGAGTCTAATTTCTTCAAAAAAGTTGGGTGATGGGAGATGCACAGTAACTCTCACAGTGGATGCACTTGAATTAGATGGTGGTAAGAAAGTAGGTATCCTTTATCTATCTACTTATATTACTGATTCACCTTCTGTTGTAGAGATGTGGCTTTGTAGGCTTGGTCACATATGTAGGAGAGGAATGCAAGTTTTTAAGCAGAGGTCAGATGTCTTTGAAAAAATTAAGAACTAGAAAGCCTTGGTGTTCATGGAGGAGATGGCAGACAGAGATCAGTTGAGGGGACTGAATTATTCTGAGCAAGGCTGTGTTGATTTGAACAGGGTTTTGATCCAAAAGGAGCTCACAGGTAAAAAGTCATCACTCACAGGTGAACACAGGTACCGGCGTCGGTCACTCAAGAATTGACGTCGATAGAAGGTACACCAGTGTCGGTCAGAGAACCGATGTCGACAGACAGGGTTAGTCGCAGGTAATCGATGTCGATCGAGTGTAGATTGGGAGATGGCCAAGATCGATCACTGAAATGGATGGTGGGCAGATAACAAGCTATCAAAAAGGTCTCAAACGCTCATATTGAGGACTGAAAGGGTAAGTGAACCTCATATTCATTGTTCACCTTCTTTATATTGCTTATTGATGGTCAAAAACTAGGAAGATGTGAAGAGGTAATGCAGGTAGAATCCATATACAGTGGGAGCTTGGCATGGATGAGGAGTGTGAGTCCTTAGAGAAGAACCAAACAGGTATTTGTTGGTGGAGTTGTCAGCTGGAAGAAAGCACTGAGAGACGGATGGATTCCCAAGTTAAAGAAGAGAGTGGATGGATACGTGAGACAGAAGGCCAAAGTATATGGTCTTGAGGAAGCTACAGGACAGTGGTACAGGGTTTGACAGGTGGATGACAAAGCAGGGCTTTAGTCAATGTCAGTGTAACTATTGTGTTTGTCTTACCAGGTGGATGATGAGTTGCGACATTATCCAATTACTATATGTGGGTGATTTGCTAGCAGGTTTTTACATACAGGGATTTGTTGAGCTAAGGGTAAGGTTAGTTCAGAGGTATGTCATGGAGAATTTGGAGCAGCGAAATTTTTTGGCATAAGAGACATGGATATTTTGTCTCCAGTGGGAGCTGATGTGAAGACAGTGTTGGTGGGGTTCAAGAAGCAAGATTCAAAATCGGTAAGCACACCAAGGGCTAGACAGTTCAAGCTTAGCTTAGAATAGTGTTCAAAATCACATGAGGTCTAGTGTAGACCTGAGTTTCCCCAAGCAGTGGGAGTTGTCAGAAAGTATGGAGCCAATTCGGGGAAGGAGTACTGGAGGGCAGTTCAGTGGATTCTTAGGTATTTGAGATGGACTAGCAGCAGGTTAACATGTTATGCAGGGTCAAGGTCTTCACTACATGGGTTGTAGGTTTGGATGTGGCAGATTACTTGGATGACAAGTGTAGCATCACAGGTTGTGTGGTGGTTGGTCTTCAAGATTGATCTTGAAGAGGGGTATAAGCCAGGGAATGATTTAGACGGTGTATAGGTACAGGTACAGGTGCAACTATTTATCTCCAAGTGAGAGATTGTTAGGTTGTGGAGCTAAAATCTTCACCAAGATGCAAACAAGAGGAGTTACAGAGGTTGCAGAGAGTTGTAAAATGAGTTGCAGGGTGACCGACGTTGCTATGATCAACTGACGTCGATCAGATAGTAGTGAAGAAGCAACCGATGGTGGTTACCAACCGACTGACATCGGTCAGGGAGGAGCTGACGTCGGCAGCGTGTGCGTGAACATGTAGTTTGCATGTTGATTCTGGAGAGTCTATTTTTGAACTATTAGTTTGCATGTTAAAGGCTAGTTATAGTCTTGAGTTGCGCGTCTAATTATTATAATTAAGATAGTCTAATTATTGTATGCATGAGATCTATATAATAGACTCATGGGCTATATTGTAAGTTAGTGCTAGAGAGTAAGAGAGCAAAATAATCTCCTTTAGAGAGAGGAGAGCAATGGTGTGTTCCTCCTAGTGCCACAGTACCAAGTGTGGGTGCTGGTTTGGAGAATCAGAAGGGTTCTTCGTATATGTATGATCTTGGTCAGCAGGGGTGCATGGCTTCTTTTGGAGATCTACAATGGTGAGTAAGGTTTGGTGATTTGCAGGTGACAGCAGAGAGCAGGAGATCTACTTGGAGTATGGTTGTGTACTTGGTGTACTGGCAGCGTTGTTTCTGACTGGTGGAGGTGAACATCAATTCTATATTGGAGTTGATTGTTGTGATCATGAGAGAGAGGGAAGAAGGTCTTGAGGTGTGGTGAGCCTTTGAGGTTGAAGAAGAAGTGGCATCTTCTTTATTGTATTTTCTTATGAGTGATTATTAATACAATTGTGTATTGTCTCCCATATTCCTGTGTTGTTTCATATTTCTAGTTACTTGTTACTTCTGGTTAAATTCCGTGTTTAGTTGCTAATACAAGAGGTAATCATATGTGCTCTAATTGAGGAGCAAGAACCTGACATCAATGATCTCCTTAAAAGCATGTGCACATTATAGTTCCAGATGATAATCTATCTCACTATGTAAATTTTTAGTAAACATAGTGGCTAATTGTTTATATGATAAATTGTGGGTGAAATGGATTGCAAGGTCTCTCCATCACTATAAATAACTTATAAAACTCTCATAAATATTTTACTTTGTTTGTGTTAAGTCAACCAATGAAATCTCATGTTTGAGATTATAAGAAAAATGTTGCACAAACTTATTAGAAGATCATCAAAATCTGTTACTAAATGATTGGGAAACTTTAAAACTCACTCCAAGGCTTGTCCAGCCAAGCTCTTTGAAAACAACAATAAAAGGTATATATCGCTATATGCCACTAGTTGACATGTAACAAAAAACTCAGTTAAATGGGCCTTAAGGTCACCTTTCCCTTTGTATTTATCAAATTTTGGTGGTTCGTATCCCAGAGGAAATGGTATCTAAAATTAATCTATGTTGAATGGATAAGAACACACATCATTCAACTTAAATTTTTTAGTCTGTTTTCCAACTTGAATGGAAGCAATTGCATCCTTCATCTATTACAATTCTTGAGATATAAAACTGGAAGGAACATTGGTTTGAGGGACAATATTGGTTTGGGTAGATGGTTGGGAGGTCACAAGTGGGACACTTTGATTAGGGTATGATAGAGATATCTGTTGGAGTATATTGGTTTAGTTGGAAAATGAATCAAGAATATGCATACGTGGATTATGATGTACTTGGAATTGTACATTTGATTGTGTGATACTCTGGGTTGGGTTGGCAATAAAGGTTTGACCTAGAGGATTTTATAGTTGAAATGGAGGGATATAACTATATTATGCTTGCTGTGGTTTAAAAAGGACATGTTGTCGAGTAATCAAACCTTGTTGTTGAGTAGAAACTTGTGGACCAAGACCCCATGTCTAAACTTGTGGCACACTTTGAACCAGTTGTTGTCTAGTCAGTAATTGAGAAACATGGGAGCCTCTTTGTTGCATGAATCTTCATTGGGAAATGAAAGCATGTTAAATGTTTGACATCTATTTTTGACCAATATTTACACATTGTTAGCTAGTCAGCATTTGGTTTTGAATTGGTACATTGGTCTACGACTGAGGAGGTATATTTGCCACTACCTGACGAGGTGAAACATTAGTTGCCCCTTGTTGAGGTGGCAATAAATTTGGCCTCTGTTACATTGGTACACTAGATTATACTTGTTATTGTGGAATAATACTCATCATTTGTTGATGAGTAGGATTTTTCACATTTGACTGTTGAGGTGCGACATTAGTTGTTGGTTGAGTACCTAACCTTGTTGGTTGCACATTTGATGAAACAACTGATTAAGGTTGGGATGAAAATACTCCTACTCTCTAGTATGATGGTTGAATCATGGTATTAACTATAGGCACATGTTGTTGAATAATGATTTGTGCATTAGTACCACTTTAATTTGGATTAGACGTTGCTTGCACATTGTCCACTATATTTTGCTCATTATTTTGCGTAGAAGCAAAAGACACTTCTTCAATAATGGGCATATGCATCAAGTTATCTACCAAATTTTTTTGCATAAAAGGGTTTGAAATTTGATTTTATTGACCAGTTAACTCTATCAAAACTCTTGTTGAAAGAACTAAGTCAATAAAAGGTTTGCTCATCATGTTCATCTGAAATTGCGTGCTAGATTCAAGTAGGTTTGATATGCTCTATGCATTTGATTAAAATGGTCTTCCATGATGTTTTTGATTCTATTAGGTAGATTAGGGTCTTGATATGTTGTTTGGACTAGAGCTAAAGGATTTTTAGAAGAAACTTATTAATCATAAATGATATTATGGGGCATTCTTACTAGACTTGGTAAATTTTCATGGGAGAAGTTTGCTGGAAACTTGGCCCCTACCTCTATGGCTGTAACCAAAATCTCATCTTTGTTATCCAATAAATGATGCTTAAATAAAAATAGATCATATGTGGAAGGCACATTAGTAGAGTGTGACTGTTGAAGAACTGGTTCGTCAATTATGAATATTATAACTAGATATTATGTAGTTTGTTCTTGGTCTTGTTTTGAATAAGGTGGTGTGTTAACCAAATAGTTAGCTAATAGATCTTAGCTTTGTGCCCCTAATTGAGTATTATAAGATGGATAAGAATCCATCTCATAAATAATATTATCTACGTAGGGGTCTTGCACCATTTTTTTCTGCGTAACCACATTACTAATCTCTAGATTGTACATGTGTCCACTATGAGTGTAGGAATACATGTTGGAATCCATAGTAAATGATTTACGATAGAAAGAGAGTTGTAAAAAATATAAAAAAGACAATATCTAAAATAGATGATGTTCAAACTTGGTCTAGATTCATAAAAAGATCAAAAAGGTTTATGCAAAGATTTAGTGAATAAATAAGCTAGCATTAAATGTCCAATGTCTCACTGTTCACACAAAGATGAGTAAGTAAATAGGCTGAAAATTGAAATGCCAAACTCTAAGGTCTAAGTATTTCAAATCAGTCTAATCTAGGAAATTAAAAGTTACTAGGTTTTTTTCCCAAATGCGACATTAAAAGTTAAGCTCAAACAAGACATGTGCTAGGACTCTTTGCCAAACAACATCAAAAGCTAGACTTTGAAATATATGAATGTTTTAATCTAACAGATTTGAAACACTTCTATCAAACACTAGGCATTTGATTCTTGAAGATGAACTTGATCAACTAGATATAAGGTATTAAAAAAAGGCACTTTAAAGATAGTTTATTTTCTCACAAATAATGGTATAAAACTTAGTTCTTTTGATAAATAAGGTAGACAAAAGTGAATGGTATAACTGTGCTAGATAAAAGATCACAAAAGTACACTCTGATTGGTCTGAAAATGTAGGAACAAATTTGAACTCTATGTAAGAGGGTCTATGAAACAATATTTGAAATGTTTTGGGTAGCGTAACGATGCTACACTACTCAAAAATGTGTGGCTAAATGTTTACTTTAAAAACTCTCTAAGGCAAAGATAGTTTTACATAATTTTGATAGCGTAACACTACTTTTTTTGACTCAAAATGTTGTGGTATATAGACTCAAAGTGTAAGTGTTTAGCACAAAATGGCTTAAGTCTATCAAGTGGTGATAATGATATTGAGTCTAAAATGGCCTTCAACCCAAATTAGAAATTGAAACTAAGTTTCCTCAAGTTTAGTGCAAATGGCAAACCCACTTAACACATCAATCCTATGAACTTATGAAGGTGCAATTTTGAATTTAGATTATAAATAAAATAATTAAACAAACTTTGTCAAAGGTCTAGACTCAATTGTGCAATGTAATTGCGCTAAATTGGATGATATGACTCCTAAATTTTGATGGACTTTGAATAAGGTAAATTTGATGACTTCACATGGGTAGCATAACGCCTCTTTATTCAAAGAAAAATGAGGACTATGTGTTTTGGTTTGTATCATTTTTTAAAACCAAGTTTTGACTTCAAACAAGACTTTAATCTAGAACAAAACCAACTAATTAATCATTTTTAGACTCTAAACTGACAAGGTTGCTTGGTATTGTTGGAATCTATTAATATACATCATTTGAGAGGATTTTAAGTGTTCATCCAAAAATAAATGCATATTATATAGTTGGATTTTTACACCCCCTTCTCTCAAATAACAGTACTGTGAACATGGACCTTAAGGCATACGTTGCACCAATAATACTTCCATAGCAAGTGGGGTTTTATCTAAGATCTACAAGTTTTCAAACGTTTTAGGAGAATCAATTGCAAAATGACTTGTTAAGTTGTGGAGCTAAAAGCTTTACTAATGTAAATAGAAGAGGTTGCTTAGTGTTACAGTAACCGACGTCGGTCTGATCAACCGATGTCAGTCATATTCAACTACACAGTAATTGACATCGGTTAGGGGTCAGCTGACATCAGTCAGACAAGAACTGATGTCGACAACCTACGTGTGTGTGTTTACATGCACTTCCAAAATTGATCTAATTTTAGACGGATAATTAATTTACATGTAAAAGACTAATTTTAGTCTTGAGTCTGCGTTTCTAATTATTGTAATTAGGAAGTCTAATTATTGTTTGCATGGGATCTATTTAAGAGACCCATGGGGCTATATTGTAATCAAGGACAAGGAAGAGATCCTTCCAATTATAAGATCAGTTGATCTACAGGTTGTGCAAGATCAGGGGAGATCTACATGGTAAGTAAGATCAGTTGATCTGTATGTGTGTGTGTGTGCAAGGTCAATGGAGATCTGTGGGGTAGCAAGATCAAGGAGATCTACAAAACAATAAAAAGCAAGATCAGGGAGATCTACTTGGAGTACTTTGAGTACTTGGTGGACTAGCAGTATTGTTACTGACTGGTGGAGGGAACAACAACTCGGTGTTGAGTTAATTGTTGGTTGTAATTAGTTGTGTGAGAGAGAGAACTCTTGAAGGATAATTAATGATACGCCTAAGAGGTGTGGGAAGAGTGTGTTTTCTTCATTGTATTTTCTTCTGAAAGAGTATTAATACAAGGTTGTATTGTCTCTCATATTCTGTGTTGTTTCTGAATTCTAGTTACATATTACTTGTGATTTAATTCTATGTTTAGCTGTTTATACAAAGGTAATCAATTGTGCTCTTAATCCTAATAAGTGGTATCAGAGCTAGGATCACCAAGTGATACCACTAACAAGTGGTATCAAAGCTAGGTTCAGAGCAGGTTAGTGTTTGTTGATTACAGGTCACTCTCAGGGGTTTTTGATTGAGTGGGAGTAAAGCAATGGCAGTAGAAAGTAAGCTAAGAATAGAAAAATTCAATGGCAAGAATTATCAATTATGGAGGATGCAGATAGAAGATTATCTGTATCAGAAAGATTTGTACTTACCGTTGGGTGGGGTTGCAAGCAAGCCCACAGATATGAAAGATGAAGAATGGAATGTTCTTGATCAGAAGGATCTAGGATCTATAAGGTTGAGCTTGGCATCGTCTGTGATTTTCAACTTATCACAGGCTAAGACAATGGTAGAGTTAATAAAATCTTTGGCAAATTTATATGAAAAACCCTCAGCTTCGAATAAGGTATTTCTTATGAAGCAATTATTTAATTTGCAAATGTTGGAAGGTGGATCGGTACATAGTCATCTTAGTAATTTCCATGAATTAGTAAATCATCTAGTTTCAGTCAATATAGATTTTGATGATGAAATTAAGGCTCTCTTAATCTTATGCTCTTTACTTAGAAATTTGGGATAATTTGGTAATGATAGTTAGTAATACTGCATCTGCTTCAAATATCTTGAAAGTAGATGATGTTGTTAGTGTAATCTTGAATGAAGAAATTTGTAGGAAAAGCAAAGGGGAATCATTAGGTAATGCTTTAAGTGTTGAAAGCAGGGGAAAGCAAAGAAAGAAGATCGAGCAAGGGAAATCAAAGTCAAAGATAGGCAAGAGATTTAGATCCAGACATGGTAGTATAATCTGCTGGAATTGTGGAAAGAAGGGGCATGTAAAAAAAGATTGTTGGTTGAAATAAGATCAGCATGAAGGAAATGAAGAAGTAGATGTTGCAGGTATTATTGCACAGGATGCTCTTGTATGTTCCTTAGATAAAGTGAAATCTTGGGTTTTAGATTCTGGTGCCTCTTTCCATGCAACCCCAAATAGAGAATTTTTCCATGATTATGTCTGTGGAGACTTTGGAAAGATTTATTTAGGGGATGGTAAGCCTTGTCAAATGGTTGGAAAAGGAAAAGTGCAGCTAAAATTACAGACGGGCAACACATGGGTGTTGAAGGAGGTTATGCATGTCTTAGTCCTGAAATGGAATTTGATTTATGTAAGAAAGTTGGGTGATGAGGGATGCACAATAACTCTCACAGCAGAATTTTGGAAAGTTTTCAAAGGTGCACTTATTTTAGCAAGAGGTAAGAAAGTAGGTACTCTTTATCTATTTACTTGTATTACTGATTCTCCTTCTGGTTTATTTACTTCAGATATAGATGCGAAGATATGGCTCTATGGGCTTGGTCACATGAGTAAGAAAGGAATGCATGTTCTTGAGTCAAATGATAAGAGTTCAGATTCAAAAAGCATAAATCAAGTTTTTTGTAAGCAACAGAAGAAAGTGAGGTTCTTTGAAATTGATGCTATAAGAAAAGATCGGGTTTATTGCATAAAGAGGAAATCTAATGTTTTTGACAAGAACATGAAAGCCTTGGTTTTCAAGGAGAAGATGATGGACAAATATCAGCTCAAGGGGCTAAATAATTCTAAGTAGGGTAGTTTGGACAAGGTTATGATCCAAAGTGAGCTCACGGGTAAAAATCATCACTCACAGGAAAACATAGTTATCGACGTCAGTCAAGTGAGAACTGACATCAAACAGGTAGGTACCGACGTCGATCATGTGTAGACCAAAGTCGGTGGTGTCGGGCAAGTGGATACCGACGTTGATTAGAGAACCAACGTCGGTGACCAGGTGGACATCAATGTCGGTTAGGGAACTGACGTTGGCGACTAGGTGGAATCGACATCGGTCGGGTGCAGACCAAGGTCAGCTAGAGAACAGATTTTGGGTGGATAGCAAGCTGTCAAGGAGTCTCAAATGCCCATGTGGAGGACTAAAAGGGTAAGTAAGCCTCAAATTCGTTATTCTCCTTCTTTACACTACTTGTTGCTCACTGATGGTCAAGAACCAAGAAGTTTTGAAGAGGCAATGCAGGTAGAATCCAAAAAATAGTGGGAGCATGGCATGAATGAGGAAATTGATTCCTTGGGAAAGAACCAAATGGGAGATTTGGTAGAGTTTCCAGCCAGGATGAAAGCACTGAAAGATGAATGGATTCCTAGGTTAAAAAAAGGAGAGAATGGACATGTGAGACAGAAGGCTAGGTTATATGGTCTTGAGCAGGGTGCAAGACAATGGTGTTTAAGGTTTGACAGGTGTATGACAAAGCATGGCTTTAGTCAATGTCAATATGACCATTGTGTTTACTTTACCAGGTCAGATAATATTAGCTACATTATTCTGTTACTATATGTAGTGTATATGCTTGTTGTAGGGTCACACATGCAGGAGATTGCTAAGCTAAAGGTAAAGTTAGTTCAGAGGTTTGCCATGAAAGATTTGGGAGCAACAAAATTCTTTGGCATGAGTATTTCTAGAGACAGAGAAAGTCACAGGGTGATTTTGTCTCCAGATGATTATGTGAATAAGGTAGTGGAGAGCTTCAATATGCAGGATGCAGAATCGGTTAACACACCTATGGATGGACAGTTCACATAACAGTGTCCCAAATCACATGATGAGGTTGAGTACATGAGGATTAGACCTGAGATTACCCAAGTAGTGGGAGTTGTCAGCAAGTTTGTGGCCAATTTGAGAAAGGAGCACTGGAAAGTAGTTCAGTGGATTCTTAGGTATCTGAGAGGGACCAGCAGCAGGTATACATGCTATGCAGGGTCAAGCACTTCTTTACATGGGTATGTAGATTCAAATATGGCAGGTTACTTGGATGACAGGAGAATCACCACAGGATATGTGGTGGTTGGTTTTCAAGACTGAAATTGAAGAGGGATACAAGCCAAAAAACAAAATTAGATGATGTACATGTATAGGTACAGGTATAGGTGCAGATATTTATCTCCAAGTGGGAGATTGTTAAGTTATGGAGCTAAAAGCTTCACTGATGTAAATGGAGGAGGTTGCTAAGTGTTATAGTAATCAATGTCAGTTTGATCAACTGACGTCAGTCATATTTAGCTACGCAGTAACCAACATCGGTTAGGGGTCGGTCGACATCGGTCAGACAGGAATCGACGTCGACAACCTCTGTGTGTGTGCATTTACATGCACTTCCAGAACTGGTCTAATTTTAGACAGATAGTTAGTTTGCATGTAAAAGACTAATTTTAGTCTTGATTCTATGTTTCTAATTATTGTAATTAGGAAATCTAATTATTGTTTGCATGGGATCTATTTAAGAGACCCATGGGGCTGTATTGTAATCAAGGACAAGGAAGAGATCCTTCCAATTGTAAGATCAATTGATCTTCAAGTTGTGCAAGATCAGGGGAGATCTACATGGTAAGTAAGATCAATTGATCTACAGGTGTGTGTGTGTGTGTGCAAGGTCAAAGGAGATCTATGGGGTAGCAAGATCAAGGAGATTTGCAACACAATAAAGAGCAAGATCAGGGAGATCTACTTGGAGTACTTTGAGTACTTGGTGGACTGGCAGTATTGTTACTGACTGGTGGAGGGAACAACAACTCAGTGTTGAGTTGATTGTTGGTTGTAATTGATTGTGTGAGAGAGAGAAATATTGAGGGAGAATTACTGTTACGCCCAAGAGGTGTGGAAAGAGTGTGTTTTCTTCATTGTATTTCCTTTTGGAAGAGTATTAATACAAGGTTGTATTGTCTCTCATATTTTGTGTTGTTTTTGAATTCTAGTTACATATTACTTCTGATTTAATTTTGTGTTTGGTTGCTTATACAAAGGTAATCAATTGTGCTCTTAATCCTAACATGACTTTCATGTCAAACAATGCAAAATAAAAGCATGGATTTTAGGTCTGTATCACTTGGCTTGTTGCAAAAAGGTCTAGTTTTTTTTGTAACCACTACATCATGTTGTTTGTTCAGTGTAGTGCAATGTCCAAAATGTCACTACGTCCCATGTGCAACTCCAATTAGGAACCAAATGAAGTCAATGGTAGGAAGTAAAGCCCTAGGTCAAATCTTCCATAAAGAACTCATGGGAGGTTATGACGTCCCCCTCACAAGCCAAGTTTACATGAAATACAAAAAGCATAAAATAAAAAGACTTTAAGGTCATTCTCAAAGTCACCCAATATTTTTGTGAGTTTTTGGAGAGTGTTTTAGATGATGTTATTTCTATGCCTTGGACTGAGGTTTTTACAATAAGGATGACGTTTTTAATTCCAAGGGTTCCCTATAGGGGACAAATAGAAGAGCATACATGCACAAACCTTCTCTTTGTCAAATAATTTTTAATTAAACAACTATTGAAAACAAGAATTGACAAGTGTGTTCAATTTTAAAACCCCAAATGAAAGATGCGATGGTGTTATTTTGACCACTTAGTCTTAAGTTGTAACATTAAAAGCCTAACTTATCAAAACATTCACTTAAGCATCTAAATATTTTATTAAGCACCAAAAACAAGATTGCTAATTCATTTTAAAAGCATGTAAAATATGGTCTAAAACATGTTTTAACAAATTTGAAATCCGACGGTTACCTATCTACCCTTAAGGCATCACCCAAAAACAAATGTGTTAAGTTAGACAATGTTAACATAAATCTAAAAAAAATATTTAAAAAAAATCATAGCCTGTTTAAAAATCATAGCCTAACATCTTAGTTACCCATTTATGTTCTTCTTCAGATGATAAACTTTGTTTTAAAATTTTTTTAAGACTATCATGATCAGTCTTTACCTGAAAGTGATGACCCATCAAATAAAGTCTCCATTGTTTGACTGCATGCAAAATGACCATCATTTCCTTCTCATAGAGGGGCTTGCGCTAAATTTTAACCTTGAGTTGATGAATTTCAAATGCCAGTGGTGTGTCTTCTTGCATGAGTTCAACACCCATACCATATCGAGATGCATCACATTCAACCATAAAAGTTTTAAAAAAATCAGGAGTGGCCAATATTGGAGTAGTGCACATAGCCAATTTCAATTGTTTAGATGCCTGGGTAGTTATATCAGTCCACTGAAAGGAGTATTTATTTAACAAAGAGGTAAGTGGGGCTGTAATACTACCATAATTTTTTACAAATCTGTGATGGTAACTAATAATGCCCAAAAATTTCCCAAGTTGCTTGAGTGTCTTAAGAATTGGTCAGTCCACCATTGCTTGAACTTTTTAGGATCCATTTTCACTCCTTCATAGACACCAAATGACCCAAATATTTAACCTCACCAGCCCCAAAAGTATATTTGGAAGTTTGACATATAATTGATTTTGCTCCAAAATGGAGAGTACTTGTTTCACATGTTACAAATGGTCTGTCCAATTTTTACTATAAATGAGGATATCATCAAAGGATATCAAAAGAAATTTTCTTAAAAATGACTTAAAAATAGTATTCATCAAACTCTGAAAAATAGATGGTGCATTTGCTAGACCAAAAGACATAACCAAAAACTCATAAGGGCCCTCATGAGTCCTAAAAATGGTTTTAGGTATGTCTTCATCATGGACCCTGATTAGATGATACCCAAAATGTAGATCCAACTTGGTAAAATAAAGAGAACCATTCAATTTATCTAGAAAATCATCAAAGATAGGGATTGCAAAATTATCTTTGATAGTGTACTTGTTGAGTTCTTTGTAGTTAGGGCACATCCTTCAAGTGTCATCTTTCTTTTTCACCATGACATCTGATTAAGAGTATTGGCTTTGGCTATGGTGAATAATTCTTGCATCCAACATCTCTTGTATGATCTTTTTAATTTCACTTTTTTGGGCATAAGGATACCTGTATGGCCTGATGTTGGGTGGTGTACTGCCAAGAATAACTGTGATAGCATGATCATGCATGCAGTTAGGTGGAAGTCCTTTTAGCATGTCTTTAAAAATAATGAAATAAGCATCAATTATTTGTTGCAGATCAAGAGGTGGAGATGGCTGAGTTGGTTGTACTTCTATAGAAAACAAGTGAGCTACAAATCTCTTAGCACCCTTATGGAGAATCTTTATCACTTGATGGGAGATAACAAGTTGGGGAGATTTATCCTTTAATCTTCTTAGCTAAAATGTCCTTTATATAGAATGAAAATGCATGAATAATTCTTGAAAATTCATCTTAGTGTTGCCCAAAGTGGTGAGCCACTAGACTCCCAGAATAATATCAACTCCACCCATCAGAATAACAAACATAAGATAATCCAATAAGTAGTCTTCCATGGCCAACTTAATACTTTGACATTTTTTTGAATAACTGATAGTATCACCATCTTCAATCATAACCTATAATTCTAAAGATGAATAAATGAAATAGTACAAATGAGCAGCCAAGTTACTGTGGATGAAGTTGTGTATGCTCTCAAAATCAATCAAGATAGTGACCTTATATTTCTTAAGAAAACACATCACCTTAACAGGTTAGAGAGTACTAATACCTAACAGGGCATGACATGAAATAGTAGTTTGAGAGTCTTCAGATTCCTCCTTAGGAACTTCTACATCTGCATCATGTACTTCTGCATCATCTTCATCATCATTGGCACTTTCAATGTAAAACAACTTATTTTTAACATAACGATGATCTTTGCTCCATTTTTTGTCACAATCATAACACAACCCTTTGGCTCACTTCTCAATTTGTTATTGTGTTAATATGGTGGGTTGTGGAAATGATGGTGCTGGAAGATGTGATCATGACCAATAGCGAAAGTTTTTCTTTTGACTATCTCTTTTTATTCTATCATACGTACCTTAAGAATAGATTTTGATATAGATGTTGGGTTACATATTCAAACCTTGTATTGGATGCTATCTTTGAGGCCGCCCAAAAATAGATCCATCAAATTTCTCTCAGTGATATCTTCCACCCATAAAGAAAGATTTTAAAATTGATGAATATAATAATTCACAGTACATGTTTATCATAGCTTGGCTAATTGGTTGAAATAGTTCTTAGAGACATTATTCTGATAATGAGATATCAACTCCTTAGTAAAAATAATCCATGTAACAAGAGCACCATTATTTTTCTTTTAAACATAACTAGCGATACCAAATGAATTGTTTAGGTTCCATATACAGGGACGTCACCATCACCCTCTGAGAACTAGGGGTTTGATGTAGCTCAAAGAAATTCTCAATTTGAATAATCCAAGTGAGAGGATCCTTACCATCAAAGTTACATATGTCCACTTTGAGCAACATCGATTTCATACTAGCATGGGAGTTATTGAGATGAGGATTTGAATACTAAAGTGAAGGGTTGTTAGACTGAAACTAAGATGTGAGGGTAGTGAATTGCATAGTGATATGTTGTAATTCACTGTGAACCCCATTAATCTCTCTATGCATCCCTAAAATATTAACTTGGACTGCAACAAAGTCATCATGCCTCACCAAGTTTTTTATGTCCTCTTGAAGCTGAGAAATCATCGGATCTAAAGTTATAAATTCCATGTCATTGATAGAAGGAGTCTTAAGAGTTTTTGGTGCCTTTTTTCTTCTTATAGTTGAAGGACATACCATAAACAAAATCTAAGAGGGTTTTGACCCCAAAAAAAAGTACTAAGAAATGGTACCATTGCGATCACCTTGTCAAGATGAATCCAATGATTACCTTTGCACACTAGAGTAAAATTTATGGTATCAAAAAAGTGTACCAATAGAATATACCATTGTGATCATCTCATGAAGATGAATCCAATGACTGCAAGTGTGTAAGAGGAAAAAAATTTCTAGAAGTTTTTTTTAAATTTTTTTTTTGAAAAAGCCTTTTGAGCAATACTGCACTGATGGAAAAAATTAATTCTTCTCGGATTGCAAGTTATGTTTTTTCGCTTTCACTACTGCTAGAAGCCACGCCTCCCCAGATTTGAAAAAAATGCTATAAAAAACTTTCCCAAATCAAATATTTGATACCACTTGTAATGAAATTACTTAGATATTCACATAAAATGATTTTATATTGCACAGAATAAAAAAATGTGAGAGATTACACAATGATAATTGATACCAGAATAGAATACTAGATAATATAGCAAAGCCACATTAAGGGGGCAACCTCCACAATAATGCACTAATAGTAGAATACTTAACATGATGATTAAAGACTAACCACTACCTCCTATATATAGTCTACTTAACCAAAGTTATTTCATAAGTCAATCTATCTAAGAACATAGACAAATGTAACAACTATATAAAAGAGGTATGTAAGCCACAAGTCAGCCATACATATCCTTAGAAACACCATGGTTAAGGGCGTAACACTAGGTGAGTTTGTAGATAATGAGTGAGTCCATAGCTGCAGACTGGGTGAGTCCATAGCTAATTTGTAGTTGTAGACTGGGTGAGTCTGTAGCTAGTTCGTAGTTGTAGACTAGGTGAGTCTGTAGCTAGTCCATAGCTTAGCCAAAATGATAGATCTTATTTATAAGTTATTTTATAAGATTCTAAAACTACTGCAACATTGTTTTTGAAATGGTTACTCTTCATACTCCATCTTTTCTAGTTTGGAATGGACTGCATATGCACATATTGGCATCCTTTTCTCAATAATTATTAGAAATAGATAACAAAGAAATAATAATAGATTTTAAAGAAATAACCATAATATATACTTTTTATTTTATTTTAAATAAATTATAAGTTCAAAAACTACCTTTAGACTTATTTTTAATGCCAAGAAAAAGGATGTTATTTCATGGATATAATGAGCCATTTTTTAGGCTCATCAAGTAATACTCCTCAAATGCTTTCAATTAGTTATGTAAAGTCTATGGAATATAAAGGTAGACATCAACTCCATATAGACCATAATATAATAGAGTTTTATAAACACTGAATAAGTATTTTATGGATAAGATGAGAAACATGCATAATGATGTAAGATTGAAAATAAAATTTTGGGTAAAAACAATCATGGTTGCTTTCTATTTGATCAAAATATCACTCATATTAACCCTAATTGATAAAAATCCACATGAATCATGTACTGGAAATAAATCCTCTCTCAAACATATTAGAGTTTTTATTTGTGTTATTTATATGTATGTTTTGAAAGAAAAAAATGACTAAGATGAAAAATAAATCAGCAAAGTGTATCTTTATTAGAGATGGTACTGGTGTGAATGGATATAAGGTATGTAACCATGAAATAAATATGATTATTTACAGTTTGAATATTATGTTCAAAGAGATAAAAAAGGATTGTAAAACAAGAAGACAACCAAAGGATGAGTCTAAACAAATTCAATTTGAAGAAGAAAAGAGAGAAAAAGTGTTTGAATGCAAAGCAACAACATGTGATAAACCACAATAGGAGTTACAAGAGGAATATTTGGATGAAGTTGAGGAAGAGGAACCAAAAGATTTAGAACCAAAAATTCTAATGTTGAGAAGATTAGATTGGGCAAGGATACCTAATAGGTATAGTCCTTTTGATTTTTATTTTACATTCCTTTTATCAGTTTTTATGTTACTGATGAAGACCCTAAGACTATAAAGGATGTTTTGCTTCAAAATAAACTAAGTCTTGGAAGAAGGATATGGAGGAATAAATTAAGTCCTTATATAAAAATCAAAGATAAGACTTGGTCAAATTATCTCTTGAAATACACCTTGTTTGTTGTAAATGGTTATTTAAGAGGTGCAATGTAGATAGGAGAACAAGGGAGTATAAAACTCACCTAGTAGTAAAGGGATTCTCTTAGGGAGAGGGAATTTATTTTGGTGATATTTTTCTCCTATTACTAAATTAAATCCAATTATATGGACACTTGTTAGAGAAGATGGACACTTGTCAAAACATTGCTGATTTGTTGATGAAGGCTAAGTATTGAGAAATTTTATTGGTATAGAAAATCAATGGGCATAGTTGGCCCTAAGTAGTAAAGGTCTAACCTTGTGGCCCTCTATAGGAAGTATTAAACAAGTGAGATATTGTTGGAAATGTGTTGTATATTTTCCATGATTTACACTCTACTAGACTATAGAGCTAGAATGGGGCCTTCTCACCTTTGGGGCTGGGATTAGCACCCTAATTTTTTTTGTGATTATATTAGCATGCATTTGGGTGGTTTAGCCAATGTTTTATATAGCCCATGGTTATGGCACCCATGATATTATAATATTAATTTGAAAGTTACTTATTGATATGCCTATATAGTCATATATACAATAGGTAACCAAGTGGAATATTGTTGGATATGTGTTTAACAAGTGGGAAATATATTCAACAAGTGGGATATTGTTGGAAATATATTCAAAAAGTGAGATACTGTTAGAAATGTATTGTCTATTTTCCATGATTTACACTCTATTAGACTATAGATCTAGATTGGGGCCTTCTTACCTTTGGGGTTGGGGTTAGTGCTCCAAAATTATTTGTGACTATGTTGGCATATATTTGGGTAGTTTTAACAAATATTTTATATAGCCCATGGTTTTGGCATCCATGATATTTTAATATTGATTTGATGGTTGCCTATTGATGTGCCTATATATACTCACACATGTAATAAGAAAAAGACAATATTGAGAAGTACATTATTTTATTACAAGATTGTTAAGTTAATACAATAGTAAAGGAGGTTATTGTGTTGGTTTTTTTTCTGAAGGGATTTCCTATGTGAAATCTTGTGTGTGTGTCATTTTTCTTATTCTATTAGTTAAAATATTATGTTAGTATTACTTCTCTCATTTTAGTTTACTGGGTCTATTTTTCTCTTTAGACTTAAGATTAATTTTGGTGAAGTTTTTGGTACGCAAGAGCTATTCATTAGGTCCTCAATAATGGGAATAAAATAGTAATTCTTCATTGTGATATTGTTGAGAGCTCTATATTCGATGCACAATTTTGAAATGTTATCCTCATTTGGCGCAAGTAAAAGTGGGGTATTTCAAGGTGATAAGATCAACTTAATGTGTCATTTACCCACTAATTTATGGATTTATATATTGATCTCTTCATTATCTATAATTGATTTACCATATTAAAATGCATTAGGTAGTGGTAGTCTTACTATCAGTGTAGACACATATTTAGGTGACTTAAAGACATCCTTATATTCTTCCATCATGTTGTTCAACTACTATATGTTTGTTGTTGTTGAAGGAACAATATAATGAGTTTGTGATGCATGGGCACTCTTACATTCAAGTATCACCATCAAGAGTACAAAATTTTAATTAGAATTGATTATATTCTTGTACCATTTGGCACTAATGAGTAAAAACTTATGAAATAATTCCAATACACTGTATCTCATTTCACCAACATATATGAAAAAATTCTATAATTTTATCCATAGACTACATAGGTAAAGATATGGTTGACCAACTAAAACATCACATACTTCTAATGGCACAATGTCACAAAGGACTACATCTTGAAGATGATTGATTTTTTATAGAGGAGACAATATACTAAGTGACACATTTATTAGACTTTGAATTGAAAATTTTGATGGAGTATGGTTGTGGGTGAAGAATCAGTGGAAAGTGTAGATACCTAAAAGTGGCCACCAATGACCTTCGACCAAGCCTCAGACCAATTTCTACCAAACATCACAATTTGGGCTAAAAACATGAAAACATGCTAAATGGTTCGAACTTATCATATACAAGTGCCAATTTAGGCTAAAGTATCCCTAAATAAGGCAAAACATTTTATGTGATTGTTAGATTTTCTTGAATTATTTTGAGCCAAACTGCTAAAAACATAATTTGACGGTTTAAACCACTAAATTCTCCTAATTCAGAAGCACACGACACGTGTATGTTCTATTTTGTGTCAACAACGTCCTAAATGGGATATTGGTCTATATGCAACTAACATCATCTTCTAATTTCACTCTAGTCAAATTTCAATCCAATAATATGACATTTAGACTAGTATGATTAATTTGTGCACCAATTTCCAAAGAATTACACTAAAATTGTTTAATCATACTTAGGTAAATTTAACCAAATTATAATCTTAAATATGAATTCCATGGAACTTATTGAATATTTATTTTTTGAAAATTAGTTTATAATATTTACATCATCATGTGGCATCATTTTTTGAGGTGGTATCCATAGACCATAAATGTAATAAATATCTGATTATGCCCTCCCATGCCTCATTAATGCCCCTTATTCCCAAATCATGATGATGATATTTATGGATTTTATTTACATAATTAGATTAATTCATGGCCACATATTCTCATCTTGAGATTGATGGTCATGGTTGATCTTATCCCATTTAAAAAATCTATAAATGAAGGCCTCACACTCATAATTTTAAGATTTCATAAGCCAAAGTTATAATACATAAATGATTTCAAAACTAATTTGATATAATGTTATTATACCAAAATATTGAATCAATATTTACAAGCCAAATCCATAAAGCCAATGATGCCAGGAGAGAAGGAGATATCCAAGCTCCATTGCTACGAACTTCATCATAATTCGAGCAAGTCAATGAAGAGATCTCTTAAAACATTTAAAGAAGGTAAGAAAGTTTGTTTTATTACATTTTAATTGTGCTTTGTCAATGATTTTTCCTCACTAAGCTCCCCCTAAGATCTAGGATTAACGTGTTATTTCATTAGTGTGTTTTTGGATTTGATTTCATCTAATAACACAATACTAATCTCCGTTTATTGGATTTCTATGTTCACAAATGGCACGCCTGGTGGGATCCAATGCAACTCACATACCAAGAAGATCAATATGTAGGCCTTAAATTAAGATTTTAGATGCTTGAATCACTCTAAAATTGATTTTATAAACTTGTTTGGTTGGATTTCATTTTCACAGGTTTATACAGAGATCGTCGATGGTTAGGTGTGACTGGGGATGGTTAGTTTCAACCATCGATGGCTGGATTACATGGTAAAAATGGACTAAAAAATTGAATTTTGATTCTTTATATCATATATATTCTTGATTTATAGGTTTCAAAGGCATTTAAACTCTTCAACCAAGTTTTACCTTGTAGATTTTCTCAATTTTTGAACTAACCAAGCCTAATCTAATGCATTTCTTTTTTGAGGTTTTGCCTTTGGGTTCATACGTCATTGTCGATGATATTTTATTGACCATCGAAGATTTTGATCGACCGTTGATGGTTATCTATTAACTGATTAGTGACGGTTGCCTTGAAACTACTAATGGTTATCTGTGACCATTGACAGTCACTATGTGAAATTAAATCCAAACCCGAGAGCTAAATTTCAAACCTCATTTGCTCAACCAAGAAAGTGATTCTAAGTAGGGGTTTATAATCTAACATTTTTAGGTTTAAGGATTGATTTAAAGGCAAAATTACATGTTTTTGACTAATCACACATTTCAATTTGGTTTCTAAAAGGAACTTAGTCTAATCATGCACATTTTAATTTGGGTCTAAAATGAACATGTTTAATCTCACACATTTGGATGTTGGTACTTAAAAAGAATATAGGATTGGTTAAGTCTTATAAACATTTAGTTTTTGGTGCTTAAAATGAATTTCAAGTCTTAAACATTTTCTTTGGTGCTTTAAAAAGAAAAATTACATGTTTATGTTAAATGTGTTGTGATTATTTTTCAAACATTTTTGCAAATTAAGGCCAAGGGGCCAACGAACACCACTAAACACTTTAATTTGGTACTTTAAAACAAATTCACTTCAAATTTTTATTTTTTATAAGTCATCTATCATTTCTTAGTTAAATTTGTTTGAAAAAAAAGTATTTAATGCATGTATGCTCTGCCCCCATCCCCTATAGGAACTTGTGGGATCAAAAGCATCATTTTCATTACAAATTGTGCCTTAGTCCAAATGCATAAAAATGAGGTTGGCTAAGCTCTCCCCAAAATCTACATGGTTTGGATTATCTAAAATAACCTATAAAGCCTTTTTACTTAGATTTTATTTCATGCATTTTGGCTTGTGAGGGGGAATTCATTACCTCCCATAGGATCTATAGGGAAGCTTCGACCCAGGGTTTCATCTCCTAATATCATCTTCAACCCTCTCCATGGAGGGGTATACAAGTTGGGATCACCCCACTGAGATGGTGGTTTAAATTATTAAACCATCTATGTTAGTAGCAGGTTAAGCCTAGGATGTATGATCAATATAGACATTGCACTACACTGAGTAAGTGATAGATGTAGTGGTTGTGAAAAAGATAAGACCTTTTCATAAAAGGTCGATCGACACAAACTCAATTGACGTATTTATTCTCTTGTGTGTATATGTGAAAGTGTGTATACATGGGATCAATCTAGATGATTAAAAATAAATTAGTTTTAGTCAACCCCACTTTACTACACCTTGATAGGATTTAGGATGATATACTTAGTGTATTTTTATCATTTATTCTTGTATTGTTTGTTGTGTTAGAAAACTTGTTGTTTAAACCATGTCTTGAATGAATTTTCTTTTCCACATTACTCCATTGTTTGAGGAGGCATTATGTTATCTATTTGACACCTAGATTTAACGTAGAAAAAATTTTGTGTTAAAAATGTTGAGTGTGGCATTTGATTAATTCGGATAACGTTATGCTGTCCAAATAATTTCAAGTCTTATGCCTTATAAGTCTTTGAAATAAAATATTGTTTACATCTTTTAGGAGTGATAACACTGCTATGTTTCCCAAACTATCTGAAATGACTTATCTTGTCTCGTATCCTAATTATCAATGTTTATACAAATCACATGTGCCTTGTTGGATCTTTATTTTAGCATTGTTCTGCCATTCAAAATGGCCTATCTTATTGGTCATTAAATCCAAAGTTTTCTTACGTTGAGTCTTCAATTAACTTTTCCAAGTTTAAATCCAAACATTGATTGATTTTTGTTTAGGCCTCAACATGTAGGGGCTGATACACATATCTTTCTCTTTTGGGTTGTGTAACTTAAATTAATTTTTGACACAAAATTTAAAAGCTATATTGTTTGTGCCTTCATTTTTGAAAATTAGTCCATCTTCAAATGCCTTTTATTTAAGTATTTTATACCAATTTGATCATGTTTATGTATAGAATAAAGTGCCTAGTCTTTGCCAAAATGTTTCAAATTTATTAGATAAAAAATCATCATCCTTTGTTTCAAGTCTAGATTTTGACACCAAGTTTGGCTAAAAGTCATAGCACAACCTATTTGAGCCTAGCTTTGACTCCACATTTGGACAAAAGACCTAGTAACATTTCCCTTTCTTAGTTTAGACCTATTTGAAACATTTGGACCTAAACTTTGGAATCTTGTTTTTAGTTCATCAACTTGACCTAGTTTGTGTGAGACATTTAATGTTAGACATTTGAAGTTATATTATTTTTACCAAATATTAGCATAGACCTTTTGGAGATACAGCTCCACCTTCGACAAAGCTAGAAATTTTGAACCTCTTTGTCATTTCAGGCATAAATTTTTAGAGTTTGTGAACTCTAACCCACCTTGTCATGAAATATTTGCCATTTAATTTTACCATGTCTCACTGTACATCTAGTGGAGCCATGTATAATCTAGGATAAGGGAATGTTGTCACATAAGAGGAATTTGTTCAAGACCTTTATGGAGACAATGTTGTTTGGGAGATGGATGCTTATCCACCTTTCAACACTTAGACATGAGAATAGAGTCAAGATCATTTGGCCTATTATTTGGTTAGCATGACTCCATACATAGAGCAATATCAAGAGTAGACAACTAAATATTTGGTTAGCATACCTATGATTGCAAAAAATGTTCAATAACAACCCTATTATGTGATCATGCCATCAACTTATGATCCTAATAGAGCCACAGAGGTTGGGCATGACAATTTTCCACATCTACCAATAACACTTTATAACATGTTTTACAATTTGAATAAGGATCAGGCCTCTTCTAGCAACCTTAATGCCATAGTACCAATGCCATATCAAGATCTGTGTATGCTTGTCACACAAATAGGTCTCACAAAGGACCAATTCATAGAAATTTAGACAACATACTAGGCATATCAAAACCTATATCATAACTTTAATCAAATGTCCATGTCAAATGCACCTCATATTCAGTCACTCCCTTCAATGGGAGTTTTATTTGAGTTGAAAGGTCAAGAAAATTAGGGTTTTGACTCACACAAAACACTTTAGTCAACAAAATGTTAAAACCCCAACCATTGAGGAAGTGTCTTCTGCTTCTATGCATAACAATGAGGAAAATGTAGTGGATAATACATAAGTAACATCCAATCTAAACCAAAGTGGTGTTAACATAAAAACACATAGTCAACAACAAAATATGTTTTTAAGTAGCACCATTAGTGCTTCATAAACTTAGGTAGTAGGATTTTCTACTTCCCAACCTCAACTAACTGCTTCTAATCCTCAACCACTTACTTCTTTTAACACCCAACAACAAGAATTAAGTAGTCAACCAATAACCAGTGTCATGCCACATCATAATGTGACAAATCCTACTCCCCAACAGGTGACAAGTAATATTCCAAAATAATAGGCACCATCCAATCAACCCATAAAATAGAGATAAAACATATTACCATCTCAACAAAGGGAAATCAATGTTCCACCTCATCAGGTAGCAATGAACATACCTCTTTCATCATAGACTGACATACTGATCCAAAGCCAAATGATGTTTAACCAATAATGTATGAGTGGTAGTCAATGATAGATGTTGAATATATAACATGCATCTACTTCCCAACTAAGATTTACACAATAAAGAGATTCCAATGTTCCTCAAGTACTTGTTTGGCAATAGTGGCCTTTTATCCAGAATGTGCCAATGTTTCAATGACAAGGTCTTGGTTTAGAAGTCCCTCTCAATCAACGAGGTATGACTAGTTAGTGGCATGTCCCTATTCAACATTAGCAGGTATAATACACCCATATACCACCATCCCAAACTCAGTATTCCCAACATCAGACGTACATACCCAACCCCAACTAGAATATCACACAACCATAAGTGCAATTTCAATAATTGCACCCTAATCCATGAATACATATTCCTGGTCCATTTCCTAGCCAATCTAACATTTCCCAACAAATGCCTCCATAATACCTAGGTCAAAGTAATCCACTTGTGATCGCCCAACCTCTACCTCAATAGGCTAATGATCCCACTAGTATCCTCGCATAGGAGCTGTACCAAATGAAAGATGTAATCGACACCATCCAAACTAGGAAAAAAATCAAGAAGTTCAAGTTGGATGATGTGTGTTCTTACCCTTTTAATATGGAGTACTTACATATACCATTTTCTCTAAGGTATGAGCCACTATAGTTTGATAAATATAAAGGGAAAGGTGACCCCAAGGCCTATTTGACAAAATTATTTGTCGCATGACAACCAGTGGCCTATGGTGACATCTATTTATTGTTTTTGTTTCCAAAAAGTCTAGTTGGATAAGCCTTGGAATGGTTTCTAAAGTTTTCCAAGGATTTAATATCTGATTTTGATAATCTTTTAGAAAAGTTCGTACAACACTTCTCTTAAAATTTTGAGCACATGATTTCATTAGTAGACTTAACACAAGCCAAATAGAAAGTTGGTGAAAGCTTGACAAGCTATTTATAATGATAGAGAGCCCTTGCAATCTGGTTCACCCATAGTCTACCAGATAAACAACTAGCTGCTATGTTTACCAAAAATCTATACAATGAGATATCTTATAATTTGGAGTTGTAATGTTCACACACATTGAAAGAGATCATTGAAAAAGGTTTTCTGATTGAAATATCCCTCATTAACAAGGGGATCATTAAATTAACCTCATCAAATCAGAGCAATAGTCAAAATCAAAACTAGAATAGTGGCCAAAATTCACACCTAGTCTAACATAAGCATCATAATCAGCACAGGTCAATAACAATGACAGACCCAAGCAATTCAATCATAATAAGAATGTTGTAAGGAATGGAGTAATAAAATCATGACATGTCCATGTGGTGCAATCACTATATTCTCAACCTACACCACCTTTCCAGTTTAATCCTAACCAACAACTTTTTTAGTAGCTGTAACAAGCATAATAAGTGTAACAACCTAGACCAGCACCACCAATGCATCAAATGCCTTTGCAAAACTGTCCTCCAAAATGAAATGTTCCAACTTGACATGTTTTTATCAACCTTAGAGAGCCTATTGAGATTGTGTTTTTCAAGCATGCCATAACTAATTTGATCAGATGGCCTATTCTAAAAGGGCCAATTCCTGAGGGTGCTGACATTTAAGACTGGTCTAGGCTAAATGAATTATGTGAATGTCATCAGGTCAATGACCATAATTTATAGTGATGTATGCAAATCAAACATGTGATCAAGAATATGATTGAAAATAGAGAGATATCATTGGATCATGGAGCTTCCACATCCAATCAAAACCTTGGCATTTATCAGGACCCATTTCCTCAACATAACAACCAACAACAATAATAATGGTCAATATAACAATAACATCAACAACCAAGGCTGAACCAACAAAAAAATCAAAAAAACTTAAAACACAACCAATAGTCAAACCAACAACATCAAAAAAATGGATAAAACCAAGGTCAAAATGGTAATAACTAATAGACCTACCATGCAGTTGCACATGACTAGAATGCAGTTGTAAGCCATGTTATAGGAGTTCATGTTAATATCATTTCCATTAATCCTAGATGAAGTACCAATCAGACAAGATGATTGCTAATGATACATATCCTTCCTTGACCTGGGACTACACACAAGCAAACCCAAAAATATGGATTCCCATGTTAGGACCATACACTGATAACTCATTATTAGCTCGTGACCATGCACAAGTGCGTCACCAATCAAGACTTATCCTATCTAAGTCCCCTCCACTATCATTTATTAGCAACAATGGTCCTATACCTAATCTAATTATGCAATCACAACTTGATGATCAAAGATTACCATACCAGGTCCACAACCATCTTCCACTTCACCAATCATCTAACTAGCCATTCTATCTCAAAACAAACCATTTAAGATTGTCTAAACAAAGATATTTGACATTGTGGCATAATTACAAAAGATGCTAGAACTAATCTCCAATTTATATTTTTTGCATATGTCTACAATCCAAAAAAACATCTTGATAGAGTTTCTTAGTTAATCTATAGTTCCAAATGACATATCTCTTGACAAATTTCAAGCTTTGGTTGGACATTTAGCTCTAGCCCAACAAGTAACCTTCAATCAAAGTGATATGCCATCCCTTGGCCCACTGAAAAATAATCCATTGTACATTTAAGTTTACATAAAGAGGCACAAAGTGAAACATGTCTTCATAGACAATGGACTAAGTCTGAATATAGTGTCTCTAAAGCTTATCAATCTTCTCAGGTACACCTCAGTAGATCTCCAAGCAGAAAAAATCACCATCAAAGCCTATGATAATGAAGAATGAGAATCATAAGGCACCATTAGCTTGTTAGTTATTATTGGGCCCTTGACCCATGATACACTTTGTCATGTGATATATCTCAATTTTTCATACAATATGCTTTTGGGTAGACCTTGGTTACATGAGATTCGTGCAGTCCCATTGACACTACACTAGTGTATCAAATTCTCCCATTCAGGGACGGAGGTTATTATTCCAAGAAATTTGCATTCATATGAGCATTACAAACATATCAAGGCTAAGTTCAAGAGCTACATGTTTTTTTTAGTATGAATCTAATCACCAAGTAGGACAAAGGGAAAGAAATACTTGTTGATTTACCAAAGGCTAGCTACATTGACCCTAATACCCTTGGTTCCCTTGCCCACATACCACCTCGTGAAATGTCCAATCATTACACCATTTTGGATAATGGCGCAGGAGAATACTTGACCCATGATACCTTTCACATTACAAAACTTCCACAGAACCCTAAATCCTTTAGAAGACCAAAAGCCAAACCACTCATATAATGATAAAGAAAGGCTAATGGCCAAATACATAGTCCAACACCTATCACTTTCATACCAACCTCTCGCAAAGATAAGGACCCTCTCAAAGGAAATGAATCATGGTTATATAATGAAAAATTAGTTGATTGTTATAATAATTCAAAATATCCCATTCCTACTCAGATTATGGAAAACTAAGACTATGAAGGAGGAGGCCTCAAGCCAAATCAATAGAGAAAACTCGATCTCATTTATATGACTAAGTATAAAGGAACCTATGGAATTATATTTAAACCACCTGGGGGTGACCCCATGTATCTTATTTGAGTTTCATCACCAATGACTGGTGATGATGATGCCAAAAATAAAGCAGATTTTGATCATAAACAATGCAATGACTTAGCCCAAACCAACCTATTTGACAATAACACCATTTTCACTCTTCGACGAGTCATTTGTCATAATCCACTACTATTATATTATCCCCAATTGATATATTGGGATTAGAAAGTATCCAATGTGCTATTTGATGAGTTCTAGAATGATGAGGCCTTTTATGATTTTATAGGTCTTAGGGATAATGTTCTGTTGGGAGATCATAAATCAAGATTCTCAATTAAGTTAGATCCTGAAGCTTATTTTGGAGAGAGGGTGAACACATTTATCCAAAATAAAATAAGTAAAACATTGAGGTCCCAAAGTGAAAATCTTTTTGAGGCACTTTCTGACCAAAGAAAAAGTAAAGATAAAGGCCAGTCTAGTGGTGAAAACTTGTTTTAGGCACCACTAGACGAGGGTGTTTAACCTTTTTCAAATTTAGACCAGAAGACCACCAATGATGAACTTGTCTACAGGTACAAGTTTAGTCTTGAATAAGAATAGGCCTTTGATGGCATCATCTAGGATCACAACAATGAAGAAACTATCTAGGGATCTGAATTCAGTCTTGAAGAACAACAAGCCTTCGATTGAATCATACAGGAGTTTTCAACTATTTCTGTTACATGGAAATATCTCTACTTGGGGGATTTTGATTCATCATGTCTAGGAGAACTTGAATAACAAGTTCTAATAGAGGACTCTAACATAGCGAAATAGTTTAAATCTTTGCCCACTATTATTGAAGATGGTTCAACCCTTCTAGTAAAAGATATAAAAGAGGTAAACATAGGGTCCCCAGATGATCCAAAGTGGATTAAATTAGATACATCTCTCACTAAGGAGGAGTGTGAAGTATTAATAACCTTATTGAGGGAATTTATAGATATATTTGCATGGGCATATTCTGACATGCCTAGTTTGGACCCTTCCTTGGTTGTTCATCACCTTGAGGTACAACCTGATGCCAAACTAGTGAAGCAAAAATTATGTAAAATGCATCCTTGCATTGATGTATTGGTAAAAAAAGAGTTGGCGAAGCTCTTAGAAATGAGATGTATCAAGCCAATTGACATTCTGAATGGATTTCCAATGTAGTGCTAGTCAGTAAAAAGCCAAAAGGAATAAAAATATGTACTAATTTTAGGGACATTAACAAAGCTTGCCCAAAAGATGACTTTTTATTGCCAAACATTGACAAGATAGTCGACTCCACAATAGGTTATGATAAGCTTTCACTGATGGACAGATTCTCAAGCTATGATCATATCAAAAGAGCACCAAAAGACTAGCATAAGATAACATTCACCACTTCATGGAGAACATTCTATTATCAAGTTAATGACATTTGGCCTTAAGAACACCGGGACCACCTATCAAAGAGCCATGACAATCATATTTCAAGATATGGTGCATGGCATGGTCAAAAACTATGTTGATGACATACTAGGAAAATTAAAGACTAGCGTCGATCATCCAACAACATTGAGGAAGATATTTAAGAAATTATGTGTATATAGAGTCAAGCTCAACCCCAAGAAATGTGTTTTTGGAGTTACTTTAGACAAATTACTTGGCTTCATCGTGTCTCATGGGGGCATTAAAGTTGATCTATCCAAAGTATGAGCCATAACAGAGATGTTACCACCAATCAATTTAAAGTAGCTCTATAGTTTAGAGGGCAAGATCTAATCCATCACTTAATTGACCGATAAATGCCATCTATTTACACACTTACTAATGCAAGGTGTAACATTTATTTAGGATGATGATTGTCAGAAAGCTTTTCAATAGCTAAAAGACTATCTTGTAAATCCACTAGTTTTATTACCTCCAACACCATGAAAACCATTGCTTTTATACTTATCAATGACCGACAATGCCTTGAGGGCACTTCTATCTCAACATAATGACAATATAAAAGAGCATGTTGTGTGTTATCTAAGGCATACACTGGTAGCATATGAACACAATTATAAGCCCATTAAAAAATTCTATTTATCCTTCGTCTTCATAGGTCAAAAACTATGGCATTACATGTTGAACAATAAGACCATGATCATTTCAAAAGTAGATATGCTCAAGTATCTACTATATAAAATAGCTTTACAAGGCCATTTGGCCAAATGGATCATGCTTTTCAGTGAGTTTAAGATAGAACATGTGAACCGAAAATACATCAAGGGGAAAATTCTTATAGATTAGCTTGTTGAAGCACCCCTTGTAGATATAGAGCCATTGTCATTATAATTTCTTGATGAATCCATTATGACCATCATTGAAACACCTATTTAGGAGCATCACTAGAATCTATATTTTGATGGTTCATTCATAACACATGGATCAGGGGTAGGCCTTTTATTTTTCACACCATAGGGGGATCTAATTCCTAAGGCATTTAGAACTAGCTTTCCATGTACCAATAGCATGGCCCAATATGAATCACTCATGGTAGGGATTCGACAAGCAGTCCAATGGAACATATATAATCTAAACTTTTATGGTGATTCATAGTTAATCATCAATTATAGTACAGACCACTTTCAGACCAAAGATAACGAGTTGGTTCCATATAAGGCCATGGTCAACAATGTCAAGATACAGATTGTTGATATCTAGTTTGAACATATACCAAGGGCAAGCAAAAGAACATCAGATGTAATGGATACCATTGGGTCACTCATTTGACATATAGAGATGGAAAAACACTACTAAGTTCTCATTGAAAATTTAACAATGCTAGCGCATGGACCTTCAATTGTCACAATGATCTGTGATATTGTTGGTCCCAGCTCTACTTGGTATTTAGACTTATATACTTACCTCCATGACTAAATTATGCCACCAGACTTATCTCAAAAACAAACCAAAGCCTTCATCCATTATGCCCACCATTTTACCTTACTCAGACCAACCCTATACTGTCATAGTTTTGATGGAACTCTACTTCATTGTTTACCTTTGATAGAATCTAAATTAGCATTATAGGAAGTTCATGAAGGGGTATGTAGAGCCCATTCTAGTAGGGCAGTCCTATCCAATAAGCTTCTACGTATTGGTTACTATTGGCTAATGATGGATGCAAATGTAGTTGCATATGTAAAAAGATGCAATAAATGTCAACATGCTAATTTGATTCATGTCCTAGCCAAGAGTTTGAAACCAATGTTGACACCATGGCCATTTACTACATGGGGCCTCGATCTCATTTGGAAGATAAACCCCACCTCATTTGATAGCCATAAACACATCCTCACCGCCACAAAATATTTCACTAAGTGGGTCGAAGCTATACCCTTCACTTACGTGATAGGAAAGTAAATTTCTAAATTGATATTCAACCACCTCATTTACCACTACAATATCCCTTTCAACATTAAATTTGATAATGGAGGATCATTTAAGAACAAGGATGTGAAAAATCTATTTTTTGAATATAACATTACACAACACTTTTCCACAACATATTACCCTCAAGTTAATGTCTAGGCTGAAACATCAAACAAAACCATTGTCAACATCTTGAAAAATATTGTCAATGATGCCAATCACAATTTACACCTTCAAATATTCTGTGCCCTCTGGGCATACCATACTAATCATTGCACCCCAATAGGAGCCAATCCATATTTTTTTATGGTACTAAAACCATTCTTCCCATTGAGTTCGAGTTATCATCATTATGCACCTCTTTGAAACATGTTCTAGATGACGAAGACTATCGAGTAGCTCACCTGTAAGAGCTAGATTTTTTTGATGAAAAATGTATTAATGCAATGAAAAATCTATAGGCATATCAGAACCACCTCCATGGATAGTACAATTGATGCCTGAAATATAAAAACTTTGAAATTGGTGATCTTGTCCTCAAATAGAACCAAAAGAATACCACAACCAAAAAGAAGCATGAAGGCAAGTTAAAACCTCATTGGTTAGGTCCTTTCATCATTATTTCATTCTATGGCACTAGAGCATACAAGTTCACCACATTAGATGGAGATGAACTTGATGAGTCAATGAACATTATACGCCTCAAGCGTTACTTCACTTGAGTGACTTGGTGTATTGTCTATGAGGACCATTTCAAGTTGTACAATATTATTAACTTTCTTCTTTTTATTGTATGATTTTACCATTCTATCACTTTTCCATTCCACCATTACATTCTACCATACCTTTTCTATCGACCAATATATTATGACACTCCATACCTATACCGTTTGACCTTGGTTCATCCATTGGTTCCACTTTCAGTATAAAGACTTAGATTAGTTTCAATAGTTGTTTCAAAAATTCTAGATAGTGGTAGTATTTTAGAGTAGTATGATAGAAGTTTTGGTATTTGAATCCTTTATTTCTTATTTCATTCTATATCATGCTTTATTTTTTTGGGATTGATTATAATCGTCTTTGAGAAAATTAATATCTCACCAATCTTGCTACTAATTATAACCGCCTATGGGCAAATTAATATCATTGTCCATGTCATTGTTTCCTAGTTATAACTTCCTATGGGCAAACTAGGAACAATAATTATTTATTTTTCCGTGACATACCAACTTGCCATACTGTGCCATTATACCAACTGTGCCTATTTTTTTTGAATTGGCTACTACACGAGTCAGATTCCTCTGTTGTAAGGTGAAACTACTATGACCTAGGGCCATTTTTGAAACTATGTGGGTAGTGCTCGATACTTGTTGAGATTAGCTTAGCAACCTAAGCAATACTCTCACCATTTTGTGAGCATCCATTTCAAGTTAGAATGCTCTCATAATTTTTCAAGCATCCATTTCAAGTTAGAACACTCTCACCATTTTGTGAGCAATCTTTAAGTTTGAATGCTCTCACCATTTTGTGAGTTTGGATTTCTTAGTATCTCATCATTCTCAATGAAGTTGAGATACTCCAAAATTGTAAAAATATTTGTAAAACCATTTAGAAAAACCAAAAAACATTGACCACTTATTGGCCTTAAGGATTCTAGGAACCCTTATTAAGTTACAAGCAAATCACTTGTCACTTAGTTTCCCCATCCTTTTTGGCCTTTTTATTCCAAGAACTTGCCATTTTGCAAGCTCATACCTATTTTTATATCACATCCATCATGTTTGTTTTTCATCAATTATAATTTTCTTCCCATTTCCTAGGAGAACTACATTTAGCATGAAGTTTTTGTTGGCTATATCTTCCATGGAACTATGTAGGCAATGCCCACTTGCCTAGTACATATGGAGACATCTCTGCCACTCTCTTCCTTTTCTTATATTCCCCAATTTTGTTTGTTTATTAATTTGTTTCCTATTTTCTAGGGGCAATGTACATTGTCTTATTTATTTATTTCTATTTGTTTACTTTCAATACTATTGCTTCGATTTAGTCTATGTGTGTTCATTGGGTGATTCCTTATGCACATTAGTCTTAAATACATATATATTTAAATATTAACATTATCATCATGGTTTTTATCATTGGTGTATTATTTTACACTAAGTATTAGATCAGGAGTCAATCTTTCTATATTTTTCATCCAAATCCTCATGTTGTTCTATCATGATGCCTATCATCACATGCTATAGCAAAAATTAGCTTCAAGAAGTCTAAATGGAAGAAAAGAAATGATATCTCTCCTTGGAATCAACACCATTCCCAATCTAATCTCAATCATATCCCAAATAGAGTAATTAAACACCGAAAGAATTTCAACCTTTATTAGTTCAGACAAACATCTCTCTACTAGCAGGTTATCCCAATTCATCTATATTCTCTGTATCAAGTTGTCGTCATTGTATTTTAATGTTAGGAACCCGTGCCTTACCCTTCTCTTTGCAGTATTAGTGTAATAATGCTTTGTAAGTCATCCCTTAGAGCATATTTGAATTGTCCCACATACAAGGGAAGTAGTAGTTGTTAGAATAGAGTTAGTATATAAGTAAGTGTTGAGGGCCAATGAAGGCATCCACGAATTTATTGTATTGAGCTTGCTCAAAGGAGGTTGCCCCATCGAAGTGGCCTACGATCAATATAAGCTTTCTGTGTTTATGTATTGGTAAGAGTTATTTTATTTTCACATATTTTGATTAAATCTATTGTAGGAGGTAATCTGCTATAGGAGGTTCTTCTCATCTGGTATTAGAGCGCTTTCTTGGCTTTATGGGTAGATTTGGAGCAATTTTTTTCAAAGAAGGGCTTTCTAAGAGCTGTGCCATTTCTGGCAAGAATTTTTTTCATTGCAGGTTCCGTCATTTTGGATTGGGTAAATACCTATCCGCTTAACTATGGGAAGTGCTTGGGCATAAGCCCTAAAACTCATTGTGAGGAGTACCATAGGAACCCTGAAGTAGCTAGCCCATTGAGAGGACCTAATAGCGAAAAGGGCAAAGGCCCCATCCTGATTGACTAGTTCCCACCTGTGAGGTAAACCAAAAGTTGTTGTTAAGGGGTAAACCTACGGCCAAAAATTTATGGAGAGTGGTACTCGATCAGATAGCTTTGGTGGCCAGAGAGAATTTTTAAAAAAAAATCCTTTAGGCAGCCAAACAAACCTGGGGTCCATATCCAACTTATTAGGTTCAGAGAGCAAACAAAAACATATCCACAGTTGAGGATATTTCCAACCACACAGCTACAGACAATCCATTTCTGAAGCAACAGTAAAAAAAATAGCAGCAAAAAAAAGTCCAAAAAAATAAAAATAAATAAATAAATAAAATTTTGGGGCACTGCCCTGAACCCCACCCTGCATCGTGGTAGGGAACACGAAGGATCCCCAGCTATTAACAACTAGTTATGGTCACCACTCATGCATGCACAAAAATGATGGAAGAAGAAATCACCACATTGAAATCTCAGGTTACAGAGTTAACTGATATGATGCGTGGCTTGAATCAATAGAATAACATCTTGCTCAACAGAGTGCAAAAGGAGGAGTCTTCTTCAGAACATCGCTCCTTTACTTCCAACTTCTCACATGGACCTAAGCTAGACTTTTCACGATTTAATGGTATAGATTCTACAGGATGTATATATCGAGCTGAACAATTCTTCAACCTCCACAATACTTATTCTACAAACAAAGTCCTAATTGCTTCCTTTCATCTGGAACAAGAAGCACTTCAGTGGTACCGTTGGTATCTCAAGACAAATGATGACCCTGATTGGTCAAATTTTACATCCTTAATTCTAGGCAGGTTTAGTCCCTTAGCGTTCAAAGATTTCACAGGAGCTCTCACCAAACTTTGTCAAACAGGTATTGTTCATGAATATCAGATTGAATTTGAAAAACTCGCTAATCACACTGACGGGTTGTCAAATGACTTCTTCAAAAGTTGCTTTGTTAGTGGCCTCAGAGAGCCGATCCACTCAGAGGTAAAAATGTTTTGACCTAAAAATATGATAGATGCTTGGGGTCTGGCTAAGTTAGCAGAAGATAAACTCTCCACACAACGTCGACCTCCCACTTTTTTACCAGCAAAGAACACAGTGAATCAACAGACAACCATAACCACACCAATCAAGCGCTTGACTGAGGCAGAGATGTGGGCTCACAAAGAGAAAGGATTATGTTACAACTGTGATGATAAATGGGTTAAGGGTCACAGGTGGGTCCAACAAAAACTTTACTTGCTAGATGTGGAGTCACCACCAGAGCAGAACAATGAGCCTGATATTCTAAAATTTTAAGATACTCAAGAAGAACCTAGCATTGAAGAGGACCCAGTAGTTCAAGAGACTCAACCTGAGATCTTAGTGCATGCACTAGCAGGTGTCACCACTCCCCAAACCATGAAGGTCAAAGGGTGCTTCAAAAATATCCCTCTCACAATCCTCGTTGACTCAGGTAGCACTCACAATTTCATCGATCCTCGCATTACTAAGGTGATAGACTACTTTATATACCCTTATTCTAGCTTTGAAGTCATGATTGATAATAGGGGCACATTACCATGTAAAGGGAAGTGTCAAAATGTGTGTATTACAATTGGTGATTATAATTGCCACTTTGATATGTTTGCCCTACCTTTAGGAGGGTGTGATGTGGTTTTAGGGGCACAGTGGCTTCACACATTAGGACCTATTTTATGGGACTTCTCTGAGCTTTGGATGCAGTTCACATATAATGGTTAGAAGCACACCTTAAAAGGGTTATTACTAGGATATGCTAGCATCATCAGTTCTCATCGCATGGAAAAATGTTTGAAGAAAGGCTCACATGGGGTCATTGCACAGCTTCATTCCATTCAACTCCAGGCCCCCACTGCTACTAACCACCCTATAGATTTACAAGCCATACTCGATAAGTATGCAACCATTTTTTTAGAACTAGTAGGTTTGGCCCCTTCACACCCTTAAGATCACTGCATTCCTCTCCTTCCAGGAAGCATCCCACCCAACATCTGGCCATACCATTACTCCCATCTGCAAAAGATTGAAATTGAGAACTTAGTTTGGGAACTCCTCAAGTTTAGAGTTATTCACCCCAACACCAGCCCATATTCCTCCCCAATGCTTCTTGTCCACAAAAAAGATGGGTCATGGTGCCTTTACATTGACTTCTGAGCCTTTAACCACCTCACTATCAAGGATAAATTCCCAATTCCTGTCATTGATGAGCTTCTTGATGAGCTCCATGGGGCCAAATTCTTTTCCAAGTTAAATCTAAATTCTGGCTATCATCAAATTTGAGTGCATCTTGATGACATTACCAAGATAGCCTTCCATACGCATGAAGGTCACTATGAGTTCCTTGTCATGCCATTTGGCCTTACAAATGCCCCTTCCACTTTTTAAGCACTCATGAATAAAATCTTTCGGCCTTTTCTCCGTCAATTTATTTTAGTTTTCTTTGATGACATTTTGATCTATAGCCGCACATGGGCTGAGCATCTACAACATATTTACAAGGCATTTTGACTATTAGCAAACAATCAATTATGTGCCAAGCAATCCAAGTGTTCATTTGGTCAAGAGGAAATCAACTATCTAGGGCACATTGTTTCAGCCAATGGGGTTCGCACAGACCCAAAAAAAATTAGTGCTATGCAGAATTGGCCTCAACCAACCACCCTTAAGAGCCTTCATGGTTTCTTAGGCCTGATAGGATACTATCACAAGTTTGTCAAAGATTATGGAAAGATCACGGCTCCTTTGACTTCCTTATTGAAGGAGGATGCTTTCACCTGGGGTGCAACAGCTGATCAGGCATTCGTCCAACTCAAATAGGCTATGTGTAGCACACCAATTTTGGCACTGCTAGACTTCACCAAAACTTTCACCATCGAAAGTGATGCTAGTGGCATCGGCTTGGGTGTTGTTCTTCTCTAAGAGGGCTGACCAATTGCCTTCACTAGCAAAGCCCTTTCTAGCCGCAATTTAGCTTTGTCTACATATGAAAAGGAAATAATGGCAATTTTACATGCAGTAGAAAAATGGAGACCCTACTTACTGGGAAACCATTTTTGCATCAAAACTGATCATCAAAGTTTGAAATATTTCTTGGAATAGCGAGTCTCATCCCCAGCTCAGCAGAAGTGGGTCAGCAAACTCATGGGTTATGATTATGAAATCACCTATAAGAAGGGAAAAGACAATGTTGTGGCTAATGCTTTCTCAAGAACCTTCGAGGACTAGTCTTCCCTCTCTGCCATCTCCATGACCATTCCAAAATGGTTGGAATCTATCCAACAAGGGTATGAAAATGATCCCTCTTTATGCCACCTCATTTATCAATTGGCCACTAACCCCTCTGTAGTACCGCATTATTCACGGGACAGTGCTTCTCTACGATACAAGGGTCGTCTGGTGCTTTCCCAAAGTCTAGACCTGCATCAGGCTGTCTTCTATGAAATCCATGCTTCCCCTTCAGTAGGGCACTTAGGATTTCTCAAAACCTATGAGCGGGCACATCAACATTTCTTTTGGAAAGGCATGAAAGCTGAAATTAAACAGATGGTGGCTGAATGTGATACCTGCCAATGAAACAAAGGTGAAACCACATTGACTCCTGGTTTGCTCAATCCTTTGCCCATTCTTACTAGGATCTGGATAGATATTTTTGTGGATTTCATTGAGGGCCTCCCTAAATCTAGGGGAAAGACAATGATCCTAGTCGTAGTCTACCGCCTCTCCAAATATAATCATTTTTGTGCACTCAGCCACCCATACACAGCCTCCACTGTCACACAAGTTTTCTTGGATCAAATCTTCTATATTCATGGCATTCCTTTTTCAATTATCTCATATCGTGATGCCACTTTCACCAATCATTTTTGGATGAAACTATTTCATCGCACATGCACACAGTTGAGAATGAGCTCTGGGTACCACCCACAAATAGATGGCCAAACATAAATAGTCAACAAATGCTTGGAGACCTTCCTTCGTTGCTTTACTTCAGAACAACAACATCAATGGGCCAAGTGGCTTCCCCTAGCTGAATGCAATACCTCATACCACACTTCCACCAAAATGACTCCCTATGAAGTAGTTTATGGTCAAGCACCGCCACCACTTCTTCCATATAATCTTGGCAGCTCACCAGTTTAGGAAGTTGACACTACTCTCTAAAATCAGGATCAGATTCTCTGCACCTTGTAGGACAATCTCCACATGGCATAGAATTGAATGAAGCAACAGGCTGATCAACACTGCTCTGAGCGTACCTTTCAACCTAGTGATATGGTCTTTCTTCATCTGCAGCCATACAAGCAATCATCACTGAAACTAAAAGGGCACCAAAAGCTTGCTCCAAAGTTTTATGGGCCATATAAGGTTCTCCAGAAGATTGGGTCAGTTGCTTACAAGTTAGAGCTTCCACCTTCCTCCCAGGTTCATCCTGTCTTTCATGTCTCCTATTTGAAACAAGTTCTTGGATCCAACATCTGAGTGCAGACAATTTTACCAACACTTGATAATGAAGGCTCCATCCTTCTCAAGCCAGAAGCAATCTTGGATAGGCAAACCTGCCAACTTCAATCCCGCTCCATCACAGAGGTCTTAATCCAATGGCACGACATGCAACAAGATGCAACATGGGAACCACTCTTCTAGATTCAATAATAATTCCCACATCTGAAGCTTTGAGAGCAAATCTTTTTTTAAGAGGGAGGGGATGTTAGGAACCCATGCCTTACCCTTCTCTTTACAGTATTAGTGTAATAATGCTTTGTAAGTCATCGCTTAGAGCATATTTGAATTGTCCCACATACAAAGGAAGTAGTAGTTGTTAGAATAGAGTTAGTATATAAGTAAGTGTTGAGGCCCAATGAAGGCATCCACAAATTTATGGTATTGAGCTTGCTCAAAGGAGGTTGCCCCCTCAAAGTGGCCTGTGATCAATATAAGCTTTTTGTGTTTTTGTATTGGTAAGAGTTATTTTATTTTCGCATATTTTGATTAAATCTATTGTAGGAGGTAATATGCTATAGGAGGTTCTCCTCATTTACATCATCAACCATCAATATTTTTATATGTAATCAAAGTACAATGCTTATAAACAGTTTTGGGGTAAACCATTGTATACCGTCCCACCTACATTCTCAATGATTATAATCACATTTGGGAAAACCATTATACATCATCCCACTTGAATTCTCAATGATTTTTACCACCTTTGGCCACATCATTGTGTTGTCTCCTCATTACTTTTCATTTATTTGGTTCACTCATTTCCTTCTTCAAGGGTCTATTTGCCAACCCCTTTACCAATCGTTCCCTTAAAGGGGCACATATAGTTCATCCATTGTCATTAAAATCATAGGCATGCAAAACCTTTTTAATATTTGAGATGTTACTATGCTTACAACTTGTGATGCTTTCCCAAATATGGGAAAACTGTAGACACCTAAAATTGGCCACCAATGACCTTCAATTGAGCTTTAGACCAATTTCTACCAAACATCATAATTTGGGCTAAAACACTAAAACACACTAAATATTTCATAATTGTCATATACAAGTGTCGATTTAGGCTAAAGTATCCCTAAATATGGTGATGCATTTTATGTGATTGTTAGTTCTCAAATAATTTTGAGCCAAAATGCCAAAAATGCAATTTGATGCTCTAAACCACTAAATTCCCTTAATTCAAAATCACACAACACATGCATGTGCTATTTTATGTCGACAATGTCCTAAACGGAATATTGGTATGTGTGTAACTAACATTATCTTCTAATTCCATTTTAGTAAATTTTAACCCAATAATATGACATTTAGACCAATTTGATTAAATTTTGAGCTTAAGTAAGAATTCCATAGAACTTATTGAATATTTATTTATTGAAAATTGGTTTCTAATATTTACATCATCATGTGACATCATTTTTTGAGGTGGCATCCATAGGTCATAAATGTAACAAATATTTGATTAAGTCTTTCCATGCCTCATTAATGCCCTTTTTTCCCAAATCATGATGAGGATATGTATGGATTTTATTTACATAATTAGATTAATTAATGGACACACATTTTCATCTTGAGATAGACGGTCATGGTTAATCCTAGCCTATTTGAAAATCCATAAATAGAAGGCCTCACATTCATAATTTTAAGCTCTCATAAGCCAAAATTATAATGCATAAATGATTTCAAAGCTATTTTGATATAGTGTTATTATGCCAAAATATTTGGTCAAGCTTCACAATCCAAAGCCACAAAGCCAATGATGCTAATGAGAGAAGGAGATAGCCAAGATCTATTGCCACATAATTCTTGAGCACAATCTAAGCAAGCTAATGAATAGATCTCTTGGAGCAATCAAAGAAGGTAAGACAGTTTCTTTTTTGGCATTTTAGTTGTGATTTTTCAATGGTTTTTCTTCACTAAGCTCCCCCTAAGATCTAGGCTTAAGGTGTTAGTTCATTAGTGTGTTTTTGGATTTGATTTCATCTACTTACATGATACTAACCTCCCCTTATTGGATTCCTATGTTCACAAGAAGTCCAATATTATAACTACTTTATGATAAATTAGGTTCTTTAAATTCCATCATCAATAATGAAGTGTATTTTTTGACCATTGATTCAAATTTAAAAATGGAACAATCGTATTGATTCCTTTGAATATTCATTGGAGAAAGAATATTTTTTTTGGTTACCTAATGTAGCACTAGGTTTAGATTCCATGATCGGTTTACCTTTTTCAAATGCCACATTGTGAGTACTTGTTGCCTCAAATTATGTAAGTGGTTGAGTTTTTCTAGTGCAACACTCTTCCTTGGAATGACTGCTAAAGTTATGAACTTAACATAAATTACTAGTTGTGGACTACTTATTCTTATCATTTGATAGTGTGTTCTTCTGAGGATGGCACAAAGGGCCATTTTATTGTTTAAGATTCTACTTAATTCCAGACTTGGAATTCTTAGACTGTAATTTTTCTTAAGACTTTGAAACTTTTGTTATAAACTTATGCTTAACTTTTGTTTAAATTTAGAAGCTTCTCCAATGGAGGATATACAGAGGAAATCTCTATTAGATTGGATATATGGTCTCAAGCCTAACCTACATAGTAAAATGATGTTTTTAGTTAGTTCCTTAATAATTATCTAACCAAAATATGAAAAACATATGTATATTATTAAACATATTGATCACAATCTTAACACAACTGTGAGAACTTAATGTATTGCTTATCATTATTTCCAATGGGGTAATAGGTTGATTTGAGTGCTTCTAGGAAACCATTCCAACTATCTATAGATGTGTCTAAGTCATCATATTCATGGGTAGTATATTAGTTGTACCTATTTATGAATAAATAAAATTTTAGAATATCGAATGTAATATTTTATTTATCAAAGAAATGATTAACTATGTAATATGAAAAGATTGGTTAAGACAATTACCTAGGGAATTTACATCTATTTTTCATTCAAACATATAGATGTATATGTTGAATTTTACCTTAAATAATGTGTGACTACTAAAATATCATTTATTAATGAGATGTATCAATAAGATTATGAACATGCCTGAGAAGTTGAGAAAACTTATCAATAATCTCATCTTGTCCACATGCACATATATCTTCCAATTCTTCAAATTGCCTTTTCAAAGCATTCTCTATCATTATGTGAAAAAATTCTAAAGTCAATGTCTAATGATGAAAGGTTGTGATTTTCAAGCCTTACATTCCTATAATCAAACCTTGTATGAATGGGCATATAGGAAGATAATGATTTAAAATACAAATTTAATACCACTGTGAGATGTTATGAAGTGTGTATGCATTAATACTATTTATGTGGGGCCTAGGATGAAAATTAATAGATAAACACACTTAAAAAACTAAATGGGTTATTGAAAAAGTGTATATTGAATAATAGAGGTCAAGTTCAATATCCTACTTTAGTTATGAATGAAATGAAGCAGGTCATGTGAATTGTATAGGAGGAAAAGGAGAGATCAAGGGAAAATAAATGGGAGTGAAAGAAGTCAAAGTCATTAAAATGATAACTTATTGAAGAGACAAAGCAACTTCTATTAGAAATTATGGTGCAAGAAGGCTTGTTGGAGGGTGAAAAGAAAGTAGACCTTCGGTAGTGGATATACACCAAGATGCTAAGGATTGTGGTTGTGAGCTTGTTTAGATAATTGGTGTTGAATGACTCATACTAGTTCAAAATTTGGGTGGTGAGGGAGGCCTTAGATCGTGCAACAATGGACAACATGGAGTCTTAGGATAGTGATAACTTAACCTATCATAGTTTCTAACCTAAGAAACATGCTATTAAGGTTAGGGATAAGCTTCAAGAGGGCATTGGGTTTTCAAATTCAATCTCCAATTTGAGCTACATGGGCTCTTATGGGTTGACAAAATATTTCCTTTGTCTTCAACCCATTCCAACCATAGTCCACACATTTTTTTATTGGTCAATAGGATTTCTAGTGTTGTTGAGGTCCCTTACTTAGATGTGAGAGTGGTAGAGGCAAATTTTTCAAAGAATGAATTAAGTGGTGTTCTTATTTTGGGGTTTGGCATGATCCACTTGGTGATTTGGCTCCCTTAGTTGAAAAAGATTTTGTTTTTGGGCTCTTAGATCTCCTTAGATTTTATCATCCTTTTTGCTACTCTTTGGCAACCTTCTCACATAATATTGGTCTTTTTACGAGCATTTTGGCAATAACGGAGTGGACTATTGGCTTGGGAGTAGTGCCATTCTAATTAATCAAATTGGTTCAATTCTGGGGAGTAGCTTAAAGTTGACCATTTGGTTTGTATGGTGAAGTGGAAGTTTGATACTTTTCTATGCATGATATTTTATATCTTTCTAGATGTTGGGGCCATATCAATCCATTGTTAAGGCATATAGGGAATGCCTTTCCCTTTGTTTTTGGTTATCTTAAAGGCATACAAATAATCATTTTGGAGTATTAGCAGTTTCATGTCTAGTTGATCATTATTTCTATGGTGGTTTCATTGGTATGGTGGGTGGTGCCTTTGTGGATGATGGAGCCATCTCACCTCCATGTTATTTTTTGTTTGGGCTTGAGTTTGGTACCCACTTGATGGATTTTGCAAAGTTTTCTTAATGAAACTCTAGGTTTTATTTGGTATTCAAAGGTTGTATGCCTAGTTTTTGGTTATGTTCTATTGGATAGTTCCCTATTATTATTTTAACTTGTGTCTACCCTATTTTATCCCATTGGCAGCTAGATTTTGAAACTTTTGTAATACTTTGTGAATTTACATATGGGTGAGGGACCCTTAAACCCTTAGTTAATGATAAAAAGAGAGGTCAAGAGATGTATTAGAGTGTAAGAGGACAAGGGAAAGAAATAAGAACAAAATGAACACCATATTTGAATTGTAATTAAAAATGTGTATCATATATTAGTTATATAAAAGATCTAAGAGATGGAATGTGTGATGTCTACGTACTTCTTAATATATATATTTTCACTTACTACTTAAAAATAATCAAATATTGTATTAATATACAAATGATGAAGATATAATATCAGTTAGACTATTACAAGAGTTGGTAACAATTGCTTCATAACTAATAATTAGTTTATAATATTTTGATAAGACCACTATAATATTGTGTATATGAATATTTATACTATCAAAATTGTGATACATCATATATGAAGAGTTAGGAATTTGTAGTATGATCTCATATGCTTGTGATGATGATGACATACATGTTTGTGAAGATGAGATTTTATGCAAAGTAATACCATTATTTTTCAAGTCAACCAAAGGTTGATATCCTCCTAGATTAGTTACATCCATGGTATTTAAATACATAATACTCATTTTAATGTTTAACATAAGACTAAGGTGTCGATTAACATCAATATTTCACCATTTATACATTAAAAATTCCTTAATCTGCATTTAAAATGATTTTTCAATACATTTCTCTATAGACACAAAGGGGAGACTCCAAAGCCAAAAGTTAAATCTTCCAATGGAATTGTATGTGCTAAAAAATTCAAAATGTGTGGTTACACACCCATCTTCATGCACTTAGAATGAATGGATTTTTAAAATGGACTTTATACTTCATGATATTGGACCTCTTGACCTCCTACACATTTAATGTCTTATTTAAAGGGCATATGACCAACTCCTCTACAAGTCCTCTTAACATAAAATGTCCAAATCTTGGATGTAACTTACATTTTCAAGCTTGTACTTTTAAATTATACTACATGCCAAATATAAAGGGGAGAAAATTGAAATTAAGATCTATTTTCAATATAATTCCTTACTAGACACTCAACTTATATATATTTAATGTTTCCTATTTAAATACAAATTCAAGACATTATATATGACTGTTAGGAAAAATATATCCTATAATGCAAGTAGATAATACAAAATTAAAACAATCTACAAAAAGAATAGACAAGAGGGAACACACTACATAAGATATACATGTAAACCTTGAAATGTGTAAGGAAAAACCATGGGGTTAATGTAAACATATAGACTTTAATTAACATCAAAAAATCCTCTCTTATACAACAACTCCTCTAGCAACTCCTTTCAGTGCTAATCACCAATCACTTAGGTGAGCCAAGAATACAAAGCCTCAAGGATATAACCTTTAACTCAAAGATATACATGCTTACAACAAAGCATCTAAGTGATCCAAGCAACATGACCTTCAGGCTCTACCTTTTACAAGCATGCAATCGCAAGCTTGCAAGGATCCATGAGTGATCCACCTAAGGATATCCCCCATAGGGATGATCCAACAAAGGGATGAGAAATACAAAGGAAATGACATGCTTTTATAACATTTACAACATAGAAGAGAGAGGGAGAGAGAATCAACAAGGTAGCCCAATAAATTTGCCACACTCCATGCAGACACTAGTGATCAATAGTGAAAGTGCTTGTCTTCATATGCAAGGGATAACAAAGTGGATCATCCACTTTAGACAAAATTTCAATCCACCCCATGTGACTCCAAACATTACATCCAACTTCACATGTGAGGGCAATCAACAATAGTGGTCTCTTGTATTCTTCCTCCCATGTGGACACAAAAGTCCAAAATGTGTTGCAATCACCTTTTGATTTTAACCAGACATGAGGAATCATGGAGCACTATAGACATGTTCCCCACACCAACCCTTTGTATTTTTACCACAAGGAAAAATTCATGTGACTATTAGGGATAAAATCCATGTGCTTTGGTGGAGTGCTACACCCCATTCCTATCACCTCAACTTGATCACACTTAAATGACTCTCCATGGGCCATGTCATATCACCAATTAGCCACAACACTTGCATGCCACATCACTATGAGTAGTGATTGTGAATAGTGACTATGAATAGTGACTTCACACCTAACATTCTCCCACTTGAAGTCAATAAATAGAGGGTTTTAACACCCCTAATTATTCTTCTATCCAATGACCAATAATGCCCTTTGTTTCCATGACATAAATCTAGTAGAAGTTTTGTTTCACTACTAAAACTCCTCTACCCTAATTGGATTTATCAACATCTACTTTTCCATAACGAATTAGAGCACCTAAAGTGATTCTTTACTTCTCCATAGACCAATCCTCCATCTAGTATTTTGCCATGAATCAACTCATAACTCAAACTACTTGAAAGCATCTAGTCTAGTGCACACCATGGATTTCATGAGACTTCATACTCCTGATGAATCCAATACACAAAACAACATGTCTCCTCCTCTAGGATAGTCCATAGAAGACAATTTACAATGTAAGAAGTGGGGTACTTCCTTACTTTCCTATCCTTGTGCATCTCTATCCTTGGTTTGCTCCTCCATACCACATTCATCTCATGTGTCCTAGCCAACTAAGCCATCACACCAATGATCATGTTGGGGCCTACATTCAACATGTCATCAACACATAGTATCAACATATACTAAACAATTTGGATCTCCATTAAGGTACTAAAATTATTGTACTACATGTGTGACATCTGCACTAACCCATATAGTGATTTATTCAATCTACTAACTATCAACTCTTTGCCTCATCCTTGTAGCCATTAGGCTTAACCATCTCTTCTAAAGAGATCAGATGTAGGAATCAAGCTACTCCAATTATGGAACAACAACATGTGTCAATAATGCTCTTGATAGTAATTAGGAGATATTATATAAGTCACTACTTGACTTCTCCACATAGCCTCTAGTTATCAACCATGCCTAACATGACACAAATTTAGTGGACCAATAAAAAACTCCCAAGAAGTCATTGTGCTACTTAGTGCACTGCACCTACCATGTTTTTGAGCCTACATCTTTGATTTATTGAATGTTTCCAAAACCAACTCATATACCTGTAATGTTACTCCATGCATTGGTCTACCTAGCCACTCACCATAATCATATGAACAACACTCAAGAAACTTTGAATTATATGGTCAACACCAAACTTATCCTTCTAGGAACACCAATTCTCACTTTTTCTTCTTCATCTTCTTGAACTACTTCAAATAGGTACAATTGCAAGTGTCTTTTGTACCTCTTCCTTTGCATGAATTTTTTTAATTCTTCTTCAGCATCTCTGGCTACCAAACATGTGGCCATTAGGATACCACAACATATACCCCTTCTCTTTTTTTAACATAGCTAAAAAATACAACAAGCTACATGCCTTGTTCTCATCTTCCATCTATGGAGACTAGCTTTCTCCTCAAGTTGTACAGTTTCTTCTTCATCAGGAACACTATGTTTGCTAATCCATTTGGAAAAGACTTTTCAACATCTTCACAACTCTCCTGTGGGATTCTCCTCATCAACATTGAAGAGAACATAATATTCATGAAGATATCCTCTACAGATCCATAAAGAGAACTTATTTCCATTAAAAAACTTTTTTTTTCATCTTGACCTTGGTATCTCCTCTTGTCATAGTAGCTCTCGCTTGCAAAAAATAACCTTTCAAAAGAAAACAATCACAAACAGGGGTTTTTCACCATGAATCTAATACCACATGTTAGTAAAATAGATTCTATATTTCAAGTAAATAATGCATAATTAAAATAAGATACAAAAAAATAGACAAGAGGGAACACATTATACAAGATATACATGGAAACCTTGTAATGTGGATGGAAAAACCATGGGGCAATAGAAACTTCTAGACTTCAATTAACATCAAAAAATCCTCTCTTATATAACAAATCCTCTAACAACTCCTTTTAGTTCTAATTACCAAGCACTCAGGTGATCCAAGCATACAAATCCTCCAAGCTCTAACCTCCAACCTCAAGGATATCCATGCTTACAACAAAGCATCTAAATGAGCTAAGCAACATGACCTTTAGGCTCTACCTTCTACAAGCATTCAAGCCTAAGCTTACAAAGATCCATGAGTGATCCACCTAAGGATAACCTCCAAAGGGATTATCTATCAAGGGGATGAGAAATAAAAAATAAATGGCATGCTTTTATATCATTTACAACATAGAAGAGAGAGGGAGAGAGATCAACAAGGTGGCCCAAAAACATTGCCAAACGACTTGTGGGCACTAGTGATCAATAGTGAATGTGCTTGTCTTCATATACAAGGGTCAATAAAGTGGATCATGTAATTTAGACAAGATTCTAAGCCACCCTATGTGACTCTAAACATTGTGCCCCACTTCACATGTGACGGCAATAAACAATAGTGGTCTCTTGTCTTCTTCCTCCCATGTGCACACAAAATTAATAAAGGTGTTGCAATCATCTTTTAACGTTAACCAGACATGAGGAATCATGAAGCATAATGGAAATGCACCCCACACCAAACCTTTATATTTTTCACCTCAAGACAAAATTCATGTGACTACCAAGGACGAAACCCATGTGCCTTGGTGGAGTGCTACACTCTACTCCCATCACATCAACCTGATCACACTTGAATGACCTCCATGGGCCATGCCACATCACCAATCAACCACATCACCTACACACCACATCACTTGTATGCCGCATCATATGCCACATTATCTATATGCCACATCACCTACATGTCATGTCACCATGAATAGTGATTGTGAATAATGACTTCACACCTAACAATGACCACTTTTATTTTTCATCAAATGTTTAAAAAATATATATGTTTTTACTTTGTTGTGCATCCCTATCAAATATTTATCCAACAATGAATATTCTATGAACTTACAAAATTTTATGACTAGATTAATTAAATGCCATAATATTGTTAAAAATCCAATACTAGGCTTATGTTTAATCGGTTTGAATTTTCTTACAAAAAAATGGCCAAATATAGGATCCAAATAATTCCCTACATATGCATGCACATAATTTAAATACAAATTTAAATAGTGAACTCCACACTATTTGAATAAATGATCCCATGGATTGAAAAATTAGTGCAGGATAATTTAAAATTTCAAAAGGCTTCTTTTATAAAAATGGAGGCTAGCCCATGGTTATTAAAACCATGAATCCAAGGAAAAGCCTATGTAAGAGTAGTCCATGCTTTGTTAAATGTTTTGAATTCAAAAAAGAGAGACTACATGAAGGAGAAGGGAACCCATCATCATTTTAAATATTTAAAATGAGATCCTCTTGTTTTGAATATATGAAAATGGCTGAAAGTCAAAAAAATGGTAGGTGAGGTACATATGGGCAAGATGGGTAAATCTAAGAGAAAATTTCTTGGTCCATTCAAGAAAGGAAATAAGTTTTTGCATCTTCCCCACTTGTTTATGGGAAACTAAAATTCAATGATTTTTCCTTTCTTTTCTCCTCCACTCTTCTATATGCACGCCAATTTACTTATTTGAGCAAATGGATGATCTTCTTGGACTCTTAAGTCCAATAAATTTCAAAATTCAGATACAAGACCTTGTTATTTTTTGTGCATGAATGTATAAAACCTTCATGGAATATATGTGATTGTGCATATTTCCTTGCAATTAATAAAGATGTTGTAGCTCTAGTTTGTCCACTCTTCAGCCTTTGTCTTGTTTCCACATCTCCAGGAATATATATTTTTTTGTGTCTTTCCCTTCTCAATTTATTTATGTGATGTGTTCACATCCATTCCTATAAAAAAAATAGAATTATGTTCATATAGATAGTAAAATTCTCCCATTTCTTATTCTAATGCATCATCACATTTACTTTATGAATTTTTCTCACTATTTCCCCTCTATAATTTCTATTATGAAAGTATTTTAGAGTAGCATTATAAAAAGAATATGAAGTGGAAACGTCTTTGGAGGTTATTTTATAAGAGAAGTTCCACAATGAGTATATATCCCATGTTGTGGTTATTTTACGAACTCCATCAAGTGGACATAATGGACCATTAACAATTATCACATCAAATAATTTAACTAGATCAAAAATTTGACCATACCATTCTTATTGAAATGAATTCAACTTAGTTTCAACACCTCCACTAGACCTTAATAACAAAATCACACCATTTAGTAGGTCAAAACACCCTTTTGCATTTTACCAAGCTTTTTCTAGCAAATAAAAAATTCCTTTAGGCCAACCAGATTTTCACTTGTATGGATTTAATGTAGTAAACAATAAATAACCAAAAGAGACATGCTTACTTAGTGTGTTAATGACTTATGAGAAGTATATTATGTATCTTTAGTTGAATTTTAACATTCTTTACTTGCTTAAATAATTTAATGGATGCCTCACATCTAATAAAGATATACAACATTTCCTTATACATTGTATTTATCTTCACACACCCTTACAATGGTTGTAACACATTTGTCTTCCTTTTTAGATATCTTCAAGGATATTTTAATGCTATGATAAATGTTTAATAACCCTTCATATATACATAATCAAGCTTCCTCATCAACATTAATAGGTAAAGATTTAAATTTAAAACCTTTTTATCCACACCCAATTTGTACACTTCCAATATTGAATATATGTCTTTCTATAGAAACAATATATAGCTCATTTCTTCAATACCATGTTCATATTATTTTATAGAAAATCAACACTCAATAAGAAAATATACAAAACACAATTCAATCCACCATTATCATTCTTCTCATGACCCATTCTCAATTGAGGGCTTTGATACCAGTGTCAGCTCACACACATGTAGAAACTAAAATTATTTTATTAACTCAAGAAATATTACATATCCTAAATATATAATATTTTATCCTTATATATTTTAATATTAAATAATATTTACTCATTATGGGACCCAACTATTCTACAGGCCCAACTACCCAATAACCACTTGAAAATCTAAACTAGCTTATTAACTTACTGACACATTAAATATTTAGTATCTTGATTGAAGTATTAAGTATAAGGTGGTATCTCATAGGGAAAAACATTACCTATATATTTTGCTTAATAACATTACATTATTTTATTTCATCAAAACTAATAGCTATAATAAGCATTTGGATTGCATAATCCAATAAATGTCATCATAAGCTAACGATATAAATTAGGATTTTTTGGCAAGATAATTGTAGATCCCCCTTGATTGATCATAAAAAATGCATAAATTTTAGTTTTCACATATTAATTTGTTATTGCTGACTGAGTGGAATAATCAATTTTTATCATTGATTCCCTAGGCCCTACCAAACAAAAGAGAAAAAACATTGACAAGATGATAAAAGAACAAGGAAACTTTGCTTAATAGTTTCAACATAAGATTTAATTCACATACATAACTAAAGGTACTTTGTTAAGAATTTAAGATTAAGATAAATAGTTTATTTCCTTCTAAAAAAATAAAATTTCATACTAATATTCTAATGCTTATAATAATAGAAAATATTTTAGTTTTAGTTTAATGAATACCACATTTAAGACTAAGCAAACTTTCTTTCCAAATCAAACAACCATCTTTGATTTCAAATTTCAATTCAAAAAAACCACCATAGATAATAGTACATTTATTCCACATAAGAATAAGAAAAAAACATTAAATTAGGCATGTTGGTCTATAATGAAAACATTATTTAGAACAGATCATTTCACCATGCAAATGAAAGATAAAAAAGTGTAACACAACCCATCATATCTTTCAATCTATCATAGAACAATCTAATTACCTAGAAGAATATCTCTCATATATGTACATCAACATCAATGTTTGTGTTTATAAAATGGCTTCAAATTTTATAGCAATGATACAATGACATCAAAATTCATAACAATGTAAAACATGCCAATCCCACTAGCAAAGGTGAAGAGTCATAACTACTCAATTCAACCTCGTGTAATCTAAATAAAATTATTAATAATTTTGTCGTATCATCAAATTTAAAGGTATTGTAAATGTCAAAGTATCAAAACCAATACATAATACAATAGTTTTAACTTCATAAATCAAATATCATTTCCAAAAAAAAAAATCATATGGAGAGGGGAAGAGATCATCATTACTATATATTAAAAACCATGTGTATAGTAACTATCATCACCATCAACATGTAACCTATAAAATAATGAAAAAATAGATGAAATATAACCATTACAAATAAATAATCAAGAATAACCATGAAGAACCAAAAGCATAAAAATTAATAGGAACAACAATTATTAGACATGCATATGCTTTAAATGCAGTCTTATATGAGATTCAAAAGCAAAATCCAAAATATCTGATCATTAAAGTTAAGTTTTTGGATAATGTAGGTACACCCATACCATCCCATATTTCTAAAATATTCATTAAAACAACCAAATTCATTTACTCAAACTCTCATCCAAATATTAAGATTCAATAATGTTAAAGATAATCTTAACTAACTGAAATAAGTGGAGTTAGGATCTTGTTATTATCAAAATTTTCACCCTTGAGGAGGTTGTTCAAGACTCATCATTTAAGTGATATTATGGAGACACCTCTAGGTTTTAGGTGGCCTAATTAGTGAGATGAATCTCTAGATAGGGCTAGCTCCCTTGATGCTATCACCCTTAAAGCTGCTACTAGACCCATTGCTTGCAAATGAAAAGGATAAGAGAACTAAAAGTAAACTAGAATAGGGAGGTGATGCACCAAATTAACACCTTCCACTTGACCATACTACACTAAGAACATGAATTAGGCTTGAATCTAATCACACTACTCAATAAGGACCTTTAAGCATGAATGTTTCAACATAGAGGTTATAAACAATGTATTGTATAGAAGGGCTAATCAAGAGGCCTAAGAAAGACACTAATGACTGAAATCCACTTCTAAACTATGCAAAGCTATACAAACTCACTATGTGATCTTAAATAAGACAATCCATTTGCAAAGAGGTAGGAGAGGATAAATGAGAGAGTGAAATCATTAATACTAGCATTTATCAACAATCACACAAGTACACTAATTTCCAGCAATTGAGAAGGTAAGAATTAACTATATTCAACATTCAAATGCATAATACAAGTGTTTAGTTGAGTAGGGCTTCACCATACTCAACCAAAGGATTCATAAGAAGCCATTCAAGGCAACATATATAGGAGAAATGAAGGAGAGAGAAAGAGAAGAGGTGTAAGAGATGCATATGATAAGTGTCATCTTATAAGGAACAAGTTATAATCAAGAAGACTACAAATATGTAGTTTTGAATCTTCTCATCAACATGTGTATGATTGTTATGATCTTTTCCTTCATGAAGGATGGTATGGAATGAGTCTTCACTTTCTTGATGACTTATCAACCTCATGTGAAACTTCCCATTCTTGGATTAGAGGAGTTACAATCTTGTATCTTTCCATCTGTCACTCTTGGTCATGCTTGTTGAAGTCCTCCAATGTCATCCTAAGCCTATTAAATGTCTCTCTCATCTTGGTGGAGATGAGGATTAAGGCTCAATTGTCTTCAAACTGGTAGAACCTACAATTTGATTGAGAGACTTGCTTGGTTCAAGTAAAGACCACCATAGTGAGTTTATATATTCAATCCTAGGCCTAGTTCTTACTTGAGGCTACCACCATAGATTTTATTGCCTCTTAAGTACCCTATAAGGAGTCCTTTTAACCCTGTTAAATTTTATAAACATCTTCAAGATTGAGGTACAGGTGCATTAGTTAAGATAAAATCCCTTGATAACATGTTTGCTCAACACTAGGTGTCTTAAACTCTCCAAAAGGTGCTATAATCAATGTATATATTCCTCATGAGTCTTTAGAATCATCCTCCACTACCTTATTTAAGTCATAAATGCTTTCAAGATAATCCATTAGGTCTTACTTAGTCATATCTCATGAGAAGTCCTCAAAAACAACCATTTTAGGCATGTAATAGTCATTCTTCGGCCAAATTCCATACCACTATGCTTCACATGTGCAAAAATAGTGATTCATTCAGGTGTATAGTGTTCTAGGATTTGTCATGTTGACATTGATCATATACATACCTCCAATCTTACAAGCTTCCTTCTTTTTGGCCACCTCTACCAAGCAAGCTTATAACCACTCATCAAGGCCTTTATTTGAACCTACTTGTATCTTTTCACCTGCCCAACTATAAACATACTCATGGTATTTTTAGTGCCTTATACATGTGTTTCATTAATCATTTCTCATTGAATAAGGTGAATATTAATTTATGAAGTCTACCACAACCTTTTTCTTGGTATATTTCCACTCTCTTGGTTAAGGATGTGGACCTACAAGTCTGCAGACTTGTAAGTCTACATCCACCTCCACTTGGATCATATTTGGCAAGTTTTATTAACATTCCATGTTCTACCAACATCCTATCTACCTTCTAGACCCTTTCAATTCTCAAAATACTTCCAAGCTTGCAAGCTTTCTTCAAAACTTGTACATGGGCCTGTAGGTCATAAATGGCAGGGCTGCCAACTATCCACCTAGTAACCCTTAACATTTTAAACCTTTCAAAACCATGACACATATAAGTGATGTTTATCTATGTTTCTATTACTTTCTCAAAAGGTTGGGGCTTACAAATGACTTGATCCATTCCCTTTCAACTCTCATCATCTGTATGTAGTCTATTATAAGGAGTTTCTTTGGAAGACTGTAAGTGTGTTTTAGATATAGGGAAATATAAAAGGGTATAAACCCATTTATTAAGTGTTGTTCATCAAAAGGGAAGTAATATACACCTTTTTATATCTTCCTTACACCTCTACAAATCTTATTTCTCCCTTATCAATACAGTGGTAGGCATGTATATGGACTCTGCCTAAGACTTCCTTCATGAGACCATCAACCTTGAGAGTGACTTACATTTATTGATTCAACCCATCTACATATGAATTTTTTTTCAAAATTCAATAAAATTGCTTGCACCTCATTGAGACTTGTAAATACTTCTTGTTTTAAGGCTTTCTCATTGAACTATCCAGGAGGGATATATTGGAGGTGATAGTAGGTTGATATGAGATAGAAAAGGAAATATAAACATGGAGAGGATTATATTTTAAGCTAATCAACTCATTCAACCACCTATCCTTTCTCATAGTGACCTCAGATATGTCATGTTTTTGCCTGTAACTCAACATGAATGAAGGTTCTAATTTTTATGAGGGTCACACATGCCAAATGGGTATTAGGAAATATTTTGAGAAATATCTTGAAACCCTACATAACCTCCTCTAATAATTTGTTTCATTAATTACCTCACTCATTCTTTGAAACTATTGGAAATCGAATATGTGAGGAGTGAAGTGGCAATTTTAACTGCTTGAGTTTCTTAGTGGTTGTTCATAGAGGAGGGAACCTCAATCTAGAAACTATGACCATGGGTTTGAAGGGAATAAGGACCCTTATCAGCCCCCAATTGCAATCCATCCAACTCTCTCTCTCTCCTCTTCACATTAACTGAAAACTATTAATTATCTTGGGGCTACCGAGGATGTTGATAAGAGAGATAGGTAGGTTTTGGTTTTGTTTGGGCCTAAAACTAACTTCAATGCATGAATTTGAGTATGAGGGAGATGGAGGAGGCCATAGATGTGCCTAAAGGTAAATTTTTCTTTGAAAACCTACAACCATCCTTCTAAAACCCTTTCTTTTCCAATATAATTGCCATCTCTGCTTGGGAAACCTAATTAAATTGAGATGACAAGTGTTCTTGGAGCTTCTTCATGATTTTATGCACCTATAGTGACATGCCAAAAAGTTATCCCTATAACTTAATTTCTATTTCTTGTAAAACTCCCCTTGGAACATTACAAAATGATCAAATAAACATTTTCAAAAGGAGTTATACTGTTAAAGGGGAGATATTCTCACTTTTATGCCATTATATTGATCGTAAGGACATAAGGAGACCTTGGAAAAGTGTTGAATGACTTAACACAACCTCTGATACCACTTAATACTTTTAGACCAACTTGATATGTCATGTCATGACTAAACAAGCATAGGTCTAGAATAAGCCATTATCTTAAACTTGTCAAACTTACCTCAAGGTTATCTAAACATGAATTAAAAAGGTGGGTTTTCAATGTGATCACTCAAGGTGGAGGCTTGGTTGACAAAGTTTTTTTAAACCCCTCTAATGGTAGCCACAAATTGGTTAACAATTACAATGAATTACTTTGAATAAGAATAATTTTACCAACAACCCTATTTAACAACAATAAATAACATTTTTGCACTCTACTGTACTAAAAATCTTCAACCTTCATTGTGACATAGACAACAACAGGGTCAACTTACGCTAAGCAAGAGATTTCTCCCTCCTCAATAATTCATTTTTCCAAATAATAGGAAAATTAAATAAATATTTAAGCAACAAAATATGGCATACCTATTATAATCCTAATTGCTATGTAATAGGGAGGTTGATATTATATAAACATCAGGACAAACACTAACTGGTTGATGTCTAAACACATCATCAATCAATGAAGATAATTGTAATTATAACACAAGATTCTAATATGAAAAGTTAAACAATTAGAACATACTAACATGAACAATAATACCCTTACAAACATTACAAGAACATTATATTTCTAAGTTCCCCACTAAGTGTGATCTATAAAATAGAAGGATCTCATAAATTGGTTTCCATTTACAAATTTCTAAAATTATAAGACAAAGGAGCTAACTTATCACATAACTATTAAAGTAAAAATCAGTTTTATCATCATTACCAAAGTACTCACAAGTGAACTAAATTGACAAGGATTCAATTTAACTTTCATATACTAAAAATATATGTATTTATTTAAATAATAATCAACAAAAATTCTTAACTAAAGAGTCATCTAAAAGGATTTTAATCAAACACATCTAATGGGAGAGCATCCAATTTAATGTTGTTCTCAAAGCCCTCTAAGTTGTCACTTCATGCAATGGCTTCAAATTAAAATCTCCGTACTACCAATATAAATCCCAAAATAATCTCTAAATTTGACTATTGATTAATTATAAATGTTCAAATCTAAATCCATTTGAACATACTAATTACACCCACATTTAAATCCAGCCAAGAGTAATAGTAGTTTGAGAATTTCTACTTACCTATTATATGCATATGTGTGCGTGTGTGTGTGTGTGTGTGTATCTTTTTTTCTATCTAGTTTTATATATATATATATATATATAATTATTTTAAACAAAAATTTCTTTCTAATGTTTTAAATATACATCTCATATCTATATTTATAATAATATACATTCATATACCATAACCAACTTATATTTATCAAATGTAAACACACACACACACACACACACACACACACACACACACACACACACACACACACAATGTAACATCACATATATATTTAATAGTAAATACAAAAATCAAATGTGTTTATTTTTTCTTAATTTTTTTTATATATAATTAAATCCATGACTGATGGCCTATAGTTGATGGCTAAGCCTTTGAGCCCTAGTCATGACCATAGTGATCAACCAGGCTTCTATGGAGGAATATGGGTGGGCTGGCTGGCCCAACCCCTCCTTCCCAATCATGGGAGGGGTTGGCTCAGCTACCCCCCAACCCATCCATTTTACTTCATATTTTTTGGAGAAAAAAATCAACAATACAAAGAAAATTAGTCAAGGAAATGTTTTTTAGGAATTTTCCAACATTTTCTTAGAGACAACAACAAGTACACACACACACACACACACACACACACACACACACACACACACACACACACACACACACACACACACACACACACACACACACACACACACACACACACACACACACACACACATCTTGTATAACACAATAGGTCAGTCCAGATCCAGCTTCCATACTTCCTAGTATAACTATTCCAAGGAAAATAAAATTATATATCTTTTTTTTTAAACCAAAAATCTATTACTACCCAACCCAAAAAGGAAAAATGAAAATATATCAGATAATTCTAAAGGATATATCATGCAACCATAGTTTGACATTATGAAGAATTAGAAAGAAACTAAACAAATAGAAAACAAATATAAATATCATCACAAATTAAATCTACAAGTAGGTGTCAGTTCTTCACAAACAAGCAATAAGATCTCTTAAGTGAAAGAGTACATTTTAGCACACTACAAGCTTCCATTCAATGTTTAATCTATTTAATAATTTAAATAAAAAATCTTGTATTTAGAAAGAAAAAACCCCTTGCCTGATCCAATGAAGCTCCTTACTTCATTTGGTTGATTCATTCTCTCCTTGCATGTTGCACCTCTCCTTCTTCTCATGGTTGGTCTAATGTCCTCCATGCTATCTTCACCACTATACCTTCACTTTCATGCCACTCTAGCTTCCACTTGCATATAGGAAAGAGTAAATCATTATGCCACTTCACTTCCATGGACTACTATGCCTCCACTGCTACTTGCATAATTTTAAACCAAGGAAATGATAAGTCACTACACCCCTTGCTCATCTTGTCCCCATTATGTCTTACACTTCTCCATTTTCTCTCATGTCCTAAGGAAATAATAATAAAAAATTCCAATATTACACATTCAAATAATTCACAAATAGGGCACTACCTCTTTCAACCAACTGGTACACCAGATGCCACATCCACGAAAGCTTCTCATCAACTATACATAATGAAAATACACCGGGATAGGATGACAATCAAGTAGACACACACACAAACATATATCACCAAGAGATGGGTTTAAAATATTATAAATATTCATTATGAAAAAGCAAGGTGAATTTATTGCTCAAGGAGGGAGGCAATATGATTTTCAAGTATATTTCAAACTGTTCAAATAAAATATTTCCAGAACCTACTAATCTTCTTCCTTGGGTCCATAGATACTGTGAAAATGGGGAGGTGGTAGGTAGTGTTTGGATCCAACCTCCTGTTTCAAAGTGTGGGGCTTAAATAAAGTTTGGAAGAAGCTTTGGTAGGGTGGACTCACTAAATTCATGCTGAGGATAACCAAGCATGCCATTGATGTTCCAAGGGATTTTATTACCGATTGGAATATGAGAGTAGTGGAGATGAGAGGAGTTAAAATCATGGTCATAGATGAGTTTATCAGAGAAGCTATGAGCATGTTGTGCAATGGGATGAAGGCATATAAGGACTAGTCTAAAAATTATGAGATACTCCAAAGGTTCTTTCATATTATTGAGTTTGTCAAAATAGACAAGAAGGGGTTCCCCTATGCTGACCTCTTACGTTAATGGCCTGAAGTGTGCCTACAAGTGATGAAATACCTAACACTTGAAGGTGAGCACACTTTAATTTTCTCCCACCATTTTTAACTATTAAACCACTTCCAAGGGTATAAAATTAGTCTCCCCTTATATCTCTTAAAGTCTTTGGAGAGCAACACTTTTACCCATCAGGTTAATAAATCAAACCCTATACTGCACCAAGGTCTCATCCTACTGTTGGTAAAGCATGGCCAAAACTTGTGGGCTAGGGAGGTTATTTAGGGGTGGGGGAAGGGTGGTCCTCCATTGAGGAGGTCTCCATAGAGGAATACCATACCTTGAGATCCTACTGTCCATCTACTAGTATCCCCCAAGCTAGTCTTTCCAAAGTCTTCACTGATGACCTCCCTCTGATGCTGGTTTTCCCCAAACCTAAACTAATTATAATGGGTGTGGGCACCTCCGAGGAAGCCATCGAGATTGGAAATTTTCTCTTTTCAGAAGAAATGAAAAATAATAAAGAGCAGTTGAAAATTTTCAATAGTAAGCTGCATGAGGCCAAGATGAATCTAGTGAGACTCATGCAAGAATGGAATGCCTTGAACAGACAAGTAGACATGACTGTCTAATATTTCATCCATTATAACAAGGTGGATAGGAATCTTGTTAAGTATCACTTGAAAGTGATGGAGACCTCCCTCCTAAGATCCCTCACATTACTCCCATAAAGAAAACCCCACTGCAAGAATAGGGACAGAAAAGACCACAAATGATCCTCCCTAGAGATGACACTGAAGGACTTCGTAATAAGATGAGATCCAAAGTTTATAAGAATAAGTAGGGTGCACCAGAGAAGAAGAATAAATAAGATAAGGAACTATTGGAGCCCCCCCCTCTTGATCTATTTAATTTTCTATGTTTTGTTTTGCCTCTTATGGGGTTAATTAGCTAGTGTTTTATTTCTTTTTGTTGTTCCAGCCCTAAGGGCCTACTACTCTTTTTTATAGATCTTTATTATGGTTCCTAGTTCCTATAAAACCAAGTATTTTACCCTATCAAATACATAATAATAATTCTAAATTCTAAAACTTTTTAAAATATAATACACATAATTCATATTTTCATTTAAAAACTAAATTAAATTTCACTAATTGTCTCAATTATCAAGTTCATTAAAAACTAGATTATGTATACATTTAAATCAATATGTAATTATAAATAAACACAATTTATATAAATAAAATTAATAATTATACATGTATAATGTACTTATTCATAACTGATATATGATTTGTGTAAACCTACTGAAGACCAAATGCAAGCTTACAGAGGGCACCAAGTTGATCTATGATTTAAGAAGGAGATGAATAATATAAACTCAAATATGTCCCAATCATGCCCATAATGGTCAATTTTAAGCTCAACATCGCAATGAACAAGATGAGAGACCACTCAACACATTGATTGAGTAACCTAAAAGACTAAACATGTCTCCCAAAGACACTATTGAGATGGCATTTCTCAATAAATCCATAATAGGTGATTGTTCAATCAACTTGGATTGAGTTGTCGATGACAACTAGCGAAATATGTTACCATGTTTTGAGACCATATACACCCCAAGCATTGCCATCTTGTCTCTAGAGATGAAACACTTATCTAAATATAGAAATTGAGTCAAACATTGTAAGGCTAAATAACAACCTGATCAGGGTCACAAGTGAGTTAACATGACCTTGAAAACTCTCAAGGAAACCCAAGAGGCTAAAATAAATATGTTCAAATAGAATGTCATCCACACAACCTGTACTAGTTCACAACATGACACACTATAATCAAAACAACACTAAACCAATGAGAAGGCACGACATAGTCGAGACAGGGTATTACATTCACCCCTATATAAAATGGCATCATTCTCAATGCATCATGACAGCCATGTGGTGAACTTCATCATATTCAAAATTACAAGTTGGCACTAGGCAAACACAAAATTTGTAACATAACTATGGTCGATTTCTTCTCAACCAATCACCTATTGAAACACAAACATAGACCACTATTTTCCAAGTAGTTACCAAATGCATAACTCACAATCTACTGTCAAAATTCCCAAAATAAATGAATATAAGTACCAATCAACTACATAATATCACTAAAAATATCAATTCCATCCGATGTCAAACATACCAAGAAGAGAAACATGTCAACTATGGGCATACATTCTGTAATATTAATAATGCTACACTATCACACTAGCCCAACCATTGTCTTGAGCTACTCTACCCAACTCACTCACTGCCCTTTGATAAATAACAATAATATTAACCTAATAACTCTATTTCTCATACATAATCACCACATTGATAATAAGAGGTACTAATAAAACCACTATACTAAAGTATGAATACTAATAAAAACAAGTCATACTTCATCAACCGTGCATCATGTAATAATGAAAATGACTACCAAGTCATATAAGAAAATATGTAATGTTGGGACAATGTTGAGAATAATCCACTATGTAAATAATGGTAATCTCCATCAATAACATCATCAAAATACATCCTGCCAAACCTCCTTGGTCCCCATAGCATCCATATTCCTCCCAACCTCCTTAGACCTCCCAAAACTAATTAGACCTCCTGAAACCTTCTTATTCATTCTTTAAACCTCCCAATCAATGGCTAAAATAATATATATCACACCATGTCTGGTGGTTTGGAAGTTTGGTGTCATGAACCTGTCCCACATAGGTTTCTATCACGACCCAATAGCTTCTTCGAGCTACTTATTCTCCCCGAGACTATGTACATTGTGCACATTACAACATATATAGAAAAAACACATGAACTAGCATTGGTCAAAACCAAAAGACCATAATAATGTCGAATAGTCAAGTGATAAAATAATGATAATTACATCCAAATAAGTGAAAGAGTAATCAATTTGAAAGTTGATAAGTCAAAAAAAGTAGTTAAGTAAAATAAAATGTCATAATCAAATGCCAAAATAAATTGGTGCCAATATAAACAAATCCAAATAAAAAATATTAAGTCATCAAAATTGGAATTTAAATCCCATTACAATCAAATATAAATCCATTTATTACAAATTCAATTTAAAATAACTTATAAATGTCCAAAACTCCAAAATAAAATTTAAATTCAAGATCAAGGACTAGTGTTGGTTCTCAAAGTAAAAATTGAAAACATCACATTACCCAAACTATGTGACTATGAAAGTCACCAAAGGGGAGAAGGAATCATTAAAACTAAATTACCTCCCAGAGCTAAGAGAACAAAATCATCTTGAATACCTCCTTGAGATAGAAAAAAACATCACATCATCCTCCATACAACTCTCAAAAGAGCAATATGATTACCTACCAAAGGTAATAAAGTAAAACTCAACTACCTCTCGAAGGTAGGTGAAACAAAACAAAAATAATTCTCCCTATGCCTCCTGACAACAAGTGCTGATGTGATTGTGTAGAAATAGATAAGTGTAAATCTTGTTTCTAACACCTAGTGCCAAAAGTACACCAAAAAGTATGCATACTATCCCAAAGTCTTTGAATCGATTGATATACCCATCCCTCATCAGATAATATAAGTCACTTTCAATTGTTGAACTTAACTCAAATGTTTTCTCAGAATAACACATTATTTAATCTTTGTTGTCTTATTTTGATGTAAATTAGAAACATGTGTTGATAACACTCATGTAACCTTATCATTAATACAAAGGTATCAATGTTTTCACTATCTCAATTGGTTCATAGGAATATATCATTGTTCAATTTCAATTAAGGTGTCCAAAGTAGAGTGATCCCCTATGTTGGAAAAATAATACTCACACTTAAGATCTTTAATCCATACTAAACTAAACACCAAATTAAATCTTAATCACAACTCTAATGAGTGTATCAAAAGAAAACCAAATTGTCCCACGAGTACCCTCACAAGTAGGAAGGTACATTAATTCTTCAAAATGATGAGGGGGACACAAACAATCTATTAAAACCTTTAATTGCACACTTACACTCAAATCACTAGTGGTTACATAAAAGGTTCAAATGACTAAATTGGAAATAAAAAATACCTAACTATTCTCAAGCTTATACTAACAAGGAAAACAACAAAACACTGACTATAATGAACCAACTTTAGAACAAACATTGATATTAGTTTGTTTTAGAAGCAATCACTCATATCCCATTATTAACTAAAGAAGCATTCTGTTATTAAAATTATGTTTACTAAATGAACCAAGATGTATTAGGTCAAGAGATTGATCCAATAAGTAATAGAAAAGATCGAAACATCACACAAGGTTCACCATGGCTATAAACTCCACCAAAATAACAAGTAAAGATCCCAACATCTCTCAAATAGGATACTCCCATCTACCAATGGAACGAATCCTGCAACTAGAATTTAGTGGTTCCTAATGTAGTCCATGCTTGGAATTACGTTCACTCTCATTGTGTCATTCCACTTGTAGACACATGAGTCAAAGTTTCATAATGCATGTAGTAGAACACCAAACCTTCTAGAGATCCAAATGTTTAATTAGGCTCTGATACCAAAATGTAATGCTCAAAATTTACATCTTGGATACACACAAAAACTGCACATTTTTTTTTACACCCCAAAACACACACTAAATCTTATGCATATAGAGACAAAAAAACTAAAATAACATACAAACTCAAGTAACACATAACACGTCACTTCATAGTCATGACCCGACAAGATGATTCGATCTATTACACAATGTAAATCACACAAAGATTCAAGGTTTAAATATAACTTGAATTAGTTATTAGTGATTCAGGTGCTAGCGGTTGACACAACATGAATTCAAAATGACATGAAAGCATGCACAGACACTTATGGCTAGACAGGTTTGAATTTTCTTTTCAAAATCGTTATGAACCCCACAACCAAGTAGAAAATAATTTTTTATAAGTACAAATTTGTAAATAGGGAATTTTCACATCCTATCTATGGTAACATTCACAAGCATAAATTTAAGAATAAACACATTCATAAGAACTATTGGATCAACCCTACAGTTAAAAAAGTCAAAATTACTCTTAAGATTACAAAGGCTCGACATGGTTAAATAGGCTACAAAATGATGCTAGAATAGATACCCGAATAAAGGTTTACACTATTATAAAGTAATAGATCAAATTTTTATGATAAAATCATCACAATGTAAGTATTGTTTCAAAACAACATTAAACTATATGAACAAAAAGAATATCAAACCAAATAATACTTAATGACATTTTCTATCATACCTAGAAAATCAACAACAAATAGGGTTCAAGGAAGACTCACTAAAAATATCAAATGGAGCTAAAAAAATATGAAAGGTTATATGTGAATATGAAACTCAAACTGAGAGGTTAAAACTTTTATATTAAATAAACACTAAGCAAAGTGAATAAATCAACACCCTTTTTGAAATGACTTCATAGACCAAACCAAAACAACATAAAATTTATGAATAATTTTAATTTAGAAAAGTATCATTAAAAATGGTAAACGGAAGTGAAATATGAAACCAAAAAAATTTAAGTTGATATAAAGGTAAAAATATTTGTAAACAGCTTTCATTTCTAATGAAATCAAATTTTAACAATGTATTGGAGGTCGATTCTAGAGTGCCTTTACAGGAAAATCAATGAGGTAAGAAAGATTTTCTCTATGAAAGCCTTTTGGAATCAAGGTACTATTTCAAATTAGATGAGATAAAAATGAGTATGGTTCTAGAAACCAATTCTATTAGCTAGTGAAAATTTTAATTGAGACTATAATACTAGTTTGGACCACTTTTGCTATTTTTAAAACTCGATTTCGAAGGCAGCTACAGGCTAGAAACACGCAGAATTTTTTTATGTAACAACCTTTCAAAACAAGGCGAAAATTAAGGCTATGAAAAGGAATAAAATTTTATTGAAATTACAAACCAATTATCGTAGTCATATATAATTAGTATCAAGGTTTTGTTTCAGCTTTCGGTAAGGTTTAATATTTTTAATGAGTTGATTCTAGGATGAATTTACTAAGTTTTTTTTATCAAATGAAATTCACTTAACTACATTACTAAATTTGATTTTTAATCCCATTAAATTTCTTAGATGATTGATCTAAGGTAAATTATATCCATTAACATTAAACACTCCTATGGATGATATGAAAGCACACTATTTTCCCCAAATTCAATTAAACATGTAGAGGCCTATTTATAAAGTTGATTTGTTTTGAAGTTATTTCGCTTCCTACAACAATTATTCTTATTCTAGCAGCCTCCTAAGATGAACCTATATAAATTCAATTTCAAGGTGGATTAATTGTTTAAATTATAATTACTATCTTGTTCCCTTTTTAGTCTTGATAAATTTTTGCATACTTTTACATATTTAAAAGCACAACAGTCTCTTATTTATGGGGAGATACTAAATTTTATCTAGTTATAGTATTGGTTTGTAAATCTCATTAGAGTATTTATTTTTTTTGGCAAAATTCTTGATTTAGATAGCTCCACAAGTATATCAATATCTATTAGAACCAGAGGACCAATCCATACTAAAGTAAAAATTTAATTAAAAAGCTCATTTGTTGAATCAAAATAATGACAATATTTATTACATATCAGGACAATATTATAAGTTAAGATAATACGTTTACAAACAACACAAATACATGCTAATACAACAACTATGAAAATTAAACATATATGATCACAATCAAGGCCTATAATTTTATTTTGAATAAGAATAATTTTACCAACAATCCTAATTAACAAAAATACATAACATTTCTATACTCTACTGTACTGAAATTTTCAACCTGCATTGTGACATAGACAACAAAGGGGTCAACTTACGTTGAGCAAGAGACTTCTCCCTCCTAAATAATTCATTTTTCTAAACAACAGACAAATTAAATAAATATTTAAGCAAAAAAACATGACATATTTGTTATAAACGTAATTGCTATGTAATAGGGAGAGTTGATATTATACAAACATCAGGATGGACACTGATTGGTTGATGTCTAAACCTATCATTAATCAATATAGATAAATGTAATTATAACATATGATTCCAATAGAAAAATCTAAATAATTGGAACATGCTAAAATGAACGATACCACCCTTACAAACATTGTAAGAAAATTATATTTATGAGCTCCCCTCTAAGTGTGATCTATAAAACAGAAGGATCTTCTAAATTGGTTTTCATTCGTAAATTTATGAAATTACGAGACAAGTGAGCTAACTTATCACATATCTATAAAGGAGAAAATCATTTTTATTATTGTTCCCAAGGTACTCACAAGTGAATGAAAATGACAAGGCTTCGATTTAACTTTTATATACTACAAATATATGTGTTTATCTAAATATCAATCAACAAAACTTCATGACTAAAGAGTCATCTAAAAGGATTTTAACCAAACATCCAATGGGAGAGCATCCAATTTAATGTTGTTATTAAACCCACATCTAAGTCTGGCCAAGAGCAGTAGTAGTTTGAGAATTTTTGCTTGCCTATTACACACACACATATATTTACACACACACACACACACACATTTATCTATTTGGCTATATATATATATATATATATATATATATATATATATTTTGAATGAAAATTTCATTCTAATGTTTTATCTATATCTATAATAATATACATTCATATATCATAGCTAGATTATATTTATCAAATATTAAAAAAAAACATACATACATGTGTGTGTGTGCGCATAGGAGGGGCACGGGGGGAGGTTAAGTTGGTTATATATATATATATATATATATATATATATATATATATATATATATATATATATATGTTAAGCACATAATATACTAAGAGGGGGGCGTGAATCAGTATATCACATATCTTATTAAAACTTTCCCTTTATCAAATTCCACTTAATCAAATATTCAAGATATGCAATAAAACTCAAACAATAAACATCACACAAGATAGAGAGAGACACCAGATATAACGTAGAAACCCAATGTGTGAAAAACCACGGAGAACAATCTCAAGTATAATCATGAGAAACAACCCACAAGAGCACCATACCCCTTTGCCAAGTACCAACCCAGCTACAATTCGTGAGCACCAACCCACAGGAGCTTCAAACCCCTTTTCCAAGCACCAACCCAATAACTATTCATGAGCACCAACCCACAGGAGCACCAACCCCTTTGCCGAGCACCAACCTAGCAACAATTCATGAGCATCAACCCCTTTGTGTATACCACACACCTCTCTCAATGTTGCTATCTCAACAAATGATAATTCAATACAACATATCTTTCCTCTCTCTCACCTTTGCTCTTCTAATCTAGATATAACAAATACTATTCATCTCTCACAATTGCTCTTCTAAGCTAGATATTACAATATCAAATCAACCTCTCTCAACCATATTACAAATGGCTTCTCAAGCCTTTATTTATAGCTTTCCAAATGACCTTTGGCCTTCCCCCTTTGTGACCCTTCAATCCTCATGGAAAATGGTGCCAATCTTGGATGACCCTTCATATTCAAGCCTTTGAAAAGTCATGTGGTGACCCTTCATGACCAAAAAAGTCCTTCCCACTTTTGTCCTTATCTTTGGTGACTTTTCGTATTCCTCAAAGTGTTCCTTCATGAGAAATTGTGCCCTTACTCTTTTGTCCTCACTTGGTGACTCTTGGTATTCCCCAAGATGACTCTTCATGGGAAAATGCGTCCCATCCTTCTTTTGTCTTTACCTCGTGGCTCTTCGACTTCTCCATGGGCCCTTCTTTTGTCTCATATGCAACCAAAAATATATTCATTAATATTAAATAAATATTAACTCATATTAGCCAAGATATATTTATTACAAACAACATTAAATGCAATGGGGCCTTTATCACCAATAATACTAGACCTTTGACATCAATGACAATATTTCCAACAATCTCCCCCTTTGTCATTGATGGCAACCTCAATCCTGAAACTGCCACATCCTGTAACCTGCACATATTGTCATCTAAAAACATACAGTAACTCCCCCCTTATAGTAGCAACTTGTACCTATTCCCTGTACCTGTACCTATTATTCTCCCCATTTGACATCAATGGCAAAGGGCCTACCTGGGGCTAACACTTAGCTCCCCCTCAACTGATGTTGAACCTCAATGGCAGGAAGTAAAGGAAATTACTCCCAACTTCTCTCGTAAATACTCAAATGTGTCTTTTGGTAGTGCCTTTGTGAAAATATCTACAATCTGCTTTGTAGTACTAATATATTCCAACTTAACCTATTGATCTGCAACCTGCTCTCTCAAGAAGTGATATCTAATGGGAATATGTTTTGTTATTGAATGCATTACTAGATTTTTTGAAATATTTATAGCACTTGTGTTATCAAAAAAAATGGAAATAGGTTCATCATACTTTACCTTGATATCTTCCAAAGTTTGCTTCATCCAAAGCACTTGAGTACAACACAATACTGCTGCAATATATTCTACTTCAGCTATAAAAAGTGATACTGAGTTCTGCTTCTTGCTTAGCCATGATACTAAGCTATCACCAAGGAAGAAAGCTCCTCCACTTGTACTCTTTTTGTCATCTAAGCACCCTACCCAATCTGAATCTGTATAAGCAACTAAAGTGAAATTTTACCTATGGGATACCATAATCCATAATCCAATGTCCCTTTGATATATCTAAATATTATTTTCACCAACTGAACATGACTATCTCTTGGAGATGACTGATATCTTGCAGCCATACCTAGTGCATGCATGATGTCTGGTCTCGATGCTATCAAATATAAAAGACTATCAATCATAGATCTATACAAAGATTGATCTGTAATATGTGAATCTTCATCCTTGCTCACCTTATTTCCTATACACATAGGTGTGCCAACTGGTACACAATCCTCAAAACCAAATTTCTTCAACATTTCCTTGGCATATTTACTTTGAGATATAAAAATTCATTTATTTGATGAAATATTTGTAATCCTAAGAAAAATGATAATTCTCCAAGCATAGACATCTCAAATTCTTTTTGCATTCTATCAGAATTTTTTTTGTCATCTTTTCAATATTTCCTCAAAAGATATACAAATTAATCTGCCAACTCACCTTCTTGTCATGCAACATAGCCAAGACCCAATAACATCCACCATGCTTCAATTTTCTTAAAAGTGTCTCCTTGAAGCCTAGAAGAGACACCCCCACACAAAAGGGTCCTAGAAACAAATCTCAGGAGATTCTCACATCTCCTCTGTTTCTTCCTTGATCATCTTGTGTTTTTCTTTTAGAATCTGTTTAAGCTTGTCTAACCTTTTTAACTTACTAACCTTATCACTTATGATGTTATTCATCTTCTCAACTTTTACAACTATCTTAACTTGACAAAGCTCATTCTCAAATGTAACAAGATATTCTTCACAGTCCTTCTTATCTGATTCTTTATCTACTATAGCAAGTAATTCATTTTCACTTTTAAACTCAATCTAATCAACCTTTACTATTTTAGGTCTCCAAACCTGAATTTGTCTTTTCTCATATTTTCTAGGGGCTTTGTAACCTTTGACATACTTTGAAGATATCTTTACTTGTTTTAGACATAATTTAGCAATATGGCCAACCTTATGACAACAAAAGCAAACAATATTTCTCATACCTTTTTCTTGAATGTGACTGAGATCTCCCTTTGACTGATTACTTCTCCTCATATAGTCTCTTGCCCTATGACCAACATGATGACAAACAAAACAATGACCATGAAAAGAATTTGAAAACTTGAAAGCATTGGGCTGTCTGATTGGCTTCTTTGATTTTCCTTCAAAACTTGCATCCTTCTTTCCTTGGACTAATATTTCATGATCTTTCTCAACCTTGATTATAAGCTTCTCATGATTATCCTTTAAAGAACCTAACTCATCCTTCAACTGATTACACTGTTCTTCTTTTGATGTTAAAATTGAATTTGCAACCTCTAACTGATTCTTAAGATCCTAAATAAATATCTTATTTTCTTTTACTTCTATAGCCAACTTAGAATCCAAGATACACACCTTTTCCTTAAGATCCTCAACCATAGATTTCAACTCTTGATTCTCCTTCTTTAGCTGCTTGGCCATCTTATGCTTTTCTTTGATCTTCCTTCAAGCTGTTAAACCCTTTCTGAAGGAACCTGCTCTGATACCAATTGTTAAGCATGAAATATACTGAGAGGAGAGGGTGAATTAGAATATCACATATCTTATTAAAACTTTCCATTTATCAAATTCCACTTAATCAAACATTCAAGATATGCAAAAAAACTCAAACAATAAACATCACACAAGATAGAGAGAGACACCAGATATAACATGAAAACCTAATGTGGGAAAAACCACAGAGAACAATCTCAAGTATATTCATGAGAAACAACCCACAGGAGCACCATACCCCTTTGCCAAGTACCAACCCAACTACAATTCATGAGCACCAACCCACATGAGCTTCAAACCCCTTTGCCGAGCACCAACCCAACAACTATTCGTGAGCACCAACCCCTTTGCCGAGCACCAAC